>NC_051175.1:75628661-76228661 GCF_013339725.1 Rhipicephalus microplus | reverse complement strand
TCTAAACGAAGTTTATGTTCGATGGCAAATGGTGCCGATATGCAACCTCACACAAAATGTCTAAAACTATCTTCGTAATTCCGTGAAGTTTGCATGAAAGCTTACTAAAGTCGTTGCGCTAAAATAATTCTACACGTGAACAACTGTCGCGAATGCAGTTCTAGAATAACCGGACACATTTCACGCGGCGTTGCAGCTGGTAATCTTTGCTGATAATTAGAGAATGCATGGAAACATTGATTCTAGGTTGTTTGTGGCTTTACCGAGGATCAAAAGAAGATTATTTTTGGAGGTAGAACATCCTTCAACGAGATGCGTGCTGTCTGTGTAGAGCACTAAAATGAGATCTACCGCGTCAACACTTAGCGTTTAGGTGTGAGCCGTTCTTCACCTGAGCCTAAAAATAATCGGAATTTCGTACATTGTTCTTTTCAAGTACCCTGAGCGTAAATATTATGTATAAATAAGTTATAGTAATCTTTCATTCATTTGACGTTTGCAATGACAACATGAATATGGCGCAAAGAAAAAGAAAGCTCCGTAGTTATAGTTGCAGAGACTGTACATGCAAGGTGTGAAACATAAATAAGTTTTTGCTTTACATCTTCACTGTGTTTAAGTCTACCAGCTCTGAGAATATATGGGCAGCATATCGCGCATAAATACAATAAATGCACAAAATACATGTAGACTCGAATCAGTATAATAAGCGACTCTCAGAACTATTTAGAAAAAAATGCAAAAAATATCAGTTCATGACACTCACGTCTTCCTTTTCAATTCACGAAGAACGATTTTTTTCATTAGCATTTGTGTATCTATATTTCGCGCACCGTATTGGTTGATTGTTAATGGCCTAGTGTGGATAACACAATTTTTGCAGTATAAATATGTACGAAAAAACAACATTGAATGCTCCGAGTTTTGTCCTTTCTTTGTTTTGTTTTCGATTTTCCTGAGCTCAGGCCCGTATTCATTATGTAGAATCACATGGCTGCCTTTTTTTCTCATGGAAAATAAAGTTGAATCATGTTCGCCATTATGCGTAGACATGAAAATCAGTGGTGTAAGCCGTTGACAGTAATTAAGGAAAGTCATCTGAAGGAACGACCCCAAACTGGTTGGCCTGGCCTTTAATGGACAGAATGAGGCGCAGGATAACGTCTATTGATGAAAAGCAGCCGTACCATCGGCTCGCCGGGAAAGATATTCGCACGTAGCTACGAACCCGTAACATGCGGTTTCAATGATGGGTTGAACAGGCGACTGCACTGTGTGTGCTAGTTCACTGAAAGAAGGCATATTTCGCTCTTTTGCATATTCCAGGGACGATTCCGACGCAACGATGGCCATCTTCGCCGTCTGCGCCGTCTGCGGCTTACTTTTGCTAATGGGACTTGTCGCATTCGTGTTAGCTGGATCAGAAGACCGTAAGAAAATGCATCTGACCTCTTATAGTACCATTCGTTCTTCATGTGTTAAAAAAAAATTGTTCGATAGCCCTTCTACTGTTGACCAGTTTGAGATGACAATCGAGGTTGCATTGCTTTTCAGGAATTTGGTAGCGAAAACATTGCGGTCTCCCCTGCGCATGCGCCATGCGCAACCTCCCATGTTTTTTCGTGCTCGAGCCCGTGTTTTTCAAAAATATGCGTAATCGAGATGTCTTTGAGGTTTACCGTTGAGCCAGAGAGAAAACTAACGTTCCGTCGATTCAGTTTACACCACCGACTGATAGAGAAGAGGAAACGAGGGAGCAGCATTTTAATGGCATGATGCGTTGTTCGTGGTAATTATATTTTGTTAGTTCAGTTTTTTACAAATATAGAGAGCAAGAGAAGGCTGAGGTCGTTCAGACTGAGCATGGCCGGAGGCCCCATTCGCTTGAAGGCATGACTCAGACACGTATATCTAATATATGTCAGACAGCCGATTGAGGCCCTTGCAAAGTTCGCAATCCTCGGGTCTTCCAGCTGAGGTCTGCGCTTTGGATGAGTTAAAAAAGCCACGCGGGCAGTCGCACACAGCCAAAGCAGGATCATTAGTGAAGAGAGATAGCAATTGGAGCACCAGGTACACTTCAGCAGTGCATGCTAGAATCAGTTTAACGCTTACTTCAAACAGGTGTTACGACAGTGCGAGATGTATACGACACGCCTTAACCTTATTCTGATGTTAACCATAAACCATATATCTGTGCAGTGGACGAAGCTGGTGGTGCCGGAGGCGGTGGTGGTGGCGGGGGTAGTGGTCCCTACGGCAGCGGAGGTGGTGGTGGAGGTGGTGGTGGAGGTGGTGGCGGAGGTGGTGGACCCCCTGGTGAGTACATCTCAAGTTGGCAGGCGCATCGTCTGTAAAGGCAGTATGCTAGACTATGATATAGCGTCTAGTGTCATTATACACTGCCCCCTCGCTACGTTTGTGAGAAATGAAAGCAGCGAAGTCAAATTTATTCAGGGAAGCTTCCACATGACTAAGTACAGCTGCTACATTGTCGGGACAGTTACGTATCAACAACTTTCTGCCATGGATGGCTTTGGGAACGACTGGATCCTTTTCATTAACTCTAAATCCATAAAGAAATCGCCATGGTTACCTTTTTAAGTGCGTAAACTAGCGAAAACACTACGTATGTAACAACGAAGTCAACGAGGCGTAACGCTGGTAGCATGCTATGTGTTTTGAGCTTCGTCGGTATATAGCATTTGTCGAAATGCTTCTTCTTGCTCCGACAGAAACAACTCCACCTTTAGAGAAACCCACAGTTTCGCTACCTACTGTGCCGCAACCTCCTACGGGAATGATTACGCGAATCCCAGGGAAGCCTACAACAGTCCAGACGATTCAGACACCTCCCACTCAACCGACAAGGCCTCTGCCAAGACCTCCGTCAAGGCCCACGCCTACTACACAGCGGTATACGAGTCCTCCAGCGCCGCCTGGGACCACAAGGCGGCCTGCACCATCTACAAGGACGCCTTCGACTTCTACAAAGCGGTCTGCACCTACTAGAGCACCGCCTGTGCCTACTACAGCGCGGTCTGCTCCTACTATAGCGCCGCCTGTGCCTACTAAAGTGCGGCCTTCACCTAGTACAGCTCGGCCTTCACCTAGTACAGCGCGGCCTGCAGCTACTACAGCGCCGCCTGCTCCTACTATAGCGCCACCTATGCCTACTACAGTGCGACCTTCCCCTACTACAGCGCGGCCTGCACCTACTACAGCACGGCCTGCACCTACTACAGCGCGGCCTGCACCTACTACAGCGCGGCCTGCACCTACTACAGCGCGGCCTACGCCTACTACAGCACGGCCTACGCCTACTACAGCGCGGCCTACGCCTACTACAAAGCGGCCGATTACTACTACTACAAGGCAGACTTCGACAAAGCTAACTGCGGCGACATCAACCACTACATCCACCACCACTTTAACCACTGCGTTAGCCACTGGATCAACAACCCCAGGGCCATGTAAGTAAAAGTCGTTTTATACTACGAATGCTAAGATAAACTAATGAATAATCATATAATTAATTAAAGGTTAATATTTATTTGCAAAATAACAATTGATTTGCGCCTTCTGATAAATCGAATGAATTGAATGAAACTTTTTGATTATTTGATAACAGCAACTGCTCCTGTGCGAATAAGTGCGAGACGAGTGATGTCGAGATTCAGAAGTGGAGCATACCTAACCTTTTTCACTAAAGCGCACATTTGTAGGCTAGTGTACAGAGCCCAACGCCGTCCGCGGCCCAACCTCAAGAGAGAGAGAGAAACGAAAAATAAGGAAGGCAGGGAGGTTAACCAGATGCTAGTATCCGGTATGCTACCCTACACAGGAGTTGGGGAATAGGGGGTTGAAAGAGAAACGGAGAGTAAAAAATAAATAAGAGAAAAACACCGACACATACGCACACACAAAATCAGTCCACTCAGAGGCGTTTCGACAGGCCAGTAGTTCGTATGAAGCCCAGTAGCACTTGCACGGCTTTCTTCAGTGACGATGAGTCATGACGATGGCGCAGTATACTTTCTTCTGACAGCGGCTGGTCATCTAACCTGTTTAATTTATCAGAAAGGTTTTGTCTTTCCAGGTTGTATTTCGGGCAGTCACACAGGATATGTCGAATTGTTCTTCATCTTCGCAGTGTGCACAGCCGGCAGTGTCGGCCATACCTATGCGGAACGCGTACGCACGGGTAAACGCGACTCCCAACCATAGTCTGCACACAGCAGTAGCGTCGCCTCGTCGAATTTTTGTTGGAAGCTGCGTGCTTAACGTTGGATCGAGGGATCGTAATTTTGCATGCGTAAAGAGAGGCTCATTCCAAAGAGCCAGGGAGCGTTGGCGAGCAAGCATGCGGAGCCTCCTTAGCAGCGTCCGTCCTTGAGAGAGGTATTGACTGGTCGTTGTCTTCTGTATGGGCTGAACGGGCAGCTTGATCAGCTCGTTCGTTACCGATATTTCCACAGTGGCTTGGCCACCACTGAAATATAACGTGGTGCCCTTTCTCTGTTATATGGTGTAGCATTTCTGCTGTTTCAAATACCAACTGATCGTGTGGACCACGGCGTAGATTTGACAGAAGTGACTGCAGTGCCGGCTCGCAGTCGCAGAAAATCGTCCACCGTTGCGTGCTCTGGTCGTTAATGAAACGCAGCGCAGCGCGAAGCGCTGCAAGCTCGGCTGCCGTTGTTGTGGTTGCATGAGCTGTCCTGAATTTGATGGTTGTGGCGTGCGTTGGAATAACGACCGCCGCTGTTGAGCTGTTTGGCAGGATGGAGCCGTCAGTGTAGACGTGGGTGCAGTCTTGGTACTTCTCGTACAGCAGAAGTAAGGCGAGCTGCTTGAGGGCTGGTATTGAGAAATCTCGTTTTTTCTAGATGCCTGGTATTGTCAGGTTGATTACTGGCTGTTTGAGGCACCATGGAGGAATTGAAGGTCTCGCCGCGGGCGTAAACCCAGTTGGTAGGGAGTCACCATGTGTAGTTGTTGTTCGACAAAATGACGTATGAGGTCTATCTACTGGCAGAGAGGCTAGGTGGTGATGGGGAGTCCGGCCCACATGCCTTATGTGTGTTCTCAAAGCTTCAATTTCAATATGGGTCTGCATGAGGTGGTCTTTGGCTATAGCTATAGTCGCCTTTGTTGAGGCACCCTGAGGCAGACCTAGACATATTCGAAGCGCCTGTGCTTGAACGCTTTGTATCATGCGCCAACTTGTTTTGCTGGCGTTTGATAATGCAGGCAGACTGTATCGTAAAAAGCCAAGGAAAAGCACCCTATACAGTCGTAACATAGCATTAGGCTGCATTTCCCAAGTCTTTCCAGCGAGAAACTTGAAAAGATGGCATATGCCTGTCAATAGCTTTTTCAAATACGACACATGAGGGCTCCATGATATGTCTATGTCGACTATGACACCCAGAAATTTGTGAGATCGACGATACGGAATATTTTGACCATTAATTGACACTCTGTAATTCGACATGGGTTTGCGCGTAAATGCAAGAAGAGCGCACTTTACGGAGGAAATTTCCAGGCCTCGATTGCGTAAATACAAAGTAGTTGCAGTAGCAGCTCTCTGTATTCTCGCTCGTAACTGCAGGCGAATTACCGCAGATGTCCAGATGCAGATGTCGTCAGCGTATGTTGATAGATAAATATTGTTTGGTAGGTGCGTATGGAGAGCGATTAGTGTTATATTGAAAAGCACAGGGCTCCGCACACCACCCTGAGGGACGCCACGACAATTGAAATGTGTAGACGTGTTCCCGGTCTCTGTACACACAAAATAGGATCGCATTTCGAGATAACAGCGTATCCACTTAAACATTCGGCCACCCACTCCAATCTCTTCTAGTGCGGTAAGGACGGCTTCATGTGTAACGTTATCATAGACTCCTTTGACGTCAAGGAACAGAGAGGCGCAAAGACGCTTATGGCCTTTCTCGTGTTCAACGTACGTGATTAGGTCGATGACGCTATCGATCGATGATCGACCACGTCGAAAGCCAGCCATAGCATTTGGGTAGATCTCATGATACTCCAAGTACCACTTGAGTCGCGCGAGAATCATTCTCTCCATCACTTTACCAACGCAACTGGCTAGTGCGATCGGGCGATAGAAGGAGAGTTCCAATGGTGATTTGCCAGGTTTTAGTAATGGTACTAGACGACTAGTTTCCCAACTTGAGGGGACAGTGCCCTCTAGCCAACAATCATTATATAGCTGAAGTAGAGCTATTCTCGCGCCCTCAACCAGATGACACAGGGCTCTGTAGGATATTCCGTCAGGTCCTGGTGCGGAGGTCTGTTTGCATGAAGCGAGTGCTGCTTTGAGCTCCTGAATGGTGAACTGGAAGTCCATACAGGAGTCATGTGGTGGCGGACAACTGCTCGAAAGTGGTGAGCTGCTGATGGCTGTAGTTTGTCCTGATAATCCGGCACAGAACTCTTCAGCAACGTCCACATCTGGTCGATTTTGGTGAAGGGCTAAGGCCTTGAATGGTGACTTCTGAATGAGCGATAACCGCAAACCTCTAACCGTTCTCCATATCTGCGATAAAGGCTTACGAGGGTCAAGTGACTCGCAGAAAGTAATCCAGCGTTGGAATTCTAGCTTGTCCAACCGACGTTTGATCTTTTTCTGCATACGTCTAGCAGTCCGTAAATCTTCTAAGTCCTTCGTGCGCCGGTACCTTCTTTCAGCTCGTCGTCACAAGGCTCGAAGCCGCTCCAGCTCTATGTCAATGTCCATGATTCTTACAGGGCATGGGATCGTACACACAGTCTCTTTTACAGTGCTCTTGATGACCTTTTGTAAATCGGATATGTGTTCTTGGCATTGGTCTTCCATACGGGACTGACATTTTTTCCAGTCCACTCTTTTAACGATGTCGCGCACTTTAGGAGGCGAAAATCCTCTGATCTTGACGTATGTTGGAATGTGATCACTCCCGTGCGTTTCTATATCCGTGAACCATTCAGTATGTTTCACTAGGCTTTGCGAAACAAAAGCGAAGTCGAGACAGCTACTGTATGTGGAGCCACGTAAAAATGTGGGACTGCCATCATTCAGTAACCAAAGTTGGTTGTCGGAGGCAAAAGACACCAAGCTTGTGCCATTCATGTTGGTATTCTGACTTTTCCATAATGTATGATGGGCGTTAAAATCCCCAATGATAACACACGGGTCAGGAGTTAACGTTATGATGTCTCGTAATCTTTTTTGGTCGAAACGGCTTGATGGTGATAGGATAGGTATGCGCCAACCACAGTGATGTTGAGCCTCCTCTTTTTCACTCTTAAACATACGTATTGGTTTCCGTCATGAGGTGGTACAGGTTGAAGGATGTAAGTGAGGTCTCGGCGAATGTACACCAGAACCTTGCTGCTTTCAGTAACAGTAGACGACATAAAAGGTTCGTATCCCGACAATCATATTGCACTGGATAAGTTCGGCTCACAAATGACGATTACGGGAAACATATTGACGTACACAAATCGACGAAAGTCACGAATGCGCGATCTCAGTCCCCTGGCATTCCACTGCAGTATTGCTGCTTTACGAACCTCATCCCGGAAAGACAGTGGTGGGTTAGCCATGGTCTACTCTAGGGCTGCTAGCACTGGACTAAGCGCGTCCAGTACTTGAAGGGCACTTTTGGCTGACGGTGTATTCATGTCGCTTAAAAACATGCGAATGGTGTCCACTAATGATCTTAGCATCACCATCACGCGATGATCTGGCTTCCCGGCCGATGCAACAATTTGTGCTTGTTCTTGAGACGGCTTCTGTTGAGGCTCGACAGGTCGTGTAGGCGGCTTCTGTTGAGGCTCAAAAGATCGTCTAGGCTGAAGGGGTGACCATTCTTTTGGAGAGAGAGATCTTCCAGCATCTTTTCTTTCAGCGGAGATGTTTGCCGTGCTAGGAGCCGCGCCTGTCGATTTCACTTGAGCTTCTGACTTTCTCGTCAGATTTTGCACTGTCCTTCGTGAGGACCTTCGACAATGACGGCGCCTTCGCCTTACTTTTTGCGCAGCTTCTCTGTGAGTCGAGTTGTCTCGCACCATTTGCCTCAGAATATAAATCTCTTTCTTAATCTGAAGACAGTCCTTGGAGGAAGCACTGTGAGCTCCTTGGCAGTTGGGGCATTTCAACGTAGTTGCATTACAGTCGTCTTCTGAGTGGTGTTCAGCGCATCGGGGGCACACTGCGGAATTTCTGCAAACGCCCTTCACGTGGCCAATCTTCTGGCACTTGAAACACTGCATAGGCTTCGGAATAAATGGGCGAACCTGGTGACGGAAATGGCCCACCTTCACGTAAGAGGGAAGACAAGTGTTAGTCGCACACAACGAGAGTTGCCTAGGCGACCAGAATGCACAATAACGTTGTTTTCACTCACTGGTTTTATCAGTACAGAAAGATCTTCATTGGCGATCAGTGTCTATGTCATAGATAACTCCTGTCACGGTGTCACCATTCGCTGGTATGATGGATCGGACTTTGATGTTTCCCAGCTCTGACACATGCTGTAGCGTGTTCAGTGCACTTGGGTTCCTCACGTCGATTGCCAAAATATTCTTCCTCGTGTTAATCCTGATGTCCTTAATCTCGTGAGGCACAATGTTTTCAAGGTACAAGGACAGTGCTTGCCTGTTGAGGAAGTGTAGATTGGCAGCAGTAGTCTGCGGCACAAACAGAATGGAGTGAGGCCATCGCTGAGGCGCTGTACTCACAGTGGCTGTACTTGATGCCGATGATGCGTTCATGATTCTTCGTTTGGCCTTGCGGTAGAGTACAGGTTCGAAGTCGTCTTCCTCGTAGTCTGATGCAGAGTACAGCTCGGTGTCCTCGCTCTCACTAGATGGATTACTAAGCTTTCTTGAAGCAATGCCCGTGGATGAACTGGTACTGGGCGGGATCTCCGGGTATTGTACATTCATGACCACGATGTAGGGGGCTGGAGACCCCGCTGTTGCACTGTGGAACGCAGAAAAAACAGCACAGACCGCAAGATGTGTTCCACAAGAGAATCACTTCTTGTTCCTCCCCGCCCAACCTCAAAGTGGCAGAAATGAAGTAGCCCTTGTGTCCTTGTTCTACGGCGTCAAGCTCAAAGCCATCCCCAAAGCTTATAGTGCTGGCAGGAGCTAGAATGCGCGGACATTCACTTCGTCGAGTGAAAGCAACAAGGCAATGCATCAATGTTCAACATGGACGTTCGTTGTTCTCTGTACATTTCAGAGGTGAAGCGCACCTCTAGCTGTTCATTTTATTTGTGTTCGTTTTCGGCTCCGCACTCTTTTATCTTATTTAATCACACAGATTCAGCTCTTCTTGACTTTGAAGATTAACAGTCAATTAACAAGACACGCTAGCAAAATAAAAAAAATGGGGGAGGCAATCGGACCCACACCCTCAGAACCTCTCTTTAGTTTCTGTCCCTTTTTATATGTGTATGCAGATAATAATAATAATAATAATAATAATAATAATAATAATAATAATAATAATAATAATAAAGACTTCAACCAGTGTAGTCGCCGAAAACGCCTGTGATGTCTGTGCATTCGAGTAGGTTGGCCTCGAGGAAATACGACGTGCCGCCGAATCCTCTAATTGACGATGGCCATAGCCCAGAGACGACAGTTAACCTCTATCCACTGGATGAAAGTATCAGTTTTCACGAATGTGCAAATGTGCACGCGCAGTCTCTTGTGCGCCTGATAGGAAGACTTCAGTGGAAATAAAGAAAACAATGCGTTCATCTTTGTTGATACAGCATACACGAGAAGACGACAAAGAGCAAGAAACACAGGACAGGTGCGCTAGAGCAGGCAGGCCTCAACACCAGCATTTCTCTATTTCGCGTCTCAGAAATAGATAACACACATAACACACAGAATTTCACAGAAAGCTATAGTAGGAGCGGAGATACAGCGATCGCAGTATTTGCCTGACGCATTGTCCTTCAACTTTCTTCATTCCACAGGAGAGGGCAGTGGCGTTCAAGAAATATCGCGGCAATTATTTGAGTTTTTTTTTCGCGGTTGTGCCATTTAGTGCCACCCCCTAACTGCTCCCACGTCATTCATGTTTGCAGTGAACGAGTTCATCTGTACTGTCGGCCCTGACATGGTCATCGAAGAAATGGTGCCACCCGATGGTCTCTGCAACTACATCTACTACACTAGTGTGGTAGTTTCGAAAGGGAATATCTATGCCATCGAGGGCACTCGAAGCTGGAATGTATTCCAAAATGCCCTTTCGACTTTCAAGAAAACTTCGGGTGGCATCGGATTTGATGTCAGGTTGGTGATTTACACTCATCTCGAAAACTTTAGGGTTCGTCACTTTCAGAACTAAATCACCACAAAACCTCATAGGGTTGTGAATTACCTGCAGTGCCTGGTGAGAGAGAGAGAGAACAAAAAGTTCTCAAGGGGGAAATCGGATGCTGTTAACCACTCAGGCAAACCTTATAATATGCGGCAAAATGTTGACATGTTGAATAGGAAGTTCCTATTGTCACAAGTGCTCTACGTTCATACGGATGCCATACGTTTTAGTCGCAAATCCTTCAACAAATAACATGATTTGAATTATTCGGATTAGGTGCGCTTTCTACAATGCAGTGCCAGCACGTGTCGGGAACGTGTTCTATAGAATTCATCATCATCATCATCATCATCATCTGCAGCAGCAGCAGCAGCCTGACTAAGCCCACTGCAGAGCAAAGCCCTCTCCCATGATCCGCCAATCAAGCCGGTCTTGTGCTTTCCGTTTAATCTCATCGTGTATATTACAGATGGGTTTCAGCGCCGCTGTATTGGAGTGTTAACTTTCGTGTATTGCATCGTTAATAACTAAGCGAACAGTGTTGGGGCGTGCGCATAGGCATGAAAACGATTCGATTGGTGCACTCGACATTTTCATGATCTTAATCATTCATGTCGCAATATACGAAAAACATGGAAACATCGACTTCACACCCCAAAATAGCGGCGCCCGTGTGTTTTAGGTATTCTATTAATACTGCTCTGTAGTGACACTAACACACTGCAGTAACGATGGGGAAAGAGCAACCGCGCTTTGATGACGCGCGCTCGAAGTCGTGACGCGCGTGTGACGCTGCTTCATTGCGCGTGCGTCATCCCCGCCCATGCAGCTTCTAGCTCCTTCGTCGGGAGGAGAGGGAGAAAAAAAAAGCAGAAGCGCTCGAAGCGTGCGACAGATTCCTTTAAATCTAATCTTGATTGAAAGATTCAAAAAACGTCTGCGATGCCCATTTCAAGAAGCATTAATCACAAACTAAGGGCAATTGATCATTGCCTAGAAAAGTGTTGCAGGACACCAATATCACCCGACAGAACGCCTATACCATTCTACGTACTTGGTGCAACACTCATATTTTAATAATAATAATAATAATAATAATAATAATAATAATAATAATAATAATAATAATAATAATAATAATAATAATAATAATAATAATAATAATAATAATAATAATAATAATAATAATAATAATAATAATAATAATAATATTAGTGGTAGTACCATAACCAGATTATTATTATTATTATATTTTGATTGCTTATTAAAAAGTGAAGACAGCTTTCATTGCATTTACGCCAACATAAAATAACCTAGTCGACCCAGCACATTCGTGAGGCGGCGTCGAGGCAAGCCCTTATCGTCCCCTCATGGGAAGCTGAACCTGTTGGATTCTCAGAATAAGGTTTATTACTCCTCCTACTATAAATGAAACTTCAACTATGCGAACAAGGTTTTAACTAAGAAGGTGAAATAACAATCAGTCTTGGGAAAACAGATTATAACAACATAAGATTATAACAACATAATACATGTGAAATGTAATGTTTGTTATGGGTAATACAAGGCACACCATACATATGCCATCGGCAAGACTACTTTCGTTGCTTCGACGATGTTTTTTTTTCATTCCGAAAAGGCTGTACATGGATATGCTTAGGTGTTACAGAATATTGCTCTAGGTTTTTTTTTTCTTTTTTCACCAGCAGAAACAAAAAGTGGTCAGGCAAACTTCATCATTTCCTGCAGCTGTTATCTGCAGATGCGTGAAAGTACAGCTTTGCAGATGTCCTCGTCACAGATGCGCAACTTCGACCCCGTCTATATTCGTTCTCAGGTACGTCACCGTCAAGGACCTAGACGCAACACTGGACAGCAAGTGGCTGAAGAACCTCACTTCGAGAAACGTGAAGCACTACGGTGTCCTCAACGTGCTCGAGACGTCTGCGAAGGTCAAAGGAGTCTTCGGAAAAGCTAAAGACCTGCTCAAAGTAAGTGCGTCGCACCGATCTCGCTAGCTTACGAACGAGAGCGCTGGTGCCACTTTTTGGTGCTCGGCATGGATCACGGACGAAAAAGAAAAATAGAGAGGAGAGTCAAGAGATTTTCATTAGTCCACGCAAAACACAAAAGACAACATCACCCAGGCGCTATCAATCGAAAGTTTATAAAAAACTTTATTGCTTTGATTTTATTGGTGCTTATTTTTTGACGTCATTTCTGTGACGGAAGTACGTCACGAAATTCTTGGTGGCTCCCGGCATAAAGCACTTTGGTGTTAAAAAATGTCACACCATTAAAAAGGAAAGCATACACTGACCATATTTTGTCACACCCGGCAGATACTGCGTAAGCATGATTGCGGCACTTTTGTGCCTCAGAGACGCTAGTTTCACCTTCATCGAGCTTGAAGTTAAAATTCGTGGAACGAGCCGTTGTCTGTGTTTGTACCTGTAGGAGTGTAACTATCAGTCTGTTTTGAGGACTAAGTGCTTCTAAAAATGCAAGGGTCGTGAATCCCTGCAGCAGTGCTTGCAAGTATTGCATCACGATATTACCACGTCAGGGCTCGAAACATTGCCTAAACATTTTACTTAACGGATTCAATAAAAGCCCGCGTGATAGATCACGACAGCTTTCTACTTGCGGTGCCAAGCCTACAAAAGTGGAGCTGGGAGGCCTTTCATGTTTTTTTCTTTTCTTATATGCAAAGCTTTTCTTTACATCTGTCTGTCCGTCCGTCCGTCCGTCCGTCCGTCCGTCCGTCCGTCCGTCCGTCCGTCTGTCTGTCTGTCTGTCTGTCTGTCTGTCTGTCTGTCTGTCTGTCTGTCTGTCTGTCTGTCTGTCTATCAGTCGATCGATCAATTGATCGTTCGATAGATAGATAGATAGATAGATAGATAGATAGATAGATAGATAGATAGATAGATAGACAGACAGACAGACAGACAGATAGATAGATAGATAGATAGATAGATAGATAGATAGATAGATAGATAGATAGATAGATAGATAGATAGATAGATAGATAGATAGATAGATAGATAGATAGATTCAACCAGACGCCTTTGTCTTGGTGCTCTCATGATCACCTAACTTTTGTAAATCAGAATTAACGGGGGAGGGTAAGTTGGTTGGACGATAAAGAATGCTTACCAGCGCAAACGACAGGGCAGGAGGGGACAGGAAAAGAGAGGAGACAGAGTGCTCTGTCTCGTCTCTTAACCTGTCCCCTCCTGCCCAGTCGTTTGGGCTGGTAAGCACTCTTTATTATGTTATACCAACACGCCCAATCCTATTGTTACTTGGTTGGACAAATTTGACCCGCTGGTCATGACGTAATTAAAGTCACAATCCCGTCGCGTATACGTCGACAAACCCTTTCCACCAGCTGTGTGGCACATAACCACGGCTGACGCTATTTCCACAGCTATGCAGGTATGAGATACAGGTGATTTGCAGTTCATATCTGCCGAGGAATGCCTAAAACAGACATTGATAATTTTAACGTGCGCGCGTTAATAAAAAGCTGACACCAGCAGCGTTAACCCGGTGAACGCAAATAATAAATGCCACGGTCCCAGCACCAATCGAACCCAACATTCTGCATGGCAATCAAGAATTCTACCAGAGAGCCAGGCCAGGTCTCAGAACGACATTTAAAATATACCCTAATGTTTCTGAAACATCCGTTGTGGTTGCTGTGCTGGCCACCCAATTTTATAAACATTACGTATGTACTCCCGTAATGCAGACGTCATGGCGGGTCGACGTCAGTTGTAGTTAGGCGTCATCCAATGATTAAGATTTATGTAGGAGTGTCCAGGGCTTGCATCCCCGTGAGCACGAGCGCGTTCACATCAGCTTACAGTTTCTAGTGCTGCTAATATCCATGTTTCTGTAAAGAACAGATTATATAAAATATGTATGGCTGTTTAAGATGGGTCCGCTTTAGCGTCACTTCGTAATGTTCCACTCAATAAAAATTGAAACAGGCGACTTCCATGCACATGCTTCATATAAGTATAATTTTCAAGGTACGTGGTATCTGCCAAAATTTTCCCCCCTTTTCTTCTCTTTTCTTTTGTGTTACTTTTATGCGCCTGTCTCTATTTATTCTCCTACTTTTTTACCCTATTTCTTTCCTTTTTTCTACTTTTCATAGCTGTATTTCTCCTTGTTCCTCTTATTTCTGCATCTGCTGCTTTTCCCAACTTTTCTTCTCATTCTTCACCTCTGTTCTTTCTATCTCTTTTTTGTTCAATTTCTGTCTATTCCTGTCACATTTTATATTCCCTTCTGTATTTCTGCTCCTTACTTTATTTGTTTTCATCTGTGTTTTGCATTATGGGTTTATTATCTGCATCAAATTTATTATCTGCATTTTTCATATACTTTCTCTCTCGGCACACAAAAGATAGATACACCACTTCACTGCTGGCACCGGATGTATCGATTATTAGGCTTGTCGTATTACTGTGTCGCTACCCACCTGTGGACCTTCTCTCAATGTAGCACAGGTTATATTTATGTTAAACCAGTTAAACACAAATTTAGCAGAAAGTAAAGTTAAACTGCATCGCTTTTCTAAGTAAACGTGGTGGTGTTGTCAAAATTATGCAAGGGCGACTACGTGAAAGCCACCTTCGAGGATAAGTTGTCTATAAGCACGCACGAAGTGAGATGATTGTTGCTGTCAGTGTTTTAATTAGGTGGGATTCAGTAACTAACATTTATTTACTACAGTACCCGGTGATGTTTTCATCTTTCTAAACAGCAGCGTTCGGCAGATTTTTTCTCTCATTTATTTCCTCGAGGACATCCGGCTACGAAGTTTAATTGGGGTTTGCAGTTTTTTACACGTAAAAGTGTTTGATGCTGGTGTCCACCGCGGCTCTGCTGACATATTACTGTCGCGGATATGGCGTTGTGAATTAGCAGAGTGCGAGGAAAAAAAGAGAAGCAAAAGATTTGTCATGATAGTCGAACCAGTGACCTCGTTTGATGCGCTGCGCGCGGTGCTAACCACTAAGTTACAAAACGTAGGTTGTCAATAGTGCTAACGGCAAGCCATTTATATACACCTTACACCATTTGGCGGTCCTCGGATCTTCGACACTTCAGCGCGTTTTCGCCCTCAGAGGCCAGATGGCGCCAGGGCACGCGTTAGACCTGCTCTAAAGGTCGTTGCCTCTCGCGTTTGGGAGAGAACCGCCTCCGCTGAGCATGGTTTCTGCTGCGCGCACGTATCAGACTCGTGATTCGAGAGAGTACGAAGGTCACTTCACTCGCTGCCGCGGCTGCGTGTGCAAAAGGAGCACGCTGCTCACACGCGGAGAGGTAAGAATTGTGACAGTTGCTCGCGCTTGTCCTGTGCATATCTGGGCGTTCGTTTCGTGCGTCTTTCCTTCTGCGTGAAATGCGCGCTTTAAGTGTCGACCTGTGGCAGTTGTTAGTCCGCGCTCGTCTGGTGTATGCTAAATATGTTCGTGCTTTCTGTTTGAGGTGCGCACCGAAAGTATTGAGCTGCTTGCCGTTCTTCGCGTGACTTTGCAACTTATTGCTCTATAGCATTCATTCTATCGCCCTTGTGGCGGAACAATGCACAAAAAACGCTCAACTACTTCTGTGAAGCCACTTGACTTTCGTGTTACACCGATTCCTAAAAAGAGGAATCAGTCACATTTTTTTTCAGACAATCTCCTATACCTTCATAGCTTAAATTATATTTCTTTTGTAGCATGTCAAACAAGCCACATAAATATATTATGTTTATATCCTTGGTATTTGCCATGCTTCGAGAGAAATAGCACATTTCGCAACTTTATTCAATTTTGCCATGTGAAATGGCTTCGAAGAATTAATATACATAAGTAAGTTATTATTTTTAGTTGCATAACTTCATTAGGCCTCTGCAATTACCATTTTGAGTGCATTCTAAACGTCTTTTTTAAAAACGTCTTTTTAAAAATATATATATATATTGTGTGATGCCCTCTAGCTCCGTTGGCGTCAAATGACAAAGTCTCATCAACGGGTGGAAAAATTTTCACGACAAAAATCAACGAGCAGAGCTTGTTTAGAATTATAAAAAAAATGCGAACGTGTTTGTAGCCATATTAGGGATGGTTAGAAAAACGCTGCTTGATTTGGCATCGAATGACACAAAAGCAACTGCTTTGTAGCGTGGACCTGACCGTTGACTAACATATTTGTAGGCTTACAGAAGTCTACTTTGTAAAGTAGTGAAAAGTGTATATTTAAGTGTTCCATTATTTCGCTGTATGTCATATTATTGAGATTCAGTAGAACTCATTACATTGCGTTAGACAAAGATAACGAGCCCTTAAATGTATACCTCTCTCCATCTTATCATTCGTACAGAGGGTCTCGTTCTGGCAGACTTGGAACGTTTGGCTAGTATACGAGGCTTTATTGGTCAGCTGTCAGCTCGTAATAAGTTCAAGTGCTACGTGATGCCAAACAGGCAGGTAATAAGTGTTCCACACTGGCCACCATGGCTACTGGTGGCACTGACTGACGCTCCCGCGTTTAATACACATACATATACCCCATTAAGTGGACGGGAGAATAGCTGCCGTGGTAGCTCAGCTGGTAGAGCTTCGGGCGTGTTATTCGAGGTTCGCTGGTTCGGTCCCTGCAAATGGCACGATATCTTTTCCTCCACTTTTCTTTCTTGACAATTACATTACAATTACTTACAAAACATCTCCTATACTATTCTTGGCGCAATCTACTGTCAAGTGTCATTATGCATGGTAGACCTTTATCTAGCAAAAAAAAAAGTGGAGGTCAGCACACGTGCATTGTAGCACTTGTTCAACGCCTTTTTGCGTTTTTAACAAACTGACTCAAATGTTTTCTTGAATATTTTTAAATGCACTTTTTCAGCAAATGAAGACCCTGCAAGGCAGCGACGGCAACAGGAGGACGCTGATAGCTATGGGCATATATAGTTATCACGAAAAAGACGCCTGGTCAAACCTCCAAGAAATGTTTACCGAGGCTGTTGAGTGAGTTCAAAAAAAAAGGCTTTGACGCTAGCCATTTTCTGTTGTTGTGCTATGTTCACTATGATTTCCGAGTTCACCGTGAGCGATAACTTTTGTACAGGAGGAGATTAATGTGGGCTAGTCGTTGTAGCAAACTGACTGAAAAGCGTTGCATAAAAAAGAGATTATCTTAATATCACGAATGATCTTTACCACAACCGATGATGGTAAAGACTTCATGCGTAAGTGTTCGTGCTTCTTCATATGAAGTAGGTTGATAGCTAGCGCTCATCGGTTGTGTTTCCTTCTGTCCTCATATTTAGCACAACATTTCTCACTTCGTAATGCGTATAGCACGTAGCTAAGCACGTAGCACATTTAGGCTAGACATGTTGGGCATCCATGGTTAATATTGCGTGGTCATGAAGTGGTTAATGCAGGTCAACACTAAAGCTAACACTGCTCGAAACCACTGAAAACAAGACCTCAAATATAAAGCATAGAAACAACCTTGAAATGACACCACCATTCTTACTGAAATAACAAAAAACTCCCTTGAAGTGTTAAGCTCACACTCATGCTGCCCCATAGAGGGCGCCACCCCCCAGCCAGTGGATTATTACCAACGGAATTGCTCGACCACCCGCGCCGTGCACTTCTTCAGGTTTCGCCGCAGTAGACGTGTATTAGCCACTTCAGGCGCAGTGTCCACGTACGTGGACAAAGTTTGTTTTTGCCATTTCCTCTGAACATGGAGTTCTCTATAAATACACTGTAAATATTCTGGTGCTAGTATCTAAGGGAGCTGCCCACGCACTGCATTTCAGCGATCTTGGGAATGATGGGTAGTATACTGATTTGTCTGAACTTCGTGCTTTAGGCTCTGTTGATCATCGCGTAGCTCAAAGCATCTTTGTCGCAAAACGACAATACGCAATTGTTCAGCAGTTGCACTTGACCACCTTAACCTTTGAGGCTTGCCATTTCAAATCGGGCCACGAAGTTTACAACGGTCCGTTTTTTTATTCGAAGCAAAACAAAAATGCAGCAATAAAATTCATGCGTCCAATTAAAGCCCGCCAGCCCGAAGACTTAGGCTAATTCGTGTATTATTTATCGTTCCCTTTCCGTTGAACGATTACCGTGCCAGAGTTCTGTCTACATAATTTTAGTAGACTCTATGCTCTATGCTTCAAACTTGTGGGAGGAAAAGGGCAAGATAGCTTGCGTGGATAGGATCAACTGGACGTTCTGCCTAGTCAGCGAGTATTGTCTTAGCCCCATTGCGCAACATATGACTGCGCCGACCACTTTTATTAAGGCACTACGGTGTTAGACAGGTCAATCGACATGCCTCGTTTCAAGACCTGCTTCACAACTATTATGTTTTTTTTGCCCAAAGTGCGTTCGGCCAAAAATGAACTGCCTGTGCATTTTGAAGCGAACATTTCATTCTGTGTTGTGTAAACATGGATCATGGCTGGCTGCAGAATAACTAGATATTTAAGAGTACGCAAATCCAAATTAAGTAAAGTTCAACGAAAAAATTGTACGTCTTACTTTTCTTGCTTGCAATGTGATTACGAGTGCCTTAAAATTCTGTTGAGCGAAATATAGCCATTTGCAGTCAGTGTATCACAACTCGTGCCTGAAGGGAATATGGCGCGTCGTTTATCGCTACACAAACTATACAATGAGCGATACACAAAGGTAAAATAGCTTCTAATTTAGTGCACGCAATATAGCATGTAACAAATATTGTAGCGGTCAATTTTTTAATATTTTCTTTAATTTGGAACAAAAACAAAGTGTTGCAGAGCATGCTTGCAATAATCGTAAGTTTGCTGTAGCTTCTCAGTGACGTGGAGTTGCATATGGAAGACTGTATCTTTAGCCCCACCACTGTGGTCTGATGATTACGGCGCTCGAATGCTAATCCGAAGGCAGGATGATCAAATCCCGGCTACGGCGGCTTCATTTTCGACGGAGGCAAAAATGTTTGAGGCCCGTATACGTATAGATTAAGGTGCACGTACAGATCCCCAGGTGGCCGAAATTTCCGGAGCCCTTCAGCGCGGCGTCTCTCATAATCACGTCCTAAATTTGGGTTGTTAAACGCCAGATATTATTAATAAAGGACTGCAACCTTAAGTGAGTGCTTAAACCCAATTTCTCGTCATTTTAACGTTGCTAGCTTCGCATACCTATGCTAGATCTGCGTACCCGTGCTTGACCAAGCTTTGTCTGCGCTTGGTCAAGCTTTGTCTGATAAGGTGTGCCTCTTTTGTCTCTCAACCGCAGACAAAGCGTGGCGGATACGGTCATCGCCTACAGCTCGGTAGGATGGATCCAGAGTGAAAGCGAGTGCCTCAGCGTCCCGCCGTCTGTATGGGACAAATCAGTATTCCTCGAAGATTCTGCAAAGAATGCCGATCGCGTCCCGGATATAGTGAGTTGCATGCATCATTCAAAACTCTGCTAAGCGACCCAGGGGCAGAAAGACAACGAACAAACAAAAGTTCACAAAATTTTTAGTTTGTCGGCTAAGGCCTAGAGTTTCCTGTAAATACAGTAGACGATACTCTGGTGCTATTGTCGATGGGAGCTGCAACGCACGGCGCTTTAGTGAGCATGTGATTCATCGGTAGTGCGCAAATATATCTAATCTTCGTACTTGCAGCTCCGTTCGCCTTCGCGTGGCTCGGAGCTGCTTAGTGACGAGACGACAATCAGCAAAGTTTTAGTAGTTAAGCTTTACCACCACCACCTTAACCAATTAAAATCGGGTCACGAAGTTCAAAATGGTTTGTTCTTTTATTCGAAACAAAAAAAAAGGTACTGCAATAAGCAAAGCCACGAGTGCCTTCGAAGCCTTCAAGCACAAAAATTAGTCTAATTTGTGCACTGTCCTTTATTACCCTGGTGGCTGAATGATCTTAGTTCCCTCTAGTTAGTTTTAGGAAACTGCATGGGCTGAAGCAACTCGACTGCGACCGCAATCGGCTGGTTCTTCTTGGTCAATGTAAGGATTTGACCCATCCGAAACTTTTCTGCAGCTAACGCTATTTTGCACTGCCTACATGCCTGGTTTTGCCCAGCTTTGCGAAAGTGGTGGTGTAATTTTATGACGTCATCGCGTGATGTCAGATGCCGTGATGTCATCATGGGAAGTCACAAATTTTAGCAGTCTGTGACGCCAGTAACGGTACTCGATGATTCCATCAAGTGATCATGTTCTATATTATTTCTGTTTACGCCAGTGATGGTGATTTGCGATTGATGGATTGAAAGCGCTTGTCTTGATATACCCCGCACGTGAAACAACTCCCGGCCTTCAAAAAAAAAAAAAAACACGCAGCACATTGATGATGAAAGCTGAAAGACAGGCATATGTACTAAAACAGCTCGTTGTATAAGAGAACACCAAGTAAAAGAACAGTTACAAGGCATCCTCTACACCACAGATTGTAATTTTTTGTGAAGTAAGGAATCACACACTAAGGCATAATCGAAATTCTGCGCAGAAGCGGAGCACCCGCTACAAATACGTAAAGCAAAAATTTTAGTCTACTTTGCGATCACGAATTGAGGCCGAGCTTTTTGTAGCAGGTTGGCTAGCTTCAAACAACACACTCATTCCACAGTTCTTGTTTTATACAGCGTGCTTGCCATTTTGCTTCTTTACCACACTTTGCCGCATATGTTCAAACAACGCTTTGCCCTAGCATGAGCTATTTATGAATAGACATGTGGAGGGTTCCCCTTCAGTGTGGAGGCCGGGGGTGAAGGTTCACAGCATCCCCCCTCCTACGCAAAGAAGTGAGTGTATGGGGCCGCTTAGCGGCCCCCTCCTCGTAGTTGACTGGGTAATGTGCTCACGGCCGTTTCGCTTGGTTTATATATAGCAAAACTTGTATTGCAGTGGGCTGGATGCACGTCTGTAGAGTTACCCCAGCCTAACAAGAGCACGTTTTAATCTCCTATACCTCATCATTGTCATTCATCACTGTTTCACTCCGCAGTCACCTTTCCCCAGTGTATGCCAAAGCAAAACAGTAGCACAGGCCAACCTCTCTACCTTCATGTAAATAAGTTTTATCGCTCTCTGTATTGCATGACGTGACTGTATGACGAATATAAATGACAGGTGGCAGCATGAAAATAATTACAGGCATGTCCTGTATGTCATCACCTACTTGTCTTGCTCATCGTACGCTCGTGGTTGTTTCCCTATAGCTTGATGACACCGGAATTGATATTGGTCGGCATGGCCGTATGACGAATCTTGTACAACATGATTGTCCCGCCACGCTGTTTGCGCGCTCACGGCTGTATCGCTGGCTTGATATACACAAAATAGAGTACTGCGTGACCGGACTTTATGGTGAACATAAATGACCGATCGGAAGAAACAAATCACGACATGCATGACACGTATATAGCATCAAATTGTGGACCTTGTCCACAATCTGATGCTATACGTCCTATATTGCATTTACCACAATACACGCCATACGCATACCAGGTTGTACATGCGCACGAGCTTAACAAACATGCGATATGTTTTGACTCTCAGGCTAGGGCTTGAATGATGTCGTTTGCCTCAAAGAGAAACAGAGCTATGTACGCAGGCTTTTGCTTGTTGCTTCCCATTACGTCGATGGAATAGCCGTTACGGACGCCGTCGGTGGTGGACAGCTACGGCCGCCCCTGTCGTAGCTGTGCACGGGTGGGCTAGGGTGGATCACGCATAACTCTATTAGTGCTAACTACCTTAAGCCTTAAGCAGCCCTAATTACCCACCACCACCACCATCATCATCATCATCATCATTACCATCATAACTGGACGACGCCTATTGAAGGGCAAAGGCTCTCTCATGTTGTCATGGCCCGTGCTTGCGGCTGTCACTGTCCACATCTCATTTATCCACCTAACTTTCTTTGCAGATGGAATTTACGAAAGCAAAAAAAAAAAAACACCAACAAGAAGGCAGAGAAAATGGAGGAGCGCAGGACCTGTTCTCATAACCACGTGTCCCTCCTTTTTGTATACGTGACATTTTCTAAAAATTAACTTAGTTATAACGCACCTGCCCGAGCTCTCTTCCTTTCTGGTCGTGTTTGTTTTTTTTTCTCACAATTTCTCATCCGCAATACAATACCATCTCGCCCAACGCTAAGTTGTTCTTTACTTTCTTTCTCCCGATCGCGAGTTGGTGCGAGGAGAGTTTCTCGGCAGAGTGGAACCCTAGGAAGACTAACAAATTATAGATGAACCTAATAGCGCGTTGATCTTAGTGCACTCAGGGGTGTGTCCGCTTCCGCTTGGTCACCCACGGATGTCGCCGCCATTATTGACGCTATGGGCATGTTCCCAGTGCCTGTAATCGATACTGCACGCAATTTGTCCCATGTCTTGCTTGGCGCATGAAAGGAGCGTCATATACATCACCTGTGCGGCACACGAAACGAAGGGATTTTCACCCCTTTTGGAATGACCTAGCTTTGAGTTAGAATCGTTTATTCTTGCGGATTCGGGGCAGTTTTTTACGGGGCAGTGTGGTGTGTCCAATCGGAGTTTTCTGTCTCTCATTGCCCATTAGCAGCGATTGACATGTTTCAGTAGGATACAACAGTTCACCACTGCGTGCTTTGCGCCTCTCCATGTTTCTCTCCAGCGCAACGCTGTGATGAGCGCTAGCGTCAACGTCGCCGACACTGTAAACGCGAGCGCCCACAGCTTCGCATCTATGCATGGTTCCCTTTTGTCGGAGATGGTGATGGTGATTAACAAACTTTATTTATTTAGTAGAAAGATCCTCCTCGCCTTTAAGATGCGAGAGGAGAAGGGAGGACCAAACCTAGACGACGGCCATGATCCCATGGGCGCTGGCGGCGTCTCGTAATTTTTTTTTTTCTTTTCGCGCGTTTTACTGCTTACCAAGCGTCTTGTCGTGGTAAGAGTGGTGCTTTCATAAGTGTGAAATTGTACTTTATTGCGGTGTTAAAAGTACTTAAATTTAGAACGCAAACAGATAAGCGCTGCTTCCTTAAACGGATATCTCCCAGGAACGTAGCAGTTCTGTAAGGAGAGCTTCTATTTTTCGGGTTAAATGTGACTACAGGCAAATCATTCGATCAACTTTTCGTGAATCCCGAAAACGCCCGTCGGGCGTGTCCCATTGCGCGAAACGGATTACGACATCCACGGATCCGGTGCCACTTTCGCTGCAATTCAGCGGTGTGCTGAATTTGGCGGAATGCGATGCCAGTGGCGCAGTTAGCGGGAGGCAGTTTATGCTCATGCCCACCTCCCTTATGCCGATTTTTTTCGCCATGCATACATTACGCAAAAGGACCATTTTCCTTCTTCCCAGCTCCTACTTTAGAACAAGAAGATACCCCCCATCCCCCTACCAAAAATAAATAAATAAAATGATTGAATATAACCTTGTGCTAGCTTGAGCGGTGGTGTTTCGTCAAAGGCAAGAAGCGTGTTTGCTAGCTGTTGCAGTGATTTATGTGAATTGATATCAGCGATGTCAGTGCCGGAAGACCGGCCATAGTCGCGTTTGATTGATTTTGTGTGGTTTAACGTCCCAAAATCACTATTTGATTATGAGAGACGCCGTAGTGGAGGGCTCCGGAAATTTTGACCACCTGGGGTTCTTTAACGTGCACCCAAATCTGAGGCCATAGTCGCGTTATGCGTGCCTGAAAAGGGCAGCTTATTCTGTGGTCCACCCCGCGTCTATCTTGCTTTTATCGAACTTCACTCTTATAAAATTGATCTCATTTTCGTCACCCTTATCTCGCATTGCAAACACACGTCACCATGCCTGTTCATATTGTGCTCGTTCTTTTTTTCTTTCTTTTTTGCGCAGCAAACTGTCGTAGGTATGATGAAAAAAGACCGGAAAATCAAGGAAGGAGTTAGGATAGGTTTCTCCTTTGAGCTGGCAACACTGGCGTATATATTGTTGAAGTTGGACGCTGCGAACCCATACAAAAATATTAACGCAGCTTGCTCGAGAATGTTCCTCACCGACCTCAGCCAATTGGTAAGTTGTCATGCATTGCTACACTATTAACCGTGTCTTCTAAGGTACGTTGCCACCTCTGTGAAACGCTTTTAGGGGCGAAGCTCCTTATGGCGTGGCTTGGGCGTCCCTCGTAGCACGTAACCACCAGTGGCACATGCCCGAAATAGGTATAACATTTGACCTCCAAGGTGGTGCCGGTGAGAGATTTCTCCTGTACGTTGTTTACCAATAAAAAATAGGGCTCAATGTACATGCCAATGGCTGTTAATGGGGAATGAGAGACAGGAGCATTCGGCTTTTAGTCAACGCGCACGCTGCGATCCCCATTAGCAGCCATTGACATGTACATTGAGCACTATCGGACAAGAAAGGGTTGCTACATTATACTCGCTGGGTGTAACCTCCTTGGTTTTAGAAAGGTTTAGCGAGCATTGGACCGCAGTGCCATGAATACAGTGAACTAGTATATATCATGAACTCAAGGTGGTTGAAGGTGGGAAGTAGACCCGAAGCGCAAGCCGTAAGAAAGTGTGCGTGTGCCAACTCTCGTTTAGTCCTTGGAATGTCCACTGAATGGCGGTGCTTCTATATGGGGAATATATGATAAAAAGATGCGAGATGGTGGTACTTGGAGTGTTGAGTAGATGGACGAACGGACACACAGACAGATGCATGGATGGACGCATGAACGGACGCAGGGGCGGATGCATGAACGAACGCAGGGACGGGCGCACGAACAGACGCATGGACGGTCACACAGACGGACGCATGGACGGACGAATGCTTCGCCCCACTCTCCATCATTCACTTCGTGGATATGCTGCCATTTTTTTCGGTCCTCATCCTACAATGAATGCTTAGTATTGCCCTGGAAAAAACTCTACTTAAAAAGACAACTTGAGAAAGGTTAGGCACACAAAGTGCAAATAATCGCAATTTATTCACTGAGATTAGCGAAGTTTTGCTCGACACACGAAATTACAAAATCAATGCTTAGGTTGCCGAAATGCTCGGCTGCTGAGCCGAAGGTCGCGGTTTTGAACCCGGCCCTGGCGGTCGCATTTCTGTGGAGGCGTAATGGTATAGGCCCATGTACTCTGCGATGTCAGTGTGTGTTAAATAATTCGTGTTCAGAATTTGCGGAGCCCTCACTACTGCGCCTCTCATGAGCATATTGCGGTTTCTGGACGTAAAACAGCAGATAATATTATTGAGATTGCCCAATTGTTTTTCGTAACACAAGCAGGCATACGTACAGATTTTGCAATAAAAAACAGTAATGACTTGAAAGCATTGTAGCTGTAAATTAAGCCTGTGCAATTAACTATTATCGCTGCACTTTGTTATGGTAGCGCCAGAAAACCAGGATAGCAAAGTATAGCCGAAAAAACCAAAATGTGTGATTTCAGGTGGTTGTATTCTAGTGGAAAAATTTTAATATGAAAAGTCACTCGTGGTTTCCAATTGTCCTAGTTTGTTAGATAGGTTGGTGTTCGATAGGAAAGGGCATGCGAAATTTTATCGAATTATATTGATTGATTCAAAAGTAACACTTTCTTTGCAACAAAAAGCGATCAAAAATAAAATTTTGAGAAAAACAAGAAGTTCGATAACTGTGTCACACACCTCATTGGATGGTGATTACACAAAAGGTCATGCACCCCCCCCCCCCCAAAAAAAAATGAAACTGCCGATGATGCGCTTACTCTTAAAGAATCGGACACTTTTACGGCAACTGAAGAAGCCGCCAATAGTGCATGCCGACACCTGAAGAAGCGAAATGTCACCGGCATAATCCACGTTGCTCATAGTTTGGCAACACAGCTGCCACATCTATAGATAAGAAGGCATCCGTCCACCCCCCGCTGCTGCTGCGTCCCAGAATATTGCGTGCATAGGTCATCCCAAAGTTGAAATTTTATGTAAAAGTTTTAGCGCAGGCACGTGCCTCAGCTAATCCACGCACGATTTCTCCAATCTAGATCGTCGCACGCCTGGAACTCGTTAACGCTGGACTCCAGGTGCCCTGTCCAGTCAGCAGACATCTTATCTGTCCCAAAACTCGCACCCCCGTCGTTGTTTGTCGCCGGGAGTTGCAGTCCGGTGCATTGTCTGCCATTCTGCGTTTTTAGGGTCCAGGCACCTTATTACCGCACAATTTACAACCGTGTGCGATCCATCAGCGCCGTGCACATTGAAAGTGCAGGGGCTCCATCTGTGCAGCACTGCACGAAGAACAACCGCATCAATTCACTCCATTACAGCACATCGTCCATGCGTCATTCACTCTGTCCGTTTGTCCATCGTTTATGCAAGTCGGCGACTTCAACGTAGACAGTATGGACCTTAGTACTTCGCCCACGCGTCATCGCTCAATTTTGAATGCAAAGTGTTTCTTTAAGTACTGCAAACTCTTTTGGCATCTATCTATCTATCTATCTATCTATCTATCTATCTATCTATCTATCTATCTATCTATCTATCTATCTATCTATCTATCTATCTATCTATCTATCTATCTATCTATCTATCTATCTATCTATCTATCTATCTATCTATCTATCTATCTATCTATCTATCTATCTATCTATCTATCTATCTATCTATCTATCTATCTATCTATCTATCTATCTATCTATCTATCTATCTGTCTGTCTGTCTGTCTGTCTGTCTGTCTGTCTGTCTGTCTGTCTGTCTGTCTGTCTGTCTGTCTGTCTGTCTGTCTGTCTGTCTGTCTGTCTGTCTGTCTGTCTGTCTGTCTGTCTAGTCACTTACACCTTGGCACTCTTGTGATCACCACCTTAACTTGGCGTTAACCAAAATTAGTATGGAAGGGTAAGATGATTTGACAAATTGGACACGCTGGTCAAGACACGAATAATGCCACTATTACGTCGCGTACCTCGTCAGACAATACCCGTCAGACAGTGACACATACGCATGAGTTTGTATCTGCCATTGGTATGCGAGTATGTGCCACTGGTGATTGACACTCGATTATCTACCCATGAACGACGGGAATACACATGGGCCATTTTCCCGCGTGAGCGTTAAAAAAATCTGATATCAGCAGCGTCGACCCAACAAATGCAAATAATAAATGTCAGGGTCCCCACAGTAATCAAACCCAAGTATTATGCGTGGCAATCAAGCACTCTACTACAGAGGCACGCCAGGTCTCGAAACTGCTTTTCAAATAGACCCTTATGTTCGTGAAACGTCCATTGTGGTTGCAGTGCTGGATATCCAGATATTTAAACATTGCAGATGTATACTCCTTTGATACAGCCGTCACGTCGGGGTAACGTAGATTGTAGTTAGCTGTAACGCGCTGAAGTCAATTTATGTAGCAGTTTCTAGGGCTACCATCCTCGCGAGCAGCAGCGCATCATATCAGCTTAACGCTTCTGGTGCTGCGAATACTCATGGTCCTGTCGGTATTGTTGCGCAATCGCAAATAACTAGTTATATAAACATCTGCAACTCCTAAACATATGTGCATGTTATTATTGCGTTATTATGGGTGACGGAGCGAGAGGACAAAAATAAAAACGAAGATTAAAGCTAGCACAGCAAGTATTTAGAGGGAATAATTCGAGATGCATTGCCACGAGGAACTCAATGAGAAAGAGAGAGATAGATAGAAAAAGACATCAAGACGGGAACAATGAGAAAGAAAGGCAAAATAAGAGAAATATATATAGAGAAAGAGAGACAAAGAGAGAGAAAACAAGCATACCATAACTATGAGTAGGGTTGCGTAAGAAGGAATTTGTAAAGTAAAACCGGGAGAGGACACTGTTTACCCACCTGGCTCCACCCCCCACCCCCCCTGTTTCTTGATTTAGCGTTCATTGTAGTGGTCTTGATGGCCCATTTCTCTTTTTTTTAGGAATGCCGCGCCGGCAACGCATTAGATTGGATTCACATAACGCATGTCGGGAGCTCCACTGCAATATTAATGGCAGACGACGCTTTCAGCCTCGAGAAAAAGGCGAGTATTTTGCTGGTCGAACAATTGATGCGTGGACTGATTTTGTTTTGCTTCACGTGACTCTGTCGGTGCTTGTGTGTTTTTTTGTCGTAACCGCCGCGGTCGTTTAGTGCTTATGGTGCTCCACCGACGACCCAAAAGTCGCGGGTTTGAATCAAAGGCGGCGGGGGTGGCTGCACATTCGCTGGAGGCCAAAAAGCTCGACACCTGTGCACTTAAATGTATAGGTGCACGTTAAAGAACTGCGGGTTGTCAGAATTTCCGGGGCTCTCTACCACTGCGTCCCTCGTGATGATATCGTGGGTTCGGGACGTTACACCCCGGTGGTTATGTTCACTATATGTCGAAGGAACCGACAATTTCTACAATGCCGGGACGTGGGACGAAAAGAGAGATTGGCGCCATTGTTTTGTTGTTGTTGTTCTTGTTTTGACACGCAAAGTGCGCTTTGAACATGGGCACTCGTTAATGGAGTTTCTGAAATGCCAGAATAACACTAAAAGCCGCAGTGTAGCGCCAATATAAGCTGCGAAATCGGACCTGTCACTGCAATTTTGTGGGTGGTCAGGCATAATTACAGCAGTCCGGAGGCTGTTCTGACATAATTGCGTAAGACGAAGACTCGTTAGTGTGTAAATGTGTACTGTGACCCTCTTAATTTTATGTATGCATTGCGCCTGATGCCGATGGCAATGAGATAGCACAGATGGTCCGTGTTGCGTCTTCTGGTTATGCTCTTCTATAGTTGATGTCATTGCCCTTCCGCCTCGGTGGGACAGTGGTGACGACCGGTGAACGGCTCCTTGCCCAATAATTATAGCTCACTTCTACGGGCGACGTGCAAGGAGATCGGAAAATAGGTCTATATAAAGTTCGCAGTCGTAACGCTGCTTTAGCTGAGCCGTTTCTTCTTTTTGTCGTATTCTTAAATCGTGTCGATCGCAAGTCGGACTTTTTTTTTACAGAACGCGGTTGAAGAATGACAAAGACATTAGTAATAAAGGACCGGATCTTTTGAAACGGGAAATCTACGCCGCATACACTCCGTGAGGGTGATCTTCCATCAAAGCCATCTTTCAGTCATTATTATCCCGGGTGTTCTTCACATACAATCGCCCTTATGGGCCTTAGAAGTGGAATCGCTGTTCGTTAATGTGCTGCCTCAGCTTTGAGCTCGCGTTTCCGACTATTGGACTCTTTGATGCACTTGTACGCTTGGCGAGCCCGTTTCTGTGCGCTTTAAGCATGGCGACGTCTTTACGCGTGAGTGTATACGATTGGCTAGTGAAATCACGTGTAGTTAAGAGAGCACGTGACTCGTTACGGCTGCCTTCCGAGATCTCGTGATTTCATGAATTAGCCACTGCATTCAGAGTGCTCGCGTTTACACACGATTAGTCAAAGTGAAATTGAATGAACTGCCGGCTAAAAGATTGAAGGTTCAGTGAACGCCTCCCGGTTCTAAATGCATGCATTTACACCTGTCAAGCTGGTCAGTCGAGATGACGTGATCTACTGTCTCAGCCCATGGTCCATGATTTCCGGGAAACTAAAATATGTGCGGACGCTAAATGACCACTACAGCAGCATATCTAGGGAGATTGGCGATAGAAGGCATTGCCTATCTCAAGGAATGTGTGGGACGCTAAATGACCATTGCTGTGGCATATCTAGGGAGATTGGCGATAAAAGACGTTGCCTATCTCAAGGAATACTTGTTCCTTGACTATGCAGGCTGAGTGCGTATCTTTGCATATGAGAATTAGGTACACCACGTCAGCATAAGTGATTTGGTGAGCTTAGCGGTGACGGCGATCACGAACCACGGTCACCGCCGTTGAACATGGTGGCACGCATTACAGTCTCCTCTACCGCGACATTTCCCATTATAAGCCGCCGTGGTGATTCAGGTAGTATGGTGCTCATCTACTGACCCCATGTGTCATGAGGTGCAGCACTATATGCTGCACGTCATGGCACACATCACCATATGTGGTGACGAGAAGGTGAACCGCAACTTCAGAACTGTCACCAACGGGCGCCGAGCTCCCAGTTGGCGCTGCTAAGTGTTGGCGTATATTTTTCCATTCCTTTTTGGGCATGCGCCAGTACGCTCCTAGTTGAGCCGATGTCCATGGTGAATGAGCCGATGTCCGTAGTGAATGTGCGGCAAGTGAAGAAAAAAGTTGTTGCTAAGGAAAGTGTGTTGGCATCGGGCGACGACAACGTCGAAGATGGTGGCGCAGACGACGTCAGAAGACAATGCTAGCAACGAGGAAGTGTGTCCTAGTTCCACCTACCCTTTCACACGCTTAGGTGGCGTTATTTCAACCCGATGGCTTGTCGTTCGTGGAGCTGCCTCAAAAAAAAAAAAAGAGAACTGAGACTGGTCGATAATAGACTCATTGATTGATATGTGGAGTTTAACGTCCGAAAAACGCCATATGATTATGAGTGACGCCGTAGTGGAGGGCTCCGGAAATTTCGGCCACCTGGCGTTCTTGAACGTGCACCCAAATCTGAGCACACGGGCATACAACATTTCCGCCTCCATCGGAAATGCAGCCGCCACAGCTGGGATTCGATCCCGCGACCTTCGGGTCAGTAGCCGAGTACCTCAGCCACTTGACCACCGCGGCGGGGCTCGGTAATAGACTGTAACAATGGTCGGTGATAGACTGTAACTACCTGCAGCACGCTTCAACAAGCTATGGGGCGTGTTGTGAGAATTATGAAGCCCACAAGCCCACACGCGCAGGGTCTGAGCCAGCCGGTCTGAGAACTGGCGAATCTCCTTGTCCTTTCTTTCGCCCTCTTCGTGTGTGACAAAGAAATTTCCAGAAATGCATTGCGTACCACTCTAAACAACTTGAAGGGCGTGCGAGTGGTGAATATATTCTGGTGGCCTGCGTAACGCCGTAAGTTCTGTACCAAAAGCAAGTCGATATCTTAAAGGGGAACTTAAGCGGAACATTCACTTTGATTGACAAAGAGCTATCTGGAAACTCTCATGTCATATGTTTCACAATCATAAAATTATTATCAGTGGATAAAATCAAGGTTGAAGTTTCATTTTTAAAAGTGGCACCAAAATATCCGCGCTTAATGTTGAAATCTTTAATATGTGTAAATCACATTTGTGCGACATTAGCTGGAGAAAACTTTCTCAAACTTCGTACGCTATACCTATGGAGCCCATAGTTGACAATGAACTTCATTTTTATCGATTGCAAGTTATGTAGGACCCAGTGGAAGCTTTTACAATTTGACGTCACGGAATTTAGTGCGGTAATCTCAGGGTGGTGTCTCCATCGGTATTTTCATCTCGCGAGTTTTCTCGCTTACCTAGAGTCATGTCGCGCTAATAGGGGTGTTTTCAGGGTTTAGAAATTGTACTTTACCATTGCGCTAAAATTTGTTCGCTCTTTGGTGTCCCTCTAAGTACAGTATAACGTGTTCAATACCTTTTGAAACGTAATATAGTTGTGTATTTTAACCGGGTTGGTTCTGCGACGCTAAGCTTAAACACATCAAGTTGGGCATCATAAACGATCACACCCTAATGACAATGTCTTTTCATCCATAAACCACCACCCTGCAGCGTCTACAGCAGATGTATAAAAAAACATATCTGTGAACGACAAAAGTGCTATCAAATTGCTGTTAAGCAGAACAAAATGAAAGGCCACGACATTCGAAATGCACCGGTTTTAACCACACATAAAAGGATATGTTGGAACCAATGAACCGGTCTTTAACCACACATAAAAGAATATGTTAAAACCAATGTTTAACATGAGCACAATAGAAAGCTGTTAACCAGAACAAAGTAGAAGGCAACGATTCATGATCAGATGTAGCTCTGTTTCGCGCCATCATCAGCATTCACTTCGTGGATATGCGTGGATTTTTATTGGGTAAACTGCGCAACGCTGCAAATGAGCTAATACGTACAAGCGCATCTTGTGTCTTAATTGTGTGTGCCTCATAACGCACTAATTGACTCGAGGCTCTCATTTCTCGACGCGCGCAGTGCGAAGAACTGAGCAAGAGCTCGACCTCGCTCAGGCAAGACGTGTCGGTGCTGCTGTTGAACGCTCACCTGGGTGACTTCAGCAAGAACGGAAAGTGCTCGAAAGAAAAGCACGAGGACCGGAAAGACCCGTTCTATCGGATCCGCGCGGTCAAGACCAAGCTCAAGATTCCGTGAAGCCGCGCACCGTTTAGGGAACCAACTTTGTCGCAGGACGATTGGAGGCAGCGTTGTGCAGTGGCGTCTTTGTCACGACCGGGAATAGAAAGCGCTGTCGCCTTGACGTCCATAATTATCAATTAGTATACCTATCTTGGACTTCGTGTGTTATGAGTCTGTTGTATGTTCAATAGTATTTTGCTACTTTTTATGCGAATATTTATACAAAACTTACGCGAAGGCCATGGAAGCCGCCGTGAAATAAAAAAAGAAATGCCAGATGTCATGACTGCTATCAGCTATGATATGTAATCCACCTTGGCCTCGGCAACGAGCTCATGAAATACGCCATCGCAACGGTACCCCGCCACATCTAATTGTGAAGGCCAGGACGTAACTTGAAACTACGTTAGAGGTACGGTTTAACGGGTTTTCAAATTTGGCTACAGTATTATGAAATCAACTGAATCGTAAATTAAGTGACCCACTTTCTACCAAGATTAGTACGGGATATGTTACTCTATTCTTCACTACTCTCTTGTCTCACTGACTATGCCAAATGCCCAATCATCACCGGTGACTGCAGCGAACAGCAGGGTTAAGCTACATTGCCATTTACGCGGTCATCGCAATCAATACCGGCAGTGCGCCCGCCGAGCCCCGTCGGGAAAAGATACGCACAGCATGGTCAGCATGAGGTCACAAATTTCTGTAAGTTCTAAAGACGTACGTAAGGCGAAGTACACAGGACCAAGCCATTGGACAGGTACACAGGACAGGCTTTAAGTACGTGTATTTTGCGTTTACTGAAGTTATGGATCAATACATAGTAGTCCAATCTGAATAGAATTAGACCAGCTCCACAAGATGTGGCCACACTACTAGCCATCCTATAGGGTCGCTGTATATGGTAACCTCACAGTAACTCAGTCATTATTTTATCACCCTGTGCGTCCACAATCTGTGTAAACAGTCATAAGGATGCGGAATTCAAAGTAGCTATGGCAGTTCTTGTTGCTCGAGAAATGCAATGACGTAAAGATGCGGTGCTCTTGCAGACGAGACGACATCTATTGTGCTGCGTCTTTCGCCCCGGCTTTAGATCTGATTTATTTCACTCGACGTTAGCATGCTTTGCGCATCTCATCGCAACACGGAGCCCGTTTTAACACAATAGACGACACTCGCTGTATAACGAAAGTTCCGTGACCTAGCCAGACGTATCCAATCAGATCCGTCACTGTTGCTAGGGATCGTCCAGCTATGGTATACGTTCAGTGGACGCGGGAAGCTCAAAATTTGTTTGGCTTTCACTTGGGTACATTCAGGATTTCTCGCGCAGGGTTGTGTAGCAGGGCGGTAATACGAATTTCCTACCATGCGTATAGGGTAATTGCAGCATTTCGTTTGCAAGCGATCGTCGAAAGAAGTAGAAAATTGACACGACGTCTAAGAAGGTGGCATAACTAAATACACCCGGGGAAGAAAACATTTATTGTGTAAAGCTTGTAAGTGAAGGTGGAAGGAACCTCACTTATTCCGAGAACCTTTTGGCCTGGACCACCCGCCGGGCCCGAGCGATGAGTTGACGCTGGTCGACTAGGTTTGGCTGGTAAATCACCGCTCCCCCACGCTTCACTGAGTAGGTTCGGGTCCACATTTGTTGCGGCTGTCTTAATTTACATTTCACCACCTTAGGGCTGGAGCGAGAGATAATGCGGCAGTTTTGCAAGGGCGGAGCGATCAATAAAATCAATGAGGAAGACGAAAAGCAAGATAGTTTTTGCCCAGGAGTGATCTTGAGTGAGTATACGAAAGAAACGATGCGAGTTTCTTCAATGACGGTGAATGGTTAAATGAAAGTGTCCCATTCATGATGGAGGCGCTTACCTGCGCTTTATCAAGCTCGAGTTTGTTTTATTAACAATAATAGCACTAATATTGCTACTTCTTAATAATAATAATGATATTAATACTAATAAATTATTTATTAGAAAAAGAAGAAGTAGTAGCGGTATACCTTTACGGTCCAGAGGAATCACTGATTCCATGACTATGATGAAAACTTCATTTGGGCCCAGAGAACATGCAGGGGAGACCCCGCATCACCTGGCTAGTCCCACGTAGGGACCACCAAGTAAACCTTCGTGGCCCGTTTGCGGGCAAGCTGGACGGCCAGAGTCCCCCCCCCCCCCCCCCCACACACACACTTGATAAACTTACGGGCCAATTTTTTGAGCGTTAGGGTAGATAAACATTAAATTATCTGATTTTTAAACCAATCTTCTAACTTTCACCTCCACCGAACCCCCAGTTTTCTTTTTTTTTTGTATCTCCGACCTATCTACCTTTCTGATGTTCCGAAAACCCGATGGTTCTTGTAGCCTAGTGCTAAAGCACGCACACGGGTGTATATTTTCATACTCAATTCAAAACGCACCTTTGTTTCCTTGCTTGCTCCTCTGCTCTGGGCCCTATCCACTAAGGGGATTGGCCAAAAGCTGGTGGTTAATGTAAGTGAACAATTAAGGACTATGCAGGGCAAAAGGAAAAGCGATTACTTTGTTTTTACTCTACCCGCCTTACACGTGAATATTCCTCTTCAATGGATCACACTTCGTAAGTATGCATTATAAGACATCCCGACCTCGATTAAAGCAGCAAATTTTAGCCCCTTGAATTACCGAAAAGTGTGCACTTTCTTATTTCACTTCACAATTTTGTGCTTACCCAGATCTGGCTTTTCATCACTGCTACCTCAATGCTACCACAGTCTCGCCAAAAACAGCGCGTTGTGATAAGTGGAAAAGCGCTGGAAGTGGCGAAGGAATATGTCTATTTAGGACAGGTAGTAACCGCAGAGCCACACTCTGAGAGTGTAGTAACTAGAATAAAGATGGGAGTGATAACATTCGGCAAGCATTCTCAAATAATCCATGGTAATCTACCGCTAGCCTTTGCCGCATCTTGCCGGTACTTCTTGTCCTTACCGCATCTTGCTGGTACTTAACAGTGGGGCAGAAACCTGGAGGTTCGCAAAGAGCGTTCAGTTTAAATTGAGGACGACACAGTGAGCGATGGAAATGAAAATGATAGGTGTAACTTTAAGAGACAGGAAGAGAGCAGAGTGGGTAAGGGAACAAAACGGGGCTAAGGATATGATAGTTGAAATCGAGAATAAATGGACATGGGCAGGGCACGTAGCACGTAGGCAGGATAAACGCTGGTCTAATATTAAGGGTAACCGACTGAATTTCTAGAGAAATCAAATGCACAGAGGGGAGAGAAAAGGTAAGGTGGGCCGATGGTATTAAAATGTTCGCAGGTATAATGTGGTAACGCAAAGCACAAGACCGGGTTGATTGGCGCATCACGGGAAAGGTCTTTGCCCTGCAGTGGGCCCAGTCAGGCTGCCGCTGCTGCTGCTGATGATTATGACAAATGATGATGATGATGATCTAATACATCTTTACCGCTTTTCTGTAGTTTCGTGTAACACTCTTTGTTACCACAACGCTTACACTACCAGTCGTATCTACATGCTGATTAGTCTCCTAGTTTTTTTTTTCTCAACTGCGAAACAACAATGTTCCCAACTATAGAACAACAAGGTTCTCATACAGAAGACGGAAGACTCTCTGCTCATATTTCTCTGTCTTGTTCCTTTTTTGTTTCAAAAATTCTTCAAACTCTTTATAACGTGACAGCGTTGAAGAGCTCGTTTGGTAGCAATTGGTATCGGCATTGGCATAATTGATTGCGAGTGAAAAACCATCTTGGGTGTTACAGAAAACATGAGAAATATGCATACAGAATAAATATAACAAACGAAGTAATCACTCTTCCTTCTATCCTGCATATATCCCTTAATTGTTCATTTACATTTACCGCTGGCTACTTGGCAATTACCCCTTAATGGGTGGCAGTCTGCACAGAAGAAGCAAAGAAGAAAGCAAGTACAGTCACAGAAGAAGAAGTGTCAGCCCGCGTAGCCGGTGCTTGCTTGCTCTGGGGGTTTGGCTGAAATCTGAGTAGCCTCTACTGAATTTCTTCTTGGATAGGCGTATCTAAAGCCTTAGCATTGATTAGCTAGTACCCTTCTGGCTAGTCAATCCAGACAGATGCCGCTTTCTTCGCCTGGACCAGGGACTTATCTCTGGTCTGCTTCTCTCTCACCGCAGGAGCTACCAGTGGACCAGTTCCTACGCAATGGCGTCGCTTCCGTTCCTGTGGCCCTAGTCCCAAGCAACGACGGAGTCATTAAGATGAAAAACCCTAAAGTGATCCAGTCGGAACTCAAAGCAGCGACAACTCACTATCACACCATCACAGAGGTCCGACAGTTTGGCAAGGGAGGCATTGTCTGCTTTTCTCCTGACCAGCTCTGTGTCAAAGACTTACTTAAATGCTCGATGTTCGCTACCAATCCGGTGAGCGCCTTCATTCCTCCTCACCTAGCATGCGTCAGAGGTATTGTCCGAGGCGTAGACATCAACATGACTCCAGCTGAGGTCCTAGAGATGTTCTCTGAGGCAGGTGCTATTGCAGTTTATAGATGCTCACGAGTTGTAGAACAGACAAAGATCCCTACTGAGTCTGTAATTGTCACATTTGCCGGGTCGATTCGCCCCACTGAAATCAAGGCGTGGCCTTTAATATTCAGAGTCGAACAACTGTCACCTCGTCCCCTCCAGTGTCAGAAATGTTGGCGCTATGGACACACTTTAAAAGGATGTAGGTCAGCTCCCAGATGCCGAAAATGTGGTGAGGCACATACTGCAAATGAATGCAATTGTACTGAAGAAAAGTGTTGTCTTTGTCATGAGCAGCACTGCGCAGATAACGCTAATTGCTCAGCCAAAGCGCGGGAGACTCAAATTATGGAAATTGTTGATCGCAGACGCTGTTCACGAAAAGACGCCATCGCTGAAATTCAGGCAAGAACCCAGGGATATGCTGGTGTTGCAGCCCGACATAATGCAACTTTAGAAGCTTCTCTTTCAGTGTCCATTGCAGACATGATTGAAAAAGCGATGGAGAAAGCTATAGATCGCCTGGCCACCACCCTTTGTGACTCCTTATCTCATATTGTAGCCACTCAGTTGACGCAAATATATGGGACACCAAGAGATATGAAGGATACTTCCCAAGACAACGTAACTCTCCCACCAAGTGAAGCAGACGCAGAGTCATCTCCTTCAGGGGTACAGGCTGCAGGGCCCTCTTGTACAGACAACCAGAGGATAGGTGAAGACATACTAGAGGATGATCAGGATTATGATGATATGGACATGGACATCAAATCCCTAAAGCGCACTCGATCCCCTGTCTCCAAAAATACTGGCTCTTCAAAACATTCAAAAAACAAAAAATACCAGAAGGAGAACCTATCGAAGAGCGATTTTCTTAAAGACAGCATTTTAGATAAGGTAGTTGCCGAAACAATTCTGTCAAAATGATAGGTTCTATCAAAATTCTTCATTGGAACTGCCGATCTATTCATTCAGCTAGTACAGATTTATTGTATTTATCTTGTAAATTCAATCCAGACATTATTGCACTGCAAGAAACGTGGCTGTCAGCACATAATTCGTTTTACCTACCTAATTTCCGGTCTTTTCGCCTGGATCGCCCATCCAAAGGTGGAGGTTTAGCGTTCTTTGTCAATAATAAAATTAGTTCAAAGATCAAAACTTCGTACAAAAGTATATCCCCCGAATGTGAAATTTTCGCTTTAGACATCACCTTGCCTGGATGCTCTCCCTTCTCTCTGGTAAATCTTTACTTTCCTCTGGGTGTACAGGACACGCGATGTTTAGACATGGCTGTTAGTTCGTGGTGCACAGAAAAAATTATGGTTGGAGATTTTAATTCTCACCACACTAGTTGGGGTTTTAGGACTGATCAATGTGGACAACGCTTGTGGGACTGGTCTATAGACCATAATTTATCATGCCTCAACGCTAGAACTCCCACATTTATCCGAGACCGATCCCGCTCTGCCTTAGATTTGAGTTTTATAAGCTCGGGTATTTCTAGCGTATCTTGGACTACTCTAGACTGCGCCACCAACAGTGACCACTTACCAGTACTGTTTGAAATTTCTTGCCCCATTATTCCATCTTACTCCCAAGCTCGAACCTTTATCAATTATTCCAAATTTAAAAATGACCTAGAAGTTGCTTTGACTACCCCCACTGAAGACAACGATGAAAATAAAGCCATGAAATTAAGTGCGGTAATTAAAAGAACGTTCAAAAAAGCAGAATTTTCTATTGAGTCTGATACGAGAAAGCCTTGTAGTCAGTGGTGGAATTCTGAGTGCTCTCGTGATCATAGACGACGACAAGCGGCTTGGAAGCAGCTAATTCATAATCAGTCCCCCAAAAATTGGGCAGATTACAAGTTTATTGCTGCTACATTTAAGCGCACCGTGGCTAAAGCTAAAGAAGACTATGACAAAAAACATTTCGACTTTCTTTCCAAACCTAGAAATAAGAAAGCGTTATTCCGATATATGAGATCGCGCAAAATTCTGCCGTCTCTAGCTAACTCTGATTATGACAGGTTATCGACGGAAGAAATGACTAATTCGTTAGAGGCAATCGGAAGAGGTTTAGCTAACAGATTTTCGTCGACTTTGACAATCAACTGGCAAAAGTCCTCTATAAAGACTGACTACGAAAAAGTGACATTGTCCGAAATGTCAAGCGTAATTAGAAACTTACCCTCTTCGGCTCCTGGTCCTGACGGTATAACAGTTCCTATGATTAAAATTTTATTCCAGATATCACCCGGCGACGTCCTCAACCTTATAAACTATTCCTTAAGCAATGCCTGGATACCACATGACTGGAAAATAGCTAGAGTGATTCCCATATTAAAAAAACAAGGGTCAGGTTTTAACATTGACAACATCAGACCAATCTCTCTAACATCTCACCTGATCAAAATTATAGAGAGAGTTCTCAATAATAGAATAAAAGTTTGGATGGCTGACAAGCTAATATTGAAACCATTTCAAATAGGTTTTCGTAGCGAATGCTCAATTTGGTGTGCTCATGCCGACTTAGAGAGCCGAATACAGCTTGCCCGAAAAAGACGACAATACGCGGTACTAGTAACACTAGACATAGCTAAAGCTTATGATAGCGTTGAGCACTCAATTTTATTGAATTCTTTACACGAATGTGACTTTCCGCGATATATTGTTGATTGGGTAGCAGAGTTTCTAAAATCGAGAGAATTTTATTGTGCAAAGGATGGATGTCACTCATCTAAATTCAAACAGCAACGTGGAGTACCTCAAGGGGCGGTCCTATCTCCGCTGTTATTCAATGTGTTGATGAGCTCAATTCCCATTGAACGAGATATCACTGTCTACATTTATGCAGACGACATTGCATTTTTCGTTGCAGACAGTGACATTTATTCTTTGCATCAAAAATTGCAAAAGTACATGTATTCTCTTGAAATTTGGCTGCATTCAATTTCATTGTCTCTAAACATCAGTAAAAGTGCGCTCCTGGTGTTCCCTATAGCAGATTCTATTCAAATTTCAGTACTTTATAATCAGGAACCGATTCCACAAGTAGAGTCTATCAAATATTTGGGCATTATTTATAACGAGAAACTTAACTGGAGCCCTCACATAGACTATAACGTGGCAAAGGCACAACGAGCTTCAGGCTTATTGCGAAGGTTGAGCAACAGAAAATATGGGTTACGTAGACACACCTTATTAATGATATATAAAATGTACATGCGCCCAATACTCGAATTTGGGTGTATATTATTTTCGGGTGGCCCTACGTACAAAATTAAACCGTTAGTTCTATTAGAGCGAGAAGCGTTACGGTTGTGTTTGCGACTCCCCAGGTATGTCGCTATTAATGTACTATATCAGGAAGCTCGCATACCAACTATTCTTTGCAGATTCCGTATCTTAACAGTACAAACATACTTGAAATTTTACGGCTTATCAGCGAGACGGTCTGCATATGCCTTTATTAGTGACCCCGACGCCTTCTTCCTCGCTCACTGGCCACGCTTTCGTACTCCCCAGATTATTTTTGTACAAAAGAAACTTGAAAGCATAAAGGTGGATATCAGATCGGTAATTGGAACCAAAGCATTAAATCACAATATTACGATAGAATGTGATGAAATTTTTCCCCCACTATCTAAGTTTCAATCTTCGAGTTACTTAAATGACAGGTTAGAAGACTACATAGCTCATGCGGAAATAAAGAACATAATAGCCACAGACGCTTCTGTGAATAAAGAAAAGGCAGCAGTAGGAATCGTCTCAGATTACCTCGGTTGGTCATTCTCGGTAAGACTACCAGACTTCACTCCGGTTTTCGAAGCTGAGCTCCTGGCTATTATTTTAGCGCTACGAAAACTTCCTTCAAACGAAGAGAGTGCAATGATAATTACTGATTCTCTTTCGCTGTGTACTACTCTCACAGCTTCAGAACAATCAAGAGCTCTAGCGACATTACAAACATTAGTTCCACCTCATGTGAAGTTCCTGAAGTTAGTCTGGGTCCCGGGACACTGTGGCATACGGTTGAATGAAATAGCCGATTCACTATCTCGAGCCACACTTGATGGCCCTGTGATCTCGGTACTACCAGAATCGGAACACATAGTGTCGATCAGATATAGAAAATGGGCTATTTATACGGATATTATGGAAAATATTACTAAATATACGGACTATCAGCACCTAACATACCCCTGGAAACCTCAGTGGAGTCAATCTAAAAAGTTAGAAGTTATTTTAACCAAATTTCGATGTCGTGTCCCTCCATTAAACTTTTACTTGCACAGAGCTGGTCTGGCGATATCCCCCCTGTGTCCATTCTGTGAAGAAACGGAAACAATAGAGCATTACTTTATAACATGTAAAAACTATTCATTAATTAGGAAAAGACTTTTAATTGTTCCGTTTCAAGCAGTAGGTTTAAATTTAACTGCAGATAATGTTCTAAGTTTCGGTGCCTTTAGCTTGGGACATTGCCACAGGAGCGTATTCGATGCTGTATGCAATTTCATTCGAGAATCAAAGCGCATGTCATAATAATGCCTGCTTAAATATATTTCTGAAGACACTTGTCTAATTTTGAATGAAATTTGCATATTCATTTGATTGTGACCGGGTGAGATAAGCTCGATTGTCTGGTCTACTCAAAATTTCTGTCTTCCACTGTAGTATTACCTCACCTTTTCTCTTCTTGATTCAATCTTCAATTATTTGTTTAGTTTAATATTCCTTTTTAGTTAATTATTATTTTCTATTACATCATTAGTTTTTTCATTAAGGATAAACCTTTTAATATATCTCATATAGGATACTTCTAGATTTCATGGCCAATCCCCCATAGTGGGTATGTGCCAGTGCGAAGGGGCAACAACAACAACAACAACTACAGTCTTCTTGCTCCTGTTGCAATGAACACGAAGCTATTCAATCGTTCTTGCTGAGCTGCCGACGCTTTTCCTCACACACCCTGGCAAGTGTCTGGCAAAGAAAGGTGAGCCTTTAGATGTACACCTATTTCCTTCAAAGTGTGCATTAGATGGTTGACGTACGCACTAGAGACAAGACATAACTATCACGTTCAACTTTCAGCGACGAATCTTCTCCCAATTGATTTTGGCGCTGCTGGATGTCTAGAAGAATACGGAAAGAACTTTATGGTCTGAAATTGGGCATGGGCCAACAGTATATGCTTTTCTAGCTTCATAGATATTTAACGCAAAGTTCCAGCCGTGATCATCTTTTACTTACTTTCCCACGTTTCACAAGCCACAGGAGAACAAAATACATCAAGAAAATCTAGTCAAGAAACTAAGCCACATTCCTATTTCTTAATATATCCTTTCCCTTAGGGCTTCTTCTCTGGGATGCAACAATGAGAGCGAATTTATTGGAGATACTAAACGATTTACTTGCTGGGTCACTCCTCATGTAATTCTAGTTCTTTCAAATTTTTATTTATTTATATATTTTATTTAACAGATTTGCACCCACCTATATCGTGCGTAACTTTATGGCTATCCAATTTTATATTCTCTAGAAGACTCAATAACTCTTCTTCCTTCATAAAAATTTTGAATTTATTTTCCTCCGTTGTATTAACCACCGACTTAAGACCCCATCCCCTTTAGTGGGCATGAGCCTAAACATATGTTCAAGCAAGAAAGCGAGATCGCGTTGCCCGGTTGTTGGCCCAGTCTCGAGGACAATTCACGAGCGGCTGAAAAGTGCGTGACCGTCCGCTGCCTCAATTGTTGAATCTCATTCAATCGGCTCCCGGAACGCCAGAGTGGATGCTCGTTCCTGCTTCGTTGCTGCTCCGGACAGGAAGCATCCTGCTTCTCACTGTAAGTCACGGCAGCCATCAAGTCCTTTTTCTTTCTCATTGCTATCAGTTGTCTTCCAGCCGAACTGGCAGGGGATTCAGGCCTGTCCAATTATCCCATGCTCAGAGCCATTGTTTTTGGTTGAATTCTGATGTAGCGTCCAAATATTCGAGATTTCTCCAAAATAGGAAAGGTAATTGCAAGAGAGATGGCGTTTATTTTGTTACAGCAACGTCCTTCACCGCTCATTCGTAGGTGTTTGGCCTTCCCAGTGGTCCATATCTCTTCAGTTATATCGCAGCCTATAGTTTCTTTCTAATCATGAATTTCGATACCAATTTATTTCGGCTTAGCAGTTAATTAGTGTGCGAGAAATATGCAGTGCAGCCAACGTTAACGAAGTTTAATGTAATAAGACAACACTCTCCGCAGCGCTTGAAGGCGAAGCCCCGCTTCACAGTTGGGAAATAACTAGGTTAGATTGTCGGGTATAAGACCTCGTATATAACAACTATCTGCAGTTTGAGGAGCCCGCATTACATTGCACTGACTTTCTCGATATATTGCAGGGCTCATTCTCCCTTTCGAAGATGTTTTCAGCGTCTATAACTTTGGAGTTTCTCTTCCTGGAATCGACCCTCATATGACCAAGGGAAGGCGTCATCTGATGTGGGGATATGACGTTATCGTCGGGCTTCGTGTATTGGCGTAGCGATGACATCACGTGACGTAAGAAAAGTAATGACGTCATTTGCGGCGTAGGTCACGTGCATTCTTTTACAACTTCCTCACCTGTCGTGTTCTGCCCCAAGAACCGAGCAATAGGGCAGTTCAGTCCTTAACAGAACCCTCAGACAAGACTTTTCCACATCGTCTTTTTTGTTGTTGCTGCAATAGGTAGTTTATGAGAGACTTACCACGACCGGAAACCTCGTTTGCGGGAGTGCGCGATAGTTATTTATTTAGAGGCGCCTATAGAGCCCCCTGTCGCAGTTTCAGTTTCAAAAAAGCACTGAGCTAGGCAGGAGCTGTTTCGGCGCAAGGTAAATACAGACGGGCACCTGACCATGCAAAACTATGACGTGGATGTCCGGGCACCACACTGACAGCCTGCGCAGTCAGCGCACGCGAAGCTGCAGGCACGGAGGAGCAAATCACGAAAGCGCAACGCGAGTGCCAGCAACCACGCAACACATTTAAGTAACGTAGGTTTGCTTACAGTCTCACAGCGTTGATGTCGGCGTCATGAAGCTCTCCGCATTTCACTCATACACCTTGTGCTCCAAATTTTAATTTAAAATATGTTGTAGGTTACACTGGCACTTCATATTTTGTATATTTTGTGCATGTCTCCAAATGAATCTCTCACTCATTGTCTTCGAAATTTTGTGTCAGTGCTCCTTACAAATACCACCACAAGAACTAAAAAAAAAATGTCGACAATTATTGCTTACAGTGGTCGGTCACAATACCTTCTTTCCTAACCACCACAGGTATTGTGAAGTCTTTTTTTTAACATAGAAATATGATTCAGCTTTGCTTATCTCTGCGTACTTCATAAATGGTAGTACGTGCGTTGGCGCCCACGTATTTTTCTATCAGTGTTTTGTACGCAAACACAACCTGTCCTTGGCGCTATACTGCTGGGCACATAGGAAATCACTTTGGCGGTGACCTTGATTTATTGATGTTCGATATCTTTACACACAGAGTGCACGCCCTCTATACCAGCGCTTCTAAAACGGTCATCGGCTTCGATCAAGTAACCCAGCCTAGCCATGTGTAAGTTCTAGTCGGAATCTTCAGTCGTTTTTTCGGAACGCCACGCAATGCCCCTTACGCCCTGCTGTCTTTTTGTTGCAGCTGAGTCTCCAGCGGAATCTCCAGATTCGACCATGTCTCCGGATTCAAGCATCGATGCTAGTAAGTTCGACTGCTCAACACGTGACATTTCTATGAGTCGATATTGTATACACTTTTCGCTTAATATATCACCGAATCGGGGGAAGCATTGTAGCACACTAGTTTCCCAAACATGCCATTATTGTTGTGTTAGCAAGAATACGAACTATCGAGGTGCGTTTAATAGGCGTTGCCGTTACGTTACGTATAAACTCTACATCGATAACGTCATTCTGTGCGTCGTATGTTTCGTGTGAGAGCAAAAACAAGCGAAGGCTGGATACAGGCGTGGCTTAAGCACAGCTGAAACGCTTTGGCCAGCTCCGTTGGGAGAACGAGCATGGAATGGTGCCGGGGGGTAGCTGCGTCGCTCGGCCTCTAACTGGGAACCTTAATCAAAAGGTCGCTCGTGCCTTCAGTTTCTCGAATGAGATCAGAAGACGCCTCTTGCTTTTGTACGTGCTGTGCTTTCAAGAAATGAAACCACATCGAAACCCCATCGCTTGCTGGGGCGGCCGTAATTCTTTTCCCAAAGTGTTGTAGGGTTAAGCGAGATGGCATTGTATGGAGTTGGCTACTGGCTTTACCTTGAGTAACATTATAGTTTTATCTATCCAATTTGTAGATTACCGTTACCTCAAGACTGACGTTTGTTTCAATTTAAAATTTATATTTCAAATATAGGTAGCCAGTGCGCTTCCTAAAGCACTCCAACATTACTTATTGGGCGATTGTAGTCGAAAATGGTAGCACTTACAGCAATAGGAGTGGCTTTGACGGCTCCACAAGAAAGGGTTAATATTGTTACTGGCTAAGCACGCCCTTATTCGCAGTGAGGTGTGTTCAGTGTGCACACAGACAACGTAGTACGCCCGTATCACCACAAATACTGGCTTTTCAATGAGCTTCCTTGATAAACAGTTAGAAAAGAACCGAGAATGCACATCGGGCCGTGTCACGAACTTTGGCTCATGTGAGATTCAAAGTTATGCGAACGACTAATTAAGAAGATCTCATGCCTCGTGGAATCGGGTTCCATGCGATACAAATGAGAAGTAATTGCCTTTGCGGCATTTTTGTTTTTGTTAGTGCAATAACTGCATGCACAATGTGGGCTTACTGGGTACGTCGACCCCACAGGAGTTGAAAAGGGAACTAATGCTCTGACGTAATGTTCAGCACTCACAGTAGATCACCGAGACTGTTAATATTGAGACGAAATGCAGTTTCTATCGCAATGATGTAAATATGATCGATAACTCAGGTTAGTTTTATATTGAGGTCATGCAGCGCTTGAATACAGCTTGATCAATCATAGAAGTTCATTGGATTGCTAATACATAATTATTGGATTGCTAATAAGGCAGAGCCAACACTGGCAACACAACTTAAGGTAACTCGACCTGACGCCTGTATCACAGGAGTACATGTGTATTGTCTTGTGCTTTGTAATAAAATTAGACGGCACTTCAATTTTGATTCGCGTTGCACGGACAATACGATGCATGAGGGTATTATCGAAAGTAGTCGCACGACCTTTCATGTGTCTGCCACAGAATACATGGCTGTGACGCAGAATGCTTGAGTTCGATTCCTTCGGAGGTGCAAACTTGTATTCTTTGAACAGTTCGGGTCAACAACTTTGCCGATGCCCGTTTTTTTGCTAACGCTCTCAATTTTAAAGTACCTAAGTACTTTCTCCTCGTTGGTAGGCAGATTAAACTGTCGATAACCTGCTGTGCATACCCACCATTCATAGTACGTGTCCTATACGGTTATGTGCCACACGTGTCTGGAGGAAAACGTATGTCGACGTACGCGACAGGATTTTTGTGTGAGCGTCTTTCATAATTAAGTGGCGGTTTTGGGACGTTGAACCCCAAATATCGAAGATTTTTGTGTGATTCAATGCGAATAATTTCCTGCGTACTGCAGACATTTTGAGCGTTTCTATCTACGTACCTGTCTACCTGTCTAGCTGCCTACGTTTTGGTAGACAGCTAGACAGGTAGCTACACAGGTCTCTGAGCTCTCATAAACTCCCTAACTTGGGACGTATCTGTTTAGCCGCCTACGTTTCGGTGCTCTCGTCATCACCTCATTAGCTTGGGGTAGAACAAATAAAGTATGGAAATTAAAGTAAAAGGTTTGATGGTTATTACTGGTCATGACATAAATAATTACGTCGCGTACGACGTCAAACCAGTTGCTTTTGACGCGTAAGGAACATACCCGTATCCGTATACGGTGGTTTGTATACGGATACGAGTAACCTTAATAGAGGTTTTTAGTTTGACGTTTTAACGCTCCGCTTAGCAGCTAAGCGGAGCGGGAGCGCAAGCGCGCATGCGCCCTCCGCTAAGGCCTTAAGCGGGTTACCGGAGCGGGGAATACGGTCCGCTTACGAGCAGCCTAAGCGGAGCGCGGTGCGTCGCTGCCGTTTTTGCAAGCGGAAGGGTGACAACCCGCGCGCCCTCTCTCGTGCGTGTAGCAACTTTGCTCATTTCAAGATGGCTTCCCCCGGGGATGGCACGCTTTCCGCGAGTGCTGCAGCTTCGCCGTCACCTGCCCAGTGCAAGCCGCGAAAACACAGTTTCAACGGTGAAAAATAAAAACGCCGCCACCACACACGCGTAAAAAACGCAAACAACACACACTGAATGCTTGCAATGGATCTCGAACGGAACCTTGCTGGCTTTTGAGCGGCTACTATCAAGTCAGAGCTTGCTTCTTTGTCAAAAAAATAGGCGGTTAATACATTGAAAGTGGAAATCTAAATACTTCATGAAAAGATCATTTATACGTTATTGTTTTGCTTTGTATACGTGAAAAAAATGTTTTTTTTTTATTTTGTTTACCGACGATGAAAACGACCACAGGGTGCTGCAACTGTGAAAGGTCCGCTTCGCTGCCGGCAACGAATAACTAAAAGAGGAAAATTGCCCGCCGCTCCGCTGCGGCTTCGTGGGTGCTCCCGGAGCGGAGCGGACCACAAAAACGTCAAACTAAAAACCTCTAAGGTTTAGGCTTGTCCATGGTGCGTTGTCCGGCACAGCAAGTGCAAAATACCCACTATTACGCCAACCGTATGTCCATCACGGCGCAGAAAATGCAAGGTGCCACCCTCCGTAACTCTGAAAAGTGGAGTAGCAACCACAATGCCGGTATGCCAATCGTAATTCTGTTGATAAGCGAGGTCCCCGCTGCACATCTGTAAGGCATAATGGCCTCTTTGTGCTGTGGCTGACTCACCCCTATAGAAGGTAAAGAAAACGTGAGTAGATCTCGTCTTCGCCAAGCTGCAGGTTAGATCCCATCGAAGAGCCATTTGTATCGCGCGATGCGATAAAGCAAGATGCCAGCTTCGGGTTGCCGGAGAACGGCCCACTGCCTTTAATCGAGTGTGCTTATATACATGTGAGTGGCAAGGGTGACAGCCTGCGCGGAGCACCGTCTGCGCATAGCGCGGGCTCGCTTCAGATAACACAGTCGATACACCCTTGGCTCTATATTTCACGGCACACAAAGCGGTAACAGTGAAAGCAAGACGGACGGCAGAACTCAAGAGAACATACGAGTTATGACCAATAAAGCATTGTGTTTACCGCACACACATTATCGCTCGTCTGCATGCCCATGCACGTGGGCGGTTGGAAAGCTCCCTAGGGATTCACCCACTTGTTATGATTCACTGCGGGGAGATGCCTGGGTTTCATTTTCCACCCCTGCATCATTATTTTATAAACTGATGGTAACATAATAATAATATGAATAATAATATTATTATTACTTGAGAACGAAGAAGGGTAATCTAAATGCGATGGTGTCATGAAAAAACCGATATCGGCGGCTCTCACACAACGACTGCGAAGAGTGTATGTTAGGTCTCCGCAGGAATAGAACACAACCACTCTGCGTGGTGATCAAATGCACTGCCACAGAGCTACGCAAAGTCTATAGGAACTCCTTTGCAAGAATACCTTATGTGGGCGTAGTGTTAGTGAAATGTTTGTTGTAGTTGCTGTGTAGGCCATAATTTTGTAAACATTATATATGTACTCCAATGATACAGGTGTCCCGTGATGTTATTAAGGTCGATTGTATTTAGGCGCCATTTGGAGTTGGCCTACGTATCGCTATCCAGTGCTACCATCCTCGCAACAACATGCACTACATTTCAAGTGTTCCTTTTTAGTGTTCCTCACCCTGGTGTTGCATCTGGCATCGCTACGCTATAGGGTAAAAAAACTGGTCATATAAAATATATGCGGCTGTTTAACATACAGGTCTTTGCGTATAACATTTATACATATATTAGGCACATTTTCTTACTGTTTCACTCCACAAAGAAATTACAACACAATTAGCTTCCCCCCGCATGCTTCGCATAATATCGATTCCCGTGGTACGTGGGATATGCCAAATTTTTCATCTCGTGACTAGACTGTCAGATTTTTCAAACCCTGCCAAGTAAGCGAACTCGCTGCTTATGCTTCATTGGGAACGAGGCCCCCGTAATAGAGCCAAAAAGACTTTTTTTACTATTTTTTACCTTCGTCAGCACTGCGTTATTTCATCGACAGTTACCCTCCTATACCAATTTTGGTTTACATCAAGATGAGGAGGTGACTAGAGATAGATGGATCGATCGATCGATTGATCGATAGATAGATAGATAGATAGATAGATAGATAGATAGATAGATAGATAGATAGCAATGCTGAAAGTATATTTGGTTGGCTAAGAAACGCTTCGCATTTCAAAAGCGAAGCACCCAGCATTATCGGTTCTTCGAGGCATGGTATCCGACAAAAATAATTGGGACCACAGGCCGCATGCACTGACATTGAGGACCGTATCCTCGCGGGGTAACGGCGTACTTGCTCTCTGCCACGGCAATTGCAGCCCTGAACACTTTAATGAGGCCTCCCCCTTAAAATCGCTCCCCCCCCCTTCATCGATCTGTCCACGCTCGCAGCCTTTATGTGCGCTCCCCCCTCTTAATATAGCCATCCTACGCAACCTCCCCCCCTCCCCGAATCTGAAGCCGTAAGTTGAACGAGATCAACAGCAGGTGGTCGAAATTAATGCTGTTTCCTCCACTTTGACGAGCCTCATATTGAAATCATCCTTTATAAGCCCAAAAGAACTGGTCACCAACATTTCTGCTGCATTGATTATGCGTAGCTATAGAGCACGTGCTTTGCGTGTGATTGATAATTTCGTGCGGCTTTGCTTCGACATTCCAGGCGGAGTCTCTTCAATTGGCCTTTCAGCTTGAACCTTTGCGAAAAGCTGAGCTTTTTTTTCTTGTTTGAATTGCAATAGGCACGATATTATACACGCGTCTGACCGAATATTTAGGGCTTGCTTGAAATATTACGGTGAATCAACTCCTGTAGAATATTCTGTGCTGAACGAAAGAATACAATGTACTGTATATGTACATTATTATCCAACCCCGATCAATATAGAGAGTTTTAGTACTGCGTACGTGGCGGCGTTGCGTACGTAAGGACGCCACGTTCTGCGTAGTGCGCATGCGCAGACCGCAACGCGCACGCATCACGTTACGCACGCAGCCGCTACGTACGCACGCATGAGATGCGTGCGTGCGTACGTATGAGCTGATCGCGCCGCTCTCGAACAAGTTCGCGACAGCGCGAGACTTCGTTTTGCAAAATGGCGGCATCGAAGGCAAGCACCGACCGGCTCTGTGGCTTAAAATATGGCCATAATCTGGCTATAACACTTGGATTGGCTCACATTGGCTGTCAACAAGCCGTGCTTCTGTTTTGATATACCAGATGGCGCAACACGCTTCACGCTCGTTACGTACGCGGATACTACGGCGTACTAAAACCCGATTAGTGGCAAGCGACGCCACGTAACGCAAGGCGCTTGCGTGATGCTTACGTAGCACCATTCCGCAGTACTAAAACTCTCTAATTCTGCGCTGCTTGCGACGTAAAAATATTTGTGCGGTGAGAAGCAGCGCTGCGGTCACGGCCCCCAGTGAACCAAGTCGAGCCGCGTTGCATGCGCGCGGAGTGCACTGATGCCCTGTGAACCACCGCGTTCGAACACAAATAACTCTATAGCGCTCGCCGTTTGCTGCAAGTGAGTACAAGAGTTCATATTCGCTGTAGATCGACAATTTGAGATTACAAATAGTTCGCGGCTTATTCCATTTTGCATTCCGTAAGGACACTCACTGTCTGGTAAGCTTCGCCTTCCTCTATAAAAAAGTGACACCCTAAAAACTGGTTGCTGGTTACTTTAGTGTAACCTGTTACGCATTTGCAATAAAGGGAGGTTTCCGCGATTACTTCAACTTGGAATGCATCAAATGATTACCGGCGCGAAAAAAAGAGCCAGAGGAGAACTGCACAGGACAAGTGCTGACTGCCAGCTGAAACATTTACTGCTTCTAACAAATCTTCATACCGCACGTACTTGAGGGACCGGATGAAATTCCACGTATCAATGTGATAATATGAGGCCAGCCACGGTGGTCTAGTGCCTAAGGTACTTGGCTGCTGACCCGCAGGTCACGGGATCAAATCCCGACTGCAGTGGCTGCATTTTCGATGGAGGCGGAAATGTAGGCTCGTGTGCTCAGATATAGGTGCACGTTAAAGAACCCCAGGGGGTCGAAATTTGCGGAGCCTTGCACTACGGCGTCTCTCATAATCATATGGTGGTTTCGGGTAAATGCTGCATCACAGTAAATGCTGCATCGCATTAAAAAAAAAGCCAGATTGAAAAGAAATTATCTGGGTATCCTCAGATGGTTGAGCTCCCCGGCAAGCAAGGCAATTGAGGGCTTAGTGACACATGTGCCGGACATACCCCTGACGTGGCCAGCTTCCACCATTTTCCGCTGCGTTATACTCCCATGTTCATACAAAATAGCGGCCTTATCGAACAGCGAACAAAATAGCAATCGCTACTGTTATGCGACAAATGTGAGCTAGCGTGGTCTTTTAAAAAAATTGGCAGCTTATCCACGGAGTGAATGATGGAGAGTGGGGAGAAGCATTCGTCTGTCCATTCGTTCTTGCTTCCGTCCGTGCATGCGTCCACCCGCCCGTCCGTGCGTGCGTCTGTTCGTGCGTCCGTCCCTGCGTTCGTTCATGCATCCGACTATGCGTCCGTTCATGCGTCCATCCATGCATCTGTCTGTGTGTCCGTTCGTCCGTCTATTCAACACTCAAAGTACCACCATCTCGCATCTTTTCATCATATATTCCCCATATAGAAGCACCGCCATCCAGCGGACATTCCAAGGACTAAACGAGAGGTGGCGCACGCACACTTTCTTACGGCTTGCGCTTCGGGTCTACTTCCCATCTTTACACACCTCGAGTTCATGGTATATACTAGTTCACTGTATTCAATGCACTGCGGCCCAACGCTCGCTTAACCTTTCTAAAACCAAGAAGGTTACGCCCAACGAGCATAACGTAGCAACCTTTTTCCTGTCAGATAGTGCTCAATGTACATGCCAATGGCTGCTAATGGGAAATGAAAGACAGAAAAATTCGGCTTTTACTTTCTTATGGCTTGCGCTTCGTATCTACTTCCCACCTTTAACCACCTCGAGTTTATGGTATATACTAGTTCATTGTATTCATGGCACTGCGGCTCAACGCTCGCGAAACCTTTCTAAAACTAAGGAGGTTACACCCAGCGAGTATAACGTAGCAACCCTTTTTGTCAGATAGTGCTCAACGTACATGCCAATGGCTGATAATGGGGATCGGAGCGTGCGCGTTAACTAAAAGCCGAATGCTCCTGTCTCTCGTTTCCCATTAGCAGCCATTGGCATGTACATTGAGCACTATTTTTTGTTGTTCAACAACGCACAAAAGAAATCTCGCCGGCACCACCTTGGAGGTCAAAATGTTATACTTTTTACACACTACAGCCATTACGACGGACGAACGGGTGCCGCTATAAGGAGCTTCGCCCCTAAAATGGTTCTGCTCACGCAGGCGCACATCACCGCTTCTCCTCTGTAGTTCTCGTTTGTTTCTCGCTGTTCTCTCGCTGACAATTACTGTTATCCATTCATACTAACTAGACAGCTTCATCACTTTTGTCAACCGAATTCAGGTGGGGGTCATGTTTCACCAGAAGGAAACGATATTCTTGCCTGCGTTGCTGAAAATAACATGACACCCATGTTTCAGCCACAATCCGTGTTTCGTGGGTTCATTTCTGTGCGTTCGCAGATAATTTGGTGAAATTTCAGCGGATTTCGTTAAGCACCCAATATAAAAATGAGTATTTTGATATACGAGCCAGCGGCTTAAAACTCAATAGTGCATTACCAGCTAGCTCAATCCGACACTTTAATTGAAACCAACACTGGCGAGTTTGCGAGCCGCAATGCTATGAGCAGCTTGTTGTGCGAGCGTCTTCATTGCGACAGACCATATTGTTTCGTGATCGGCTGTGCGTTAAAGAGAGATGAAAGGGAGAATATTAGCTTTATTCAGCTTGTCACTGAAACTGAACGATTGGATTGGATTGGATAAACATTTATTGGGTCCTCCAAAACACAGAACTGAACAACTTGAAGCTGCTGAAACTGATGTGTACACAGTGTACACAATAGCTTCGCTGCGTTCAGCGTATGACGTCATGGATCACATGACAAAATTGTGGTCCACGGTGGGGGGGGGGGCGGCGTTGAGTGCCCTCGACTTTTCAGGTTTGTTTTGCGGTGACAAAAACATTACATCCCACTTTTTGCAATATCGAGGCATAATGGGCCTTCTGCTAGTTTTCATTGAAAACCCCAAATTGTTATGTCACCATGTTATGACTCCTTTAATAGAACCTGTTGGTTAATATGCAGAAGCACCAGCGAAAGTAAAAAGGATGGTGCAACGTTCATGTTTCTCTCTCATGGGAGCAATGCATGTTTGTCGACCAAGTTTTTTTTTCTCATCGCTAGCCAATTACTTGTATAAAAGAAATAGCATGCCGTATAAAGTAGAGTTTTCTTTAACTTCGCATTCGTGTGAATATTGTGACGAGACAAATTATTCCTCGATGGAAGATTTTCTCGAATATTGTTGCCTGTACATCTTGCAGTTTAATATTTACTATCATTAGAACGATTAGCGTGTTCTCGAATTAGCTTCGAAAGCATACGCTTTATTATTGTAAATGTCGGTATATGCATACTTTTTTTGGCGTAACTGTCTACTACCTGCTTCAACACGCATAAAGCCGAAATCTAGCTTATTGCACACGCTTGAACCCCCTAATGTTGCATGGGCTCGACGCTGTGTACAATTGCCTGAACGCCTTCGGTATTATTGAGTAACTGTAGTATCTCGTTTCAGAATTTACTATGGGTATATGTGCAGTTTAGCGCAATGTAGCGCCATTCAGCTTGTCGAATGGTAGACGGAAAGAAACGCGGTATCTATAAGCTATAGATTTAGAAGCACTTTTCACAGCGTATATCTTTTATGCTCTGTCGCACAGGTGTCAGTGGTGGTAAGTAGCACCAAGTTTTTCTCTAAAGTTCATTTTCCTTGTGCTTCGCAGAACGACGGAGTAGCATGTACTTCCATATAATTTTATACTGCACGTATTAACTGGGAGGTAAAGTTTTTGAAAAATAATCCAGGATATTTGTGCATTCTTCCCATGAATATGTCATTTTTGAAAATCATCCGTGGAGTGACGAAACGCCTCATTTATAATCGCATTCTCAGGATTTTGGGACATCTTACGTGGCACCATCTCTCTACGGCAGCAACGATATTCAGCCATAACTGAATGGGAAATGAATGAAAACGTGGTAAATTTTGAAGTGAGCTAGTTATCAAAAGCGACTCGGGGATCCATATAGAAAAGGTCAACTTGTTCATTTTGTTGAAATTTCAGTCATGCAATACAAGGCGTGTGGCTTCCCAGGACAAAAATAACAACGCTCATGGGAAACACATGGGCCTCATTGTAAAGTAATAAACAATCTGAGAAGCCATGCGCTTTGTAGTGCTTCACTGAAATTTCACCAAAATGTCCCCGAAAAACTCTCCTATATAGATCCTGGAGTCGTTTTAGATGTGATCCCTTTTATGGTCAAGCTGAATCCGGTGTGCGGCGGTCTCCTACACTCCACCTCTCCCCCTCTCTCCTCGCAACGCCGACGCAAGCGGTGTCTGCTTGCCTAAGTTCACTCCGTCCTTTAGGCACCCCTCCTTGCGGCGTTTACATCTCTGTTGGGTGTCCCTTCTCCTCTCTCCCCTTGCGACTCCGATGGAGAAAGCGCCCGCTAGCGAGCGTGTTTAGAAAGAGTGGTTAGCGATTTAGAGAGAGAGAATTATTTTAATGGAGAGCTGGAGAAGTTTCCCCGGTTTTTCACCTGAGAGGCTACTCCAGGTGCCGGGTGATGACAATGACATATGATAAACACACAGCACATACAGTTACATGCATAACAGTCACATAACACATACAGTCACTCACACGCACTGCACTATTTGTTTCGTTGAAGCCTGTGGCCCGTAAGAATGTGAGTAGCGCTTTTGTGAAGTCTAACGCACTGGAGCTGTTCTGCCATGGGCCTGGAATATTTTTCAACTTCAAGTTTGTGCCCTGTTGTATTTTTAAGGCCATCTTCAGAGACTGTCTCTGATGCGTATATCGTCCACTTACAGAGAGCGTGGTTGGTGTCCTCAACGACGTTATATTGTGCACGAAATTTTGAGTCATACAGTCGAATTTCTTTTCTGAAGTAGTTCGTATATGGAACGTTTAGTCAGATGCGGTGTAAACATGTTTCATCTTGGCTGTTGTACAGAGATCTTATACAGAGGCCCATACTGTAGGCTAGGGTTTGTCCAGAGGTGTCGCTGGAGGCGCCAGGCGTGTGCCGACACTAGCGTTGCTGCGTCTTGCCTTGAGAAAGGTATCTCGACAATTTCTGCTGAAGTGTCATGTCCAGCTTTGGCAGCGTCATCAGCCCGGACGCTGCCTAGTATTCCGCAGTGGGCAGGTATCTACTGCCGAACAATGCGGGAATGGAGGTCACGGGCTTTCTTGCATAAGCGTTTGATGTCCGTGACGAGTTGGTCCTGCGTGCATAGAGACTTCAGCGAATGCAGCGCTGCTCTTGAGTCAGGGAAGATGACTCAGGACTCGGCTGTCTGGTACACGATGTAATTATTGGCAGCCCGCAGTGCAGCCTGTTCAGTGGCTGTAGATGAGGTGCAGTGACTGAGAGTGGCAGAGATGGTGACATTGGCAGATGAAATCCAGACGCCAACGGCGGATGATGTAGACGTAACAGAGCCGTCAGTGTAAATATGACGATGAACTCTGTAGAAGTTTTACAAATGCTCTAGAGTAAATTATGTGAGTGCTATTCCTGGTGTGGGTCTCTTGCTCTTGAACCCAAGCACGAAGGTGGCTGTGGTCCACGAAGGAGTTTTTCCACGATGGTTCTGCATGAATTGATCCTCTCTCATAGTGTAGCAGGAAGAGACTCCGCACGGGACTACTGTCTGAATCAAGCGGATGATCCGGCACTCTGGTGGCATGACGCAACTGGACTCCAAGAAACTCCTGCTGCCGAAGAACAGGAGCTGAAAGACGCCTACTTTCAGCAAGCGTTCCGATGCTTGCTGTGTTCTTTGGTAGGCCAAGGCACACCCTCCGAGCTTTTGCTTGAGTTCCAGTCAGGGCTTGCATGTTGGTTCGAGAAATGCCATGTATCGCAGGTAGGCTGTAACGTAGAAGACCTTCGCAGTGAGCGGTATACATACGTAACATGAAATTAACGGAACAGCCACCGGTAATGCCTGTTAACAAGTGAAATATGCTCGCGTGTGACGCAACTTTTTCCTTTATCCGAACGTGGGGAGTCCACGTCATTAGCCGGCTGATTTTCACTCCCAGAAACTTATGATTTGTCACGTACTTAATGGGACAATGAGCTTCGTTTAGTGTATAGCGTGAGACATACGCCTCGTAAAAGCAACGGCGGCACGCTTTTCTGGGGACATCGATAGACGTCGTTCGAGTAAGAGTACTTGTCACTCTATGATGGGAGGGCATATGTGTTTGAAAAAAAAAAGTGCTTGCACTGCGAAACCGTCCCCTGGTTACCCCGTATATATAGGCACTGGATCATGACTTCTTAGTTAGTGCCGGTGGGAGATTTCTCCTATGTGTTCTTGAACAATATGAATTCGCATCGTGCGCATTAGCTAAAAGTGGACTGCGGGTCTCTGTGTCCAATCATAGTCTTCTATATCTCATTGCCGATTAGCAGTGATTGACGTGTTCCAGGGGAAAATACAGGTCCATCATTGTGTTCTTTGCACCTACCCAGCTTTCTATCGTGTGCAACGTCGCGATAAGCGCCGGCGTCAACGTCACCGCCAGTGTAAGCATTAGCGCCCGCTGCTTCGCATCTGCACATAGTTCCCTTTAGCGGTATAGATGGTGTAATGTTTCCGAAAGGTAGCTTGTTTCAATGTCATTATCTGCCCACTGCTGCTATTCCTCGAAGACAACTGCGGAAAACAGCAGTGCCAAAAAAAAAAAAATTCTCCTACGTACCACACGAGCACTCATACCACCTTGTTGTTCCGATCTCTCTGGTGAGCTTACCCGCTTAGAGGAAGTAGCGCTTCGGACTCTTCGAGATGGGGTCGTACTCACGCCGGCAATTACCGCCTAATAGACGCAACAGTACCGTGCAGCATAGGAACCATATGGCATTTTTGCGACGCTCTCATGGCTGCAGTGGACGTGACACTCATGCTCTGGTCGTGCCTGGGCCTTGAGCAAGCGTGCCTTCGTCATCTGAGAACAACCAGTCACCGTGCCGGTTACCCTCAGGACTCTCGAGGGTAAATAAGAGGACCTTCTCACTGGTGCCTGTTAAGGTTTGGTTACGCCCGGCCGCCGCCAACACCAACGAGAGATGGCGCTACGTGCAAGTGTTCCCTTCATGAGAGTTATGTGCGAAGCTTGAACTGAATATTTTTGCGCAGAAGATACATTCCTTCAGTATGTTTTTTTCTTGGCTAAAGTGACAGTCAAGTCTACAATACTGCTTGAATAAGGAATAGGTTGTTAGAGTGACGTTGGACTCGACAGTAGAATGTTGCCAGTGGACAATGCTTGCCTAAGAAGTGGTTCGGTTATAATGCAGGAATGTTTCATTTATTAGTCGATTTCGAGTCAACGAAATATCTGACTGTGACCACTTTTCTCCTTTCTAGAATCTGGAGAGTAAGTCAATATTCCAGCTGTTTGGGCACAGCAGTTCATTTATTGCTTGTATTTTTTTGAGCTTTTGTTGTCAAGGAGTGAATTACATGAAACGCACAGTGTGTACGCACAATACTTGGGGTATTTTTTCTGCATCTAAAATAATTATCAAACCCTGTTGCATCAAACAATAATGCCCAGTGCTGGCACAACATTTTCTTTAGATTGGTTTGCGTGGAATCGCAAAACCTTTTCAACTTCATTTTAGGAAAAGCTAATAGCTCAGTGTTTAGGAGTAGGACTGCTATTTCATGCAACTTTGATCGATGGCGCATTTTTTGAAAATTTGTTTTTCTGGAAATTTTGAAGAAAAATTTACTGGAGCCTTGCAAACAATAATAGTGATTGAACATTTTTTGTGATTTCTATTTGGTGATCGTAAAAAAATTTATTCAGACTCGCAAATATTAATATTGATAAGTTAAGGGATTGCTTCTGACAAAAAGTAGATTCAGTATCACGGCATGTTGACATGAGATACCGCAAAACTCGGTATCTTCAACAAGGTACGGAGTTTATATCTGCATTGATGCACATAAATCTGCATCAATGCCGCTTGCCACGCCAACGCATTGTGTTGCTCCGTGAGCAACTTTCAAAGTGCTCCTGTGGGTGCTTCTGTGGAATCTTCTAAAGGAAACGTAATCTCCGTATTTGAATCTCATGTTTGAATTCCGTCATTTAGCGGCAACAAAACACTGTTCCCCAATCACCGTTTATCAGGAGGAGGTATTACCTATTACCTCAAGATTGAGCGAACCTTGTCACACGAATTTTTACGATTTTATGGTGATAATACCTGTTTAAAAGGCGATTATTTGAGTATTCACAAAAAAAAGGACTGTAAAAATTGTAACTGACAAATGGACATTACCAAATACCTTTCAGTTTGTTAGAGTACACGCACGAGGAAATCATTGTTACACTTGACTCAGCTGTGACAGACAGTGGGCTCGTTAATAAGAGCTACGCGTCGGTGCAGTTGCCGATGTCGATCTCAATTTTGTAGCATATGAAATATGTTATGCAAGCTGAAAAGTGTTTTACTATTGTTTCTGAGCTGACAGTATTAGGAAAAGCTGTACGATATGATAAGAAAGACTGTTGTTCATTTTGTAAAAAAGTGTAACTGACGATTTGTTATCATAAAAGCACGAACAACAGAAACAAAATTATTGAGGCGTCCAACAAACAGGTAATGGTCCTGTGTTGGGGGCAGGGGCAACGTTAATGATCAAAATAATTGCTGCTCCAAGAAAGAGATCGAAATTTAGGCGGTGGGAGGCTGCTTGAACAGACAAGACGTATATTTCGTGATGAGCTTCTGCAGCAAACTATAGCGACGTGCTGCTGAAGATGATCCCGGAGGCCAAATACTAAGGCATAAGATTGCATGTATTGGCGTTCAAATGGTGGTACCATGGGATTACTCTGTGCAATGCTGGGCGCAAAAACCTAGAGTTGTTCCAGTGACATCCGTATTTCGGCACACTGCATTGTATTGCTATCAATGTTCTTTAAAGCTTTTATGACACGTATGCGATTCTTTCCCATCTGATTTCCAGTCAAGACACAGGCACACAAACGACCATCGCTGCCGTCTGCGGCGTCTGCTGTTTGTTATTTCTCATTGGCATTTTCGCGTTCGTGTTCATCGGATCGGAAGACTGTAAGTCAATGCGTGCATAACATCATGTTATAGTTTTTCAATAGGTGCCTTACTTGTCAGTAAAGAAAAATCACGCTGCGCGAATTTTGTAACCAGCGGGTTTGTCGTAAACGCCCATAACATCAGAAAATCCCGAGACATAACTTCTAATATTTCAAAGCTTGATATTTAGTATGACAGTAATAGCATGAACATCTATGTACAAGAAAATCTCGCTGGCTAAACATTCTACGGGAACCCTATACAACACAAAACATGATGTGGAGCGGCATAAAAAACAGCAATATATTCAGAATACATGGTTTAAATTGAAATGACCAGATGGTTCGCATATTAGAGTTAATAATTAATTCAACTGGAAATATAAAACAATATGAATAGGAAGCTGTAGTCGAGGCTCAGTAAGCTGTCGAAACACAGCTTTTATTCACCGCTAATTTGTATGTTGACGAAATAAACACATATAAAGTTGACTGATTGATTGATGAAGCAAACAGTAATGAAGGTGACAGAGGTGGAGTTGTGTGTGGAGGACATATTTTATCATTGATGTCTTAGGCTGAACATGTAATTCCTATGCTGATAATTGGATGACGCATATACTACTACTACTACTACTACTACTACTACTACTACTACTACTACTACTACCACTACCACTACCACCACTACTACTACTACTACTACTACTACTACTACTACTACTACTGCTACTGCTACTGCTACTGCTACTACTACTACTACTACTACTACTACTACTACTACTACTACTACTACTACTACTACTACTACTACTAATAATAATAATAATGAAACATTAACAGCGTTCATTTACTCATGCGAATTCTGAAGCTCTGATGGTTACGGTGACGATTCCGTTGAAATAGGTCCTCAACATTGCTTTAGCCTTCGTGTGCAGCATTACGGACCCTGCAAATTTCGCACTTTAACGCGGACTTTGCAGAATGTGTGCAGCAGTAATACGGCAATACATGCTTCGTCCAGCGTAGCTTGTGGTTCTCCTCATGTGCGCAGCTGAATATGTGGAGGATGAGGACCTCTATGGAGGACGCGGTGCCATCAGTAGTGGCGGTGGTGGTGGCGGCGGTGGTGGCCCCTACATTCCACCTGCCATTCCAGGGCCTGCGGCGGCGACTACCGGTAAATAGGTTTCAAATTAAATACAGCCATACAAGTGTTTGGTAACGTAGGCGTCTGAGTAATTAGAAATTTGACAGGTGACTGTGGGGAGAACATTTTAAGGAAGTTTCCTTTGTTCAGGGGCTACCAGTTGGTACTCAATGATTTTGTAATATTCGCGGACCCAGACGGTAGGATGCAGAGATTGACACAACACGTAGTTCCATGCGGTCTGTAGTGTGTGTTCGCTGGTATTACTGATTTGTTGTGGCAGTGTCAATTTGTAATTATTTGGTGTCGCTCATAAAGCAAGAGGTGGAGGTTTTCTCAAGGTCAGCTGCCCGCTCATAAATAGATCGTGCTCTTGGTGACGCCTGCTGACGAAAATGTCTTTCGCGAGAACCGTCATGACTTTGAGCGGCACCTAATGACACTCCCAGGTTCACATGCGCAGAAGTGCCCGATAAACTAGAAGGGAGGAAGATTGCCACCGTTGCTCAATTGATAAAGTGTCGTTTAATCCGAAGGTTGCAAGTTCAGTCTTTATTGGTGTCAAGTTACCTTTGAATTCGCTGTATGTGTTTATATATATATATATATATATATATATATATATATATATATATATATATATTTATATATATATATATATATATATATATATATATATATATATATATATATATATATATATATATTATGCTCTTCATCCTCATCTGAACAGCAGTCAATCATCATCATATGTTCTGGCTGACAATCATCATCTTTGAACGTGCGCTTCACCTTTGGGTCCGTTGCGCTTGTTCGTTCCCGAGTTCACGGCCAATAAACCTCGTTACAACCGAATCGTCATAGGTGGTGGAGGTGAATTGACGCTCCCAGTATCTCTCCTTACAACGCCTACTCGCTGGAGCTCAGTTCAGGCCGCCGCTTGGACCCTCAGTCCGCCAACATGTCTCAGAGTGAGTGGGTGGATGCCCTTTCTGCTCCCATCTCTGCGCCGCAAGCCCCTCCTCTTTACATGGTAAACCACCAGTGTGACCCTCTGATCTTCGCTGGTCTCCACGGCGAAATTGTGGAGGACTGGCTCGAGAACTACGAGCGAGTAAGCGCAACTAATCACTGGGACGACTCTAACAAGCTCCGCCGAGTATCGCTTTATCTTACGGGCGTTGCCAAGACATGGTTCTTGAACCATGATATCGACCTCACCGATTGGCCTGCCTTCAAGCAGCAGCTTCGCCAAGTATTCGGCACGCCAGCTGTTCGATCTGCTCTAGCGAGGAGGGCCCTAGGTACTCGCCAACAACATCCCGGCGAGTCATACACATCTTACATCGAGGATGTCCTTGCGCTTTGCCAGCGCGTCAAATCTTCGATGTCCGAGTCGGGCAAACTGCGCCACATCCTGAAGGGCATCGGAAGCATTGCCTACAATGCCCTTGTTGCCCAGAATCATTCTACTGTCGCTGACGTCGTCTCCACGTGTCAGCGTCTCGACGAACTTGATTCTGTTCGCCTTCAGTCGGGCAATAGTGAACACCGTACAGCAGACCGGGACCTGCGCGACATGATAAGGGAGATCATACGCGAAGAACTTCAATCAATGGGCATCTCACCACCTTCTCTATCTGTCACACAGCCTTCAAGCATGGCCCTGCGTGACACCGAAAGGGAGGAACTAACATCATTCACCGATCCAGCCTACGTACAGCCACCTCCGTCTAGCCCTCCAACGTACGCGCGAGTTGCGGCCGCGCCTCCTCGCAACGTAAACTCTACTTCGCCGCTGCCATCATTCACGCCGGTTGCTGCTGCGCCACCGGTCCACTTCCGGCCAATGCCACCCGGCCCTCCGTCTGTCCATTTGAGTGCGCTATCTCCCGGTGCGCCGAATGCTCTCTACTACCCGCCTTGGCGCCCGTCTCGCCCAACATGCTTTTACTGTGGATATCGGGGCCATATATCGCGCTTCTTCCGCAAGCGCCAGCAGGACGAGCGTCGCGGGTACGACATGCGCGAACGGGACTTTTCCAGTGGGGATTCTTACGCTCGGCGTTATTCATCTGGACAGCAGCGGTCTCCATCTCTGCCCGCGTCGACTGAGACGCGGAACACTTACCGTTCAAGCCGACGCCGATCACCTTCGCCCTTCCGTCACTCCTCCTCTCCTCTTCGGCCGGCCTCGTTTACGACTGACAACCGGTCGGAAAACTAAATGATGCAGTTTTCGGAGGAGAAACTGCATGTAACAGTAGGACTCATATTCCTCCAGCACGCCCGTTCAACATGGTTTCTGTTACGGTAAAAGGAGTTCTCGTGGACGCTTTGGTGGACACAGGTGCTACAGTTGTGATTATGTATGATTTGTGCAAACGCCTGAAAAAAGTAATGACACCTTATAATGGACCCAATCTAGTCGAAGTCCAGGGGAACACTATCCACCATTTTGCTCTTTGTACTGCTCGTGTGTTTATTGATGACATTTTGCATTACATCGAGTTCACTGTGCTTACCCGGTGCTCTCACAAGCTAATTCTAGGGTGGCACTTCCTATCTTCTTCTTCAGCCGCTATATGTTGTGGTGAACGGATTCTGCACCAAACTAATACGGACTCCATGTTCGACGAAGGCGTCTACAAGCCACTACGCCTGTTCGCTCGCGAAGATCTCGAACTACCGCCACATCAAGAACGAATTGTGACCCTGACCTCTAGACATCGACCACGGTGACGTCTTGGTGTCTCCTTCGTCGACTGTTGTCGCTAAAGGCGTAGCCCTTGCATCAGGTGTCGTACGCTTTCACCATGGCTCCGCGCTCGTCATTGCTACGAATAAAACGCCAGAGAAAGTTCTCCTGCCAGAGGGCACTGCAGTAGCCTGTGTTGTGGATGCTGAGCCTGTCAGCGTCACGCCACTTAAACCCGCCTCTACCGACGACCGTTCTATGAGTAAGCCTGGATCATCCTCTCCCTTCACAGTCCTTATCAGTGATGACTCAACAGCTATGCAGGCGCAGCAGTTGCTTGCGTTATTAACGAAACCCGCCGATTCTTTCGACATCTGCTCCTCAACGTTGGGCCGAACTACCACTGCAGCGCATCGCATTCAGACGGAGGGAACATCTATTGTACATTACCGCCCGTACCGCGTGTCTCTCGCTGAGCGAAAAATCATTGAGGAAAACGTCGCTGACATGCTCCAACGAAAAATAATTCGTCCATCAACTAGCCCTTGGTCGTCCCCTGTTGTTTTGGTACGAAAAAAAGATGGCTCCGTGCGCTTTTGCGTTGAATACCGGGCACTTAACAACATCACACGCAAGGACGTACACCCCATGCCACGCATCGACGACGCCCTTGATTCACTGCAAGGCGCCGAATACCTTTCAAGCCTTGATTTGCACTTGGGATATTGGCAAATTCCCATGTACGATGACGACAAAGAAAAAACGACATTTGCAACCACCGATGGCCTATACGAATTTAACGTGATGCCTTTCGGGCTCTGCAATGCGCCCGCGACGTTTGAACGCATGATCGACACCATCCTGCGTAGTCTCAAATGGAAGACGTGTCTCTGCTACCTTGATGACATTATCATCTTTTCATCAACGTTTTCTCAGCACCTGAGGCGCTTGGATGACGTCCTAACATGCCTCGCTGGTGCGGGTCTGCAGCTCAACACTAAGAAATGCCGTTTCGCCACCAAATTCATCAAGGTTCTCGGTCATGTCATCGGCAAGGACGGTATTCGCCCTGACCCCGACAAGATTGCTGCCGTCCTTCGATTTCCACGCCCCACAAGACTTAAGGGTTTGCGAAGTTTTCTTGGCCTTGCATCCTATTTTCGTCGCTTCACACGAAATTTTGCTTCAATAGCTGCGCCACTTCACAAACTACTTGCTTTTAATGCACCCTTTGTGTGGTCCGAGGAATGTCAGTCGGCGTTTGACCTATTGAAGGAAGCTTTGACGTCAGAGCCTGTACTCTGCCATTTTGATGACACCGCCCCAACACTCCTGCATACCGACGCCAGCGGTTGCGGTATAGGTGCTGTTCTCCTCCAACGCGATAACTCTGGATGGGAAAGGGTCATCGCATATGCTAGCCGAGTGCTTACTTCTACCGAAAAGAACTATACCATCACTGAGCAGGAGCGCCTTGATGTGGTTTGGTTCATACAAAAGTTCCGTCCTTATCTGTATGGCCGTCAATTCCCCATCGTAACGGACCACCACGCCTTATGCTGGCTTTCTACAATGAAGAACTTGTCCGGACTCTTAGGTCGTTGGATTTTACGCCTATAGGAGTATCAGTTTGAGATTATTTATAAATCGGCCAAAAAAACATCAAGACGCCGACGCTCTTTCTCGTTGCCGACTACCTACGGCTTCGTTCGACACTCCAGCTGCCACCTCCAACAACACCAGTGCTGACGTGACTTCCCATCTGTTGCCTTGCTCGCCTCGCTGTACTAACTGCCAATCGACGATGAACAACCCTTCAGTTCTCGCCAGCAGGCTGACCCATTTTCTCGGCGCATTATAGACCAACTCTCAGAAGCTACGCGTCCACCCAATGCACGCCTTCGTCGACAACTCGAGCACTTCAAGTTTCAGGGCGGTGTGCTGTATCGTCACATATATCATGCTGACGGCCAACGCTGGGTACCTGTTCTGCCACGCGCTCTTCAACAACATGTACTTAACGCCTTTCATGACGATTTGACTGCTGGCCACATCGGCTTTCACAAAACCTACAACCGCATTCGAAGCCGCTTTTATTGGCCTGGGATTTCTACCAGCGTAGCAAAGTACGTGGGTTCCTGCTCTCCGTGCTAACTTCGCAAACTTCCAACATCTCTTCGGCTGGTCAGTTACAGCCAATGGCGTGCCCTACAACACCTTTCAAGGTCGTCGGTGTCGATCTTTATGGGCCCCTTCCTGTTACTGGTGCTGGAAATAGATGGATAGTCACCGCCGTAGACCATATGACACGCTACGCCGAGACAACTTCAGTAGCTACTGGTTCAGCATCGGAAGTTGCTGACTTCGTCCTTCAGGCCATAATACTACGTCATGGTGCTCCTCGTGTACTTCTAAGTGACCGTGGAAAGGTGTTCTTATCACAGCTTTTAGGTGAAGTTCTTCGCGTTTCTGGTACTACACACAAGATGGCGTCTAGCTACCATTCTCAAACAAACGGTCTGACCGAGAGATTTCATCGAACCCTTGCCGACATGATCACCGTATACATTCAACCGGATCACAGAAACTGGGATAAACTTCTACCGTTCCTCACTTTCGCCTACAACACCGCTGTTCAGCGCACAACCGGCTGCTCACCGTTTTATCTCGTTTACGGACGTTCACCTACTTTCTTTATCGATGTTTCCTTCTTCACCAGCAATGGCCCTCCATCACCATCTTCTTGCAAAGAATATATTTCTCGCCTTGCCCAGTGCCGCCAGCGCTCTCGTATGAACACGGAAGCTACGCAACAAGCAAGGAAGGCCGTCTACGACACCTCTCATCGTGTGGTATCATTCCGACCGGGTGACGAGGTGCTGCCATTGACACCAATTCGCACACCTGGTCTCTGCGACAAGTTCCAGCCTCGAGTCATCGGCCCATATGTTGTTTTAGAGCAGACTTCACCTGTCAACTATCGTGTGACGCCTCTTGTCGTGCCAACCGACCGCTGTTACCGCAGCACCGAAATTGTACACGTTTCCCGCATGAAGCTTTTCACACGACGTTCCTCGTCACCTTGACTACCCGCCCGCAGCGGCCAGGCTGGCCGCTTCCACGGAGGGGGGGGGGGGGGTCAGTGTAGGCATCTATTATGCGCTTCATCCTCATCTGAACAGCAGTCAATCATCATCATATGTTCTGGCTGACAATCAACATCATCTTGGAACGGGCGCTTCATCTTCGGGTCCGTTGCGCTTGTTCGTTCCCGAGTTCATGGCCAATAAACCTCATTACAACCGCCGAGTCGTCATAATATATATATATATATATATATATATATATATATATATATATATATATATATATATATATATATATATATATATATATATATATATATATATATATATATATATATATTTATATATTTATTTATATATTTATATATATATATATATACATATATATATATATATATATATATATATATATATTTGACTCGTCGTGTTAGGGCTTCATTAGGTTATGCCAAACAAAAAGCGTCGTCCTTACTTCATTTACCTTCTTTCGTTTAGAGTTGACGAGTGGTTTATGACAGTATTTCCTTCGTTATGCGTATGCGAGACGCAGTGTGTGTATCCCAGCCGCTTAATATGACGGGCTTTCTTTTTTTAACCAGTCACTATAGCTTCGTTTTGTGTAGTCGGACAAGATCAACAACTGCTGCAAGTGCTCTGACAAGTATCCGAAAGATTACATAACTGGAAACTAGGCTCTAGCAAAGCGACAGTGCTGCGTCGTTATTGTACACGCGTAGTCTGTTTATCTCCTAATCGTCACCCTTCATCACTTATTCCGCTGTCTGTCCCTTTTCCCCTCTGCTGAGTATAGTAGGCTAGATAGAAGTAGTTCTGGTTGACTGCTCTGTCTTATAATGAATCATCTCTCTCTCTCTCTAAGCGAACTCTCGTTATTGTGAGGAGACAAAATTAGCCTCAGTGAGATGGTGACTGACATAATGAGCAAACAAATGCACGTTGTTGTCCTCGTTCAAGTTCGGATGCAAGCAGCCCCGTTATGTACCGTAAAATAACTATTCATATGTTCAGCACACTTACGAACTTTCAAAATTTAAGGAGCGCCTGTTGGCTACGAGAGCTGTCGATAATTGTTCCACACATGGAACTGCTTTGTGAGCATCAAGAAAGGGAACAGTGGATTCGTATTAAGAAGTCACCATAATTGCGCACTTTCAGGGCACTATCAGCACTCGCTCATTATTAAACAAAGTGATATTTACTGGACTCGTCTTGAGCCACTGGGAGTATCATCGTGCCTATGTGTAACGTCAAAAGCGATTCACTCTGATCTGTCAATAAATTGACGTATAGTTCAATTTATTCATCTATCTTTGATTAGCCATTGCCAGCTTCCACCGAAGGATATCTTCTTTACGTAAATGTGTTTTATTGCGATAGCAAATATATAGGCACTTTCGACGGGTTTATGCTCTGGCCGGCTTTCTCCGTATATGAAGTCAGAGCATATAACATCCCCACGGCCATCGTAGATACCAGCCATGGTTAAAAGGACGCAAAAAGAGGGGGGAGCAATTATTGAGATCAAGCAGAGATGAAACGAGCGGACCACAATCAGTCAATCACGGAGGGCACATGCGATAACATCATCGTATGTGGGAAGCATGCCGTCCAGGCTGCTGAAGCAGATGGGAAACGGTGTGGCCACCTTGAAGGGGAGTGAGACACGTTGGGAGGAAGGGGGGGGGGGGTGGCATGTGGAGCTGAAGCAGTAACTGTGAACTTTGAGCTTCTATGTTCCCCAAACATTGGCGATATATTTTGAACATTTTAACAAAACGTGCGCATAGTGTTCAGAATGTCCCCACGATCAAATGAACAATATGCAAACAAGAAAGTGCTACGAGCAATGAGAGCTCCACAAATTCCAAGAAATATTCCCTTACTGTCTCCTGTCATTTCGGCAGTGTTCATTCTCTGAAAAGTTGACCCTGAGGTCAACACATCAATGGATCGCCATCTACAAAGCTGTTTGTCCGCTCACAGGTGCGTGCACTCGCCGCTCTTTCTCCTGGCATTCTGAGGAGGAGCACTTGGCCAGGGAGAGAGAAGACCCGATGAACAAAGGAAATAGCGAAATGAGCGCGGCTCTCTTTTGTATCATCAAAGGCACCTCACTTCGCTATTACAGCCCCGATTCGAAAAACTCCCGTGTTTGTTGTGGAATGACGCACAACGACAGCACCAGTATTGAATTTCGACCTCCGGGTGGTTTAAGGGCCCTTGAAGGGCGCGGCTATGATCACTGGTGCGTGCACTATCTCGGAAAGCATAATACGAGGAGTTCTATGCACTTCTCTTACGCGCGTCTCTTTTTTTTTCTCGCAACGTGGAGAGACTGTGAAAACGGCACCTGTCCCTGTATCAGCCGTATTCTTTATGGCTCGTTGCCACCAAGACAGACCAACCAAACTGCATTAGGACAGTCGGCCCGCGGTGTCTGAATGTGAAGCTTGGAGATAACTACAGCTCGACTTAAGGCACAGCTCATATACTTTTGCGCTACATCGCTGAGATCGGGGATGTGAACCTGCGCTATCTGACACCAACATCATTTTTAGACACGAAAACATTCTATCACGGGTGATTGTCGGAAGTCAAAATATGATTAGGGCAAGCTGGTCCATGGCGAATCACCTTGGGAGTGCAGCGCTAAAGGCATGTTTATACTGGAGTGACACGACACTGATTTTCGTTTGTAGACTGTCTTTGGGAGCGTCTTTTGTTCTGTCGTCGTCTAATTTACACTGCAATGACGTCAACAGCAAACCAATGACCTGTGGAAGACTCCCTCTGGACCTTGTCGAGCCCACAGCTTCTCGTCGGCTAATTCTCTAATTACACTAGAGGAAAGCGTGGTGACCCAGACTGAACTTGCACGAATTTGAAACAATGCACCACCTGCGCCTTATTTTTAGCCGTGCTCTCTGCTCTGCCGTTGTACCTCTCGGACTACGCGGCGCAGCCCTTGTGGCGACGAGGGATGGTGGTGAGGACAAACAAAGGGGAAGCGGACAAATGAGTTACGTGGGGTGCGCAAGATGAACATTAATGTGCTGTTGGATACATGGGGCAAATACGGATGTAATTTGCCGTACGTCTGTTCGTGCCAACAGTCCCATCCGACAGACGTCCTACAGCTTTCAACACCACGCAGTGACGATTGGCGCTCCACGTGGGCATGCGGCCGCACTGCGTGCTGAATGTAGCCGCACGGCAAGCGTAACAAGGGACTCTATATGTGGGTGCCCACCGCTAGTTCGTTCCTGGCCACCCCGATAGCTCGATCGCCCTGGTATTTGTGAATATCGCCATTTCCGGTGGCATAGAAAACATTGAACAAACTGTTTCTCACGTGAAATAACTCATAATAAAATAAAGCGCGCTATTTCTGCAAGTGTGCAATTTTTTCTGAAAGTGTGCCCTTGAAGTGCACCATTTCTGCAAGGCAACGTTCGTTTCCGAACCACCAAGTTATTGAGCCGTGATGGAAGGCCATTTTTCTGTTAAACAGTGGCACGGGCTCTCTCGGTGAACAAGCCGGCTTCGTTCCCACCTTCGCTCTTTACAGCGATGCCATCGAGAAAACCAGTTCCGCGTGGAAGAGTGTCATACAAGTGCACAAGATTTTATCGTGTTGGCAAAAAGAAGGGCTCGACAATGACCTCACGCTGGAAAGCGGGCAGAGTTACCGATAATGCTGGCATGGCTAGGTCTACACACGCGGAGTCTGGCATGAATGTGGGCTGCGGTGATTTTTGTCGCTCGTGAAGGCGTCGCTTTGTTGGCATTGTTATTAAAGAGCAAAGAATGACTGTGCGAGATGTCTTTACTTAATAAAGAGGATATGATGTCGCCTGAGTGTGAAAGCTGAGGTACCGTATGTGGGAAGAGTCTGAGCGCTGATCTCTCATTCACTCCCACCCCCCAATGTGTCGTGGATCATCGTATGCCGCATGCGGGGTCGCACGCCAAATCACATGCCTTAGCGCATTGCGTGTCCTCAAGACGTTTTGGTGGCTCATGTGGACCCTCCTTGTCTGACCCCAATGTCTGCCCCATTGCCGTTGTAAGAAACGACCCAGGTGATTTTCCTCTTGGCCACCGATCTCCCGACGACCTGCCAACGACATGTCTGCCGGTGCATTTTGCTGTTGCTTTCAGTCTGCCATCCCGTTACACGACGACACCATGCTGTCTTTCGAAGCGTCGTCGTTGTCGTCAGTGTTGAGTGACCAGATGGTCTGGTGACAAAGCCGACGGGTGACTCATCGGCCTCGTGTTTGCGTCGGTGTCACATCGCTGCAGTGTTGACGGGCGTTCAGGAATTTAGACTGATAAGCGCAGTAGTCACCATGAGCACTTATTTACGACTAAACTTATTCCATTTGCCGTTGCAAATATATGTGCCATAATCACATTTGCAAAATGAGATTCGAAAAAAAAAGTTGCGCTAACACGTAGCCTGAGCAAATGATAATATTGCTGTATATGTATGCTTTTATGACGATTTTATATATGTATTTATGCTTATAATGAGTTGCACTGTTTTTGTTTTATGCAATGCGTATAGTTCATATTCGACGAACTTCTTTGCGACTGACCTCTTTTTGTTCTGAGCCATTCATGGCTTACATTGCTCCATTTCAACTGCTTGTTGCAAACAAGTATCAAGAAAGTGCTTATAAGACAATGCAATGCACAATGGAACTTGTACTGTGAGATTTTTACAATCGTCCTCCCGTATTAATTGTTCGTAATATTTAGGTAGGCAATATCATGTTTTCAAGAACATACTTGCACCTTTCACATGTTAAAGAATATGTTGGCGATATTTTTTCGCGATCGTTCTATTATGAGTACTGAAACACGAAGTCTAAATAGAAGTAATTGCCCATACACGAATCTTGACAAAAAAAAAGCATTTTAATGATGTAAGTAAAGTATAATTTATGCGCAAAATATGTTTTTTTTAATATGACTTCTTCCATCATAAGACCTTCGCAATCATGGTTATTTTGAGCATGTAGCTTTACTGAACGTTTCATTCGAAATGCAATGGCAAGCAGCTGTGCTACAATTTTCAGGAGACTCTAGACAACGCGCTCTTCTTAGTTTTTAGTAACCAGCTTGTGTTCATTTAAAATGATTGTACGCACGTAGAATCAAACTACAATATTCAGTTCTTTGTTTTGTTGTGAAAGCAGGGAAACTAATGTCATGAAAGAAAATAACAGCAAAAAATATGTAATTTCGAAGAAAAAAAAGCGTTGTTTGACTGGCGTTTCCCCTTAGTGTGTTGTTTTTCCTTGCAAATCATGGTTTTAGTGTAACCTAATTTCTTTACCATGGTGATTTTTTTTTCTACGCGACACGACGCTGAGTCCTGACGTTGTTTTGTTTGTTTGCCCCTACAGTGCTCTTTCATTCGTGCGCGCATGCCTTATGTGAAAATTCCTGAGCCCACTAAACAAGTTAAGATTGTTTTTTAACGCTGTTTATTAGCTCCGGTAAAACGTGGTTGCCACAACAAATGTTTGAGTGTGCAATCGGACAGGCAAAAAAAAGTTAAGATTTACGTCACAGCCAATTATGTTTACTGTCTCTCTCTAACCGTGCACGTGTCTCTTCGCGCTACACCCCCCCCCCCCCCCAAAGAAAAAAGAATAACTGCAGAAGCCTTTTTATGGAAAAAATACAGGCAAGGAATGTGTTAGTACAGTCTCATTGTCGGCTGAATAGCAAATTTATTCTATTACAGGAATGTGGTATCATAGCACTGTGATTTCCTGAATCTATTTTTTATTTTTTAGTTTGCGTGAGGCCTCTGCAATAGCGTGGCCTCATGTGTGTCTTGCACAGGTGTTTTCTTTCGCTCTTTATTTAGCAGAAAAAAAAGCTTTGTTTCAAAGAAGTGCCACTTTTTCGTCCATGTATAATTTTCGGCGCAGTCAAGTTATTCTGTGAACAAATTGAGTTCCCTGTACTGTTACAATAACATCGAGACCTAACATCCGAACCACCAGTTGCATCCCATTGAATGATCCTCATATTCTATCATTTATGGCTTCAAGATAGCACAAGGTAAATGCACAGTTTGTGTACAAAATATTGCGCACAAACATTACAATACCCAACACCATATTCAACATCCCACATGAAAACTCCCGAAAAACAAATGAGCTAAATTTACATTCCCCTCTCTGTAACAGTGTTTATGGCGAACTATTGTTACAATTTTTTAAAGCTGAAGTCTGTAGCACTGTGCCTGTAGAAATAAGAACTGTGCTTAACTCGAACCTTTGTAGAAAACGCATTTGTTTGTCTACCGAAATGTAATCACCTTCTCAAACGTGCATTTCTAAAACTTCCATGGGTATACAAGCAATTCCTTTCGTGACCAATCATGTGCGTTGCTAACCTTTAGGTACTCTCTCCGCTGAACCAGCCATGTAGGCAATTGGTCGAAAGATTGTGTGCGTGCCTTTATATATACGAGTCTTAATGAACTAATTTTAAATCGCACCCTGGCGAACCAGCCACTACGCAAGGCAGTCCGACGAGGCCCACGCGAGGTCCAAAAACTACGCAAAGTACGCTTCCGGCACCAATACCCCCGACTGCAGCGCCTGGACCTCGCCCGACGAAAAGCCAGCCTCCGACGGCAAGCGAGCCTCCGATGGCAAGCCAGTCTCTGGCGACAAGAAAGCCACCGATGACCACTGCAATGACGGCGGCTACCAAGGAAAGCAGGACCACCTTGACGATCACAACGACGGCGCCACAGACGAGTAAGTGTAATACCATGCTCTTCGCACGCTCTGTGGCTCAACAGGCACGAGCAGCTTTGACGCCTTCCACTGGCCACGATTGATGAAGAGGAAAGATATTGCGCTAGTGGACTATAGGATTCGGGGTCACAGCAGCGGAATCAACACGGGGGGGGGGGGGGCGCAGAAAAAAAACTCGTATACCGGAGACACGTTAACGAATCTCGGGTCACCGAAATCATGCGATGATTAGGGCATGTGGAACGGCGTACATAGCTCGCTGTCCCATAGGCATGCACCAATATCAATAGCTCCGTCAACGTCTATTCAAAGCACTCATTTATAAGCGAAACCGTCTGTAACGTGCCCGAAGGCAATTTTTCGGTTGGATGGATGGATGGATGGATGGATGGATATGGCTGTACCCTTTAGATCGGGCGGTGGCTAGCGCCACCAAGCCGTAATATCTAATGAACCAAAAACTATATTTATTTTTTTTCCTTGAAAAAGAGTTTGAGGATTCGTACTTTGCAGTGAAGAGTTTAATTTTCACTCGCGCCTTGACTTTAGCCACCAATCAGATAACCTCCTTCTAGTGAAGTCTACCCGCTTAAAGTTTATTTTGCCCTCCCGGTCCCTAAACCCCAGTGCTTTGAAAAACTCTGCGCCATCATTCTGAATTATAGGGTGAAGCCCTTTACAGAACATTATCAAGTGTTCGGCAGTTTCTTCTTCCTCTCCACACGCACTGCATACTGTGTCTACCCCTTCGTATTTGGCCCGATATGTCTTGGTTCGCAGTACTCCCGTTCTAGCCTCAAACAGTAGAGAACTACCCCGAGTATTATCATAGATCCTTTCCTTGGCAATTTCCTGCTTAAACGTTCGATAGACCTCTAGTGCGGACTTCTTAATCATGCCCATTCTCCACATGTCAGTCTCCGTTTCCTTCACTTTCTTCTTAACCGATAGTTCTTTTTGGTTTGGCCACCTGCTGTTTTCTAAGTATTTACCAGTCAACTTCCTGGTTCGCTTCCTCCATTTTGTATCGACATTCTTCATGTACAAGTAGCTGAAAACCTTCCTAGCCCAACGTTCTTCCCCCATTTCTCTCAATCGCTTTTCAAATTTTATCTTGCTGCTAGCTTCCCTGCCCTCAAATGATGTGCATCCCATATGATCTTGTACTCCCTGATTTGGTGTATTCCCGTGAGCTCCTAAAGCAAGCCTACCTATTCCACGTTGCTTAATTTCTAATCTTGCTTGAACTTCTGATCTCATGCACAAGACCGCATTGCCGAACGTCAGCCCAGGAACCATAACCCCTTTCCATATTCCTCTCACAACATCATACCTATTGTAATTCCACAGTGCCCTATTTTTCATGACGGCTGCATTCCTGTTACCTTTAGTCGTCACGTATATTTCGCGTTCCCTCAGATACTCGGTCCCATTGCTTATCCATACGCCCAGATATTTGTATTTATCTGTTATCTCTAGCGTGACCTCCTGTATTCTAAGCTCACTACCTTCGTTGTCATTGAAAATCATGACTGCTGATTTTTCCTTACTGAATCTGAAATCTAACCTATCTCCCTCATTACCGCAGATGTCCATCAATCTCTGCAAATCTTCCTTGTTGTTGGCCATTAGCACTATATCATCTGCGTACATTAATGCTGGTAGTGCCTGATCAATAAGTTTTCCTTGTTTTACTAAAGAGAGGTTGAAGCCCAGTCCACTTCCCTCTAATTTTGCCTCTAATCCTTGTAGGTACATCATGAATAATAAGGGTGACAGGGGGCACCCCTGCCTAAGCCCCCGTTTTACCTCTGCAGGCTTGGATACCTGTTTTTCCCACTTTATAACTACCTTGTTACCTTTATAGATACCCTTTGAAGATTAGTGACTACATGTTCCACGCCTAGTGTGTCCAGTATTCCCCACAATTCCTCTTGAACCACGCTATCGTACGCTCCCTTGATATCCAAAAATGCTAGCCACAGGGGCCTGTGTTCCTTTTCTGCTATTTCTATGCACTGCGTCAGTGAGAACAGATTGTCTTCCAACCTCCTGTGTTTCCGAAACCCAATCTGCAGTTCCCCCAGCACCCCCTAATCCTCTATCCACGCCTGCAGTCTTTCCTTTATAATCTGCATTGCCAGCCTGTAGACCACTGATGTCACTGTTATAGGATGGTAGTTGTTTATGTCAGCTTTGTCCCCCTTTCCTTTATAGATCATGCTCATCCTGCTAAGTTTCCAGCCGTCGGGAACTTCACCATCGATTATTATTGTGCTCACTGCCTCTCTCAAAGCCTGCTTAGACTTCGGACCTAATGTCTTTATCAGCCTAATTGGAATGCCATCTGGGCCTGTTGATGTACTACTAGGAACCCTTTTCTCAGCCCTTACCCACTCTTGTTTTGAAAATAGAGCCATTGCACCACTTGATTCGTCCTTGTCTATTGTGGTGCATAAAGTACTTCTTTGTTGAAATTTTTCTGTCACTTTTGTTCTTATATATTCAATAGCTTCGTCCCCTTCTAGCCTAGCACCTTGGGCTGTAGTTATAAATCTCTGCTCTAGGCTCGTCTCATTTCTTAGGGAGTTTAGATGGTTCCAAAATTTCGCAGCTGCCTTTCTATCTTTTTTATGTACTTCTGCCAGCCACTGAGCTCCCTTCCTTCTAATCTTTTCATTGATCAGAAGGGATGCATCCCTTCTACAGCTTAGAAAGGTTGCCCATTTTCTTTCAACATCATCTGTCGGTTCACCCCGCTGCTTAGCATGTCTGTGTTCCCTAGAGGCTTCCTGACGTTTTGCTATGGCTCTCATAACTTCCTCATCCCACCAACTTTTGGGTTTGTGTCTTCTTTTCCGGGGTGACTTGTCACGCGTCTTAGCAAGCTCTAGCTCAAAGAGTCTAATTAGATTCGTGTATGTCCACACTGTCTTATTATCCTCTGTGATTACTTTCTCAATTTGTTTAGTTGCTATTTCAATTTGCCTTTCCGGATAAAAAGTTTCCTGTAGTTGCTCATCTTGTCTCCTTCCCAATTTCACTGCTCTTCCAAAACTTAGCTTGATACGTTTGTGATCGCTACCCAGACTTCTGGAGCCACCTTCATCTATGTGCATTCCCCTGAGCTTATCATACATCCTATGTGACATCAGTGCATAATCTATCGTCGACTGAAGCCTTCCTACCTCCCATGTTATTTGCCCTTCACACTTCTCGGTACGTTTGCAAATGATCAAATCAAGCCTCTCACACATATCCATGATAATTTTGCCTGTCGGGTCGGTATACCCATCTATATCTTCTATGTGCGCATTCATGTCTCCTAGTATAATTATCTCGCACTCTCTTCCTAACTCCTGAATGTCCTTTGATATACACTCTACCATTGCCTGGTTTTCCTCTCTGGCCTTTGCTCCCGTCCACAAGTACACGAAACCAAGGAGTGTCATTTGACCTGCCACTTTCCCTTTTAGCCATAAATGTTCCTTGCACTCCTGCTTGACCCTTTGCCAGTCTGTACTTTTATGAATGAATGCCCCAATACCACCCCCCTTTCTGCTGCCTTCTGTTCTATTACAATATTCCCACGCGTAGTCCAGATTGTTTGGAGGTTGTTCCATGTCCCTGAGATGTGTTTCTACAAAACCGTATACCATCGGCCTCTCTTCCCTTAGCTGTTCTTCTATCTCTTCCCACTTCAGCCTGTTCCTACCACCCTGCATGTTAATATACCCTATGTCTGAATTGGCTCGGCGCTCGTGGCTACGTCTGTTTATGCCCCGGACTCTACCTATCTTATATATTGGTGCCACTTTGGAATCGTATCTGTCTATACCACCTGTCGAAGAGTCTCCCTGGTTGTTTTCCTCGTTACTAGCTATCCTGCACCCCGAAGGGCTCGCTTGCCCCCCAAAAAAGCTATTGCGCGTCCTGCAAGTCGCCAACCCACCTCATGACCTAGCCGCCCATCGAAGTGAATTCAGTCTCGTTGAAAACCCCCCCACCTATGCACCTCTCTGTTTATTTCCACCACCTCAAAGCCTTTCTCTCGACTCATCCGCCATATCTCTTGGTTTGCGTGGACTACCGCTCTTTGCCTGTTGCTATCACGCACCGGTACCTCCGGTATCGTGCATATCACTACCAGTACCTTAGGAGAAGTGGCGCGCATGTCATCGACGCCTTTCGCCAGTGTGGCTGCTAGTCCTGCTGCATCTCTATTTAGGACATCGTTTAAACCGCCTGAAATTATCACTAGGTTTCGTCTATCAGCTGTCGTTTTGAGCTTTGCGCTCGCTTGCCCCATGACTGCTTCCAGCTTGCGTCCGGGGAACGCCCCTACTGCTACCCTCTTGTCACCTCTTACCCTCTCTTTGATGGCTTCTGTGCATCGATTTAAATTCGTGTGCCCGGCGATTATCACATGCTGCGACTTTTCAGCTGGAGCGTTCTGCACCTGGGGGCTACTTGCACCTGTGACGCCGGCTGCTTTCTTCCCTCCCTGCCCCACCACTACCTCACTGAAGCTGGGCCTTGCGACAGTTGAACTGGCTAAACCTGTTTTTTCCAAACTTGCCTGCTTTTCCTTCTCCACCGTTCTGGTTGCCGGCTCCATACTGTTCTCTCGGTAGGTCGCTTCTTTGTTCAGCTTCGCTAGCGCTCCCTCGGCGGACTTCAGTCTTTCTCCCTTTGCCCTCGTTTACTCTTGCTCTGTCGCCAACTCAGTCTCGAGCTTGGCGATTCTCAGCAGCAGTTCACTCTGGACAACCATCATTTTCTCCATTTTTTCCTCGACCTCACATTGCCTACACTTCGCGTCAGCCTCTTCTCCATCCGCTTCTACGCTTGGGTCCACTTTCAAACCCACTCCACATCCTGAACACTTTACAGTCTTTTTAACCATGCCTTTCTGACACCAATTGTCCCTATACTTGATAATTACTAAACTCGAGCACTGCACTACGAGAAAAAAAAAGTCTAAGCTCTACTACAAAGATGTGTGTGTTCAATGTACGCGCACCTCCCCCACGGGGTGGCAAAAGAAAAAAAACAACAACAAAAAATTTCAAACACACACACCCGCACTAACTAATAAATACCTGGTGACTGGCCCCCGAAAAAGCCGTACCATAAAATAAGTGCTACGAAGATTTCAACCGCTGCGTTATAATTACAAAGACAAGCTCAAAACATGCAAAAACACTTATCTGCGCAGTCGATCCGGAGCGCTCAAAAACACGTCCATCCACCTTGACAGCCCGAACTGAATCGGTATGCTGCTGCTCGGTATTTCCGAGCAGCAGCGTTGTTAGTGGTCAGCTCTGTTACAATATCGCCGCTTATGCACACCATAGAAATGACTAACTATCGAAGCTGAAACGTGCGGCTAGGATACTTGTGATTGGGTTCATTAAATGCTTTCTCAAAAACTGTTTACGTCGACCCAGAAATCTTGACAAGTGTTCGCGGCCTGTTCTCTTCATATTCAGCGGATCAGCGGTCAGAACAGGGACGGCTTGCCATGTTTCAGCGCCACATAGGAGTTAGGAGTTTTTCATCATAAGGACGGCGAATTTTCTTTTCGCCTAGCCATAGAAAGCTTCACTGTAAAACATTGCAGAAAGAAACAATTGAGTCATCTACTTTTGGCAGCTTTATGGAATCAGGGGTGTTCTTGAATTGGCAAATGCGTACTACGAACGGTGTTCGTACAGCTCTGTACAATGCTTGACTGAGTCAAGTGCTTTACGACAAGGTGCTTGACTCAGTCGAGACATCAGCAGTAATGCGGGCACTGAGGAATCAGAGCATCGACGAACACTGCATAAACCTACTGGAAGGAATCTAAAGAGGATCCACAGCCACCATAGTTCTCCATGAAGAAAGTGACAGAATCCCAATAAAAAAGGGTGTAAGGCAGGGAGACACTATCTCTTCAATGCTATTCGCCACTTGTTCACAGGAGGTTTTCAGGGCCCTAAAATGGGAAGAGTTAGAGATAAAGAGTTAATGGCAAGTATATTAGCAACCTGTGATTCACTGATGACATTGCCTTGAGGAGTAACCAAAGGTACGAATTGGAGATCATGATTCCTGAAGTGGACACGGAAAGTAGTAGAGTAGGCCTGAAAACTAATATGCGTAAAACTAAAGTAATGTGCAACCGTTTCGACAGAAAACAGAACTTTGCGTTAGGTGAAGAGACGCTGAAATTTGTAACAGGATATGTTTACTTAGAACATGCAGCAACTGTGAAGCCGAACCATGAGACCATGAGCGTGAAATAACTCAAAGAATAAAGGCGGGGTGTATCACATTCAGCAAGCGTTCTCAAATCATGAATGGTTATCTGCCACTAACCTTCAAGAAGAAGGTATATAACAGCTTCATCTAGCCGGTACTTACCTACCTCGAGACTTACAAAGAAGGTTCAGCTTAAATTGAGGACGACGCCGTGATTTATGGAAAGACAAGTGTTAGGTGTAACCTTAAGAGATAAGAAGAGAGCAGAGTGGGTAAGGGAACAAACCGGGGTTAAGGACATCACAATGAAATCAAGAGACAGAAATGAATATGGGCTGGGCACGTAGAACGCAGGAAGGATAACCGCTGGTCGTGAAGAGTAGCAGAATTCTCAAAGAAGGCAAACACACAAAGGGGAGAGAAAAAGTTAGGTGGACCGATCAGATCAAAAAGTTCTGAGCTATAACGTGGCTGCAGAAAAAAAAGACCGAGTTGATTGGTGGATCATGGAGGACGCCTTTGTCCTGCAGTGGGCGTAGTCAGGCTGACCATGGTGATAATAATCTGTAACGCTCGTTTTTTCTCTGACCCACTCTGCTTTTTTTCTCTCTCTTAAAATTATGCCTGTCATCTTCCTTCCCAACGCCCACTGCGTCGTCCTCAACTTATGCTGAACACTCTTTGTAAGCCTGTGTAAATTTATGCCGCGTAGCTATAAGCACTGTCAAGATGCAGCTGTTACATACTTTTCTCTTGAGAGATAGTGGTAGACTAACATTCATGATTTGAGGATGCTTTCCGAATGTACTCTACCCTATTTTTATACTTGTAGTTATTTCAATCTCATGGTCCGACTCCGGGGTTGCTTCCTGTTCTTAGTAGTGTCTTACAGCATTCCACGGGGGCCTCATTTTCGAAAGTGGAAATGCTTCAGGCTCGTGTGCTTAGACTTAGGTTCATGTTTAATAACCCCCAAGTTGTCAAAATTTTCGAAGCCCTTCACTATGGCGTCATTCATAATCGTGTGGTGGCTTTGAGACGTTAAACCCAAACAATTGTTAAATTATCCTTTAAAACATCTATAGTCACGCCACGTATCGCGAAGCGCTGTTCTCTGCTAAGACGCGCTGTTCTTTGTACTAAATCAAAGTCATTTTATGGCGTCTGTCCAGAGTGGACATGCCAACTGGATGTACAGTTCGAAAATCGTCCCTCGTGTCCGTGGAGAGGCACGGTACAATTGACAGTGTGCCTATTTTTGTGGTATCAATTTTGCTGCAAATGCCGCTCGACCAGTAGCGCTACATTCAGAAGTCCGTTATTGCCGTATACTTTGCGCAGTATCGGCCCTCACTTGGCCGCTGTTTCTTTGTTTGCAGACGTGGTCGACGAGATAATCTGCACTGTCGGTTCCACCGCCGTCTTCGGTCAGATGGTCCCACCGGATGGTCTCTGCAACTACATCTACTACACCAATGTAGTACCCATAAAAGGGGATCTGTTTGCCGTCGAGATCAATCGAAGCTGGGAGGTTTTCAAGGAGACCCTTGCGACGTACCAGACAACTTCGGGGGGCATCGGATTCGATGTGCGGTCAGTGATGTAATGTGCGCTGTGTATATAAGACTTAAAGGTATACCATCACTAAAGCCAGAAAACTTCAAAGGATACTCTCTGTCACAAACTTGTAATGAGAAAAACTTGCAATATAACTACTACTAATTTTCAATTCAATTGAAGTATAAAACGAATGTTTTCGCTGTGAAACTTCGAGGTTTGATTTGCGTCTTAGTGCGAATGTACAGACGGTTCCACTGTTAAAGGGAGCACTTGCGTGAGCAGTGTGTTTAGATTTCGCTATCTTACAGAGTCATAGCGGCTTAGATATGCATAAGACTAGTGGTGGTTAAAAGTTCTGACTCATCTAAACAGAATATTGGCTTGCATGAAGGTTGTTTCTTAATCCACTTGCTCTTAGATGGCTAGGAATATTGATAGTGTGCATTCGATTGTTCCCTTTAACAGTGAACCATACTGCACATTTCTCAAATTTTTTATTCTAATTTTCATAAAAGTTACAAACTTTTGTGGACTGAAAATGTTGCGATCGCAAAATATGCCTTGCCGAAGTTAAGCATCAAGTGCTCACATATTCACATTTGGCGCAATTTCGCGAGCTATTTTCTGCAGATGTAGGAAGACGATGGTTTAGCTCATTCCCTCGCCAGAAAACACACGCCTTATACCTCGTGTATATTTACCCAGGTATGTGAACGTCGGAGACCTTGACGCAGAATTAGTCAAGAAGTCGCTGCAGAACCTCACGCGGGCAAACGTGAAGCACTACGGTGTACTCAACGTACTCGAGATTTCAGCGAAGGTCAGAACACTGTTTACAAAAGCGAAAAGCCTTCTTAAAGTAAGTCCGTCGTTCGTCTCACCAGCGTATCAACTAGAACAATGCCACCGCGTTTCAGTGTATGTAGTTTATTAATGTGCAGTGCTTTATAAAAATCTGCCTTTTCGATTGTAGACAAAAAAGAACGTTTGAGAAACTCGTCACATCCACCATCATCCTAAAACAATTCCAGGAATCGGGGACATCTAAACGTGGCGCCACCTCTCGGTGGCAGGAATGTGAGCCCGCCATACCTCAAAAGGAGACCTTTGAGAAACGATCATGAAAAAGTCTACTTATCAAAAACGACTCCACGTTATGAGTAGCAGAGACAAACTGGAACATTTAGGTAAAATTGCCGTACCGCACTAGAGAGCGTGTGCTTTCCTGGGACGATTGAACACTGCTCATAGAAACATATGGTATCCCATTGTTTATTAACACTCTGGGAAGCCATGGTGTTTTTAGTGCAACACTATAACTTCGCCAGGCTGTTTAAAGAAGTCACTGCTGTATAGAACTTGGAGTAGTTTTTTATAACCAGTTTATTTCGTCAGATATGATTTTTTTTGCCTTTCAGTTACGGCAGGCTGCCGCTCTGACCAACGAGATGTGAGGCTATGTGCAAATGTTCCCTAAGCCAGGTCATTGGAGCTCGCAAATGAAGTTAACTGCAATGTTTAGTAGGATCATAGCAAGATTACTATCTTTCGCTAGCATTTCTTTCGTTAGCGATGTACGATTCACAAATATTCTCGTTACCATTCAATGCGTCATGGTTACTACTTGCGTCCGTGGTGAGTTAGCAAACATCACTACCTCAAACGGCCGAGATTTTATGTGCTTAAACGAGGCCACTCTTATGAAAAGCTGCACGCAAGTACAACTTTGTTATTGACGTTGAAATAACTGTTTCATTACATGAATTGGAAAAAAATCGTCCTTTCGCTCTCCTTAATGTACGACGCTCGCGCTGGTCAGGAGTCGGAGCTCTACTTTGAATGTCGCCATTGGGCATTATTGCCGAGTGTGTAGACGGTGCAGCGCTTGCCAACATTTGAAAGTCCTTAGAAATAAAATCAGGCTGCAGCATAGCGAAAATGCTGAAAAAAATTGCACCACGATTGATGAGGAGGAGGAGGAGGAAGGGAAGAAATAAAAGGCAGGGAGATCAACCAGACGCACGTCTGGTTTGCCACCCTGCACTGAGGGAAGGGGTGAGGGGATTAAAGGAGAAGAGAGAGAGAAGTGAAGGGCAACGTGTGTGTACATGTGACCTTGTCCATTGCACGCTTATAAGCGGTCGCGTAGTCCGGTCGTCTTTAGAAAAATTAGCAGTGCTCGCGTCGCTTTGCTGGCCTGCGACGCGTACAGCCATGAACCAAGGATCTTCTCTTCGGAGAAAGGTCTACTGTCTAGGCTCTCTAACGTTTCGCGTAGCAAGTTTCGTTCGCTCGAAAAACGTTCACATGAACACGGTAGATGTTCTATTGTCTCGTCATGTCACACGATTCACATTGAGAGCTATCCGCCATTCCTATGCGAAAGGAGTACGCCTTTGTAAAAGCTACTCCTAACCACAGGCGGCACAGTAAAGTTGCATCCTGGCGGGATAAGATGCAACTTTATGCAAACAGGATGCAAACAGGATGCAACTGTTTGATACTGTTTCTGCCAAAAGAAAGCGTTCACTTTTAGCTGTTATCAATGAAATACCCGTGTATCATTGCTTTGGATTACATTTCCTCTGCATAATAAGATAATGAGTTGATTTATTCGCCTATCTGCATAATTTTTGTGCCAGAACTTCAAATGTTACCTTACATTTTTTGTGCTAGAAAGTTTCAAGTGTGTACATTAGGTCAAAATTGACAACGTAGAAGGAAGTGATTCCTCAAAAAATGGTATTTGTAGTGAGATACATCAAGGAATATTCCATCGTTTCTGGAGCGTCCACATGAGACAAAACTGCGCATGGATTTTGTGAATGCCCTTTAAAATCATTAAGAAAATGGTCCCTGAACATGGGAGAAAATGCGTGGAATGTATAGACCATGCCCTGGGTTCTTACGAAAAGGCGGAATGCCGTGTCCTTTGAGCTCTATAGCCTGTACATGGTCCGATTAGCTTTGCCACTATCTGTGTTTCTGGCGTTACTCATTTGTCCTCTCTCCTTCTCCCAGGCCCGGTTCCAGAACCGTGCCTTGCAGTAGCGAATACAGCATCTAACAATTAACGCCAAAAGACCGCACCCAGACGCCACAGCTGAGCGCTATTTCGGGTTTTGTGAAATTGAGCCCCGCTGTTAAATACCGCCATTGATGAGCTATGATTAGACCGTCAGGCTAACCGTCAAGCGCTAAAAAGAATATTGAATGTTTTCTATACGGCCATCTATAGCCTCGCGCCGCTGGGTGGAGCTGCTGACGCTACCGCGCTAACCATAATGATGATAAGGATGATCATGAAGATGATGATCCCACGCGAGCACAACGCCCCCTGCAGTTCAGCGGCTGTGAAACCTGAATGCGGCTTATGTGCGAGGCGCACACGGCTTGAGGCGCGTACGACCTCACAGGGGCTGAGAGAACCCGCGCAAGACGCCAACGCAACAAGCCAGGTTCAATTTAGGAAAGGAGTGAATTATTGTAAACGCGTATTTTAACGCCAGTTTTTCGTCTTCTGATGTTTTTTGAAGAAACTGTTTCCGACATCTGTTATTTTTGTGTTCTTTTGCAGCAAATGAAGACGTTGCAGAGTAAAGACCAAACGAGAAAGACGGTAATAGCCATGGGGATATACAATTATAAAGAAAAAGACGCATGGCCTAACCTACGACAAATGTTTGCCGAGGCTGTTAAGTGAGTGCAAAAACTGTCTTTCAACCACCTTCTCTTGTACTATATTTTTGTATTGTTTGGCGCAAAATGTCTTTGCGCGTTGTGATCTTCTAGTTCCGGAGGATTTGAGACTTTGCGATGTGCTATTTATGATAGTGGGCACTCTTGCGTACAATAAATGAACTGTCTGCCGTGCTCCATCACTTTTCTGCTTTAAGCCCACCGTTTGATGTGTCCAACTGCAACCATTTTGTTTTCGCAGGCTTCATTATCACTTGTTTAGCAATATAACAAAGTAAGTGTCGTTTAGAGCACCCGAACTGCAGAATAATATTATTATTAGAGTGTCTCCAGGTTTCATTTGTCAGTCTCAAAAACCACCGCCATTGAACGTAAAACCTTGTTTAATATTGCCTGGTATACCACGGCGTAGTAGTCTCACCGCGGTGGTCTAATGGCTAAGGTACTCGGCTGCATACCGGCAGGTCGTGGGCTCAAATCCCAGCGCGGCTGCATTTTTGATGGAGGCGAAAAAGTCGAAAGCCCGTCAGCTCAGATTCGGGTGCACGTTAAAGAACCCCATGTGGTCGCGATTTTCTCTTCTCTTCACTACGGTGTCTCTCATGTAATTATACGGTAGTTTTGCAAAACCACCATATGATTTTGAGAGACTGATATATGGGGTTTAACATCCCATGGGATGTTCAATGCCACATATCGATCAATCAATCAATCAATCAAGCCGTTGTTTTAAAACTAACTGCAGTGGTTTGAATCATGTGAATTGGGTAATAATTTATTTATTTATTTATTTATTTATTTATTTATTTATTTATGATGCCTCAAAGGCCCCTAAAGGAAGGGGTTTTACATGAGGGGTGGGTATATCTACAAAAACAGCTCTTCTATGATGCGTTTGAAGATGGCTTGGTCGGAATGAAGCATTGTCTTGGTGGGCAGTGCTTCATTCCGGATTGAAACGAACATAGCGGCTGTTTTTATTTGTTACGCCTAGGTATTGTCTGTTTCATATGTGGCACGAAGGCCAGCATGTGCACGCCTTGGGGAAGCGTTACTTGGAGGCGAAATGTCGTTGAATTTAAAAATCACGGGGTTCATAAAGTGACGTCAGCGTCGGTCAATACTGATATGCACTTGCACTCATCAGAACTCGTGAGCATGGTTTGAAAATTCCGTGAAGTCAGTCGCGCAGATCTTCGCCAAAGACACATTTGTGGCTTCCTTATGAGTGGCGCCAGCCATCATGCTCGCATGGCTCGCAGTTTTTTGGGGCCGGGCCACTCGGGGTCTCTTTCAACGGCATGAAAAAAAAAGCAAACATTGCCTTCTGACGCCAAGAGAAGCTGCCTCAAGTGCTTAACGTAAAATTTTAAGTACTGAATATTTGTTTTTAAGCAAAATGAGTTTACTTGCGAGTTTTCTTTAGAGCAAATGTACGGACATGTGCGACGGGATTTTGCTGTGGTCGTCGTGGTAATATTTCGTAAAGTCGGAATGGATAACATCCTCTCGAGCGTCATAGCTGTTGTTCGTGCATAACGCAGCTGAAGCCGGGACGATTCATCTGCGATGCACGGAGCGGGCACGTGATATCACCCTGAGGGCATGGCTTGCAGTCGATTTCTGCTCGCAGAGGAAAACGACCCGCGCGTTCTCAAGAAGCGGGATTGAACGCAGGTCGAGGGGAGTGGGAGGATGTCGTTTGAGTGGAGTGCTGTGAAAGTTTCAACCATTTGGGGTTCTTAAATGCACCTCCAAACACAAGGATCTAGCAATTTCACCGCCATAGCGGTGGGGTGTAAGTGAGAGATAAAGCTAAACATGACTAAAGCAACTAAACCCTTCTATTCACCTATTTAGCCATATATAAATGGCTAAATAGGCCATCACATTGGCTCATCTCACGCCGACGAGAAAATCATAAATTTGCTTGTTATTAGCGATGCTGTCCGTTTGTGGAGTGGTGTGTGATATGTTTGTCATACCAGTAATTTGATAACGGTTCCCTGAAATTGGTGAATGTACTCACCGAATGAGTTTCCTATACTGCCCTAAAACGTGGAGAAGCAGAAAGGGTACATCATATGCTTCTGTAGTACAGTAAAGCAAGAGGGCGAAAGGTGAAAATGAGGAGGAGGGCAAAGAAGTCTTGAGTAGGTAGAACATAACGTAGCCGTGTGTTGCTTATTACAGCTAGCGGGTGAAAAAGGAAGGTGATGTAAGGAGGAGTGATGTGTGAGGGGCAGTGTGAGTGTAAGGGGCAGTGATATGCAGGAGGGATGAGTGTGAGGGGCTGAGGGTAAAGCATAGCATAGCCATTTGTAGTATAGCAAGGCGCGCGAAAGGGAAGTGAGAGTGAGGTTCTGTGGGGTTATGGAAGGCTATGTGTTAGAATGAAAAGGGTTACGAGGACAGTGTGAACCATAGCTAAACAGTGTATACTGGAGCATACAAAGACAATGAAAGGGGGGAGTAAGGGTGAAAAGTGATGAGAGGGATGATGTGGCGGTGAGGAGGAGGGAAACCCGGTGAAGCAGAGTGCAACGCTTACCATAGCCGCGTTTTTTTAAGAACAGCAAGGAGTAGCGATAGAAAACGTTGGGCAAGGAGTGGTGTGAGATATGAGGAAAGAAATGAGAGAGGGTAAGACATAGCATAGACTTGTGCCGTAAAGTATAGCAAAGGTAAATCAAAAAGAAAGTTAGTTCGAGTAGAAGGGTAGTGGGGCTGAGGGTGATTCCATGGAGAGGTGGTATAAAATGGCCATGGTAGCATAGCCTCGTATACATTATGAAAGGGTTGGAAAAATTAAGGAGTCCGCCGCAATGAAGCAGTGGCTAAGGTGCTTGGCTGCTGACCCAGTGGTTGTGGGTTCTATTCCGGCAGCAGCGGTCGTATTTCGGTGGAAGCCACGTGCTGTAGAGGCCCGTGAACTGTATAATGTCAGTGCACGTTTAAAAACACCATAAACACTCCATTACGGCGTCTCTCAGAATCATATTTTTATTACGAGAGACGTCATAGCAGAGGGCCTCGAATAATAACCTGGGGGTAAAACCACAGAAATGATTGGGAAATGGAATTGAAGTGAGAAGTGGTGTGAGAGTGAGGCTGAGAAGGGTAATGAGTATGTGAGGGCCATGATCTTTGCTGTTTCTTCGGTGTGCGTCCCCAATAGTCCGCAGCTGCTGCAATTTTCGTAACGCCCAGGCGCGCTGGAACTCTTTGCTCTTGTGAACCAAGCCGAATTTCGAACAATGTTTGAGAAACATCTGTACTATGTGTCTCCTGAACTGCAGCCAAAGCGTGGCGGATACTGTCATCGCTTACAGCTCGGTCGGATGGATTGAGAGCGAAAGTGAGTGCTTCACGCACCCGCCGTCTCTCTGGAACAAATCCGAGTTAAAAGGAAGTTCAAGCAAGGAGGCTGGCCGGGCCCCGGATATCGTGAGTAACGTGTATTGAAAACTGCGCTCATCAGCTTCCACGGCAGTACTGCGAACTTGCCTTTGAGGGAGAACAAAAAAAAAACATTGAGAGACAAATTAGATCCCCCGATGCATCATATACGTAAGTTTTCTGTGAAATGAGTGTCGCACAAACAAGGATGATTGGTAGCTTCGCAAACGTTCGCGCACATTAACAGAGCCTTATCCAAGGTGTAATAGCTGACATCGATGTTACTTGGGGTTATCGAATTGTCTCTACAACTAACGCGCCACCCATGAATCGTCCCTAATTGGGCAAGGCCACCGATCAGTCATTGGCGCCTTTAGCGCCTGTTCATATTTTCTTTTAAGACAATAATAACAACCATCTCTACAAATGCACAATGCCCAAAGCAAGGAGGTTATAATGTTTTTGGGGGGGGGGGGGATAATGGATAATGGAGGTGATAAGCGATAATGGTAATGGCGATAAGCGCAAACAGCACGACGTGCTGTTTTCGCACTTTCATCTCGGTAGCAGTAAGATGCTAAAATCGTGCGTTTCGCTCCTTCCGTTCTTTTGTTCCCTTTTCAGCGTTTGATGCATTATGATAATATCTTGTTTTTTTTATATAAGGGGTGCGAAACCGTATCGTAAAAACCAGCAATATGAAAAGAATTTTCGCGGATGTACATCTTCTATTTTGCTTCCTTACAACGGTTCATCGGAGCCGCAGCAACCCTGTACATGCACGCGCTCTTAGCCATTTGAAAGTAAAGCCTGCGCCTGCAGATGCGGGTGCCCACTTAACACTGTTAAGCAAGTAAACATGAACGTCACCCGTCAAAAATACTCCGCGCATGCATGTCATCGGAGTGCAGAGATGTAACTGGATGAAAGCGTGCGTTTTTTTTTTTTTTTTGGCTCAGTGGCAGCATTCGCAGCATCTGTAGCACCACTCGCTTAGAAAAGCAGTACCGCGACAGGAATTCTGCGTCGTTATACATCTCTATGGGGTTTCGTTGATCCCCGAAAAATGGGCGTACCGGCGTGGCGCTGCGTTATGGTACGTCCTTGGCAATTGCTTCCACAAATTAATCCAGTCAACGAGAACGCGAGTGGTCTGTCATTTCGTGGGAATAACGAACGGCGAAAGTCGTGCTTCGGGTAGCCAGTGACGGTACTTTACTTTCCGGTAGTCAAGTACTACCAGAAATTCACCTCAAGTATACGAGACTGGTCTGTGAAACGCATTGAGCACCGATCGGTTACTTAAGCCGTAAGTTGAGGGGAAGTTTTGTTTGAAAACGCAGGCCTGACTTTCCGCGATTTCGTCACTGATCTCGATTGGTCTTCGCACGCTGGTAATCAAACCCAAAAGTCTCCGTTTACGTTTTTTGGTGTTTGTTAATTCTTTGCGCAGGCTACTGTTGTTCAAATGATGAGAAAAGACTCGAAGTACAAGGCCGGAGCTAAGCTGGGCTTCTCCTTCGAGCTTGCCGCGCTGGCGTACACGATGACGAACCTGGTGATGGATTTCGCCGATTCCGTCAACGCACCTTGCACACAATTATTCCTCGACCACCAGAACCTTCTCGTGCGTTGTTTCTATGCTTTACTCGACAATTGGGCGAGTTTTTTAAAATCATGCTGAGTGCCAGTAAAAAATTTACTGCGTATCTGCGTGTTTTGTTGCAAAGATGATAGTTTTCTGCCAGCCTTTTTTTTTTTCTGTATTAGTCACACTTTCAGAGCATCGTAAGAAATACTGGAGTCTTTAGGGCTACATGTATGTTAAACGAACAGACTACGTAATACATACGTATTGATGTCCCATCTCAGATATTCGCAATATTCGCTTTTTAATCCACAATGTTCACATGTGTGAAAGCAGCCACCAGTTCAGGATGGCTGGGCGTTGAGTAAGTGCCAGAAATTTGCCCGGGTCACTGAATCGTGTGAAAGACAGACATTGCAGACAGACCGACCAAAGATTCTACGTTCAAGTGTCCCAAAAAAGACTACCGTCTGTAAAAACAACTTTGCAGCGTACTAGATAATGTCATTTGATACGGCTTTGTAATATTATTAGTATAAGCGCATATCTGTGCAACCGAAATTAGTTAAATTGTGGACTGCACATAAAAATAGAATGGCGTAAGGTAACCTAATATTGTAAAGGTGTATATACACCTGGAATGTACACCTGGTGTATGACCTCTGGAATGGAAGTGAAAGTGATGCGAAGCTAGGCGAAAGTGATAATAGTTTAGTTCTGAAGTGACCTCCTCTCCACTTGTGTACCTGCATAACTCGCCGCCCTCCTGCGCCCTCTACTTTGTTATGCAATACCCTCGCACCTCCTTCACCTTCTCCTGGTACTCACTTCCAGTCCAGGTAACAGTGAACATCCAGCTAGCTGTTACGTGTGGCCTGGAATGATAAACTTTATTCAAAGGAAACACATGAATAGAAGTGGACGCTTGAAGTTGAACGGAATACATATCATATAAGAGCCTACGTGTAGCTGAGATAAGAACCAATTAGCTCTTAGCGTCAATCACCAAAATAAGTGGAAATAATTGTAATTTGTTATTTATTTATTACACACTGTGGACGCTAGGTCCGTGCAGGGTACAGAGAAAACACATTCAAACAAGTAAAACAATCTTGTTAGTTGAACTACGAAGTCCTTAGCATACAATTTTATGAAACCTGCAATATGCAATAAAAGTGTGCAAACAAATGGTACAGTGTGTTAGGAGTTGCGATCATTATTGGTGCGTGAAAAAAAAAAGAAAATTTGAATCAGTCAGTATGGGTGATATTGGGGGTTAGAGCATTGTGATGTTGGTGAGTAGGCCTCGTCGATAGTCGACTGAAATATTCTGCTAAATCGAGGGCGAGTTTATTGTTAGGCAGCTGTGACAGAAAGTCAAGCCGCAGTTTTTTTCGGCACGATTCAAGATTGAGAATATCATTCGACTGCATCAGTTCAGTTGGCGAGTAGAAAGTGGAAAACCTATTGAAAACAAGTCGGATAGCCTATATTTGGATTTGTTCATAGCTTTCTATGTTACATTGTGTGGAGAGGTCCCATGCAACACAGGTGTACTCGAGCTCTTCGGATGAATTAAGTAATAAACGCAAGGAGTTTAACGGAGACCGGAGCATGTTTGTGTTGATTTAAGAAAGAATAGTTTTCTGAAGGCAGAGGAAGATATGTTTTGAACATGAAGGTTTCAGGAAAAGTTATTGCAAATTGTGACGCTTATATATTTATTGTTAGTGACTTCTTTAAGCGGAGAGGAGCTCAACATGTAATTATAATAAATTTGCGTTTTCTTTCGGGAGATTGGTAAGAGAACTTACTTTCTGCATTCAAGGTACAGGTCTGCATTCAATTGTACAGTTTCATTAAAAAGGCAGATTATGATTGCGGTTAGATGGAATCCTTTCGCCACCTGACAAAAGCGGATGATATAAATTACTCCTTCCTTTGCGTGCGGCATCAGCAATACGCTTCATTGGAGTCACGGAACGGTGCTGGAGTTAAGATCACACCGGAAGTTCTGCGGCTTATTCCGTATAGTGCACCTAAAGTAGCTGAAAATACTCTGTAAACGTTTCTGCTATTTTGCATTTGCCATCAAGGTGACAGACAGTTACTACAGCACAGTCTCCCACTTTTGGTCTACCGAAAAAAAAAAGTTCGCTGAGCGTTAGTGGTCAGCACCGCTAAAGACAGTTAAGTTGGATACAGTATTTCACGTGTCTTTGACGACGCTAACAACTTGCGTTCGACGAACTGGATGTTGGCAGTGCATAAACCGCCTTGCGTTTTTTTGTTGTTTTTTCTTGTTTCGAACCTTGCCATGGTGTGTACGAAGAATAACTCTACTTTTCTTCATTTTTTTCAGGAATGCCGCGATACGAAAACGCCTACCCTGATTCAAACCGGTTATGACTACGATACCCAACGCATCTTCATGGTCGACGATGCCCGCTCTCTCGAGATCAAGGTGAGTGCTAACTGGCCGAATATGGGCTGCCCGAAGTTAGCATTTTGCGCTCACCGAGGCTTACTCAGTTGTTTTTTTTCTGTTGGTGGGGCCACCAATTTGCAAAACTCTGTGGCCGGTTTTGAAATCTGAAAATCAATGATTTTAGAGACGTGGCAGAGTGTGCCTTTGCTTCCTTTAATGAGCGATGCTTCGACTGTCAGTTTTATTCGCTTACGGTGCGGTGAATAAATAAGCCGTGCATGGTGAGGCTGGTAGTGAAACATTTATTCTCACGCTTAAGCGGCGTTCTGCAACAGTACGCGCATAGAAGATATGCACGTCTGGCTGACGATCTAGTAGGCTCCAGAAAATCAATCGCCAAACTCTTCTGGTGGGCTTGACGGGCCAATATGGCTTTGTGGGCAGCAGGGCCAGTGATGATAGGCCAAGTGGTCAAGCTGGCTGGAAGCCGGGGACCTCAGGTACCGGATGTGAGCAAGACCTAGACGACCTGCAGTCACTTGCGCCAGCGGAACGTCAGCCTGTTGTAAGGCTACCGATTCATTCTCCCGGGTAGGCCTCTAGAACGCCTTGAAGCAGCTCCCGTGGTAGCTACTACGATATCATGGTTGCTTCTTTATCCTTATTCTTCCGCCATCACCCCTATTTCCTCTTTTTACCTAATACGTGCCGTATTTGTTCATTTCTAATACGTGCCATATATCTACATTTGCCGCACTTGAAACTTGGGCCATGTGGGCACCCGTCAACTGCTTTGTACAAGATGCGATCGTAGCGTAAGAACACACAACCTAACGAGTAGACGGAGCTAAATTGGGTGCGGTCAAGCGGGCATGCATGCAGACTGGGCATGTAGACTGCTCAAGTGGGCATGCATGTTCATAACACTCCAGAGCAAAAAAAAAAATGTGGCCTCAGAAGCAGAGGAAAAGCGTCCCAGAAGGCACGCGTGTAGCAATTCCGTGTCTTGCTCGAATGTGTAATTTTCTCGGTATACCCAGTGGCCGACCTTGGTGATACTAAGGTGGTGAGTGAGAAATATCTTGTTCCCTCTTATCAGTGACGAACGCCCCCAGCGGTCGGCCCTCAGCCGGCGGCTTTAACTTGCGACAACTTTCTCTGGCAGCTCAGCCAAGACTATGGGAGTGGAGCTACTGTGCATGTGCGCCAACTAGTTCTAGATTTAAGAGCACGTCTAGCGTGTGTGTTCTCATACAAATAATCCGCGGTTTATGACGTTATTTCGGAAACATTGTTACGAAAGATCATTTACGCATAGCTTGATTCGAAAGCTACCATGAATCTTGATGTACCTATAGCTGCAGAATAAATACCTGCTAAACTACTAGTCTGCCAGTGGTTCAAGTCCGTGCGCAACGCGAGCATCATGTGGTCTGGGTAGAATTTTTTTTTTTTGGAGGAGGGGGGTAGAATGTTGTGTAGGGCCACTTAATGCAAAATTCCGCTTTATTGAAGTGGTTGGTTTTATTTCAAAAAGAAAAGAAATGACATTGTCAAGAATTAACTGCGCGGTCGAAAATTTCATAGATAAAGAAGCCATTTCCTAAGTTTGTAAACATGCAGTGTCGGCATTGTCGTTTCCCTTTATTGGGAGGCGAGAAAAGTTTCCTCAGATGTTCACGTGATTTGGCCGACGAGGTGGCATTACATCCACCATACACGCGATCATTAGCGTTAATAGTAACAATCAATAGTAGTAGCAGGACATTGAAATATTGGCCATATCGTAACGTGATTCACGAAGTGCGTCACTTATTTTACGTACTGTTTTCAGCAGCAGTTTTGTTTTCAAATGAACGTTTTTGAAGAACAACAGCAAATCTCCAGCGTCATGGTTAAGTAGGTATTTCATTGCTATTGCAATGAGAGACGCTCTTGCAGTGGTTTTGTCATTTCTACACAACTTTTTTCTCCGTGATTGGACGCAGGCAAATTAACAAAGAACTTCCAAACGCGCCGGTGCCGCCATTTATTTCTGGTTTATGAATCCTCTAACGAGCACGCGCTCGTAACAAGCTTCGATGTGCACTCGTCGCAGCGCAGCGACGCCATGGTTGTTATTTGGGGCAACAAAACATGACATGAAAGCCACAAATTGGAAATCTCGAAAGAGCGAAAATAGCAAGACCTTCACCGTACAGCGTTTTCTATTTATAATGCAAACAATATGAAACATATTACTTGTGCCTATTGTTTTTATGCACTGTTTTACGCTGCGTAGTCTACAAAAAATTGCATTCGTGGACTTTATGCAGAGGCGTATACAGTGAAAGAGTGCGTGTTTCGGTTGCGTAGTCTTGGCTGCGATGCCACAGAAACATATCGCCAAACATAGTAACCGTAACCAGTGCAGAAATGTCGTTATCGTGCAGCGATAAATTACTCGAACGAGAAGTTAGACAGAAGCCCAGACGACATAACATGTGTCTGAAAACGTATACTGCAACCAGCAACTGCAGAGTGACACACATATCAAAGTTAAAGTTGGAATTTCAGAGTTCAGCGATTTTTTACAATGCACAAGTTGTAAAGACTTCAAGGCGAATATTTGGCGCAGCTTGTAGCGCCTGCCGGCGTGAAAATATCGGGTTCCCGAAGACGCCGGCATAACGTAGTTCAATTTTTTCGTAGCCAATTGTTTGGTTTTCGCTCAATTTATCATTTCTTTCCGTTCGCATGGCGGCATTTTAAGTTGCTTCAGTAAAGCAGTACAGGCGTTCGTAGAAGCCTAAGAGGCTTCCTTAGTTATACCATGAACACACTAGAGCACTGACGCGATGCTCTTCAACGAGAGCGCACGTGGTGTCTTTCCTCTAGCCCATATACATGGCCAAACTCGCGAACTTCGCCAAGCTGCAACAATTGTAGCGAGGACGCAACAAACCCTAGAGCGGTGACTGGCACATCGTGAAAATGTATGTTACTGAAGGCGTGAATGTGAACATACATGACTGCTTGCTACGCAAACAGATGTTGCGTCACACATGCGACTATATAGTCTAAACGCGGTGTAGCACTCCAAGGGGTTTGAAAGGCGAAACAGCTGTATCACACTGTGAGTGGCTTCAAAGAAAGGCGAAACAGCTGTATCACACTGTGAGCGGCTTCAAAGCAAACGAGTAGCGTATTTTAATCGGGTGCTCTGCGTAATGCCCTAATTGACTTGAAAGGCAAGCCAGCTGAGTATCTTAGTAAGAGTTTTACGTAGGACTCATAATTACTATCGAACGAGGGAGCTGTGTATCCTAATCATTTAGGCTGAGAATCGCTCTAAGGAATCTCAGATGCAAGCAAGATGCGTATAAGAATCGGGTGCGAGGCGTAACACTGTTTCTGGCCGCGCGCGCAGTGCGGTGAGCTGAAGAAGTCGTCGACCTTCCTGCGGAGCAACTTGGCGGTGCTGCTGGTGAACTCTCACCTTGGCGATTTCACCAAGGATGGCCCGTGCGCCAAAGGAAACTACGAGGACAGACGCGACCCCTTCTATAGGATTAAGATGATTAAGACTATGTTGAGCGGCCCGTGAAGCGGCCGTTGCGAAATTTGGCGTTTTGCGTCCGATTTGGAGGACGTGGCGCTTCACTGCGCTCCCTTTGTTGCAGCTGAACGATAAAGACAATAACTTCGACGTGTACATTTTTATATTAATTACCATTTTGTTACAATAAACGATCTATTGCACTTTGAACGTATACTTTGCCGTCATTATTGTTAGACTGCTGTACGAACAGGCGGACAGCATGCGTAGTTCAGTCTTCAGTCAGAAATAGAAAATAAAAAAATGGCCCGAAACTACATGTTACACTCTAAATGTCGTCGAAAGACGATAGTCTTGCGTCTGGAGAGAGTGAACAAAACGTTTATTTGATGTTCTGCGCAAGAAAATCGGTGAATGGTATTCTGCAGGCGCTGCGTTAGAGTGCCTCGAGCATGTGGCAGAGGTGAACGAGCGCATCTAGGCACGTCAGACACAATTTACAACATAAGGTAACAACGGACCTCCTGAACGATGAAGGGGAAATTGTGTTAGAAAAACTGGCAACCTTATATACGAAGTGTCTCTTGATGAGAAGGATACCGGAATTTGGAAGAACGCCAACATCACCTTAACCTATAAGAAAGGAGACTTCAAGGACTTGAAAAATTACTGGCAGATCAGCTTTCTGTTGGTTTTCTACAAAATATTTACAAAAATAATAGCTAATAGAATTAAGCGACAATACAGTTCAATCAAACAAAGAACCAAGCAGAATTTCTTACAGGATACTCTACAATAGCCCATATTCATACTGTCAATGAGGTAATACAGAAATCCGCCGATTACAACCAACCCCTGTAGATAGTCTTCATTGATTACGAGAAGGCGTGTAACACAATCCTAATGTCTGCAGTAATGCAGTCACTGCAGAATCAGGGTATCGAAGAATCCTACATAAACATACCGGACGAAATACACAATGGATCTACAGTCACCATAATTATCATAAAGAAAGTGACAGAATCCCAATAAAGAGTGGTGTTAGGGAGGGAGACACGATCGTTTCTAATATATTTCCCGCGTGTTTACAGGATGTTTTCAGGACACTAGATTTAGAAAAGTTTGGGATAAGAATTAATCGAGAGTATATAGATAACCTGAGATTTGCTGATGACGTTAACTTGATGAGTAACTCAGGGGACGAACTGCAGTTTATGGTTAAAGAGCTGGACACAGAAATCAGAAGAGTCGGTCTGAAAATATTATGCACAAAACTAAAGTAACGTGCTACAGTCTCGGCAGAAAACAGAACTTTGCGATAGGCGGAGAGACGTAGGTAGTTGTAAACGAAAATTTCTATTTAGGACAGGTAGTAACCGTGGAGCCCAACCATGAGATAGAAATAACTGGAAGAATAAGAATGGGGTAGGTCACAATCGGCAAGCATTCTCAAATCGAAAATAGTAATCTGCCACTAAACCTCGAGAGGAAGCATAACAGCTGCATCTACCAACGAAGCAGAAACCTGGAGGCTTACAAAAAGGGTGCAGCTTAAATTTAGGGCAACGCAGCGAACGATGGAAATTAAAATGATAGGTGTAAAACCAGAAGAAAAGGATAGGGAAGCATGGGTCAGGGAACAAACCGTGGTTAAGGATATATCATAATTGAAATCTACAAGAAGAAATGAATATGGGCTGGGCACTTAGCACTTAGGCAGGATAACCGCTGGTAATTAAGGGTAACTGAAAGGATTCCTAGAGAAGGCAAATGCATGAAGGGGAGACAAAGGGTTAAGTGGGCCGATGAGATTAAAAAGTTCGCAGGTATAACGTGGCAACGGAAAGCACAAGACAAATCATGGGAATGGTCTTTGCCCTGCTGTGGGCGTAGTCAGGCTGATGATGATGATGATAATAATAATGATGATGATGATGATCATGATCATGATTGTAAATATGCATAAACGCTATCTTTGCCGAGTTGCTGCGCGGCTGCCAATGAATCAATCAACCCTTTAGCATGGTTGTGTTAAAGTGTAGGCGTAGAGTGAAGGTCTGCCACTTGTGGTGCCCGTTGGCGGTGGCTTTCTATGTATTGGCTACAAGCTTGAGCGCAAAGAAAACATCAAGCTGAAATATTTTATTCATTCGCAATACTCAGCTTGTTCCTTTGGTGTTGGATTCTGAGCAGTACGGGCGCATTCCACTTTGAAGGCGACCATTTGCGAAAGCACAAATACAGCACAGACAGAAGGGCAACAGCGCACAGCGGCTCCCGCAACAAGCGCCGTCGAATATCTAGAGCTTTTTGCTTTGCCAGCGACACGTGTCCTTAAGATTTTAAAAGACTACCGCGTACGTGCTGGCAGCATCGTACCGTATCTGCCCCTCTAACTATTGTCTTTAAGCCACAAAAAGCCATTTATATTGTACATTGTGCACTGAGTCTCTGTACACAAACGTTTTGTGTAAGGTTTCCACCACCAGAACGACAAAAATGTCATTGCGATGTAGCTTAAAGCGCCTCTTAAAAAGATATGAAGCACTTTCAGCAAGACAGAGACAATGTGCGATCAGCAACTAATCACCCATGATAAGTAATCGCATTACTCATTGTAGGAGTGATGCAATCGCTCGCATAACCGCGCGTATAGGGGGGTTAATTTGGTAGGTGACAATGTCAATTGGGCATCTGGAACAGCCCTGCGAACGCATGATACTGTTGGAAATGGCTGGCAGCGTACTTTCGCAGAGCTGCTGCAGACGCCTAGCTGGCCCTCTTTGATTAGTACCTACGAAAACAATATACTCATCGTTTACCAGGCGCGCATTGTCAGTGCGGCAGCTCCATGAATATGGAGCGTACATTCAAGTTCGAAGCCATGCGTGACCGCTTTCGAAGATGGGAATTTTCGCTCTAACGCAGAGCTACGAAGACCCGCGACCAACGCAAAACATTTAAAATACTGAGGAAACACAGCGAGAAGGAGGAGGCACTGGCGGTGGCACCGCAACTGTGACCGCACTGGTCGCGACGCGCGACACCCAGGCTACCACGGGGTAATCGCTAGCGGGGGCGAGCGGGGAACCGCCAAGACGGGGCCAAAAGCCGAACGTGCGATATTTATGGCCTATACGGCGGCGCCTTTGACTCGGAAGAGAATAGAAACGCGTTTCATGACAGTTCTATGACTCTTTTGTAAATGGCACTCCCTTTTCTGCTTGTGCCTTCCAAAAGTGGTCAAGTGATTATCCGAAGAGAATCAGCGTGTCAGAACTCTCTTCGGACTCTCACTTTATTTAGAGTACTTCCTTTGTCAGAGTGAGGACCTCATCATCAAGAACAAATCAACTTCTAAAACCCTGACTGAGATCCACCCGACTTTTGACCAATCACCCTCAGTGGGTAGTTGCCAATCATTTAAGGAGCATCATCATAATCATAAAGTACCACCTGCTTAGCGGCTGATAACTGCGCTGGTTCGCGCCAGGTCACTTAGGCAACAATCGAGCCATTAACCAGGCAACCGAACACTGGCTGCCTCGAACATTAAATCTCGTTACTTCAACTTCCTGAACACCAGTGTGGATGCCTGCTCCAGCTTAGTTAATTCTACGGCCGTGAATCATCTTACCAGTCAGTATAAGTTTCAACACCATTAAAGTTCTTTCTTTCTCGCACTAACATCAGTTGCTTTCTAGCACTGCCGACCAGGGACTTGAGGCGTCTGGAATTACGAACTGTGCCAGTTGCCTTTTCTGGGCAAGCACGAAATTGTAAGGGCATTGGATATAAAAAAAAAGAACGTCGGGTTCACTTACTTGCGGTAACGCCCTTGACCTGACAATTGATTGATTTGTGGGGTTTAACGTCCCAAAACCACCATATGATTATGAGAGACGCCGTAGTGGAGGGCTCCGGAAATTTTGACCACCTGGGGTTCTTTAACGTGCACCCAAATCTGAGTACACAGGCCTACAACATTTCCACCTCCATCGGAAATGCAGCCGCCACAGCCGGCATTTGATCCCGCAGGTCAGCAGCCGAGTACCTTAGCCACTAGACCACCGTGGTGGGGCCTCGACCCGACAATTTATAAATCTCGTATGAACCTCGCTTTTTATTTATATTAAGTGATAGTACGCGTTGAGCGTTGAGTCCGCGACGCGTTTATTAAAAACGAACACAGGTCAAGCGCTCAGTGATCCAAATCGGAGCTGTCACGAGCACGAACCACGGTCGTCTTCCTCGTCTTTTGCAGGCACTGCTAAATGCACCCTATCCATTCTACGAATCACTCCCCCGCGGAAAAGGAGCCATCCTGGCGACCTAAGGCACAGGCACGACTGGTGGGTCATATCGTGGCTTCAGTCGGTCGACGTGAACAGTCTCACGGCCGCGACGGCGGCGGTCTGTGGATGACTGTACGGGCTCGACAATATAGTTTACCGGGGATGTTTGACGCAGGATGCGGTAGGGGTATTCATACTTAGGCAGCAGCTTTGAAGAAAGGCCTGGAGCTGAGGAGGCAACGCGAAGCCACACCAATGTTCCAGGCGAGTATGACTGGGCATGCAGGTTGGCGTCATGGCGGTCCTTTTGGTGTGCTTGGCCCTGTGTTGTTAACGAACGTGCTAGCTGCCTGCATTCTTCCGCATAGGTGGCGACTTCTGAGAGAGTTGCAGACTGAAGTATCCGGGCGATACAACAGAATAGTATCCAAAAATGAGGAGGGTTCACGGTCATATAGAAGAAAGAAGGGAGAAAAACCAGTCGTGGATTGAGTGGCGCTGTTCTACGCATAGGTGACAAACGGTAGTGTGCGGTCCCAGTTGGTGTGGTCAGCAGATACATACATGGACAGCATGTCGCCTAATGTGCGATTGAAGTGTTCAGTCATGCCATTGGTTTGGGGATGGTACGCACTGGTCGTTCGATGAACAACATTGCATTCACGCAAAAGGTCTTGTACGGCTTCTGAGAGGAACGTGCGACCACGGTCGCTGGGTCACTCGCGAGGAGTGCCGTGGCGAAGAACAAGTTTGTGAAGAATAAATAAGCCGACTTACCGTGATGTAGCCTCTGGCAGCGCGGCAGTCTCAGCATACCGTGTCAAATGATCAATAGCGACAACCACTCAGCGATTCCCGTCAGGTGTGCATGCAAGTGGGCCGTATAAGTCAATTCCGATGCGATCGAAAGGTCGGGATGGGCAGGGCAACGGCTGGAGCGGTCCAGTGACGGCATGCGGTGAACTCTTCCGGCGTTGACATTTTGAGCATGAACGCACGTATTGGCGGACAAATCGGTAGATTCCACGCCAGTAGTACCGCAGCCGGAGGCGCGCATACGTCTTTATTGCACCAGCGTGGCCGCATTGGGGGTCCGCATGGAACTAGGCGCAAATATCAGCACGTAGGTGGTGAGGAATCACCAACAACCACTTGGGACCTTCACTGAGGTAATTGCGGCGGTAAAGTAGCCCATCGCGCATGGTGAAATGGCGAGCTGTGCGCCGCAGCGAGTGACTGGTGGTGCTCGGTGATGGCTTCGATAGGAACTTCATTACAGACACTATCCAAGGGTCTTGACGCTGCTTGGATGGTATGTCAGCGTGTGTGAGGGAGGCAGAATTGTAGGTAAAAACAGGCGCATTTGCACAGTCATGGGGAAGGGGAGATCGAGAGAGAGCATCGGCGTCTGAATATAGAGAAGCTGCGTACTGATGTCCAAACAGTCTAAGCACCAGTCGTATGCGGTAGGTCGGTGCTGCTCGTGAAAAAAAAAAAAAAAAAACCAACGGCCAAATAGATTTTTTCGTTACAGGTCAGCCACAAGTGTTATCGTGTTAACTCGAACCTATTAAAGGAATATTGTATTCAGTGACTACATGTCGCTGCGGCGCCCGAAGTATGTAAACGAATTTCACAGAGACGCGGTGCGCCATGTGCCTTACACCCGCAACACGGCCACTTCAAGAACGCCGCTCGTGCTTGCGGGACCACTGGTGCGAACTAAAATAAGATGCTCCGCGCCAACAACCCGCTCCCCTTCTACAAAGCATCGCGAACTACAATCACACTGCAAAAAACTTCAATATTTGTGTTAGCGACAACGAATGTGGTGACCTCCGTGAATCCGCCATGCTGCAACACCGCAGCGCCCTCTTATGGTCATTAGAGTTGCAAATATATATTACGACGTCATATCCTTGACGAAACTACGCCCGCAGATTCGTGGTAGACACGGCATAAAACACTTTCCTGTTAAAAAGCGAAACACTACAGTAGTGTTCATTCAGGGAATTATCTTTGTCAATTCACCACACTCACAACCTCAGATAACAATGTATGCGAACGCACATGCACAGAATAAGCACTCAAAGTTGAACTGGTCGATCGAGCTCAGTGCTCAATCGGTTAATGGTTCAACCAATGCTATAAATACAGTTTGTCTACAGCTTTGTAGAGCGGGGTACTCATCGTGCACATAAAAATATCAAGGCTTCTACGCCACAGACACTATAGAAGCAACGCGAAAGTATGTATACACTGAAGCCACACTTTGGAAAATGCACGTTGTACAGGCAAGTTAACTATACAAGCCTTTATTGACTAGAATTTGATGTTCTGTACACCGGTTTTCAGATCTGATTGCGTAGCACAGGCTTTCGCCGTACACACTTATCCAAAGTGTGTACGGCGAAAGCCTGTGGCCATTAGACTGACTATGCCATGTATAATTTTTGTTGTTGATTTGTTGGGAGAATATATAGCATTCGGTAGGCGATTGGAATCGATGGAACCCACATTCTCAGGTGCTTCTCCGAGTCACTTGTCGAGGAATCGCTAGCAGGCGTACCTGCTCTTCTCCGGTGAAAGGTCATCACGCTGCTGATTTCCGCCCATATTTCAAGTGCTGATTGATAGCGATTAAGTATATACACTGCGCATACTATTAAATGAAGGTTCGTCGTTTCTGGTACTATTATTTTATTTGGCTGAGCAGCAATGTCAAATTAGCGAAGAACCTTTTCGATGAACTACAGGTTTCCAAATAAACCAGTACATAAGTGTTGCTATGCATCATAAATACACAGAGCACAGCACGTATATACACTGCGCATACTATTAAATGAAGGTTCGTCGCTTCTGGTACTATTATTTTATTTGGCTGAGCAGCAATGTCAAATTAGCGAAGAACATTTTCGACGAACTTCACGTTTCCATATAAACCATTGACACAAGTGTTGCTCTGCGTCATAATTACACAGAGCACAGCACGTATATACACTGCGCATACTATTAAATGAAGGTTCGTCGTTTCTGGTACTATTATTTTATTTGGCTGAGGAGCAATGTCAAATTAGCGAAGAACCTTTTCGATGAACTTCACGTTTCTATATAAACCATTGACACAAGTGTTGCTCTGCATCATAATTACACAGAGCACAGCACGTATATACACTGCGCATACTATTAAATGAAGGTTCGTCGTTTCTGGTACTATTATTTTATTTGGCTGAGCAGCAATGTCAAATTAGCGAAGAACCTTTTCGATGAACTACAGGTTTCCAAATAAACCAGTGACATAAGTGTTGCTATGCATCATAAATACACAGAGCACAGCACGTCTTCCACATCAGCGTGGGGGTCTCTCATTGGTCCGAACTTAACGCGCCTCGTCTGCCCATCGTCTTCCTCACCGAATACATCGCGAAAACGCGCGTCCACACCATCGGTCGTCGTCGTCTTCTTTCCTATGTCGGTGCACTCGCGCACATTTTAAACCGAACACTGGTTGCACTCGCGCACTTCACGAAACGCGCACTTCACTTATCACAACATGCCCTTTTTTCGAAAAGTTTTTTCCCAACGGAAAAAACTGCCGGATGCGTGTTTCACCGCACAGGATACGTTCTTGGAGTTCGCATGAACACATGCACACTGGTATCACTGCAACAAGTCTTAAGGAGCACACTTACAGGAAAAAAAAATTCACATATGGTAAACAATATTCCGATGGTTGGTTGAAATGCTTTGCCTCCCATCTTTATCAACACCTGAATTTGTATCTATGGCCGTAACCTGCTCATGAAGTCGGCACCTGCGTTTTCAGAACCTTTGATAAGTTGAATATGAAAAATGTACTCTTGTAGTACTAGACTCCACCTTAGCAACCTGCTGTTCAGGTGTTTTGCCTTCGCTAAGTATTGTAGCGGTTGATTATCTGTCTGTACGATAAACTGTACTCCGTACAAAAAAATATGAAATTTTTCTACCGCCCATACTAGCGCTAAGCATTCTCGTTCAATAGTCGAGTAATTCTGCTCCCGAGGCAACAGCTGGCGGCTGGCATACGACACTGGGTGCAACAGCCCCTCGTGTTCTTGCATGAAGACTGCACCGATGCATGTGTCGGATGCGTCTGTACGGAGTATGAACTCGCGTTTTGGGTCTAGTGCCTTCACGATCGGCCCAGAAGCAAGGGCTTGCTTCAGCGTTTGAAATGCTCCTTCTGTTTCAGGAGTCCAACAAATCTTGTTTTTCTCCATTTTTCTGGTTAGCTGAGTTAAAGGCTGTGCTTTCTCCGCATAGCGAGGTATTAAAGCTCGGTAATACCCAGCTAGTCCCAGAAAAGATCGGAGTTGCTTCTTGGTGTCAGGTAGAGGTGCACTGGCTATCTTCAAAACCGTAGTTTCCACAAGTTGAATAGTCCCGCATCCTAGACGATGTCCCAAGAAGACTATCGACTCCACAGCGATTTCGCACTTCTGAGGCTTGATGGTTAAGCCAGACTCCCGTACTTTCTGCAACAAGCGTTGCAAGGTGTCTATGTGCTCTTCCCAGGTGTTCGTGGCTATGAGAACGTCATCGATGTAGTGGACTACATTTTCAAGGCCCTGTAGGAGTGTTCTCATTAGACGCGTAAACACCGCAGAAGCTGTCTTTATGCCAAACGGCATGTATATAAATTGGAAATGACCGGATTGCGTTGAGAATGCCGTTACTGGCCTCGATGTCCGGTCAAGTGGGACTTGCCAATACCCCTTTGTGAGATCAAACTTTGAGAAGTATCTCTTTGTGCCCACCTCTGTAAACATTAGGTCGGTCCTAGGTATGGGTTCAGCGTCGGAAACCAGTATCTCGTTGATGCGATGGAAGTCGACGCATGTGCGATAGGTGTTATCCGGCTTCTTAATAAGTACCAAGGGCGAATTGTAGGGCGAATGGGATCGCTCAATCACACCCAGTCTTAACATGTCCTGAACTTCTTGTTCTACTACTTCCTTCATGGCCAACGGCAAAGGATACTGCGGTGTGTTGATCGGTTCAGAGGTCGTCAATTGAAGTCGGCATTCCAACAGATTTGTCTTTCCCGGTATCTCACAGAATACATCTTGGTAGGTGGTTAGAATGTTTTGAAGTTCTGTACGTTTGTCTTTTTCTAAGCTACTGCCGATTGGAATTGCTTCTACACCCACAGTCGGCTTAACTGTGCAAGCTGGTAGAGGGCTATCTGTCTCCTCCTCTTTCATAACCACAAAAGATGCTGTTTGTGGAATTGTGTCTGGTTGCCGGTCTTCATGTCGTTTTAACATATTAATATGGAAAAGTTTGGCGTCATGCCCCAAGTCCAGCCAATAGTCGTAGTCGCCCTTTTTTCCAATGACCGGAAACGGCCCTTTCCATTCCATCAACAACTTATTCGCTGTTGTAGGAAGCAAAATAAGAGCTCGGTCTCCAACTTTCAGCTGACGGCTCTTGCTCTTCCGATCATAGTGATATTTTTGAGTCGTTTTCGCTCGTATCAGGTTCTCATGGGCTAATTTTAGCGTTCTTTCCAGACGATCCCGGAGATCGAGGACATATCCATATGTCGTTTTCACCTCCTCTTCGATCTTTCCTCCAGTCCACAGCTCCTTTAACAAGTTGAGTGGTCCTCGGACGTATCTCCCGTAAATGAGTTCGAAAGGAGAGAACCCCATGCTGGCCTGAGGAACTTCTCGATATGCAAATAGAAGTGGTGCAAGCAATCGATCCCATGATTTTGGATCCTCTTGGCATAGCTTGCGCAGCATTTGTTTCAAAGTCCCATTAAATCGCTGTACCAAACCATTGCACATGGGATGATATGGCGTCGAACTCAGATGTTTGATTGCCAACAGATCGTTTACTTCTCTCACCAGGTCCGACGTGAAGCACGAGGCCTGATCGCACAGGATTTGGCGGGGAAATCCAACGCGGGAAAACATTTCGACCAACCCGTCTGTCACAGTCGCAGAGTCAATTGCCGGCAAAGCAATGGCGTCAGGATAGCGCTTAGCGAAATCGACCATGGTCAGTATGTATCTGTTGCCCCTATTTGAGACCGGCTTTAAGGGTCCAATATTGTCCACGGCCACGCACTCAAAAGGAGTGTCAATCAGGGCCATTTTCCCAAGAGGAGCCTTTCCTACTTTGTGCTTTGGATACATTCTTTGGCACGTGTCACAGGACCGCACGTATCTTTTAATCTCTTCCTGGACCCCTGGCCAATAGAGTGAACCTAACACCCGATCAATCGATCTTGTTACTCCTTGATGCCCGGACATCCAACTCTCATCGGCCATCTTCAACACTTGACTTCGCAGCTTGAAAGGAACTACGACCTGCTGTATCAATTTGCCAGAGGTAATTTCGATACAACAATGACTTCTCTATGACAGAGGAATACTGGGTCGATCCTCTGCCATAAAAAACCTGCCCTACTTTGGCCCTGCAAGCTTTCAGAGTATTGTCCTCTGCTTGGGCCCTCTCGAGCTCCCTCCTGTTCATCTTCAAACTTCTGACGCTAACTGCAGCTGAATCCGGCCGGACGCTTGTGCTCTTCATACTACCAAGTGATGCCTTTAAACGATGGTCTTCTTTCTTCTTATACAAGGTCTCGGCTACGCCGTTCGGAGTGAAGTTCCCTTCAGCCAGTTGTTCTTTCCATTTCTTGTCAGGGTCATCAGCAGCACGAGATCCTGGCACATTGCCAACGATGATGTCATATAGCGGGGAGGACATGCATTTCATGATACACGTGCCTGAAAAATATGGCGATAAAATCTCCACCTTCACCTCTGGTACCGTGATCCGGCTCCCGTCTGCTAAGAACAAGGCCGTCGTGGTTCCTGTCAGTGCTTCATCTGGCACCAAAGAACGCTGAACCACCACTGTATTGCTTCCTGTATCCCGTAGGACGGAAGCAGCTTGGCCGAACATGATGCCCTGCAGCACTAGCATCAGATGTTTTTCTGACTTTGGCTGCGTATTTACCGCACTGATCATATTCTCCTCCTGCTTGTCCACAGGTATATCATTCACTACTTCTGCCTTTTCCTCTGGCGACAAGATACAAGAAGTCCTCTTCGTGACGTTCTGTTTTCTGGTACATACATTAATATCATGCCTCGTTTTGCGACAGTAGTCACAGTATGGTCTTGTTCGAGCACGACATTCTGCTGCCCTGTGACCTGTTTTATCACAGACAAAACATCGAGTGGCAGACTTCCCCGCTGTACTTCCGCATTTTCCTGCGGCGCCGTTCTCCGTTTTGTCGCGAAAAACCAACAAATTTGACTGTCGTTGGGCCTCTAAAAATTGTCCGCAGCCTCGGCCATTTCATCTAGCTCACGACATTTTTTCTCACGTAGGAAAAGCGCCACGCGGTTATGGCATTGATTGATAAAGTGTTCAGCTACTATGAGATCTCGAACAGACGAATATTCTTTTGCTGTCTTGGACATCTCCACCCATCTGTCGAAAAAACTTGCCAACCTGGTTGCATACTGCTTGCCTGTTTCTCCATCTTGAGGTCTGCTATGCCGGAACTTCTCCCGGTAGCCCTCCGCCGTGAAACGAAAACGCTGCAGTAATGCTAACTTGGCTTTCTCGTAGTCAAGTGCCTCTTCTGGAGACAAGCGACCAAATACTTTGAGAGGTTTTCCGCTCAGACACAGACTCAGTGCTGTGGGCCACTTATCCTTAGGCCATTCCTGACCGGTGGCCACATTCTCAAATCTCTTGAGATAAGCATCAAGGTCATCCCGGTTTCATTAAATCCGGGTATGAAATTGTGCGGGTTAACATTACACGGTTCTCGCACCTGTCGACCATGGTCCGACGCCGCGGATCCCCTGGCCCCTTCCACCTGAGCAAGTTGAAGACGCAGTTGAATCGTCTTCTGGCATTCGGCTTCAAGTTTTCGTTCTAACTCCGCCTGTTCCATCCTCTCTTTTCTTGCCTCTCGCTCAGCTGCCCTTTCTTCGCGAGCTCGTGCCTCACGCTCATCAAGCCATGCCTTCAACTCATCGCCCTCTAGCCCCATGCGTATCGCTAACGCCGTTAAATCAGACGTAGTCATTTTCTCTCCTTCTGTAAAAACCTTAATTGCATGAAAAATCTCGTCCTGCCGTAGCGGACGCCAATTGTCAGAAGGCTAGTCAACCCACAAGCTCTCGTGTAGGTTCTTGTGCATACAAACCGATGAGAAAATCCACATCGGTAAGGAGAACACGAGACCGTTTATGCACACAAGAAAAACAACTAAATATATTTCCAATAAACTAGATAAAGAGAAAGAAATAAGAGGAAAAACAAACAAAGCACACCATTTCGAGGAGAAATGAACCTAGTGACCGCGAAATGCTAAGAATGCGTAAGCTCCGCTATAGCAAAAGCGACTGTCACCGTTCGGTCGCGGCACTCTTGTAGACGGCGAGGGTTGATGCGATGGGGTGCAGACAAGGTAGATCAGAAGCCCAAGCGTTGCTCGGGTTGAAGGTAGCTCCGGGCGCACCAAGGTCAGTGACCTCTCAGCGTTCGTCCTCCGACGCTGGGACGTAGCCCTGGAAACGGGACGAGCCTGGCCAACGCCAAACGACGAGCAGCCTGGCCAACGCCAGGCGATAGATGATGCTCGGGTACCCGACCAGGTGGGAGCCCGCAGCAGCCTTGCCTCAGGAACTCGGCCGCCACCCCCGCGCCCTGGTAGCCTGCTTGCCTCCGTCGCGTCCCGGCCACGTCTGCCCCGTTCTTCGTTCGGGCTTCTTCCAAACCAGCGTGGGGGCCTCTCATTGGTTCGAACTTCACGCGCCTCGTCTGCCCATCGTCTTCCTCACCGAATACATCGCGAAAGCGCGCGTCCACACCATCGGTCGTCGTCGTCTTCTTTCCTATGTCGGTGCACTCGCGCACATTTTAAACTGAACACTGGTTGCACTCGCGCACTTCACGAAACGCGCACTTCACTTATCACAACATCTCAACCGAGCTTATTGCGCTCCAAGAGTATAGAGTACATTGTAGTTAAATTGTCTAACATGTGTTCGAAACACACCTCTCTTCCAGTAGTCTGATTGACACCAGGGAGAGTTTAGCGCTATCTTTTAGGGGAACGCATGGTGCTCTAAATTGTCAGTCTAAATTGTCCAACGTGTGTTAGACACGCAGATCTGTTTCGGTTTGACTCTCTAATTGACATCAGGGACACTTTAGCGCTAACGTTTAGTGGAGTACACGATGCTCTTAATTGTCAATCACTTTTTCTAAAGAAGTAACAAAATTTTGTGTATGTGCATGTTCTGTTTCGTTCAAATGTTCTGTTGAAATTTCATTAATGTCCACTGTCTGTGATGGTAAATTTCTGTAAACACAAACAAAGGTTGAACAAATCGCGCTGGCATTACTATAAAGAAAGGCTGGGATTACTATAAATTTTGATAAGGGTTCTTTTCATAAGGATTCGCAAAATTCGGCGAAGGCAGATTTTAGGTAAACATTTGCACGAACAAAACATGGCAAAAATGAGTGGTGACGTCATGGTCTGTACAAAACTTAGTAAAAACGCTAAAACTCGACATTCTTGAAACAAAAAAAAAAGGCAAGCATTGGGCTCTAATGAAAAGGTTTGTAACCAAGTGGCATCGAGACTGAAAAAAAACGCAACCACAAACAATAAAACATAACAGAACAAATAAAAAATAAAGGCATGTGATAATATACTGTGTGGTCACAATTGACGCTCAATGTATGTAATCACCGTGGCAAGAAGTGCAAGTAATGACATGCACCCTTTTCTGGATTTATGCACGCCACACTGATTTCGCTTGCACATTTTTGCGAATATGCCTTCAGAACTTGCAGCTTGTCACGCAAAGGGGAGCACCCGCGGGATGTACAATGAATAGCCCGGTTATACTGTCTGTTTATTACGTGAAGAACGTTGTTTATTGCCTTGAATCATCATGCGGCAAGTCATTGCGTAGGACAAGCCACGCAGTGCCTAGGTAACAGAGGACGTGAGCGTGCCAATTCCCTAAGAGCACCAACAGGGCTGGCCAGGCCCGTAGCACTTGTTCAAAGGCTTCAAAAATCACCTATACTTTATTGTTTTCTTTTGGTAACTCACTATGTCCATCGGGATTTTTGAACTAAGCGGGCACTACGCTTTCCCTTTGGCTACGGGTCTGTCACTGGCTATCTACCTTAATTATGCTCCATTGTTGTGACAATTACTATGCCACAGTAAAACACTCTGCAGTTAATACGAAGACGCCAAACGTAGCTCCTTTGTGTTATTCTTAGTTTGAAGCTACAATGTCCTCTGTACTTTTTTTTAACTTAGAATTGCATACAGTGGAGCTGTAACAGCGAAGCTGAAATATTCTGTGCAAAAAAAAAACGTACAAATGCGGTAAAAAAAGAATGTAGGCAAAAAAGGTGAAAGTCCGCTTTTATTGTTGGTAATGCTTCCCGCCCCGGTGGTCTAGTGGTCACGGCACTCGGCTGCAAACCATAAGATTGCGAGATGGCATCCCGGCCAGGGGGACTGTGCTTTCATTCAAGGCAATCATGGTTGAGGACGTTTAACTTCACCTTCTCGAAAAGGAACCCTTCGTACACGAAATTATTGGAGCCCTCCACAACGATGTCTCTAAAAGGTATATCGTGGGTTTGGGACATTGAACCTCAACAATTACTATTATTTACCTACGTCCTTTTATCCTGCGATTGTAGGTTGATTGTAGATTGATTGCACAACATTATCCTACATATGCCCAGACTCGCCGAGCAATGCGTTCTAAAATGGTTTACCTATGTTACGTTTAACAAAGCAAACAAGCCCTCAAACGATTCCGCTCCTGTATAACGTTTAATGTATTTGGGGTTGTGCGTATACGCAGTGCAAACAGCTGGCCCTGAAGTCCACCAACCTGCGGCCAGCCATGGCGCTGCTTCTATTGAATGCGGACGTCGGTGATTTCTCCACCGACAGCCCCTGCAAGGGACAAGGCGAAAGAAAATGACAGGGATGATTCATTTCGGCGAATCCGCGTCATTAAGACCGAGCTCAACACACCGTGAAGCCCGGAGCCGAAGATGTTGTACGCGAGTGGTGTTACGCAACGTCGTTTAGCCTCACAGCTGAATCGCTGCAACCAGAACTTGCATGATCCTCTGTTAACCATGATTTGTTAGTCTATTGATCATTTCAGACCTATACTGAAGACTTATAGTTTGCGATATTTGAAGCCGGTCTCGCAGACGTTGATTGCTTGCATGCTGACCAGTGGTGAAGCCAAGAACTGAGACACCAAACAGACACACATGCGCGCGCGCGTGTGTGTGTGCGTGTGTGTGTGTGTGTGTGTGTCTTTGTGTGTTTGTGTGTGTGTGTGTGTGTGTGTGTGTGCGTGCGTACGCGCGCGCGCGTGTGTGTGTGTGTTTGTGTGTTTGTGTGTGTGTGTGCGTGCGTGTGTGTGTGTGTGTGTGTGTGTGTGTGTTTCGGTCATCGTAGATGGTCATTGGAAGCTACGCTCCTCCGCATTGGTAAGCTCAGCAGCGAGCGGTGTCGTGGAACAGTCTTCTGTAGCCCTGGACATGACCGAGTCATCGTGGTTGAACACCTTCACTGACTCATGAGCAGCCATCATTGTTTAGAAGTCAAGAAACGTGACGGGAGAAGCTGCCACTGTTCTGGAAAAAAGAACTAGTATCACTTCATCTCTTGGTTTCCCGTCCACCTGCGCTTTGATATCCATCGCCAAATTTCCAACACCAGTGTGCTTGCCCACAACCGTGCGCGGGATCTTATACGCCACAGGGGTAAGGAAACTGAAACTCAATCCGACGATGCGCCACCAATTTTTTGTGAAAGCACCTTTCACTATTGGTTTCGATCAAGGACCTATCTTGATATCCGAAAACGGGTAGGTGCCCGTCAGTTTCAGTCAGAATGCTCTAGTCTTGCGACTATTTCCTTATCGTATTTCGACACTAGGATTGCAATGAGATTTGCTGTCCCTTGGCTCGCATGCTCTGGCAACGCCCCGCGTTACCGAACTTCCACTTCGCCAGCAATGCTGACTAGGAGGAGGCCCTTTGGAGCCCCTTGCTCCAGTCGCAGGTCAAAGCACTCTCGTATTTGTGAATAGCAGTTTCTACAACGTCACCTCCGGATAAAAACTTCACTGGCTTGCTTTCTTGCTGGCTGGTTGATGAAGCACATTCTTTTGCAGTATACTGCGGGGGTCTCAAACTAACCTAAGCTACGCTTTAGGCCCTTTGTGGGCCGCAGTGACGCCCCACAAAGGACCAGAGCCATAAAAACAGTGAGAAAGGGAAATGGGATCGGGTGGGCAGGGGGAATCTGAGCTAAATGTCACCTAACCCTACCATTAAAAAAAATGTCTTTCCCATGTCACATATACGAGTCATTTTTGAAGAAGTTTGGACGTCTACTTTGGAAAACAAAAACAAGCAAACTTATTCACACACAGACTAGAATCGTTGAGTAGATAGTGACAGGTTGAGGTGTCAATCCAGGGTGACGTAACAGCTCCTGATGACTGCATGAAATGCCTCCAAAAAGTTTATGAATCTCGTCACTGTTACAAAGCGCTATTATTTGCAGTAGCTGAAAAATAATGCATGTACTAGTTAGCAATGGCACAAAACCTAATTATTTGTGAAGCGGAGGAGCAATAGCGAAAAGTCGGCTGACCGCGTGTTTGAGACCCGCGATATGATGAGCTCTTCTTACCTTTAAACATTTAAGTACTAATATTCAGTAATTAAACTAGTTGTATTGCCTATATATCATTAGGTTATAGGAGATGTATTGCGATGAAACACTTAAAAAAATCGCGCAACACTAGGCGAGTCCTCTGCATTTGGGCAAGAGCCACGAGAAGAGAAAAAGATAAAGAAGGAATTTCGGCATACGAACGTGCTTGTGGCGTCATGTGCACCCTACCTGCAACACCTTTTTCTGAAGCATCGTTTTCGTTTCGCTCGCTTCCGCATGGTAGGCCACTATTTAGGTGGCGTGCTTTCTAACGTTACAAAATCTTAAGCGTGACATGATAATATATTGCATCACCGCCATGTGGCGCTGTAGTCGGCGGCAGCCTAAGAATAAATAGAAGATCAACGCGGAAGCCCGCAATGCCCTTATTTTTTGTGCCTCCACACTACAAATTGAGTATAGTTTCTAAACAAATAAAGTAAGTCTCATGAATATAACTATTTTCATCCAATACTTCATTCGTATTGAAATACCGAACTCAAAGCTGGATAAAAAGCTTGTGAAGGCACGGAGTTCACCGTCAGCTTAACAATATTTTCTTGTTTGAATCGCACCCCCGCTGCGGTAATCTTGGAGTCTACGGAGAAGTAATTGACATCTCCAAGGTGATGTATTAGTGCCTTACGTATTGGGGTACCAAAGCAAACAATGCCACATGCAACGTAAACATTAATATAAACAAATCGATCCTTTACCGCTTCACAACATGTAACAGGGAGAATAACCACATTTAATCAAGTCGTTTGTATTGTTTGTTTTACGAAACTTACGCTGCTAGGTTTCATCCATGTCTGCTGTAACCTAGGCAACTGCAACATGAAGTGTAGAACGCGAATGGATCTGAAGTTGCCTTCACGAATTTTGATTTTTGTGCTGTCGTGAATACCGCATTTGCGTCTCAAATCGGCTTGCTTGTTATCGCATTTGAGCAAAATGCCACTGTTTCATATCACGTTGTTCGTATGCGTTTCAGCGCCAGCTTCCCTACGAGTTCTCGTCTCGTTCAAGTAGCGCGAGGTATTTCGCTGCGTTTTCTCCCTTGATTCAGCCGCTGCACTGAAACTGCTTGTGTCTTGCTGCGCTCACACTGCAAGAACTGCTGTGGAACTGGCACGGTATTCCGTTAATTACGACGAGAAAGTGCAGCCAAGTCGAGGTGACTTATTCTCAGTTGGTCGATGGTGTGTCTGTTTGCTGGTCGCTGCTTTGCAGTGTGTTCTGTATAGTCTACACAATGGTTAACAAGGTTAGCAACTGTCAGCGCACGCGACGCCATCCTAGTAGTGAGTGGACAGTAACGTCTAACATACTATTCATTCCCTTTTCTGCCTTTGGAAACGCTTGTACCCAGTGCTAAGTCAGCAGCTAATAAACCACAGTTATGCATACACAACTGACTGCACGCGTACAATCTGCTGCGAAAAAAAAAAAACTAGGAATTCGTGCTCGATTCGTTTTAGGTGAATGCCAAAGTGACAGTTTGACCTTTTCATGTAATCCACGCCTTCTGGTGTGCAGATTATCCCCCTCTGTGCATAGGTACCCTACACGCAAAGAATTCATGGCCTGCAAGTGGCGATAGACCACCATTCAAGGCTGATGAGATCAGGTGATTCCACGATTCGGCCACTATAGCACGGTCGCACAGTGAAAACAGAATTTATTTCACATTAGCAAGTATTCTTTTTATTTATTTTTCTTTTTCTTTATCGTTCATCATTGCTCGAATGAACTACTATACTTATCACAACAATCTCGGACAATCCCCCCCCCTCCCCTAGAGGGTATGTGTCATATTCAATGAGGCTCAAACAAACAAACGTAGTGCGCAAGTCTCGTGCAACCGCTGGCTGGCCTGACCGTTGGAACTCGTTTAGCCGGCTCACTGGCCAGCTGCGCGGACGCCTGCTCCTGCTTGGTCGCTTCCGCGTGCCGCTACATCTTACCTGTCACTGTAAGCTACGACACCTTTAAAATTCTTTGTGTCTCTCCCTGGCACCTGCTATTGTCAGAGTGCTGGCAATGGATTCAGACCTTTCAGATTCCCGTGCGCCCACTGTCGTTTCTGGTAGATTGGCTTACACTGGCCCGGACACCGTGTGCGTTAATATTAACAAAGCTATACCTATTTGTAACGCCCGAATATTTCATGCCGCTGCGGAGAAGGGTGTCGGCAGACAACATCGAGTTCATTTATTGAAACACGTGGGTAACCGGTCGGTCTGTGCTCCACGCATGCGGCTGAAAATTCACGTACATTTATCTGCTTGCAGCTGCGATAACTCCATGACAATTGAATGCAGAAGTATAATTTTTGTTGTAAAAAGTAAACACACCCAGGATGATACCTGTATGATGTAAAAAACTATGACACAGCAGTGGACCACGGTGGCCTCTCTAAAAAATATTTTTTGCGCCAACGATATAACGAAACCGTCAACCACGGTGCCCTCCCTAGAATTTTTTGCGCCAACGATATAACGCAACATTATTGCTTAGAGCGCAGGAAATTTACCTTGTCACATTCTAGACTTAACAGGGGTTGGGGTACGTAGTACGTACCTCCACCCCATCGTCATCAACAAAATTAATCCTGACTGCGGGGTTTCAATCTAATGTAGTAAGTGGGGCGGCTTGCTCAATTTTGAACACATGCTCTGGCACTGCTCGGCATTGGCGGATGCGGCTTCTCATGGTGAATAGTGGTGGCAGCGAAGGCTGCATTGTGACTCGCTGGCGGACCAACTCAGGGCTGTCCAGAGAGTCTGTGTGACGGCAGAAGGGCTTGGCATCTCTGTCCCCTCGTAGGAGCAGCCAGAATCAGTCCTGGACTGATCTTCCGGACCACAATAAAGCTCTTCATACCATACCATGTGCGGTGTGACCCACAGGTGACCCACGCTCGGTAGCTCTCCATCTTGTGCTACCATCTGAAGTTTGAAGTTGAAACTAATATACATTGTCTATTCCACTGAAGGCGAGGTAGCGGAATTGTTTCTAAGATCCAAGTGGTGGCACGTTTCTTCGTCTTGCTGCTTGCAAACGTTTCCCACAGTTTTTGAAATGCGTGCCATTGCTTTAAGTTTAGGAGTTTTCCCTGCTTCTCCAAAACTTTGGAGCACACCTATTGGAGGTTAAGGCCTCTTACGGGCACCGAGTGAAGAAACCAACGTATCGCAGAAATTGATTTCACGTATTTTTTCGTCGCAAGAATTATATATTTAATCGCAGATTCTCGCGGAGAAGGTGGTAAGTGGATTTGCATTTTTCAAATAAACGCGCCAAACACCTGCTGCAGACATGGCAGCGTTATCTTGTTCGAAAAAAAAAGATAAGAGGCATAGTCGCTGTCTAACTGATGGGTAATGACGTACCTGGGTGATATACCCAACGGCCCACTAATGACTCACTCGCATTTAAAACCAGACCACCAAGAAGCATGCCGCCGTAAACGGGTAAGGTAACAAGTTTGACCGCCAATTTGGAGATTTCGCGTAAACGTCCCACCTCATGTAGAATCACTTATAAGGCAGCGAATAACGTCTCTCAAGTCATTCAAAACTATAGCCATTAAGTTCAATATAGTTCTACATACATGTGGGCTTAATAAAGTTTAACAAAGCATGTGCGGTATACAGCACTTAAAGGCGAAAGCTTGCTGCACACTTGGTTTAAACTCAAACTTTACCTTCGCAGAGCTGCCTTCTTCGCAAGAGGTAAAGATGTGAAGTTTGGAAGGCTCCTTAAGCTGTTCTAAAGTTTCTAATCTCTTATGTTTACCTTGCCCTACGAGCAGAAGGTTCTTTGCACGTCACTTGATCCTGTACGCCTTTTGAAATAGGGCCACCTTTGAATGATCAAAGTTGTGACCTATCAGGTTACAACTTCAATCAAACCTAGTTGATGTCACAACACAACAAGGTGACGTCATTAGTCAAATAGGTCATGAGAGTTTAACTAGTTTTGTTCTCGGCGCCCATAGGATCCAGCAACGAGACACTTAAAGCTTTACTCCTAACACAGACACACGAATTGCATGCAGTGGTTGGTCGCACAGTTATTTCCTTTATCGGCTTAGGTATAAGATCGTTCTCTCGAATTTTAGAAATTATTTAAATATCTCAGATTGCTGCTTATAGAATGCGAACTTGGCTGGTTGCTGTATTATGCATGTGGTTATGGTGATGCCAGTGTGTACATTGCACGCCTCTCCAACTTGCCTTTCGTGCTGGGGTTGAGTGCTTAATTAAGTAATATGCTGGGTTTGCCGGCCTATTTCATCATTCAACGCTTTTTTGCGCGCAGACTCCTTGCCTTCTCACTAGGTCGTCTACACACGTGCACTGTTTTGACCAAGTAATCGAACGCCGCCATGTGTAAGTCTCAGTTCACATTGGCAGCCTTCTTTGCACAACGCTGCGTGAAGCCTCTAATTTCCCATTCTGTATTTAACTGCAGCTCAACTGTCTCGAGTATCAAGCATCGGGGGCAGTAAGTATAATCACTGACCATTTGAGCTTCAGCTCAACCACTTTTCTTCAAGCATCTTCGACTGGAGATGTTTGCGTTGATATTGAGAGCTCAGCCCCGCTGTTCCATAGCAATTTTACCGCGATTTCAATTATGTAAATCATCGAGGCACTATATTACCTTCGTGGTCACCATCATGTCCTTTAATATCAATAATGCCCGGCGGCTCTGTCTTTGTTCTAAGTGCAAGGAAAATGTTGCGAATGTTGGCAGTGGGTGTGGCCCATGAGTGTGGAGATGAGCGTACCAGTTGTATTCGTTCGGTGAAGGAGCAAGAAGGGACGCCGGTGGGAGGAATGGACTGCGTTGCTTGGATAGAAAATGCAAACTTTCTTCAAAATATCAGTAAACGCCTTATACCCTTGTACATGCTGTGCTCCCACCACGCTGAATGAACAGAAAGCACGAAAACCGCTTCACTCTCCGGAGTGATCTTTTACCAGGATTTTGTAAAGGTTCACTAAATTGGAATGCAGGTGGGTGCTAGGCATACTTTGTATAACATTCCAATTTTTGGTATGACATTTAATGTTTCGTGCTTACGGCAAATGTCCGACTTTTTTATTCACTTCAAATACACGCACATTAACGAACACCCTCAGAAAAGCTTCTTCAAGCAATGGTATACAGGTTATCTCAAATCACTTTTGGCCGCAAAAGGAAGCGCTGTTGGCAATAAGAATGCGCTAAACGACTGCACAAAGCGAGTTTTCTATTGTTATTGCCAGTAATTACAATCTTCGTCCTCGTAATAAGTATTATGTGCACCGAAAAATGCTTCCTCATCACATGATCAGTGCCACGCGATCTCACAATCTGCTGGATGAGGCGTGCGAAAATGGGAAAGCGCTTACCCTCATTAGCCCTTTTCGGCTTTCTACCTGACCCGCATGGATCGCAGGCAACACACCGACATTGACAAGCGTCTTCGCGCGGAGCAGTGGCCTGATTCCCCGCAGCATGATGTACCTAACCTAATGTCCCTAGATCTTCCTTTCTTTTTCTTTACGTACCGGCAGCCATTGAAGCGTCACTGAAATGTTTCATTGGATAACGCTAGTTTTCGGTAGCCATGTTATTCCTAACGCTTTTCTTGCAGCTGGTGAAGTGCGTCCCCCGCTGACAAACGATGGAGGAGTGACGTGGGGGGTGGGGGGGGAACGTCGCGTTACCGTGTCTACTAAACGATGCGTGGCTAGTGTTTACTTCGACGTACGTGGCTTTGTATAAATTCCAAGATAGGAAAAACATGGCGGTAGACGCCAGCTTCGCGTGAAAAAGGGCCAGGGGAAGAGGCAGTTGTCGGTACTGAGCTAAAATAGATGGATCTACAGGAACCTTATGATGAAACAAGTGCCAGTGAGTGCGAACACCCAGAAAGGACACATGACGAGCTCTTACCTTCTGCTTACATACGACTGGCGCTACAAAAAAGCCGCTTCATCATTTTTGTTTGTGATGAACTCTTTTACGCTTTGTAGCAAGGGGCCGTGCGGAACGGAATAGTACAGATCCGTAGAAGCTAATCGCACGTCCTGTTTACATGCCGAGTGCTTGCACTTATTGGCGCTTGCCTCATCATGAACCTTTACTAACATGCCACCCTAGAACTTACCCTATAGAAACTTTAACTGAACCTTTTTCCGTTAGGCCGTCCGTGTGCTTCCTTTCGTCGCTTGTCTGGCCGCAACTCCTGCTGTTTCTCTATAGCCATTAAGGTGTGCCACGTCTCATGAATCTGACCTTCGTCACCTCTAAAATTAAAAGTGATGAGTGGTGCTAGACGACCCACCCGTGATTTTTTAATAACACACGATTCTTCGAGAATGATGAACCTCCTATTGATGTCGTTGTTTACGTGCACAAAGCTTCAGACCTACGTTATTACTACACTACGTAAAAATATTTGCAGTACGTACATTGCGCATGTTGTACAATTGTGTGGGTGAGTTTGTGCCTTCTGTATTGCAGGTCAATTCTCTTCTGTCCAGTCCTCTGGTAAGAACTGCCTCGAAAAGTGGCACACTTTTCATTTGCTTCGATTGAGTCGTGCATACTGTATCATGTGCAAATATTCGTTGCCGGAAGTCACAGGGCTTTTTCAAGGCCAACTAGCGTAGCCGCTACAAAATGTAAGTGCTGGATGCCGCACTACTTCCGCCAGTGCTATCCAATAGAGATATTTTGGCTAGCAATACAATACGATATAGAATGAAGTTACGTTCTTAAGTTACCGCGTTTATTTTCCTTTTCGTTGTGCTGAAGCTACTCCAGTTCTAGTGTTAATGAGTTTCTCCAAAATGTAGCTTTCTCGTTAACAATGCGTAGGTTGAGAGCTGGCTGAGAGGCAGCATTCAGGAGTGACATACAGATGGTAACTTTTGGAATGACATCTTTAGTGATAATGTACTTTACTAGAGTCAGAGGTGGCACAAACAAAATAAGAGTAAAATGCGAGACGCGACGATAAGAAAGTGTTTATAAAAGTTCATAGGGTAGTTAATAAATTAATAAATCACAGCTCACGCGCGTAGCACCAAATTCAGTTATTCGAGTTTCGTTCATTCAGTTACGAAGTCAATAAACTCATAGCACGTAAAAAGAGACTTTCACAGTTGCATATACATATATTGGTGGGCCTAATTGGACTTACGTAAGATACCTTATTATCTCCGTCGTTACGTGTCGTCCTACTGAATGCAAACGCACGAAATTGCCGGCGGGACTTCACGACACCGATGCAGAGGATCCCGTAGTCACATCTATGATACGCACACATTTTGCGTATAATTAGCGGCTGGAATGCGAACCTAATAGCTGTTAGCGCATGATGCGTGTGCAGCGGCCACAAGCCAAGTCTAGCCGGAGCACTGCAAACTCAGTTTTCCGGGCTAGACTTTTCTATGACTATTTGACGAAATCTGCTAAGCAGGTATACGTACTGCGTAGCGTCATTTTCATTTTGCCAGGAGGAAAAGGTCTCCTCGGCAACCTCGCTTAATAGAAAGTTTTGATATAGTAAGGTATGACCATGATACAGAAGCTGCGTTATTTTCCATGTCTTACAGTTATATACAGAAGCTGTGTTATACAATATTGTGCTATCCTTTTTTTAAACAGGTTGATTACTGTACAAAAATCTGTGCTGTTTGAGCGGGCTACGAGGGTGTTGAATCCTTTGTGAGGGTGTATGCCTTTAGCCCGAACATCCTTTTATATCTTGTACATAGAAACGATAAAACGATTTCTAACAAAGAAGTTTCAACAATTTGAGATGCTATTTCTTTCACGAGTGCATATGGTAAATATATTCAAATAGCGAGTTCACTGAGATAGTATTTTTTCAACTTCCTGCTCGTGTGAAATCTATAACAATACAAATTCTTTTTTGTGGTGACACTTGCGAGCACCTCTATCTGTTTACAGCTTTCAAAAAGATATTCGCTATAATTCTCGTAATTTAACATTTCTTAAAATAGATTCGTAAATATTACATTCAGTCGCCGTAGGTATATTGTCGTATTGTAAAGGTTGTAGCCTAGCTGTCCACGTACATGACTCACTTCATCCGGGATATTCACGTCTATTACGGCGCTTACGGCGGCGCGCCGCTTTTGCGCGTTTCTGGGGTACATTGTACAACTTTCTCACTGCATTCCAGCTTAGAAAGCTCCGGGGTAATCTCTCAATTGACTGCAGCTACGATGGCCAATCTAGCTGAACGGGGTTACCTTGTATTGCCGTTTGTCCGTGAACAAAAGCTTGGGAAGAATGCGCTGTAAATTCAGAAGTGTAATATCACCTTCTAATTATTTATTTTCCTCGCTTGCAGGTGTCAGTGGAATATCCAGCATATCCGGTAAGTATAATGCCTACTGTGTTTCTATAAAGTGTTAGCTTCACTTGGCTTTCATAAGACGATGGCGTAACGGGAAGTTCGATGGTGATCCACTCTGGTTGAATGTAGACGGCTTCAGCTAGCAGCCTACGTTTAGAAAATTCTGTTTAGGACATTCTGGCCTTCCTACCTAAAAAGCTTTTTTTTTTCTTCTTTGTAATTCAGGTGAGCAAGCGCTTTTTTATTCATATTTATTTGCGAGCTTTTCAATGAATGTCAATGTGCAGAAGAAAGCTTCTTTCAGCGTATTTAATCTTGCTAATCTGACGGACAAGCATAAAACACTTGATGTAGTGCAAAAGAGTTGTAAGGCTTATAGCATCGACAGTAGAATATAGCCTCTAAACTCTGCTTCCCCGAAAAAAACATTACTCGCAGTATCGCGGCAAACTCTACGGCGCTGAGAATTTCGACTTCATGAAAGTGCTGACTATTCCAATTATTGCGCTTTCCAGATGGCGAGACGTAAGTCAATATACGATCTCTTCAAGTACAACTGCGCATATTTTGCTTGTATGCGTTCGTCTGTGCGCATATTCTAGTGCTTGTTTTTTCGCCAGAGCAAATACTTATCAAATTCATTTGTTCTGCTCGAAGCAGAATGCTAGCGCTGTGAACTCGCACTCTAAAACGAACTTTGTGCAGCCGGGAAGGTTGTTTCAATATGTACTGAAATCACTGTAGGCAAAGCTAAATGTATAGAACATGCATTGCTTCAATTGAATGACGTATTTCCGTAACTTAGCAATATTACTGAGTCTCACTATAGCTAATATAAAAACATATGAAGCACTTTGAGAATATGCAAAGTGACTTCAGTAGTATACAGCGTGTTTCAATAAGATAGCATGCTTCTGCATAAATATCAACTAAATAAATAATGTCTGTCACGATAACTCGTTGCAGTTACTCCTGAGACACCTTTGATGTCATTTTGAACGTTTGTGGAAATTTTCTATTTGGAAAAAAATTTCATCTCTGTGCTTTGAACACCTGTTCAAATTTCTTCATTTAGCTGCCATTTATTGCGAGGCACCGCATTTTGTCATGATCATGGTGGTACCGTGAAATCATCGGCTAGGAGTAGTGGGAGCAAAACATATATGCTTGAAGCTATTCCCTAAAGTCACAAGCGCATTCTCCTTGCTAAAATGCTAATAGCGAGGTATTACCTAATTTCAAAATTGCATTCTCTTGGCTAACAATGTTAATAGAAAAAGTTTACGGCATTAATACAAAGTATTTCTTTTCTATTCGCGTTTCCAGTGGAGAGTCGCAGGAGGCGCAAAGGACCATCGTCGCTGCTTGTGCAGTGTGCTGCTTGATATTTCTCATTGGGCTTGTCGCCTTCTCGTTGCTCGGAGCAGGGGACAGTAAGTATTTGTAATAATTTCACAGCGTCGTGTTGTCACCTATTAATAAGGCTACAACCTTAAATGTCCACTTACCAGGCTGTCAAAATAAATTGAAAAAAAAAACGAGCGACATATTTTCTTCTGATATTGCTTGTCCTTCTTGTGCACTTTTATGAAGCAGACAGTAGTTTCCGTGACGTCAATAGTGTACATGCTCGTGATTGGTCCCTATACGTGATATTTAAAATGTGATTTGTCTTCTGAATTGCTTTGCCATGCAGCTGCCCATCTATTCTCGCTTGTCTCGTGTAAATAACGTGCGCGATCAACCGATCACACTTCATTTTTTTTTGCGTTTGCAACTGAGCAAGCGGCGTTAACAGCGCGTAGCCGAGAAGCGCGATATACCTTCCTGCCATGGTGGTCTAGTGGCTAAGGTACCCGGCTGCTGACCCGCAGGTCGCGGGAACGAGTCCCAGCTGCGGCGGCTGCATTTTCGATATAGGCGAAAATGCTGTACGCCCGTGTGCTCAGACTTGGGTGCACGTTAAAGAACCCCAGGAGGTCAAAATTTCCGGAGCCCTCCACTACGGCGTCTCTCATAATCATATGGTGGTTTTGGGACGTTGAACCCCACATATCAATCAAGCGCGATATACCGATAGGCTATAGAGTTTAGTGCTGACTATAGTGAACTAATATATTCTAGTTCACTATACCAGGTCCCCTCGTGACGAATTGGAATGGGGCCTCCCGTGCATTACGCCGTAGTAAATATCACAAATAAAATAGCGAAACAAAACCTTAAGCACCACAAAGTCAGATGTGATAAAGCAAAAAACTAACCTAAAAAGAGCGTTGCCGAAAAACATAGAGCAAAAAAATATATCCCACTTTATGACTGTAAAAAAGACAAGGTGGCGAACAGTTCGAAGAAAAATCAACAGTATTTACACTGCGCTAATTACCGCAAATAGCGTTAAAAATTGTGTAAGAAAACAATACAAAGATTGTAGAAGATCACATTATAGACAAAACGCTAATGAAACATAACGCCTTGTACAGTGGAAAACCAGATGTAGACATGTCTAACGCAACATGGGTGAATTTGGAAGGAAATTTATTAGGATTTAGTACTTTTCGATGAGACGGAAGCAACTTGCAAAAACCAAGTACAGAAAAATGCAGTCACTGTTTGCCATGCTTGTTGCGAACGATGGTAACGTTAAGTATATGTTAATAGCAAGTCTAGTATTATTAGGAACTTGTTCGGTAATATACATGCAGGAATAAACCAAAATAGCGTGACTATATTAATTAGGATTGGACACACCTAAAATATTATTGGCATGCAATGGCTGATTCGCGTTAAGGCTACATTACGAAAATGGTATTAGACGAACGGCTCGCTTTTGATGACCTTAAAATACGCCAGATGCTTATTCTACGCGTTCTGCATGATTCAGTGTTGTAGTTTTGATGAGAATGAATGAAAGCATAATAAAGTGACATAAGAGTCGAGAAGAAAAACTACAATCGAGCTTGGATTCCATTCAGCTTGGACGCTTATAGCCTAACCTATTCTTTTCTACGTTGTGTGCATGACGATGATTTTTAAAGTGGCGTTAATGCTCCTAGCCTGAAAATGCACAATCGTCAGCTGGAACAGTTTCGTGCCACTTGGAAGCAACACAATCACTCTTTCATTCCTTTAAAGTGAAGAACTGATCGCTATGAGTATTCTTTCGCTTCAAGAACAATTTTAGACTGGAATAATGTTTATGAATACTACAAAGACGTTATTCGTAACCAGCCTCACCTAACATTCACTGATGACGGCTTTGTGGTGTATACGTAACAATTCTGTAATTGCGTTTGTTTCATTACATTGGCTTATGTTTAATAGTATCCGGTGCTTTACGTCACGAAACGACGCGATTGTGAGAGACGCCATAGTAGAATGCTCCGAAAGTTTCAACTATCGGGTGCTCTTTCAGGTGCGCTGACATAGCAGAGCACGTGGGGTTCAACCATTTTGCCCACATCGGCAAGCGACCGCAGATGCCGGGATCGAACCAACGAGCTTTGGTTCCTGCATTTCCGATGGAGGTGGAAATGTTGTAGGCCCGTGTGCTCAGGTTTGGGTGCACGTTAAAGAACCCCAGGTGGTCGAAATTTCCGGAGCCCTCCACTACGGCGTTTCTCATATTCAAATGGTGGGTTTCGGACGTTAAACCCCACATATCAATAAATCAATCATCGACCTTTGGTTCAACATCAGAACACCGTAGCCATTGATCCACCACGGCAGGCTTATTTTGGCATATAGCATTCTTGCGTCACTGTAGTTTGCTCGTTTTTTTCAAGCCTTTACCCAGATGCAATCCTTCAAAGATCGCAGTGTTCAAGAGATAATGAAACCTAATAAAAACTTATTAGTAGCATTCATAAGAAGCCCTGTCACTTTTTCACTTCGGCCGGAATTTCACAGAGTCAATACCGCAGTACAAGGTTCGTCCAGCCTAGGTGAATTGTAACCCTCATCTTCGCAGTTGAGGACTCAGAGGAAGCGGACCTCCTTGGAGGAGGTGGCGGCGGCGGCGGCGGTGGTGGTGGCGGCGGCGGCGGCGGCGGTGGTGGCGGCGGCGGTGGTGGTTTACCTAGCCCGGTTCCAATTGGGGTTGTGGTTGTGGCGCCCCCGACTGCCGGTGAGCATTTGTAGTATTAGAAACGGGCAACAGCTGTAGAACTTTATCGTCCCTTAGATGTCTGAGGCAGTAGAATGTACGGCAGCTGAATGTTGAGATGAGAACGTGAAGTGGTAGCTCGCTGAACAGCGCAAGAAAAGGACCGAATGCCCGAGAGGGAGTCACAAGCAGGCGCTAATTAACAACTGGGGCTTTATACTGGAGGCCAGCCAACGTATACAAGAAAAAAAAATGTTGCGCAAGAGATTCAGGGGAGAGGGAGAGAAACGAGGCGGCAAAATTCAAGTGTGTAGAACCATCGACACATTACGGGTGGCACACATTTGAAACGTGTTCAAGATGCTGTTGTTCTGTTTCATACAAATTTCATACAAATACAAGGTAGTTTCAAGTCGATGCATTGAGTTTGTCTAGTTTCAAGGAACTAATTAATTCATATTACCAGCCAATACATGAATGAGCTCTACAGAATGGTACAGAACTGTGTCATTATCTGCAATAAATGATTTACGCTAGTATTATCGCTTCATGGAAGTAGTTTGAGTTTTAAACTGTGTATAGTTTACCCTGGTCAGCCAGCTAAACACGAATGCTCCGTCGCGTCTCCTGAAATAAATTGACCGACAATTGCGCTGGGTTCTGTCGCCGAGATGTTACCCATGCGTGGCGACGTACTATCCAAGCACAGCGATGTGTTATCACGGCAAACAGCACCCAGTGATTTGCGGCTTACGTCCTTCAAACCAGTTCAGGCCACGCTACGGAGCGTTCGAGGTAAGCTTGCTGGCGCCCGTACTTCGTGCAGGTGGATAGTGATGCGGGTTTGTGGGCGTGTCTTGCTTCTTGGACAAAGGCGCAAAATGCTACAATGGGCGCAAAATGTCAAAATGAAAGGTGTACGTGTACTCATAACGTGGGTCGTGCGTACATCTGCCTAAATCTCCGACTATCGTGCGCCAGCGGGGACTTTTCTGTGCGTCAGCGCCGTTCAACGAAGCCGATCTGCAAACAAGGCGATGGTTAGTGCATGCCCAGAAAGCGGGCTGAGCACAAAGTGCGCCTGCTAGGCGCCTCATTTTTTTGAACGTTAGCTCATATGATTGCGATAGCAATTATGTCTACAGTCTCGGCTGGAGTTTTCCGCTGGCGTCACCATCACTCACCGTATATGTATACGTATCTATAAATATGAAAATGCAAAATAATTCAGAAAAAGACTCCGGTGCGCGAATTCGAACGTGGGAACTATAAAGTGCGAGGCGCTAAAGGGGTACTGAGACAAAAACTTTGGCCTCGCGTTTTTCTGTTGCAATGTGTTGCTGGAGGGCTGTTAGTCATGACAAGACACATCGTTTGCTGCAGCACGCGACACATAACTATTTACAGGCGCCTCATTATGAATTTGTTTTAGTTTTGGTTTGAGAGAGCCCCAAAAACTGGGTGCAACTGTCGCCACCTAGCGTGTGCAGTTTTTGACCACGTCAGCACACAGAACTCTGACACACTTCCGCACGGTCTGCATCAAGAATTACATTTGAATACGAAACGGGACTGCGATTTCGCCTAACAAAAATTTCTAAGCCTGCACCACAGCCACGCACTCGCAACCGGCCACCGAGAAATATAGACTACGGTAACCAACACGGCGAAAAAATGGCGACTATGACGTCATCATAACTTGTTTTGTTGACTGCAGCATGGTGACGTGAGGGTCACTTAGGGGTCCCCTTCGATGGTGTCAATGGCACGATGAAGTCGAGGGCTCGTGCGAACTTCAAAATTCTTCAAAGCTATATTCGCTGTTGATATTTTGCAGATGATATACGAATGTTTCTGGGAATCAACCTTACAGGCTATCTTGGCCACGAACTTTTGTGTCAGTGTCTCTTTAACCACTGAGCGACGAAAAAGCCCCTCCTTCAACATTCAAACGGCAAGCTATTTGTATCTACTCCTTACCGTTGGTAACGGGCCTCTCGCGGGGGGGGGGGGGGGGGGGAACTATCGTGTTATCAGCATTACCAGCAAGATCGCGCAATGAGTGCACGTCGCCACCTCGTTACGATGCGGCGATGCGCGCTCTCATCTCCCACACGTACATTGCCCCGCAGAGATGGAGCAGGGTGGACGCTAACGCGCATGCTTATTTCGCGGTGGGGATAATAGTGCGTCTTGGATGGCCTTGGGTTTTCGCTGTAACGATTCTAATGTAGTTACCGAGCTCACAAAGGTAACTGCGATCATTGCACAGTCTCCGTTTGTGAAAAGGGCGTGCTTTTCAGACACACTGAAGTAACAACTTAGACGTTTATTCGCGTTCATCTGTACCAGTGAGTATTTGTTTCATGCGTCATTTTTGCGTGAGAAACGCAGGGCACGTTTCAATCTGCTTGCCATTCTGCGCGTGACCTTCCAATTCGTTAGTGCACTTCAGACAGCATGCCCCGCCGCGGTGGTCTAGTGGCTAAGGTACTCGGCTGCTGACCCGCAGGTCGCGGGTTCGAATCCCGGCTGCGGCGGCTGCATTTCCGATGGAGGCGGAAATGTCGAGGCCCGTGTGCTCAGATTTGGGTGCACGTTAAAGAACCCCAGGTGGTCAAAATTTCTGGAGCCCTCCACTACGGCGTCTCTCATAATCATATGGTGGTTTTGGGACGTTGAACCCCACAAATCAATCAACTTCAGACAGCATGAGTGGGCGACTAGTTTCAGTATCATTTTCTTTTACGAAGAACGTTGCTGGCCCAAAGCGAGAAAATGTCATCAAAGATACGCCAACGCCCACACTGGTTAGATAAGCAGTAGATAGTTCGCAGAAATTGGGTCCAGCTAAGCGCACTTTGCTGGAGCCGCTTATCTTCGTCCTGTTCGCAACTCGGCACTGACGCACAGAAATTCACTGCTTCCGTACAAAAGTTGAACATGCGGGTGGCTTTATTTTGTTGCCTTCGTCCTTCATTTTTCGGGCCCATATCGAAGATTCTTAAAGGAAGACGTACGGGGCTTGTTGACTTGCTGCCAGCTTGAATAAAGATCACATTTTTTAACGTCAGCAGGTGAAATGTAGCGGTCAGCCCTCGGTGTGATGGCTACGAGTGACGCTGGATAACACTTTCATGTAGGTTTTTCATGTAGGTTGAGCGCTAGTCATGTAGTTTCATGACTAGCACTCACGTACTGTGCGTGCTTCCATAGTAACGGGAAAGTGGATGTGTAGATCATTAAGTTTCTTAAAATTAACTACAGTGGACTCTGGCGCTGTGATCGTTCAGCGACCTTGGGAATGAGTGGTTGTGCACGTATTTGCCTAGTGTTCGTATTTTAGGAGAAGTGGTGGTGGGGGTGGGGGGGAATCGCATTTGTGGCCTCGTTTATTGTTGTTTTCGGTTTTGTTTAAAAAAAAAGAACGATCCGTTTTGAACTTCGCGACCCGATTTGAAATGGTAAGCCTAAAAGAATAAGGTGGTGAAGCGCAACCGCTGAAGATCGCTGATTTTCGCTTCGTGAAAAAACAGCTCCAAGCCACAAGAACGCTCATGGAGCTAGAAGTACGAAGATTAGAAAAATCCGTGTACTACCCATCATTCTCATGTTCGGTGAATCGCCGATCTTTGCAGCTCTCATATACACTAGCACCAGAGTTTCCCATAGTGTATGTTTAGGAAACTATGGTGTGGACGACTAGCACAAGTCGCTCAATACGCCTGTTAAAATTTGCTGTGCTGCCTTCTATTTTAGTGGGGTTTTCTTTGGGGCAGGGAAAACTGGTATCACCAAAACGAACGTCTCCATGATCGATAAGTGTTGCGCGACATTTTGCTATGAAAGGAAGGTTGCATACGCCATAGCATTGGGATCTAGGCGCACTGGTCGAGCATCGCCTGCGCTATGCCAAGGTTGTAACTTCTGGATTGAACAGTGGCTCGTAGTGCATATCACAAAGATATAACAGAATGCGTTTATCCTCTATCGAACGAAAGTCGTTGTAGTGTTGCTGTATGACATCACCTCTTACTGTTCGACCCCCCGTCCGCTGTCAACTGGTCCAGTAACTCGGCCAAGTCCACGGACAAGTTCACCGCCAACAGTATACACGCGATTCCCGATTCCACCACCTGCGCCTAGGCCACCGCCAGAGCCTGCGCCTATACCACCGCCACCACAGCCTGCGCCTCTACCACCACCACCACCTGCGCCTAGGCCGACGCCACCGCCTGGGCCTAGACCACCGCCACCGCCTGCGCCTAGACCACCACCACCGCCTGGGCCTAGACCACCGCCACCACCGGCGCCTGTACCACCACCACCACCTGCACCTGTACCACCGCCACCACCTGCACCTGTACCACCGCCACCACCTGCGCCTAGACCACCACCACCGCCTGCGCCTAGACCACCACCACCGCCTGCGCCTAGACCACCACCACCACCACCGCCTACGCCTGCTCCAACAACTAGGCGGCCTCCTACACCCCGTCCGACCCAACCTCCAACGACGACGAGGACCACGAGGAGGACCACGACGAGAACTACGACGAGGACCACAAAGAGGACCACAACAACCACTACGACAACTAGAATGACGACCACAATGACGACTCCAGCACCATGTAAGTCAGAGTTTGAATTTTGTTCGCACTTTCTGCGGCGCCCCAACAGGCATGTGTAGAAATGACGCTAACACCTTAATAGACTAAAGATCCCCTAAACGGCCTCCGGAAATACAAAAAGCGAGCGCCTTTTTCTCTCCTGGCGTCTTACGCTCTCGCCGCACAATTTTTCACGGGACGTCCGTATGAAGTATTGTATTGCACGGCTATCTGCGCGATAAACTGATTTCACTTCGTCATCAGCGTTATCGACTGACGCAAGCATGTGTGGCATCGTGCTGTCGAAAAGCCTGAAATCCTAACTGGCTGAACGCTCAGTGCTGACACTATACGTATTTTACGTAAACATAGGTTGCGAGGAAGGTATTTGTAGCCAGTGTAGTACAGGTGGAAAATAAACAGCTGTCTTGCCTTTGAACTCGTGGCTGTTTAGAGACACTCCAAAGGAGCCCTGCAGTGCTTTTTCACCATGGTCAGAAAACGGTGCCGATTGGTAGTCGAACATCCTTTGCGCATGGCAGTTAAACGCTATATAGCCCCACGTGGCGTAGAGTTCACTAATAATTCTCAATCTCAGCTAAAAATGTGTTTTCCTTTCTCACGACAAACGAAGGAACAGAGCAAATGACAAAGTCATCAAGCCAAAGTTCCATTTGTTTTGGCTGATTTTAGCATAATGAGCTGCACAGTTTTTATTGCAGTCACCGCATGACTGCGCTACCTGTGCCTGCGCACCTACTCCCGATCACATTGAAAACAAGCCGTGTAATCAAAAAAAAAAATCTCATGGTCATGACGTGCACTGACAAACTAACGCGTAAACCTGTTCCTTTGTGACGTAACATTTTGTAGCTTTCATCTGACATGTTTGCGAGAAAAAAAAATAAAACGCTTAAAGAGCACGAGAAGTGATTGTTTCCCTGATCGTAATCTGCTTATTCAAAAATAAAAATAATTGCACCAGTCGATTCGTGAGACAAATTTTTCTCTTAAATCATTTGAGGGTGACTTGAAAAAGTGTCGCAGGGCCCCTTCGAGAGAATGACGGCTGCGCTTCTGGGATATGGAATAAGGGTACCTTCAATAGCGTTGCTTGTGGATCAAGCTGGTTCATATATTTAAACTCGAAGACAGCCACGGAAACGTTGCAAAGGGAAGAGCTCAGAGGGAGAAGCCGAGAGACTGAACACAGGGGTCACTTAGAGCTTTTATAATTCAACCTTTGTGTTCACTGTCTCTGTTTCTGCCTCCAAGTTTTTTTTTTCAACGTTTAAGAGGCTTTATTCAAGTTTCAGTATATATGGGTACCTTTACATGGTACCTACGCGATTTAAAGGTACCTATATGTGGTGACAGCGTTTTCACTCACAAGGGCCCAAGAAGCTCTTACGCCGCACAGCAACGAACATCAGGTTGTCAAAATGGTGTGGTGGTTAGGAGATCCATAACGTCGAGTCAAGCTCATATTGACGTTGGCATGTGCTGCTTGCTTGGGGTGTGAAAACGGATGTTCAGAGAATGGGAGTATGAACGCCACCATTTCTCACGTTTCTGAGACTTCTGAGCATTAGCTGAGAAGATGTTCAGACGAGTGAGCTCAAAAATAAGCTCCCCTGCACTCCGTACAAATGATTGACGAGCGAAGCTGAAACGTGCTGCTTCGGTGTTTATCATCTAACGAGTTGTGATGGTCCATTAAAGTATTGCCTAAATATTAGTTACGTCTGTCCATGAATCCTAGTATGTGCCGCTTCTGTGTTTCCTTGATTTTCAGAGGAGCAGTGGTGAATAGGGTGGTTTGTCCAATCGTAATTTTCTTAGTGATTTTATGTGGCGCTAGTAATTTTCGCGTAAACATATGGCGGACGAATTTCAGTTTCAATCGATGAGATACAGTTTCGCTGTAAAGAACGACCTTGTGAGATGCGTTGCGGTTTGCGGCTTTTGACAGCTTTTGACGCCCTCGCCCACAGCGTCTCATGCACATAACGTAGTTTTGCGATGTAAAATCGTCGGTATTACATAATTAATTAATGTCATATGTCAGCCTGCATGTTCGCATGAAGAGATGGAGCAGATTTTTGAAGTCCCAGTGAACTTGAATAGTCCAAGAAAATGCTGAGAATAGATAGCGTATATTTGTTAGTATCCGATTAATTTTAACGCTCGTCCAGTATGGTAGGGCTGTGGTTTTGTGCTTATCGCACGTCACTTTGTTGCGGCATGCGACCACCCAAACTTTCCCGACGTTTATTAGAGTGGCATCAGTGTTAGTAGCGCTGACACCAGTGTGCACCAAAACAAGCATTTTCGACGCAGTTGGAATGCGACTTAAAAAAAAAAAACTACGTGGTGGCTGTGCCCAACACTTTGTACGTTGTGGTTTGCGTGTACACAAGAATCCGACAATGACCATTCATAGCCCTACAATTCAGTTCCTGAGCCCTTTTGAATGTGTGTTTTTGGTGCCGCCAAAATCCACGTGAAGGATACCTCGTGGTTGGGAGCTGTGCCACAAAGTATCGCAACGATACTTGCTGCTTACAAGGAAAGCATCTGCTCTTTCAATTAACGTCAATTTACGTTAAATACTCTGAAAAATATTTACTTGTTCTCGTAAGTGAACTTGTGCATTGATAAAAGGCGAAAGTTCAGGGGAATTCGGAAAATTGAAGAGCTGAAAATTTTGGAACACGTAACTTCACTGGAGCCGAAGTTTCGATCAGCGGACTTCTGCTTTCAACGAATATCACACCTATCCAAAGAAAAAAAAATACTACATACTTCTAACTTAGACCAGAAACGTAGGTTTTGTATCATCTTTAATTTTTATTATAGGTTTTCTCAATTTTTGTGAAAACCGAATGCAAGTGCCTCATCCGAAGGTGCTCGAAAGCGAAACAAAAGTGTTCCTCGAGTGCCGTGGCACTAATAAGCGGCGAATGGCTATATTGTGACGTGGTGGTGACGTTACAAAGGCAGGAGTCGGATGTCCCTAGCGAAAGTGTTTATTTGGCCAAACTTGTGGCCGCTCTACAAAAAGTGATATTACAGCAACGCACATTGGCACTAAGAGAGGCGAGCGGAATATCGGCCCGTCGGTCAACTCAAGCGGTGACGTGCGTTGGTATTTGTGCCCGTGCCGTCGAATATTTCGGCGTCACTGCTAGCGGTAATGTAACTTCCAAAACAAACAACAATGTTCGTGTCATGCGCGTAATCACATCGGAAGGTTCTACGATTATCTCGATGGCTCTTAATCAATCGGCGTTGTTGCGCTTAACATTTCGTACAGGCTTTGTAGCCGTAAATCAAACACATAAAACACATAGGCAATATCAACTGATGATGCAGTCGCAGCTTGTAGGTGAATGATTACTACTCGTTGTAGGAGCTGATAGTTTTTGTCGTTCTTTGTGCAATTGCAACGCATTCCTTGTCATCCCGCATTCGCAGTCTCGGTTGATGAGCTGATATGCACCGTCAGCGAAACCGCCGTCTTCGAGAAGATGGTGCCACCGGACGGACTCTGTCACTACGTCTACTACACCAGCGTAGTAATCTCAAAGGGTGAGGTTGTACCCATCAAGAGCGGCCTAAGTTGGAGTTCATTCAAAGCCGCCGTTTCGAAATTGAAGAAAACTTCCGGTGGCCTCGGGTTCGACGTCCGGTGAGTCCGCTTAAGCTTTCTGTACGGCCTTAAGGCATGACACCACCATTTCACAGCACAAGGCGAACCACGAATTGGAGGCGCACTGAAGCGTAAAACGATCTTTATCGAAGTTTACTCGGCATGGTGGCTGATGGTGACTACTTCACGCGATATTGGCTTGGCTATTCTCTCCCGTCTATTCAACGTATTCGTTTACTTATTCGCATTGATTTCGTATCTTGATCAATAGTAAATAGTATGTACGTACTTAGTACTGCTCCTGTTCTATTTGACTGCAAATTCGGTGATATTGTTTGATGACATGGCTACTTTGGGTATACTTTTGGCTTGAGTTCTGGTGCCTCTTCAAGTCAACTCTATGGCAATCCTGTTACTTCGTGACAACATTCGCCAAAGTGTCCGCTCCCCCCGCAGGCATCGTCGTCCATCGCATAGGAAATCTGCTTAGATGCCCGCCATCTAGAAAGAAGAAAATTTTTGAACAAGCACACGCCAGAGCAAGAGGGGCTGGTAAACTAAATACTATTAAATGGTTTACTCACATGAACGCTAGAGGTAATGCTACGCAGGCTGCGCTAATAAAGTCGACAACATCAAATGACTGGTCCTGGGACATTAAACCTCACATACCAATCAATATCAATTGACAATCTGTAGCGATAGACCTGTTGATAAAAAGTGTCATGTTTCCCATGATAATATTGTCACATGTGTCATTTTGATGTGCTCCGTTTAAACCCACCAAGATTATGAGCAATACTCTGCGCAGATCAGCGCTCGAGAAGTTTCGGGTTTGTAGTAGGTAATGTTGTTAAGATTGAGCATGGACAAGAACGCTCAAGATAATCCCAGAGCTTGCACGACAAGCAGGGACAAGGCTCGAAAGTTCGATGCGTAATGTATAAAAGACGGTGCGTCCCCAAGGTAACCACTTGATTGACGGCTGATGCTCTGTTCGCCACTGTCAGTGCTAGCGTTTGCTGCTCTAGTTTGACCTTCAGTTTCTGGGCCACAAGTTCGGCGAAATCCAAAAGGTATCTTTCTTAACACCGACTGTTGCCTTCGTCAACGTCACGACCACGCGACGGTATATATTAGGGAGAATACCGTTTGCAAGCGCTGCGGGCATTGCGGGCGAAGTGGGCGCCATAAGAATTTTAGAATAGCGTTTGCGCTGCTAACCGCAACACACGATCGCAGCGACACTGCAGCCTCGAAACCAGCGCTTGTGGGCCACATGCGGGCCGCCATCACCACACGCAATTTCGAATTTTCTTCGCGCGCTCCGCGAGCGCGAACGCCGATTCGCGTTACGACGCATGCGCAGTGGCAGCGACCGCACCGCAAGGGCTCGCGGTGCGCTATTCCAAAACTCCCTATTATCTCATGTTTTACGTCCTAAAATCACGATACGAATATGAGAAACGCCGCACTGGGTTGGCGTGGAGTGTTAGTGAACTTCTCAGTGCAAGAACTTGCGATAATTAACACAAAAGACAAGGACGAGCGCAGACCTCGTCTTTTGTGTTACTTTTCGGAAGTTTTCGTGCTGAGAAGTTCAATAATGCATTACTAACTAGCCCAATCCCACACTTTACTGGAGTGGAGGGAACTGGAAAAAAAAACTTGATTTAAAACCTGCAGATTGGCGGCCTTGCCTAGGCCTGCCGGGTGATCACGGTAAAGTATAACCTTTGTGCCTTTCCCTGGCCTGCTATGGCCCAAGCTCGGTCTTCGAGTTCGGGGCTAGCCCGAACGTCCCGCCAACGCGCCTCAAGGAAGCCCGATTTTTTGTGATCAAAAAGATGGGTAGTGTGCGGCCATTTCTGTAGGATACGTTCTATGTCTGAGTAATTGTGTTTACATAGGATACAACCAGCCTCAGAAAATTACCTGGTGTAGCTGCGGTTGGGGTCGACTGGGTTTGGAGAGGCTCTTGTTTGTAAACGTCTCCAGTGTACGGACTCCGAAAATTTCTACCATCTGGTGTTGTTTTAAGGATACCCGACACCAAACTTGGAAACTCGAGGGACCTGTGTTCTTTGATAGTCCTGCATGGGAGGCCACTTCTGACCGATTATTGATGACAAGCGAAATATATTAATTTGCTTCTAAAGTAAGGGTGCATGTATTATGGTTTGATGTAGACAGGGGACCCCTCGTGACGTTGCCGAGGTCAAGCAAGTATCGCCAGCGCCAAAGAACGCTTTGGGGTGCAGAATGCCCATGACTGGTACATAGCGATGACCAATGTCTCCCGCATTTTGAGCCAAATTTCTTGATTTGATGTGAGCTGCTCTCAAGGTGGTTTTGGTTACTTACGCAAGAAATGCGTTTATATTTTCTGATGAGGACATGCTTAAGGCACCTACTTCGTTTCAGCCTTCACCGCTCGATGGTTACACTATTTGCAAACAGCGCGTTCTGGGTCACCGAAGCTGTAGCGTACGTAGTCTCAGTCGCTGCCCCGCTCTGGGGTGCAGGCTTCTTATCGTGTTTAGGCGGGTGTTTCAGACTGACAGGACATTGTTCTCCATTAGCGATGCTAGCATTAATTATAACATGCGTTAGAGCATTTACACTTCAACTTTGGCATTATGAGATGCAAAGCAACGAACTGCTGTTAAAAAAAAAAAGCAGCGAACAAAACTTTCGCTGAGTAGGGTCTTTTACCGTTCCCAGAGATCGCACTGTATACGGGCCTGTACCGTTCCGCCTCCATCGCGATTTCGCAGGTGATAGCGTTGGGGTACGCAGGAGCAAGGCGTCTTCAAACAGGGTTTCACGCTAATTACGTCTCGCCCAGTATAACCTTTCCTTTAGAAAAAAGTCGTTTTTCACTCTTACACGACTCGTTTTCTGGTTGCGTCTGCGATCTATGAAGTCTACTACCGAATTGTAGAACAACGGCGTCTAACGAATCAGTATCCATGACGCAGGTATACGTTGAGGGAAAGCCGCAGCTGCAGTCACTCCGCTCGTTTGTGAACACAACGCGTTATAGCGTTTCGGGCCCAATGTAGTGTACGCTGAGACACTGTGGTTAAAAGAGTGAAAAGAAGAGAAAAGTGAGCCCCCTAACTGTCTGCGTCAGCGTGCGACACCTCAACAGTAGATCACAAGGGTGGGGGTGAGGAGTGATTGAAAAGATAGCATTAAAGGTATAGAGAGAGAGAGAGAGAGAGAGAGAGAGAGAGAGAGATGCGCAAGGACAGTGAGCGACGACATAAGAGAGATAGGAAAGATGGAAACACGGTCACAGGAGTCCGAGGACGGGGCACCACTTGCCAGAGCTCTTGTCTGCGACAGGAGATGGCGTAGGACCAACCCAGTTGGCCAGAGCTGCGCTGTCGTCGGAGATCGCGAGGGCACAACCGGTCGACACGGAATCCAGCGAGCGTGCACGCTGAGAGCCGTGAATTCAGTGGGTGGCCTCATGTGTGTTTGAGCCGAAGCTTTTCAGAGTCGGCTTTGGCCATCCCGCTAAATTGGAGACAAAGCGCCCCCAGCGCAAAGTCCCAAGCTCTTCAACTGGTCACGTGCATGCGCCACTGGGGCTTTTATTCAAAAATACCATATCAACAAAAGCAAAAAAAAATGGTTACAGTGCGCGGTAGGTGCCCTGTGGTTCTGTGGGAGGAACTGCCATTGTTTCCTAGGTTGTAGTACACATTGTGTATGCAGGTTGGAAAGTGGTGGGGCATGCTTGAACCTACCATGAGCCTTCTTAATCGTGTTCTTGCTTGCGCAATAAATGCATTAAGTGTCGACGCTTGAGGCAGGAGCATACACTGCGAGCCAACATCATTGGAGTTGGGCAGATAAGAAAATAGTGGCAGAACTCAAGCTAAAAGCATAGAACGTAGCCATGCCAAGTAACATTTTCCCATCACGTATAGTGTCTTGGTCATGAGGCATTTCAACGTCGGGTTTCTGATTGTTGACATGACAGAAGCATTGATGCGCTCGTTCTGGGCAAAGCCGATTTGAAGATAGGTGGTGCAAAATTAGGGAGTGGGGGTAATTATATTTTGGCGTGGATGTACTGCCTGCTTAAAATGAAGCCCGAACAGTGGCAAGCTTTCGTGATGGTATAGTGCGCGCCATCCACTTATCACCATGGACAGACATGCATATATGTGCAGAGCTGCCTAACAGGATGCGCGTGCCTGTGAGTAGTGATTACGGGATGGCGTGCACTATACCATCGCGAAGGCATGCCACTGTTCGGGTTTCATTTGACGCACATATAGTGCGTCGGTTCTGAACTCTGGTCGACTGCCATGTCGGATTTGGCAGAGTAGTACGTTATCGATAGGTCACGTAGGTTTTCGGGTGGTCATTTGTGAAGGGACTCTTTTTTTAGGATGCCCTCGTGACAGGTGCCAAGCTTCTTTGTCCATTCACTTTCAGGTACGTTACTGCACCGAACTTTGACGTGCCGTTGCCAGAAAAGCTGAGTAAGTTGAATTCGGAGAACGTGAAACACTACGGTGTACTCAACGCGCTCGCGGCCTCTGGTGACCTGAAGAGTACCTACAACAAAGCGAAAGGCATCCTTGGCGTAAGTACAGCGGTGATCCACTCTAGTGCGCTCACTAGAACCCTGGCGCCATGCTCTTGTGCAGTGTATAACTGAGTGTGGGCGCAGCTCGAGAAACGTCTGCCGCAAAAAAGACGAACTGCACGGTGTACGTGCGCTAAACTTCGGCAGGTTTTCAATTGCAGAAATCACACACAGGGAAACTCCCAAAGCGATTACTACAAAACGTAGCTTGATAAAAAGAAAAGAAACGCTACACAATGCATTATAATAACGTACGAGAGGAACGCTTGAGGGTTAATAATCTCTTTGTTATTAACCTTTCTTGGACACAAGCATGCGTGTCCCTTTACCAATAAATGTATTTTATTAAGTAATAGTGCCACGGACGACTGGCTGATGTGTCGATTCCCGCGCCGACATGCAGAACTTCCATCTCTACTGGGTTGCCCACATAACCTTCTTATATTCCGATAGTAGATTGCGCAGCGAATTCTCTCGTAATCAGGCTAGGTTTCACCATGGTTGCTTCATTAGTTTTGTTGTCTGCGATTTCTGCCATTGAAAGCCAGTTGAACTTTAGCGCCTGTCTTGTGTGGTTCGGCTTTTTTTGTCCGTGTTTTTTGTGGTACGCCCACAATGACTCCTCCCCAACAAGCAGACATTTTGCTGCAGTTGAGTGTATCAATATATACTCCTTTCACAAAAAGGTGTACTGACAACCATTTGCAAAACTTGAATTTGCTCTGTCATACAAATCGATTTCCTGTATACAGGAGAAGCTTGAAGTTCAGGGAATGCTACCATAGTTGAGGTTTTTCGAATAGTGCACGCGCACGCTGTCTTCTGTGGTTGCTGCCACTGCGCATGCGTCAGAACGCTAACCACCGTTAGTACTTGCGGTCCACCCATAAAAAAAAAATCCCAAATAGCATGCAGCCCGCAAGGTCCGCGAATCCCCTTTTGCGGGACTTTAGTGCGCGTGAGTGTTTTCGGGGGAACAAATGTTATCCGAGAACTTATACGGTGCCCATACGCAAACGCTACGCCTGCAACGTCTGCCGACTTAGCGCACTCTATTGGAAAACTCCCTTTTATATTAGGGACAAGCACTTTAGGGTGTAAGCTTGCAGGCTGGTCGTGTTCTTGTAACGCTCTATATTAAACTAAACTTGCGTGCGTCACAAAGAAAAAGAGTACATCCCGCTACTCGCATTTCATAAAAATATGGTAACGACTCGTCATTATATACGAAAAGATAATGTTTGGATTAGCAGTGGTGTCAGAATGCTCGACGAAGTTTACTAAGGTACTCCACTTTCTGATTTAAAATCGCAGGCGCAAACATGTAGCTCTGCTATGAAGCCGTCTGTTTGAAACGCCGCTTCTTGGAACATATCTGTAAGGTTATGGTTCTTTATTAGACCAGTGGGAAAAGGGAAAGTAAAGAGTAGAGATTTTGCCATTGGAAAAACCAGCGCACACTCTATGCTTCATCCTCTCTCAAGTTGTCACGTTTCTGGAGCTGAAAAAAACCATTTTCTTCTTTTTCGCATTGCGCAGACTTTCAGAGCTTTCTGCTATGTCTTTTTTTTAGGGGCGAAGCTCCTTAGGGCGTGGGCTGTGCGTCCCCTGTAGCCTGTATGTAGCCACCTCTAGTTTAGTTCTTGCAGTGTTCACTAGATGGCGGTACCGTCCCCTGTATGTAGCCACCTCTAGTTTAGTTCTTGCAGTGTTCACTAGATGGCGGTACCGTCTCCTGTATGTAGCCACCTCTCGTTTAGTTCTTGTAGTGTTTACGAGATGGTGGTACTTGTAGCTGATGACGAAAAGATGCAAGATGTTATAAACTAGAAAGCGGTACTTGTAGTTGATGAAAGACGCGAGATCTTATAAAATAGGAATGATGTCACATATGGCGCGTGTCATTGGTTGAATGCAATCGTTCGATTTAGTGCGGCGACATACGCTAGGGGGAGCGATGTAATAAAATCGAGTGGGTAAAATGTGCAGAGGATTCATGGTTTACCAGGTTTACCTCCGGAGCTTCGCCCACTCATCATCATTCACTTCGTGGATATGGCGGAATTTTTTTCCTGTGTTAAGGGAACTTGCTTTCACTTAGTCGAACACGTGCCATCATTGTTTGAAGATGAGGCTTGGGCCAAACAGGTGTTTGAGCATAACAGCCGAAGGCCCATGGATTTGTATTCGGAGAGCTGTGGGTAGCTTGGTGTTTAACTTTTGTTTTAAATATTGAAGTCACTCTTCGCATGGCACACCAAACGATATCGGCATCTGGGTATTGTCGGGCCACAGTGTCAATTCTTGCGACTTCAGACAGCAGTGTCGCTAAGTTGCGATGACGTCGTGCACCGAAATATACAATATGACCACTTGTGTGTCACCAACTGAGCCACGCAGCTCAGCAGCCGTGACGTCACGGTGACGTCACGGACGCCAGTTTCGGTTTCTATTCTACCGTGACGTTATGCCGTGACGTCACGGTAGAATAGAAACCGAAACTGGCGTTTAAAAAGCGGCAATGACAACTCTAGAAGACTTGATTTACCTTTGGATGCTATACGAAATATTTGAAGATATTTTTTTCAGTTTGGCTTCTACCTCTCCTTTTTCTTCCTTGTTTTGTTTTTTGCAGCAGTGGCATTTTTCTATGCAAAACTGAATATGTCCACTAAAAAGAAAGCGAGTGGGTAATAAAAATTTTGAAAAGGCCACAGATCCAGTGCGATCGCAGGCATGGCTAACTTCAGTTTTACTACTTGCAACTGGTTTAACAATGTGCGTACTTCCAGTCATTTCTCGGCGCCACTTCCGGTATGCACATGCTCACATTTAGTAGCACTATCCAGGATATTGCATGTCGAAACCAGGACGTCACTATGAGTCATCCTGTAATGTATTGGGCTCGTAAATGTTGGACCTCCTGTTTCTTTTTTAATGCTTCTTAATCTGAATACATTTGCCTCCAGCCATTCAACTGCCGCTGCCAAAATGGAAAACTTGACCTCAGGACCTAACTGCTGACCTTCACAGCCTTCTACCAACAGTAAATTATTGTGAACACTGCATTTTCGCAGCAGCCTTAGAGATTTACACTGAAGGAGGCACGGGGATTATCACACGCATTTTGCTTTCGTGCTGGCTACTAGTAACATTGTAAAACACTCATACAGCCTTTTTTTTGCTTCTTGTAAACATTTACAGAAACTGAAGAGCTTACAGTCCGGTGACAACACGAGAAAGACGTTATTAGCCTTCGGCATATATAATTACCGCGGGGCTAACGCCTGGAAGATCCTCCAGGAAGTCTTCACCTCGGCCATCGAGTGAGTGCGGAGAAGCCTTGAAGCACATTTTTGTGATCGCGTATCATCACAAAAATCATAAAAACGCGTTTTCTTACTGAAACGTGGTCAGTTGACGCCGGCACCACCTGTTGTTGTTTCCGAGATGGCCAGACAGACCGGCGTCCCGTGAAGTAGGCCGACCCATAGCAGCGCTAGCCCACGAAGTGACCAGGGCCTGTTTCTCGCTTGAATCTTCGGCCACTGCCTGGGACTGTCACGCTACACTCCCTCCTAGTCTTTCTCTTTCTTGGTTTTATTCTCCGGATAGCTTAAGGGGCCGCCCACATGGACCGTGAACAGTATTATAATTTTTTTACTTTTAACAACTATATCCGTGCTACACTCTTAAAAAAGTTAGTAAAAAGGTAGCAACTGCAGGCAGATAGGTAGTAACTGCAGTGGTTACTACCTTTATTCGACCGTTACTACCCTTTTGCTACCTGTTTGCTACCTACGTTAGTAAACAGTTACTACCTGCAACCGTTACTAACTTTTTTGCGACCTCTTTACTACCTACGTTAGTAAACAGTAACTGAAATGAAAGAGGTAGTAACTGCAGTCGTTACTACCTTTCTTGCCCCGTTACTACCTCTTTGCTACCCATCTTTTGACTATCTATTCCAATATAGTGTGTGAATGTGATTCTGATAATTTATGAGAGGAATCATCTCGACGTATAACCATTACACAGAAAAATGACGCAGAAGGTATCCATAGATCAAGAAAATACATTTTGTTTTAAAAGACATAACCGAGATATGTGAACGCCTTTCTGATGTTGTCGCAACGAAGAAGTACAAGTTAACGAACCATTAGCAAGTGCTACACGTATCGTAATGAACAATCACAACAAACGTAGTAAACTACAGCGCATATTAACAAGACCGGAAGATCAAAATAACCAGACAGTCACAGTTAGCTTCGAGGACGGTCACAGTTAATCCACTGTGGTGTGTCTCCAAATATTATCATTGTTTTGGCGCACCAAGCCACTAAAACGATTATTACCTTTTAAACGCAGTTATATTAGTCGTGTGAATCATTCAAATGCACTGAGAATGAGTTCGGTTCATTGCTCCGGGCACTGTACCTAATGCCTTTTTGTGGCCATTTTATAAAGAATAAATAAAATATATAATTTTTATAAGCATGTTTAATTAAAAGTCTTGTGCCGCGTCACCAAACACACGTAACCAGGTAGTATAATATGGTGCTATAGGTTTACATTTGTAAAAATTCATCCTGAACCGCAACTGCTCCCCTGTGCCAGACATGCCCCTGCAAAGTAGGGGCTATATATAACTCACGCTTACTTCTTACTAAATGTATTCGTAAAAAATAGTGAACTTCGCTCGTTCTCCGGCGCGCCGATGCTGGTCACAGTGCAGCACGGCCACGAATATTGAACAATGTGAGATCCCGGATATAATCTGCATGTGCTTCAATGAATTTTATCGGCCGTGCGTTCCGAGCATTTCAAACAGATATGACTCCTGACATATGGCCACTCACAAATACATCCCCTGATGTCTTGAGGCACGTCACTTGTTCTTTGAAAGGTCTCAGGTTTGCGAATGTGATAGGAAAGCTTTGAAACTACCCTTGTGCTGTACCAACAATTACATACACTGAACCAGTCAACTTGCACAGCTCGAGATTCATCCTTTGGACATGAATCATCGAGCACTTCATTCAGATTGTCATGGTGGATTTCTGATTTGCATTCTCCTATTGGCATGGCCGTGTTGCAGTATCGTTTCTACTAGAGCCAGCCATCGCTTGCACCTGATGAAACTCGCGCCATCCACTAATGCCAATATGGGCAGCAGAACCTCGTTTGGCACAACATTCATGGTTGCTTGTACTGTCATCACGTTTCGGCGCGAGCGCTTGCTGGCGTGCGAAATAACCTAACAGTAATGAACAGATGTGGAGTCTACAAGCGAAAATGAAAAGTTGAGCTCGTTTGCGCCTAAATTGAGCAAGTGTTCTAATCGTCAGCATTGGCACGCCGGAGAGCGAGAGAGTGCAATAAATAGTGAACTTCTTTGGTTTATGCATTCTTCGCATACATGGCACACTCCCCTTCGTAAGCGAATATGTCCAGTTGTAAGACATTGATTTGCCAACATTAATACTAGAAAAATAATATGCCAAAATGCATAACCTGCGTAGAAACGGTATACTTCTTTCTTTAAGCCTTTGAAAGTTACTACCAATGGGTGGTAACGGCTAGGGTAGTAACATTTACTAACTACTGGTAGTACCGGCAGAGGTAGTAACTGTTACCACCCTCACCGTTACTAACTCCACTTACTACCTGGGTTGTAACATATGTGACAAATCATTGCTACCCCAAAGTTAGCAAGTACTACCACCTTTTTTCTAAGAGTGTACTGTAAACGCACGTGCATGGAAATGGTTGAGCTTGTGCATTCCACCTTACTTGACCTAAAGTTTACGACACTACGCAGAAAAGCAAGAAAACATTCGTTTAACAATCCGAGATGGCAGCACGTTTGATCAAAATGTTAAGTGGACGACGTCATCATGAGGCTAACTACGCCCACTGCGTGGCGAACGCCTCTTCTTCATTGCCACATAGATCTTCTTCATACCACATAGATCTTGTTTCATGTATACGTGCCTTGAAACCAGCGTAGTGGTTACTGGTCACATTAGTTTCTTCGATATATTGCTCTGCGAAGCTGTAGCGCAGTACGCCTACCTTCTTTTTCTTAATGTGCCCCGTTCGTTATAGTTCGCTGTGAACGTGGTGTAAAAGAGCTCAAGGGTGTATATCCTGAAAAATTACTGGGCGTACACCTGTTGCCTTGGAGAAAATATTTTTTATTCATAAATGTGGCTCTCTAATTGTACGAAAAATTTGGGAACCCTCCCTTAGGCTTCGCCTTTAAGACTCGAACGCGATAGCGAAATCTGGTACATGGCGCGCTCTTCAAGCACCAAGTGCATACTTATTATTATGTTTTGTTACAAACATACTCACGTGCATTCACACACGCACACAGTAGACTATACCAGCGCGCGCGTGAATGGTACATACAGGTTTTGATCTAAAGCAAGAGTCGCATGACTTCCAAGATACACGCCGCGCGCTCGCCATATCGAAGGGCATAAAGAGTCTCACAATGCGTCATAGCTGGCATCACATTATCTAGCCTTCGCTGTTTGCTTGATCAACGCCTCTGTAAAGGCATGATATGATTTTCACTAGATGGACATAGATGTCTATTTTTAGAGCTGTTGGAAAGTTCCTGTGTGTTTTTAGCGACAATGGCTGCATTATCCGGGCCTTTTTCGACGTAGTTTGAGGCCTCCCAAATGCGCCTACAAATCGCCGAATGGGCTTGTTTTCGTCGGGACACCTATTTAACCAAATGCGTTAAAGGGGCCCTGGAACACTTTTTCAAGTAACATGAGAATGAAATCACTAGAAGAGATTATTGCCTCACGAATTCAACGCCACAAAAATTTTATGAATCCGTTCAGAGCGAGTGGAATTACAAAGGTTTTTCGCATGCTGCAATTGTACTCTTTCTTCTTTGGTCCCGACGAAAGCACTGAAAGCTAAGCACGGAGAGGTGGCAGGGGCAAAAAAACTATGTCAACCACGCCTTGTGACCTTGAGCACTCTTTTTTTTCTTCGTCAAATGCCTGGCTTTTTCAGTGTGATCACGCGCGCACGCGTGCACAAGTAGCGACCTCTCTCGGCAATCTCTTTAACGAGCTTTCTCGCTCACAGACAATTTTTTGCTCTCAAACAACGGAGCCGACACCGACGGCAGCATTTCTGCGACACGAACTCTCTAATGCTATCGCCTTGATATACATCGCGCTTTGAGATATTAGAAATAAACATACTTGCGTTCGCACCACACGTAATGGGCAATAATGTTAATATATGGTGGTTTTGGCACGGTAAACCGCACACATAAATCAATCAATGTGTAAAAACTTGAAGCCCTTTCAGACAAAGGCTAATACTATTCTTTTGAAGAACTTAGTTTGATATTTAGCTCAAGGTTTTGTACGCAATCTTCGACATCAGCGCATAACGGCCATTAATAGATTTTTCTTAGTTCGCCTCTTAATGCTCATAATAGAAAACATTTGCGGCACATTAAAGGGATACTAAAGGCGACTATTACGTCGACATTGATTGTTGAAATAGCGCTCCAGAAACCTCGTAGTGTTACTTTTGTGCCAAGAAAAGGCCTATTTTGAAATAAAACCACGTTTTTGTGCTCCGCATCTGGTTAGCGCACTTCAAATTACCTGCCTCAAGAAGTCGACTGACCGGACCGACTCACGTCACTGTTGCCGTGTACAACGTTGCCCGACTTTACTGCGCTAGTAGCAGCAGACCGAAAGCAGAGGGAGCCCCAGCAGCAACAACGGCCATTGATCAATTTCCCGCCATTGGCTTGAAGATTGCAGACATTCTTTGTTTCAAATGCGCCCCTAGATGGCACAACCTGTCGCGTGTAATCACGCGAAAATGTAATTTTAGAACCACTGGCGCCATTCCCCGTAGTAACGTGTGACATTTCTTTTTTTTTCCATGAATCAAGTAGGAACGAACAGGCCGCATTTTATTGCGTCTCTTGATTCACGGAAGGGTCTTTATTTAGTGCAGTTAGATTGATTACTAGCGGATAATTGTAGGCGGTCTATCTGATGTCATCGGGATCATTTTGAAAATTTCCTACTGCGGCGCTTGTGTTCTTGTGCATTTACATTAATTTCTCGGTAAGGAGGGCACTGTTGTTGATAATATTGTCGTTTATATGTTGTCGTACATTGAGCTTTCACTCTGACGTAAATTCTTATTTGCCATTAGTGTTCCTTTAAGCAGCCGCATACGGCAAAGCTTTGCTCTTAGTGCCGTTAAAGAAAAAGTCACAGCTTTGCCGGAAAGGCGAAGCAATGAACGCGATAGCAACAAATTGGAAAGTCACGCGCAGAATGGCAAGCATATTGAAATGCGTCCCTCGTTTTTCACGCACAAATGACCCACGAGACATGCTCACAAGAACAGATGAACGCGAATAAGGGCCTAAGTTCTTACTCGGTGTGTTTGGAAAGCACGCCCTTTTCCCAAACGGAGACTGTGCAACAATTGAAGTGATCTATGTGTGCAACCGGTAACTACAGCATACTCGTTCCGGTGAAAGCCCAAGGACAGCCAAGACGTACGATTGTACGTCTTGTTAGACGTACGATTGTTCGCCTAACACTGCAGGCAAAGTGGTGGCTATCGGTAAATAGCGCCTCGGCGCGAGCCATGCCCTCAGTGGTTAGCTGGCATTAGGATATTTAATAGTTACTACGAAATGTGTTTCAGGACTTCTTTGAAAGTGCTACGTATCGCTCAAATGCAGTGAGTCCGTGGCGGATACAGTCATCGCCTACAGCTCGGTGGGATGGATTGAGCGACCGAGTGAGTGCTTCAGCCACGCGCCGTCCATCTTCGACAAATCTAAGTACAACGGTGAGGCTGCCAAGGAAGCGGACCGGGCTCCGGACATTGTGAGTAAACATGGACCATGTGCAAAAGAGCCCCTCCGCAAATAGTCTGACCATAGTCGTCCGAGTACTAGTCCCCATCGAGCTTCGATCGACTGTAACCATAGCTCCTCGGAATTTTGACGCAAACGACTAATACGCGCCTGATCAGCCGTAGTTATCATAGAGCTGGCGCACACGGCTGACGCGTAAACTTACGCCGCTGCTGCTCTTCCATTTTGCTTCGCTTTGCTGTGTCCAGCAGGATCGGATACGGCAGCGCACCGTTGCTCTCAATGGTGAGTTGAGAAGCTAAGCATGGAGGCGGTGCACGTGCAGCTGCATCTGCCGTTGCGTCGCACGCTCTCGACGCAGTGCGCTTTTAGGAGCGAATCTTCTTATGACGTGGCTTGTGCGTCCCCGTTGTGGGTAACCGCCCCTCGTTAATTCTTGAACCGGCCATAAGGGACAGTATTTGTACTATACGCTGAAAAATGCAAAATGGCACGACGCTAGATGGTCTTATTTGTACAAAAGGAGGATTGACGGCACACGTACGGAAGGAGAGACGATCGCGCGACTACAATCACGTGTTCATCGGCGGCACCGTACGCTAGGGGGTGCTCTATAGTACAATAAAAATGGGGAATACTGGATACACTAGGTGTGGAAGATGTAGTCACTAATTTTTTAAAGGAGATCTACAAAAGTAACAAGGTAGTTATAAAGCGGGAAAAACAGGTATGTATGCCCACAGAGGCGAAACGGGGGCTTAAGGTCCCTAGATGAAACAAGGTAGCGTCACTCATTGTTCTCGAGCCGTCGTCCTCACTCTCTCGATTACTCCTCTTTTTCTCTGCCATCCACGTCTGTAATTGGTAGATTACTTGCACGTGATCTTGCAAATGACTGGTGGTGTTATTTATTATTATGCAAAAGGTTCAAAACGAGTACGCATGCGCATATGGCTCCAGCCGGATTCTCGCCGTGACCAAAGACAAAATCGTAGCCAGAACATAAACTGAAGACGAGGAGTGTTTCGGTGTGCGCTAAGTCGACAATGATTGTTTCGCCATGCTCGTTCAATGCAACATCTGCGTTTTTCAGCAATGCTGCGTTGCCGTAAACAACAGAAAATGGCTTCGCTCTCTTCAACTTACCTCGTGTTTTCCGAGATGAAGCGCACCATTAAGTGCAACTATGAACCATTTCACGCGAATGCTTTCGTGTATGTCGACGCGGATCTGCGAAGCGAGTTCACTTGTCGGTTTTTATTGAAACGCCGGGCGCGCGTCTAATGCGTGTCTAGTGCATGCCAGTTGGTACAAATGCATGTGGGTATGCACGTATACAGAACAGCTGTAGGTTGTAATCAACGCACCTTCAGAAACATTTCACTCTTGACCAGTTCCCGCTTGAGCCGAAACGCGCTGCTTTGAGACACCTCACCAGTAGAACTCTCACTTTTCAGGAAGTTCCCAGCACCACATCAGGGCATCATGATTGTCCAAATGGGCACATTTAAAAAAAAAAAGTCATCGCAGTGCTGCTGGACGAGTGTTCGTACCAGTCTGGTCGTAGTTTTTTTTTTCTTGCGTGTGCACAAGCCGGTTGTAATCAATCGTCACAACGTCACGCCCTGTGGCCACTTACAGGATCCACCAAGAAGCACGTTCACTGTGTCACAGCACGAACAAAACACAATCGGAGAAGTGGACTAGTTAGAACTGGACGAAATACCGCGGCCGTGGAACTAAAATGTACTACGCGAGACGCCTTGGCTAGTGGTGTAAAGTATAGAACTGCCCAACGTTGCCGGTTGAGTAACGCACATCCCGCTTGCTCTTGTGTTGTGCCGTATATGTTCATAAAGGTAACTGTTTATTCTACGTCTCATTTCGTTCCATTTTGTTTCAATTACATCTATTCACCGTAGCAACAGAACCCAAACATTCGCTTTTGGATTAAAGTTTTAAACCTTCTAGGGGGCGCTTCAGGCAAATAAGCGAGGAGGAAAAGGGAGGGTGTCACTACCTTGGAAACTTGTTTCATCTAGGGACCTTACGGGGGCTTTGGCAGGGGTGCCCTCTGTCACCCTCGTTATTCATGATGTACCTACAAGGATTAGAGGCCAAATTAGAGGGAAGTGGACTCGGCTTCAACCTCTCTTTCGTCAAACAAGGAAAACTCATTGAACAGGCACTACCAGCATTGATGTACGCAGATGATATAGTGCTAATGGCCGACAACAAGGAAGATTTGCAGAGATTGGTGGATATTTGCGGTAATGCGGGAGATAGGTTAGATTTCAGATTCAGTAAGGAAAAATCAGCAGTCGTGATTTTTAATGACAATGAACGTAGTGAGCTTCGAATACAGGAGGTCAGGCTAGATATAACAGATAAATACAAAGATCTGGGCGTATGGATAAGCAATGGGGCCGAGTACCTAAGGGAACATGAAATATACGTGTCGACTAAAGGTAACAGGAATGCTGCGGTAATGAAAAACAGGGCACTGTGGAATTACAATAGGTATGATGTTGTGAGAGGAATATGGAAAGGGGTCATGGTTCGGCAATGCGTCTGACGTTAGGCAATGTGGTCTTGTGCATGAGATCAGAAGTTCAAGCAAGATTAGAAATTAAGCAACGTGGAACAGGTAGGCTTGCATAAGGAGCTCACGGGAATACACCAAATCATGGAGTACAAGGTGATAATGGATGGACATCATTTGAGGGCAGAAAAGCTAGCAGCAAGATAAAGTTTGAGAAGCGATTGAGAGAAATGGGGGAGGGGCGTTCGGCTAGGAAGGTATTCACTACTTGTACATGAAAAATGTCGATACAAAATGGCGGAAGCAACCAGATAATTGACTGCTAAATACTTGGAAAACAGCAGGGGGCCAAACCAAAAAGATTTATCGGTTAAAAAGAAGGTGAAGGAAGCTGAGACCGATATGTGGAGAATTGGCATGATTAAGAAGTCCGCACTAGAGATCTATCGAACTTTTAAGCAGAAAATAGCCAAGGAAAGAATATATGATCATACTCGGGGTAGTTCTCTACTGTTTGAGGCCAGGACGGGAGTATTGCGAACAGAGATATATCGGGCCAAATACGAAGGGGTAGGCACGGTATGCAGTGCGTGTGGAGAGGAAGAAAAAACTGCCGAACATTTGATAATGTTCTGTAAAGGGCTTCACCCTGTAGTTCAGGTTGATGGCGCAGAGTTTTTCAATGCACTGGGGTTTAGGGACAGTGAGGGTAAAATAGACTTTCAGCGGGTAGAATTAACTAGAAGGAGGTTATCTGATTGGTGGCTAAAGTCAAGGCACGTCTGAAAATTGAACCCTTCGCTGCAAAGTACAAATCCTCAGCCTCACAGTTTAAGGAAAAAAAAATAAATGAAGTGTTTGGTTCATTAAGTATTATGGCTTGGTAGCGCTAGCCACCGACCGATCTAAAGGGTACGGCTCTAGCCATCCGTCCATCCATCCATCCATCCATCCATCCATCCATCCATCCATCCATCCATCCATCCATCCATCCATCCATCCATCCATCCATCCATCCATCCATCCATCCGTCCATCCGTCCATCCATCCGTCCATCCGTCCATCCATCCATCCGTCCGTCCGTCCGTCCGTCCGTCCGTCCGTCCGTCCGTCCGTCCGTCCGTCCATCCGTCCAAACCGCCGTTTTGGTGCGCGCGCGCCTGTAGAGACTCGTCAACAGAAGATGGATAAAGCTGTTGAGCGACGTGCACGCGGGGCGGCGGCGGCTCGCGCTCGATAAAGGGACCCCGACGTGCGGGCGCGCGAGGCAGAAGCGCGCCGCGGGGACCATACAGTGCGACAACGGGAGTCCGAAGAGGCGTAGCAGCGTCGCGCGGGCCCAGCTTCGTCCCACTGTGTATGATTCACCCCGTGAATATGCTCTCATTTTTTCTGTGCTCGTTTTCTCCGTACTCTGTTTGCATTATGCGAACGCGTTAGGAGTGATGCAAGATGAAACTGCAGCGCGGCAATTTCTCTCGTTGGCCGTTGTGTACACTTCGGAGAGCAAGCGTCCACGGAAAGCTGCGAAACTTACCAGGTTCTAGAAACACTAATGTGGGGAGCGCTGAGGCGGCGGGGAGCTGTAATTGACACCAGTGATGGCGACAACGATGGAGGGCAGGGTGCACGCCTACACGTAGCTTCGGTGCTAAAAAAAAGTGAACTAGACAACCTAAATTGGAGAGCATAGACATGAGAACGTTTCAGGAAACAAAAGCTGCAAAATCATCGGTTGAATGCTTTAGGCAGATGGGTGATCGCTGAATGAGGTGCCGGTTACGTAGGCCACATCTTTCGCGCATTCGTTTGTATACAGTGTTTGATAGCTGGTTCCTATACAGCTGCGCTACATCTTCTATACTTAAGTGCAATGAGGCTGTGAAGAGGGTGGCACGATCGAATAGCAAGAATAACACAAGCTTACATGAAATTCGTTTACTTTTCGGGTGGCTGTTAAAGGTACTGACCATTGGTTGATTGATTCTTATGTGGGTTTAGCGTTCCGAAATGCCCATATGATTATGAGAGACGCCATATTTTGGGGCTCCAGAAATTTCAACCACCTGGTTTTATTAACGTGCACCCAAACATGACTTACAAGAGTCTAGAACGTGTGATTGGATCCCAGTAGGAAGAAAAATACTATAAAATTTAGTTAGAAATGCCAGCGTTCTTTTCACGTTATAGGCATGATTTATATTTTAGAATCATGTTTTCTTTAGTCTTGCTCAAAATTAAAGAACTTTGTTACCTGCTATGTCGCAAAGCACAACAAAAAAGGCTTGAATGTGGATTATGGAATAAACCAGTAACATATAGTCCACCCTCTGCTGCTGTACGCATATATGTAGTTGCGCAACATGACGTTGTCAGGCCTGCTGTTCTTCAAATCCAAATCCGACTAACAAGTGGCTAGCACGCGTGATTAGATCTCCGTAGAAATGAAAATACTATAAATTTATTGACAGATAACACAATTCTTCTCACGTTATAGGGCTGTGCCCTACCACGCTTGTCCAAGACTATTTTTTGACTCCGATCGAAACGTCGACAAATAAACTTTTCATTCGCGCATGCACACACACCACACACACACACACACACACACACACACACACACACACACACATATATATATATATATATATATATATATATATATATATATATATATATATATATATATATATATATGTGTGTGTGTGTGTGACGAACCACACGAGAACGGTGTGGTGGAATGAGAGATAAGGAGGAAGACGAAGAAAAATAAATGGTTCATCGTACAACCATCACGCCTCCTGCGTCACACTAGTCGACAGGATCGACCGTGCCCTTCATCATGGCCACATCCAAGAAAGTCATCAACATCCCGAAGTACTCGGGAGCATCTACAGACGTCCCCTTTGGCAAGTGGCTCCGACTCTTTGAGGTGAGGACTGCGGCCGCAGCATAGACGGAGCGAGACAAGCTGTGCTACTTCTCCGATTACCTTGAATGTGAGGCTTTCAGATGGTTTCTCACCGAGGTTTTCGACACAGACGCGTCTTGGGAGAGCTTATATGAACGCATGAAGGGACGCTTTAGTAGCGGCGTCGTGGATCCTTTTCACCAATTCATTCATTGCCGGTTGCGAACAGGCCAGAGCTTGAAGGAATACTAGAATGAAAAAAATTGCCCGCAGCTTCCCTCGGGGGAACACTGAGGAAGATGCGGAGCGTAACTCACGCTAGCCGAGGGAACTCGACCGGCAATCAATGACTGCTTGCACGTAGCACACACGACGTAGTCGGCATAGTCGGTGCCCTTTCCAAACGTATCGCAAAGAACCGACAACGCTTTGGAGTTGTTCTGAATGTTGCCGATCCGAGTTAAGTTGTTATCGAACCAAAGACGATCACACACCTTGCAGGTGTGGCCGAAGCTTCGGTCGAGGAAGTCGCGCTTGAAGCGAGCGTTGGGCGTGGCATACTGCTGGGCGCGCCACGCCGCTACCTCGGCGCGCTTGCGCTCGCGGGCAGCATCGGGATCGGCCTCTCGTCGCCGACGCTTGCACTCGGCTTCCCGTTTTCGAAAGTCCGGGTCCTCTTGTCGACGCTTACGTTTCAAAGCGGCCGAATCCGGTGCTGCTGCTCGACGCTGACGTCTCTCAGCGGCTTCACGTTCTATAAGTTGAGCATCTTCCGCTCGACGCCGACGTTTACGTTCGGCGTCGCGAGCTCTTCTCCGCGCTGCCTTGTCTTCGGACGACGACTTGGTTGCGGTTCCGCCAACACTTTGGCCGGCGCTGGTCGAAGGGACGTCGATCATTGCGACCTCGGACGTCGACACGCCGTACAAACCAACCGACGAGCGGCAACTGAGCGAGCGAGCACCGACCTTGAGTATATATACAGCGCGACGGCGCATGCACTGTCAGCTGTCGAATGTTCGAGAAGGGGGAGAAGCGCCACGGCGCATGCGCGCGCGTCAGCTGCCGATGTTCTCGAAGCGTGACGGCGCATGCGCGCTACATTATACAGCTAGCGAATGTTCGTGAAGAGGAGAAGCGCACGCGGTGTGTAGAGGAGGAAGGGTGCACAGATGGTGGAGGAGTGAAGCGCGCGCGGTGTATAGAGGAGGAAGGGATGCACAGATGGTGGAAGAAGGGGGAGGAAGCTTGCGGACAGCGCCGCACTACAAGCCTCGAGTATTAGATGCTCCGCATCTAAAAATGTCTCTCGGACGCCTCGCCGACCTAAAAGACACGCACCTTATATCAGGGCTCATCGACGGCCTTCCTGCGCATATGGAGATGGCGCTTGCTGGGCTTACCTCGTCTACACCAGAGGCATGGCTTACAGCTGCACTTCGTGTAGAGTCAACCATGCAGAGAATGAAGTTACACCGCTTTCCACCAGCTCGGAATACACAGATTAACGTAACAAGTGACAGAACAAGTCAGCGTCAACGGAATACCCCGGTACGAACACCCGTGCGTGAGTGCAAACACTGCGCGATGGATGGCTTACCCCGACAGATGCACTGGCATAATGAATGCCCACGACGCGCAAGCATTTCCGCCCTCTCCACCAACCAGGGAAACGAGGAGGGCGACCCAGAGTTCATGTAATTCAGTTTGATGCCCTCATTAACGGGTACCCTGTAAGCGCTACACTTGATATCGGAGCTACGATTACCTGTATCAACGAAGCAGTGCTGAAGGCACTTCACCTCTGAATAATGAGGAATTCATGCATCTCAGTTCAACAAGCCACATCATCTACCAAAACTTTGGGTCGCGTTAATCTAAAGGTACAGATAGGTAAAGTGACAAAAGAAATTCAGGCTCATGTTCTACAAGGCATGAAGAGCAACTTACTTCTTGGCTTAGATAGTGCTTGTCGCTGGACCTTGACACTCTGACTCTACGCTAAGGGAAAGACATCCTCCATTCTCGTACACAGAACCAAACCACGGTTAATAAGGGCGCGTCTTTGCAAGGTGTTGAAGTTTGTGATGTACTACATCTAAATAAAACTCAACAGTTGACATTGAAGCAGCTTATCCTCCAGTACGGTGACATTCTTTCCAAGTCACAGACAAACATTGGGTGCATCAACGGCGAAATGCATCGAATTCATCTCAACAACAATGTTCCCATTCGTAGAGATCCCTATCGATGCTCAGAAACTGACAGCGTTGAAATTGACAGACAGATCAATGAGCTTCTCAAGCAAGGTGCCGTATGACTATCTACCTCCCCATACGCTGCGCCAGCACTTCTGGCAGAGTTTTTTAAAAAAGGGGAAGGACACACGCGCTTCTGCATCGACTACCGCAAGCTGAACGAATTGACGGTGCCTAATTATCAGCCCATCCCTCGCATCGATGACGTTCTCGATTCTCTGGGGGAAATCTACGTACTTCTCGACATTAGACGTAACGTCAGGTTACTGGCACGTGAAGATTCACCCTGATGACATTCCGAAAACGGCGTTTGTCACACGTACCGGTCACTACGAGTGGCTCGTCATGCCTTTTGGCCTTCGGAATGCTCCGGCCACCTTCGAACGGGCTGTCAAATTCGTATTGGCAAAACAGCGTTTGCAGAACGTCACGAATTACTTCGATGACATTGTTGTCTACTCTGACACGTTTCCAGACCATCTGAGGCATCTGGAGGGCGTTTTGAAAGCTTTCAAAAGCGAAGGCGTCAAGCTGAAATTAAAGAAATGTCAATTCGCTCGAACCTCCATTGAGTACCTGGGACACAAGGTTTCGCATGGCACCGTCTCTCCAAAGCAAAGCAACGTGGACGCAATCCTACGGTTTCCGACACCATCACGCCCTAAAGAGTTGCAGCGTTTTCTCGGCACTGTCAATGTTTACCGGCGATACATCGACCACTTCAGTCAAATCGCTCACCCACTGACGCGCCTGCTCAGCAAAGACGCCACCTGGAACTGGGATGCGGAGTGTGAACTGGCTTTCATTCAGCTCAAGAAATGCGTGACAGAAGAGCCAATCCTTAACATCTAAGATGCCACTAAGCCTTGTGTGCTATACTGCGATGCATCCAACAGAGGTATCGGCGCCGTCTTGAAGCAAGCGTGTGACGAACCACACGAGAACGGTGTGGTGGAGTGGTAGATAAGGAGGAAGACGAAGAAAAATAAATAATTCATCGTACAGCCATCACGCCTCCTTCGTCACATGAATATATATATATATATATATATATATATATATATATATATATATATATATATATATATATATATATATATATATATATATATATATATATATATATATAGATATATAGTCTAGTAGATCCTCCGTGAGCGGTCACAACGTGGTTTATTTCGACGTTTCGGCCTAGAGTCTGGCCTTCATCAGGAATAAAGATACAGTTCATCAGAATAAAGATACAGGAACAAAAATACGGTCCCTCCTGGCACTGGCGGTTCGGTGTGGGGCAAAAAAGAGCTTTTCAGGAAGTCCTAAGCCTTTAACTGCTCGGGGTCCCGTAAACAATTCGTCGTAGAAGGACAGGGGCCGCGTATTGTGGCAGAGGCTGGTCAGCGGGCATTTTAGGAAGTTCTAAGCCTTTAACTACTCCGCGCCCTGTCAACATTTCGTCGTAAAAATAGGGGTGCCCCGTATTGCGGTAGGCTGTGCAAGCGCGTGCAATGCGAATTCCTGGCCCGCTTCTAAATTACGCGTGTCGTGGGGGCCTCCCGGCTGTGCACATGGTTGCTTTTGGGCATGTCGTGCATGGCACAATTGATTGGGTAGTAAAATAAAACAGAAAACAGACGACAGCTGCACTTAGGAAGAGTAGTTACACTTGGAATTGTTTTAGGTTGTCCAGTGCCCTTCGCAGCTGCAGTGCCGTGAACTCAGTTACTATTTTCATCGTTGCCGTTATTGTTTTCTAATGCTTTAATTGCTGCAAGTGTACCAGGATTCTCATTTATTCCTCTATCGAGGGTGTTAAACCTCTATCAAAACATCTCAATCTTCCCGACCATGCATTCGACAAACTATCAGTAACGCTCTTAGAGACGGGATTTAAATCAAATCGAGAACGTGAACAACGAGAGTCATACCTTATCCACCGATTTAACACCCTCGATAGAGGAATAAATGAGAATCCTGGTACACTTGCAGCAATTAAAGCATTAGAAAACAATAACGGCAACGATGAAAATAGTAACTGAGTTCACGGCACTGCAGCTGCGAAGGGCACTGGACAACCTAAAACAATTCCAAGTGTAACTACTCTTCCTAAGTGCAGCTGTCGTCTGTTTTCTGTTTTATTTTACTACCCAATCAATTGTGCCATGCACGACATGCCCAAAAGCAACCATGTGCACAGCCGGGAGGCCCCCACGACACGCGTAATTTAGAAGCGGGCCAGGAATTCGCATTGCACGCGCTTGCACAGCCTACCGCAATACGGGGCACCCCTATTTTTACGACGAAATGTTGACAGGGCGCGGAGTAGTTAAAGGCTTAGAACTTCCTAAAATGCCCGCTGACCAGCCTCTGCCACAATACGCGGCCCCTGTCCTTCTACGACGAATTGTTTACGGGACCCCGAGCAGTTAAAGGCTTAGGACTTCCTGAAAAGCTCTTTTTTGCCCCACACCGAACCGCCATTGCCAGGAGGGACCGTCTGATCGGGAGGAATGCGCTAGTGAACGGAAACATACACAGACCGCTGACATCAGAAAGGTGAAGGGGAGAGGGGGGAGAGAGATGGGGGGGGGGGAGTGGAGGGAAAAGTGGAAGGGGGGCACCCGAGGGGCGTTCACCGTATATTATTTTTCTCTTTTTTCTTTTTTTCTTTCCTTTCCTTTTCTTTTCTTTTTTTTCTTTTTTTTTCCCTCTTACCTTGCCCTCTGATTTGAGATTGTATAAAGCTGAGCACCGACAAACTGTATCTTTATTCCTGATGAAGGCCAGACTCTAGGCCGAAACGTCGAAATAAACCACATTGTGACCGCTCACGGAGGATCTACTAGACTATATGCAACGCTACGGCCACTCAACCACCATGCCTGCCTATATAGATATATATATACATATATATATATATATATATATATATATATATATATATATATATATATATATATATATATATATATATATATATATATATATATATATATATGTAGACATATAGACGTAGCGAGGAAGGAAGCGCACTGGCTCCGTAGTAAAAACAGAAGCGAGAAAGCACGACTTACACGACTTACGAGGAAACACTTTTATTAATCACATACGTTTCGGCTGGTGGGCCAGCCTTCGTCACTGACGAAGGCTGGCCCACAATCGGACACAATTGGACACAATCAAATAATATCTGAAATGATGTTTGCACATTACACTAAAACAGGTAACAGGTTCGCGTGTGCACAGCAAGCGTACAGTGTGAAACATTGCTAACTTTCACGTCCGTTTGTAATTTCTGTGCGCAGTTATCTGTTTCAAGAATGATGACGAAAGACAAGAAGTACAAAGGCCGCGCCAAGATGGGCCTCTCGTTCGAGCTTGGCACGCTGGTGTACCATCTCAAGGCCGAGGCTGTTAACTTGGATATGGTAAACGCAGCTTGCCACGGAATGTACGTCACCAGCATGGACATTGTCGTAAGTTTCTTTTTAGAGGCGAAGCTTTTTATAGCGGCACCCATTCGTCCCTCGTAGCTGTTGTAGTGTTTAACAAGTATAACATTTTGACATCCAAGGTGGTGCTGGTGAGATATTTTTTGTGTGCGTTGTTGAACAATAAAAGATAGTGCTCAATGTACATGCCGATGGCTGTTAAGGGAGAATGAGAGAGACAGGAGCATTCGGCTTTTAGTTAATGCGCACGCTGTGATCCCCATTAGCAGCTATTGGCATGTACATTGAACACTATCTGACAAGAAAGGGTTGCGACATTATACTCGCTTGGTGTAAGCTCCTTAGTTTTAGAAAGGTTTAGCGAGCGTTGGACCACAGTGCCATGAATACAGTGAACTAGTATATACCATGAACTCGAGGTGGTTAAAGGTGGGAGGTAGACACCAAGCGCAAGCCGTAAGAAAGTGTGCATATGTCATCTCTCGTTTAGTCCTTGGAATGTCCGTTGGATGGCCGTGCATATGCGGAATAAATGATGAAAAGATGCGAGATGGTGGTACTTGGAGTGTTGAATAGATGAATGAACAGACACACAGACAGATGCATGGATGGAGGCATGAACGGACGCAGGGGTGGATGCATAAACGAACGCAGGGACGGATGACGAACAGACGCATGCACGGACGGGTGGATGGACGGTCACACAGATGGACGCATGGACGGACGGAAGCAACAACGAATGGACGGACGAATGCTTCGCCCCACTCTCCATCATTCACTCCGTGGATATGCTGCCATTTTTTCTTCTTTTGTGTCAAGCATAAGCCCGGTATTTTAACTTGCTCATTTCATCGCCGAAGGACTTTGGCCAACATTTGATGGTACGCTCTTGTCCCGGTTGTTAGTGTGTGATACCATGTAGAACACTTTAAAAAATAAAGGTTATAGGAAAGGTACAAACTGATGCATTCGCTACTCCTCGACACGTTTACTACCTCTTGCGAACGTTTTCTTCTCAAGCGTTAGTAACTATGATTGCAATACTTAGCACGTAAACATTAGTTGAGGTTGAGGTAGCGTTAGTTGACAAAACATTAGTTGAGGCTGACAGGCACATGCGCTACCACCAGGAGATGACGTCACCACTAACCCCTTTTAAACTAGCTCACCAAGAATGATACGGCGCCATTGAAAAGAATAGGTCCTCCTGTCGAAACTTCGGTCAGCCAGTCTGAGGCACTTCCACTGTTCACCCTGGTTATTTCACAATTTCGTAATAGTTGGCGTTTAATGTCCCATAACCACCAGATGATTACGAAAGATGCTAACTTCTTTCGTACGACCTACTTATTAATAAAATAAACGTTGCTACCTCTATTACTTGCGGTACACTGTGACCTAGTTGTAACAGTTTTAGGAAAAAGAAGTAACCCAAGTGTAACTGTCGTAATTTTGTTGAAGTAAGTTTTAACGCCACCTAATGGCACACGTATATACTAATAGGGAGATATGAAGATTTATGTCCAGAACTACAGATACCGAAGTCAATGAGTGTTTGTTGATTGCTAGCTGAACTGTGCAACGTGTGCTACCCTAGGTAGGGCTACAGTGTATTCATATCTTTTCGATACACTTATACGGTGCGTGTCACGTGGAAGCCTTGGTATTCAGTTTTTGCCCACGTATGCATTGTTACAGAAGAGGATTGTTCGAGATTATTGCATAAAAACGCTACTATATAATATTACCCCTTTTGATCGAGTTTTTATTGGTAGCGAAATTGGTAGGTAACGTCAGATAGAAAGCGCCATGTTTGTAAAGTAGTAAACTAGGCCGTTCCTACATTCAGTTAGTACATATGCTTATGAAGGGGTAAACAAGGGGAATGTGGAAGGCTCACTTTTTCTACGTTGGACATACTAAGAACTAAGACGCTACAATCTCATTGAAGTTATAAGGGATTTTATTAGAAGTAATTGTGAAGTTAAAACTCACAGTTTCACAGTAAGGGTGAAGCACTGAGTGCGATAGCAACAAATAGGAATGTAATACGATGTGAGGGAAGCAGCTTCAGGGTGCGATCTGACGCATCTCTACAAAACGCTGGTGTAAGAGAATACGGCGCTCCAGACGCTCTTCGCACCGTCTCATCACATTGAGAAAGAAGCTTGTATAATATAAGGGTATGCGAGACTCCCACTGACAGTTGGCGAAATAGCCAGATACCTCCCCTTCCTTTTTCCTCGCATCTCTTCACCCTTCTCAAAGATGAGCGCGGCGTTTTTTCTCCGCTTGAGCGCTCGATGGCAGATGCAATCGGCCGGGAGAATCTTATGGCACGCGCCTCGTATAGTTACGAACATGGGCCGGTTTGTTTCATCACTGCTTCAGGCGCGTTCGTCACCCCCGCTCGCGCTCTATCACCCGCGGGTAGAACGTAGAGGCGCTGGGGAATATCAGGAACTTAGACTTCATACATGGCAAGATGGTGACGGTGATGGCTAAAACCCATCGAGACTGTCCATGTAATTGCGACCGCAATAACTTTGAACAAAGTAAAGTGAACTAAAAGACAACTTGGAGCCCACAAGAACCGTACCGGCCACCTTCGCATTACGAGTCCAGATGTGAGCCCAAGTTTTTTTTTTCTTTCCTGCATTCTTACCGTGTGTCTGGTTCTGGCTGAGAGGGTACCTTTACGCAGTAAGCAAAGCAGTATTGGTCAGCTGCCAGCTTGCAAACGAGCAACTGCTGCGTGACGCCAGCAGGCAGAGTAAGTGTGGTACTCTCGCCGCCATGGCTGTGATTGGAACTGACTGATACTTCCAGATTTAAATGCACAATCAGGCCAAATGAAGTGGCTGAAGAAATGATCATCACGGCAGCTGAATTGATAGAGCGTTGGACGCGTGATTCCGAAGTTGCAGGTTTGATTTCTGCCAGATGATAGGTGAACCCCAAGGGACAAAAAGAGAGCAGACTGTATGTGGGAACCAACGGGTGTTAAGGACTTCACAGTCGAGAAGAGATGGTCACCCCGCCACGATGGTCTAGTGGTTAATGTGCTCGGCTGCTAACCCACAGGTCGCGGGATCGAATCCCGGCTGCGGCTGCTGCATTTCTGATGGAGGCGGAAATGTTGTAGGCCCGTGTGCTCAGATTTGGGTGCACGTTAAAGAACCCCAGGTGGTCGAAATTTCCGGAGACCTTCACTACGGCGTCTCTCATAATCATATGTTGGTTTTGGGACGTTAAACCCCACATATCAATCAAAAAGAAATCGTCATGGGCAGAACACGTAGCGCGAAGGAAAGATAACCGCTGGTCCTTAAGGTTCACAGATAAGATTACAAGAGAAGGCTAGCGGGTGAAGGATAGGCAAATTTTGGAGGGCAGGTAAAATTAGGAAGTTTGTGGGTATAAAGTGGCAGCAGCAAGCACAGGACAGAGTTGACTAGCAGAACATGGGAGATGCCTTTGTCCTGCAGTGGGCGTATAGTCAGGCTGTTGATGACAATGAATTACCGAGCGTGTGACATTTATTTTGAACGAACAAGCCGTGATTCTTATGCTAGATTTTCTCTTGTAATGTTTTGTTAGAAAGAATAGTTTTGAAGCAGTATGCTAAGAATACTGTGGTTCTGAGATGTACGTTGAAAACAGGCTCCTTTATTATAAACTACGTTGTGACTTTTGTCGTTTTGAAGTTTCTATTTATACTTACATTGTTTCTTTCGCAACATTTTGATAAAAAAATATTTATTATTGCTATTTTTTTATTTCTAGCCCTGCAGGCTCAACGTGCATTTTCTCCGAGCCGAGGTTTTTCAAGGGGTTAATCTGGGTGAAGTCCAAACCCAAAAGACGACGGCCCTGCTTTTTGAGGATGACAAGACGATCACAGAAAAAGTAAGTTATGGGTGGGCCTAAATGATTAGGAGGGAAGTTTCTTTTTTTTTCGTGCGAGGCCGCATACATTACTTCGCTAGCGTAATTGAAAATGACGTCACTTGATGTTACGTGACGGTGCAATCAACAGTGTTTATCATAATATTATCTACGGCTTGGACCATTGCGTCTCCACCGGAAAGCGACGGCTGCGGCCGACCAGGCGAGGTACAGGTGAGGTACAGAAATCTTTGGCTGGCAGTCTGTACAGCCTCGCGTGTGCCAAACAAAAACAAAAAAAAGGAGTTCTTAGGTCGGGGCTTACACCCTAATTCCGTACTAAATTTTTCGTTAGACATTACCGACGCACCATTTGGTGACAAGATGGCGGTTGCGGTGTGCCTACCCGTCCCGTCGTATTGATTGGCCCCTCATGTCCCTTTCTTTGGTGCTGTTTCAGTGCTCGTAGCCACAACGAATACTGGGTGTCGCTTTTTGTTTTGCTTCACCAAGTTTGTGTGATTTATTATTGTTTTTTTTACGTAGCGGCTGCGATGAGGTGGATTCCAGTGCCGGGCAAGCGTCGTTATTTATGCTGTTTGCATAGCCGGTATAAATAACGGCGAGCTCGATATGCCGGCCCCATGATGCGGCCATACACTTAGGCAGGAATGGAAGGGGCTGCTGGAGCCCCCCTCTCTCCTTGCAAAATTTATAAAGAGGGTATAGGGGCGAAAGACGAATCGAATTATAAAGAGGGTGGTGGGAGGATTTTCAACATAAAATAAATAGTCAAAATAGATGTTTTTTCCATATTACTGAAAGTTTCGTCGCGCCCATGTCAAGAAAATACGACAAATACAATCAGAAATGAGTGACGTCGTGCACGAAAGTACCGACATGAAATTAGAAAGCTGAAACTTCCAACTTGATTTTGTCCGTTAGTATTGAACGTACGAAATCAAAGCTTGCAACGTCAGACTTCCAAGGAAACAGTTAAATAGTCTAAACCGAGGTAGTGTGGCGCTTTTGTGTCCATTCGAACAGTGACAGTGCCTTGTGACGTCACCGTGACGCCAAAAGTGACCGCATTTAGGATGTCATCACGGTGACGTCTGATTGCGCGCTCACCGCACCAATTCTGGGCAAAAGTGTGTCTACCCTTGAATCGTTAAACAGTGCAACGCCCTCATCACTCGCAGAAAGTTTCACGTGGGGAGAAAGACTGCAATCAACTGTGTTTATCATGATATTGTTCACGGCTTGACATCCCAAAACTACGTTATGTTTGTGAGAGACACCGTATAGTGGAGGAGTGCAGAAATGTCGGCCACCTCGAACTTTCCGCTGTGCACTGACCTTACACAGTGCATGGGCCTATAACATTTCGTCGCCACCGGAAAGCAATGGCTGAGGAGCTGAGTGCCATAACCACTGCTACACAGCCACGAACAGTTTAGTTTGTAATTTAGTATCAGAGATTTTTTCCTGGGTGCCCTTTATTCGCCTCATGCGCGTTAATCAATTGACGATTGTTGGGTGCCGGCCTAGTTAACATTTCACAGTGCATCAAACGTGGAAGAAAAATAGTAGACACGGCGGCGCTGCATGTCTACTCATTGTTAATTCGCGCTGCGTGCGCTGGGAAACGCTGAAATTTTCAATATTTTGTTACGCGGCCTGCTAGACTGCGGCGTAGCGCGAAAAAGGAATTCTGTCGGGAAAGTTTATACTTGTTTCGGTCTCCTTACAGGACTGAAATGTTTTTGCGCTCCTTACGAGAATTTAGTGTGGGTTCATTTTGTGACTTTCGCAACACCTTACCTGTGATTTATTACCGACATATACAGGCTATTATTTCTCTTCTTCTTCTTTTCTGTGAGGCAGAAGAATCGAGTGAATCTTAGATTTCGTCGATGCACTTCCCGTCGAACACTGTTTTTGTTTTAAATATGCTCAGCTAGTTTTGTAAAAAAAACTATTTACTTGATAGATGCATATATGTCATTACCAATTGTGTACTGTGTAGCCCTCCTCCACTTTCTAATGTCCTATGGCGCTGAGGGTAGTGTTGTAAAATAAATTTAAAATAATGAAATGAAATAAAGTTAAAAAAAGGTGGACATTCTACCCAGTTCTTGGCGAATGAGACGAGCCCAGGATCGTCCACATAAAACGACTTGCAACGCTAGTGAAAAGTTTGTCGTAAAACTGTAGCCGCATCGAGTTGTAATCGAATGAAACCCTCCGGGACAATATGTAAAGAGGTTATAAGGGACATATATGAATTTATTTCAACATTACCTCTGTGCTTCGCTTCTACTTTCGCAATCCTTATATAAACGCAAAGGAATGAAGTCTACACTGGAGGTCGTGTCTCGTCTAATTCTGTGCATCCGAAAGCGTCCTTCATCGTAGCTTAGTTGCAAGAGCATAGGAGACGTAATACGAATGTTTTAAGTTCGGTCCTTACTGCGGAATGATGAGTATTCATAGTTTTTTTATTTCCATTTATCTAATGATTATAATACCAGACCTTAGAATTTAACATTTAGCACAACACACCTAACCTCACTAAGCGTTTCTATGCTCAATTAAAAGCTACAAATTATGTCCCCAGTACTTTAGTTTTAACTACCCATTGCACACAAAGGAGATGTGAAAGGAACGCTAGGGTATCTCGCCCAAGGCATTGACAATTACAGGAAAAACAATGTGGCCGAAATATGTGGCCGCGTATCTGTGTGGTTCGCCGGCAAAGGTCATCGAAAAACAATGGAGGCACTGCGTGAAAAGTGGATGTCATATGGCAGTGATTTCAAGAAACGAAGGCTTTTTTAGAACTCAGAGCCACTGGTAGTTTTAGCGAAGCGTAGCAAACGCCCACTTTTTCATTCATATACTGTCGCATTGTAAGGGCAGCGTAATAAGCACTGCGGTCTTTAGAATTACGTATCTATGCATTAAAAAATGGCCCCGGATTCACATGTTACACTGCGATCTCGTCGGAAGACAATAATCTTGCGTCCCGAAAGAGTGAACAAAACAATTATTTGATGTTCTGCGCAAAAAAATCGGCGAATGGTATCCTGGAAGCGCTGCGTTAGAGTGCCTCGAGCGTGCAGCGGAGGCGGACAAGCGCATCGAGGCACGTTAGACACGAGCGTCATCTGGCAGTTATCTTCGAAAACGAAGGGAGGCGTGCGTGCCTGCGGAGAAAGATGCGTGCCATTTTCGGAGGCGAGAAGGTGTAGAACGCAAAGCGACGCACAGGTGCCACCATCGTGTCGTTTTAGCAAAGTGTTTTCAACACTTGCCTTTTTGAGCAACGCGTTGCACTGTCAGCGCAGCGTGTTTAACGCTACGGTCCTTAGAATTACTTGTGTGTGCCTTCTCTAGTATAAAGGCGCACATACAAAACATTGACGTGTTGTTATGGTACCTCAGATATGCGCAATAATTGCTTTTTATTTGACAATCGCGCAAGTATGAACTCTGAAACTTGAGCAATATTGGTGGGCGCTGCGGATAGGGTCAGCTGTTTAAGGTATCGTCAAGAGTGGACCAACAGACAATTGTACAGACAGACAGACCAAAATTTTTTCGTCAAAGGTTTCCAAGAAAGACTATCGTCTTTAATAAACAAACTATTCAATATTTGCATATTGGTGTTCACAACATATATGCGTAATGCTTGCTTTTTTATCGACATATTGTTCAAAAGTATGGACGCAGGGAGTAAATCAAAATGGTGGGGCCTTCATAAAATGCCTAAACCTTTACTGGGTGGCTAAATCTGGCGACATTTAGACAGACAGAAAGATGGACAGACGGACGGATGGACGAAACTTTCTGCGTCGAAGTATCCCAAGAAAGACTTATCTTCTTTAAAACAAAACTATTCTCTTTTGGCCGATATCACTCCCTGCGCAATGATGGTCTAGTGCTAACGTTCCCCAACTGCTGGTCAGAAGGTCCCGAAGTCGCATCGCAGCTGCGATAGGAGCATTTCCACTGAGACAAATACGCCTGAGGCCAGTGAACTTTACGTTCACGCTAATGAACCCAGGTGGGTGAAGTAGTTTTCCGAGTTCTTTACTACGACGTTCCCCATAACTGTGGTTTTGGGACGTTAAAACCAACAATTAGTATCTGTCTCATTGTGTATTTCCTGTGATTCTCCTTCCTTTCGTAGCATTATCCTAGATATGCACCGACTCGCCCAGCGATAAGTCATAAAATGCGTCAACTATATTGCGTTTCCCACACAAAAAGAAACGATCCCTCCGTCCATGCTGCTCCTGTACCGCTATAACGTATTTGGTGTTGTGCATGCGTGCAGTGCAACCAGCTGGCCCGGAAGTCTACCAACCTGCGGAAGGGCATGGCGTTGCTTCTAGTGAACTCGCACCTCGGCGATTTTTCTGCCGACAGCCCCTGCAAGGGACAAGGTGAAAAAGACAGGGAGGACCCGTTCTGGCGCATCAAAGTTATCAAAAGCGAGCTGAAGATTCCGTGAAGCCCGGACCCGAGCACGTCGTATGCGCTGTGGTCTGGTGCAGCATCCATCGTTCATCTTTGCAGCTGGCCGATAAAGTGGTATAACCTGAAGTTGTACGATTCTTTGTGGCGAGTTATTGATTACCCTTAATAATTCTTTCTCCGTCATTTCCGTGACGGAAATTTACCACTTCAGGCGATAATCGCCGAGTCATGGCAAAAGCCATGGAATGGAACACAAGGGAACTATAGATGAAACACCGGCAACACACATGTGCGTGTGTGTGTGCGTGTGTCAAGGCTTGGGCAGATACCCACGGAAAGAAGTTACAGAATTCGTATATTGGAATACATGGGTTGAAAGTTTGAAACACAGATATTGAGATATAGTTTCCGTTCACGTAACGAGGTACTTTAGAGATACTTCTGAAGAAAGACAGAAAAGTATTACGCAACACAGATAACAGCGATAAGGTTATTCGAATACTTCTTTTTTCTTTGTTTCGGGGATGCTCATACTTCGCAAGGGCATATATTAAGTCCAGCAATAAGTTTCACACCACGTCGCAGCCCATTTAATTCTGCAGTTTATATATCTGTTGCAGAACGAACAGTGCCATTAAGACAGTAGAGGTTTTCAAAAAGCAAGCTACGGAAACACGTTACGGAAAGGCGGCAACACGGAACCGGCTGACGAGTGCGCACACGGAAAGCATTGTACGCGCACACGGAAAGCAACCGTGTCGTATTTCCGTAACGTGTTTCCGTAGCTTGCTGAAAAACTTGATTACTAAGAGATGTGTATCAAGAACACGTTTTGTAGTAATAATATATTTACAGGTATCAAATCGCGATAAAAAAGTGGGGCTATCACCGCAAGAGTAACAAATATTGATCGCTGGAATTGACATACTTGGTGACGAGAAAAGCAGCTATGATAGAAACATGCTAGCATAGCTGAACCCTAACCACTAGCGAACACTAGTCAATTGGCAAGAAGAATGCATTTCTTACACATAGCATCCGTTTTACGCAGAAGGCTGCTGGGTCCCTGGTAGCGGCCACTGATTTTGTTGTCGCTCACTGAGTCCGCACTGACGTTCGAGACAAGAAAGATGTCGTATAGCTTGGTTCTTTTCACGAACCAAAAAGGACGAATTCGTCAGTTAAGCACAGAAAGCTAAGTGACGCTGGTGTGAAAGCTTCCGTTATGAGCACTGTCTACCTGAATGAGTGCTTGGCGTCGGGAAACAAGACGTTCTTCTTGAAGACACTGGCTTTGAAAAGAACAACACAAATGACCACTTCTGTGGATCAGCAGCAGCCAAATCAAAGCTACCAAAGTCGAAAAAAAAAACCAAAATGTACCGTGTAGCTGATGAATCAGATCTCGCGGTAATTAAGTAATCCGATTTCGATTCGTACCTGCCGTTGCTGTCTCAAAAACCTGGCTTAGGTGAAAATGCTGTAGGTCTGTGTGCTCAGATTTGAGAGCCCGTTAATGAAACCCGGGGTGGTTCAAATTCCCGGAGTTCACCACTACAACGTCTTTCGTACTCGTATGGTGATTTTGGGACGCTAAACCCCACATATCAATCAAATCAGAAACCTGGCTTAGCGGTGTTGATAAGAACCTGTACTGGTCCCCTTCATACAGATCTGAACATGCCCACCATCTGTTAAGAAGTCATGGTGGAGCTGCTATCTACATATTGCCTGATAAACTGCAGAAACGTAGGTAGACACGACCTCACGCTAAATATTCAGAATTGTGAATCAGTTTGGTTGGAATTCCATAATAACTTCCTGAACATAGTCAACAGAAATTTCGTTTTTGGTTGCGTTTACTGATCACCTTCTTCCTCCGGATCTTATTTTTGTGGTTCGTTCGAAACAATGAAGACAAAGTTATCCGCAAGAAATAAAAATGTTGTAATCAAGAGCGATATCAACTCAAACCTATTGGATTCATCTGCGAACTAGGTCGGTCAGTTATTCATACTGTTTTCGTACCTTTAATTACGAATGTCTTAATAGTGTCCATACTCGCTTTGTTCCCTGTGGTTCCAGTGCTCCAATCAATCATGCATTGTCGAATATTTTTGATCCACCTGAAGTAGGAGTGCTCGAAACTGGCCTCACGGATCACTTCCCCGAAAAACAATCTCGGTTAACACATATATTGGCTACTAGCTCGCCCACAACCATCGCAATATTGCCAACCTCAATGATATTGCGCGAGATCTTACAAGCTGCGTCGGCGTGGAGGTATTATGGCGACCGTAATAAATTCAACCTCTCAGTGTCGGTCTAGCACAGGGACCTATCATCATGCCCAAAACAAGATTAATCGCAGTCATTTTCACAGAAACGATTCGGACTGCTTCCCTACCTTCGCGGGAATGTCTTGCTCGTATTTCTACAGACACCCGTCTAAGCTGCGGAGCCTGTAATGAGATTTACTTTTGCCTTAGTTCACACGCTCTGGAACGCCCCCTGTCACCTCACGGCCTCCTGTGCAGCGATGCGGACTGGGAGTTGTCCTTCGCAGTACCTTGGTCCAGTCACAAATCCATGAAATTGAATTTCGCTCGCCAACCGTGCCAGGCTGTGCAGCAACAGCGGGGAAGTTTCTGCTTATGTTCTAAGTAATGTTTTAGAGAGGGAATAAAAAGTTAATAAAACGCACAAACCAACTAAAATGATTGCTTGGGCATGTTGGTACGACATGATGTAGGGAAACAGTGTGAAAGACCAGGCCGGGAAGGACGCATTGAACAGCGCTGATTCAAACCGAAGTTTATTCGCCAAACCACGCATTATGCACATGTGCATTTGAATCGAAAAGAAGAAACAAAAATGACAAGTCAAAGAGCAATGAAAAATGAGCATCATCACAAAAAGACATGTTCATTGCTCGTGCAATCATTCCATGGAAAAGCAACCTCGTTTTCTGACAAGCCAATGCAAGCGAGAACTACGAATCAAGCGAAAACTATGCAACTCACCGCTAGCCATCCGTTCTGGACTACCCAACCAGGCTCCGCCACAGTGCTCAAAACTCCAGCGCGTCAGCCCCATGACGGGTAATACGTCACCCACAAACAATTGGTCCACACTAAACCAATGATTCCTATATCTCATGTAGTTGTGTCTTTTGATGCGAATAGCCCCATATGTCTATGTTTTCAATACAGTTTACATTTCCTCGTCGTCCTCCTTTAGGTCGCCTTTCATAACATTGCCGCCTCTGATATGGTGCATGCGCTGTCTCTTTACTCAACTACAAAAATAAAAAAAGGTTATTTCAATGAAAAATTGGTAGCACTTTATTCAGAAAAAGAAACCGGAAATTTGCGGAAAAAATGTTCAGGGTGACTTGGGAAAGTTAATGCATTGTTTTCTTTAGTCGCGAAGGTGTTTAGGTGTTATCATATTACTGCGAACTTCGCATTGTTGATTGGAACCTGTCACCTTGCTCCCAGAAGCGCAACACTTAGCACATGCAGTCACGTAATTAATCCTTTTTGCTTATAAAAATATTTACGTCACAATCACAGAACACTGCTGGGGGAATCCTCGCGACTCTGGAAGAGTTTCGGGCATGCTACACCACAGGCTCAAAATTCATTAATCGATTCTATAAAGGAAAGATACATGCCAAGAACCGTGGAAGTATACGTGACGGATGAAGACATGTAAGGGTAATGAATAAACGTGAGTCCCTTTCTATCAAGGTACTATTATGGTTGCCAGCTTGGTCGAATGTTTTTTTTTCCTCTAGTCTTTTATATTCTAATACACCAGCGTTTTTTGTTTACCAGCCACTGTCGTCTGATTGCGAGTCCGCTAGCAAGAATTCAAAACTGTTACATTGCGCCAAGGTGGGGAACACTGAATCACTCTGGCATGCTTACAGAAACGTCACTGCAGAAAAGTACCTCTTTTAACTGTGCTTGCCTGCACAGTGAAGTATAAACGTACCGAATAACCCTACATACCGAACCAGCTAAGAGACGGAGACACCAACGGTGTCCGGCTTTTGTGATGGGAGGCAACAACCCTGGGCGTCGTTGTCGCTGGCTGAGGTGGTCCATGTTAGCTAGGTGCCCACGTGGCCCATTGTTGATCACGGAGTAAATACTCGACGGCTTCGCAAGGAGCCCGTAGACCATCAAATACTCCCCACGCGTCAGTTGGCTACTACCCAAAATCGCTTCTAATCAGTTCTGGACTTAGTGCGATCCTGTCTTCCGGCTTGCAGCGTACAATCCGATAGGCCATCCAATGGCCGAAGGCATGTAGCTCTACGTTAGGACTAAAGAGATTCGATCTTCCATTGGGAAATAGCTCGCCCTTTGTAAACGTTCTCGGAAGCCAAGGCGTACTGCTACGCCAGTACACTTTCGCCCACATAGTTCGTGTTAGTTTGTTTTTATTTCCTCGGAAGAATTAATTGTCATAGATATGTAAGCAGGCTAAAGTTCACCTGTTTCAAGTCTACGGCCACTGTATATGACGTAATACAAGGTACGTGTGAGTTACAAAACAGAAATTAAATATTTCAGAATGCTATAACGACTGGGCACCTCTGTTCTTCGCTCATGAACGTCCTTATTTGTCTCTGTGTCCTCGTCTTCAGTCCGTTCTACACCAACTAGTCCAAGCTGCTGCCCAATCTACTAACTCTACGTCGAGACGGAAATAATTCGCCGAGTTATTAGAAATTGATAATGACTACAGTGCAGTTGTAAGCCGGAAACACGTAACTTGTGACATTTAGTGTTAAGGATCGATGGCCCCAAACAATGCAATATCGAAAGTGAGTGCGCCAAGCACGCAGGAAAATTCCGTCGCTGTGTTGCGTCAGATCGGAATTCCATATATAAAAATACCACGGAATCTCAACAAATGAACAATTATGAGAGGGCGAAGCAGGAGGATTGATCGCTATTAATGCAAGTCAACCGACAAGTTCACGACCCACACATGCGTGTGTGCGTGCGTGCGTGCATGTGTGTGTGTGTGTATGTGTGTGTGTGTGAGAGAGAGAGAGAGAGAAGTTAAACCCCTGTCTGAGCGTGTGTGACCACTCATCTTAATCGCCTGGTTGCGTTCACACTAGTGAATATTGTCAATCAAAAAGAAAATATTACTCACATTTGTGTGCAACATCAAGACGTGAGTATTATGTGGTGTGTTAAAGTATTTTTAAAATACATGGGTACTTAATTCTCTAGTTGGCAGTGCTTATTACGCGGCGCTGTCAAAACGACGCTATAGACGTCCGACTTTGGAGTTTCGCGGACATGCAGCGCCACCTGTCGACGCACTTTTGAGTAATGCAAAGCCCGACACCCTAGCACGGTTAGCGGCGCAACCAGGTCAACTATAGCATAAGAAACAGTGATTGAGCTAAATACTAGGCGTATCTGAGCATTGAAGTCTTAGAAAAGGAGCTACAAGTTCTTCTCCGCTAGTCAGACGCGTCACCGAACCACCGTGATGTGCTTGCTGGTTCACTATACAGAACCACGGTGAAAGCAAGATCAGACGCAACAGCTCCACGCTCTACAAAAAAAAAAAAAAAGGACCCTGGTCGACGCTACTGTTGCGTAGTGAATTACTAAGGAGGTAAAGGACTTCAGTTTTGCCGATATCCGCAGCTCTCGCGATGCAGAAAGGCGAGGGCGCTGGATACGGGCCGTCGCGAACGTGGTGTGCAAGGGAATTCCCGCAGCCAGTCGGATGAGAATGTGTGATAATGTAGGTCTGTTGTTATTGTTTTGAGTAGCTTTGATATGAAGGGGAAACTTAGTAACTTTGATTAGGAAGGTTAACAGAGCCTCTGGCCGCGGTGCGCATCGTGCAGCAGTAGACAGGTGGCGCGCACGATAAACATCGCACACGCTGCGATCCCCAGTAACCTGAAGCTCCACAGCTTTACGTCTGAGGGCTTTCAAGGCTCTAAGTTCCGGCTCTATCTATCAAATGTGAGCACGCACGTCAAACAGGTAAATCGTAAAATTATCGTGACCACAATAAGTACTTTTTTTCCTTGCCGTTGGTCTCCGCGTTATCCGGAGCTATCTCGGAGGCCTCGGTTTAGCAGTTGGTTGTACACCGAGAAAGTGGACACGCATGTATCCCCGTTTGCAGTATATACAAACGGAAGACAACCGTCAACAGAACAGGAAGCGCGAGATCGATGGAGAAGGCAACTGCAAAGACGAAAATCGTCAGGGCCATTCGTGCCGGATAAAGCGAGCTTCGTACGACTGATCTCAAGATAGATTGCTCGTGTTTGCACTTCATCGCTTTGGCATCATATGTATGCCCAAGTTTAACGCATTTAGACGTTACAGAACGAACGTCGGAGGGCTTTCCTGAGACGCGATGTCATGCGCTGCTCGCTTGCACTTAATGTGCCAGTAGCAGCACGCCGAAATAACTGAAACGTTTTTCGCATTGTGCTCACAGTTGGTTTTAATGAGCTTCCTACTGTTTTGAAGCGAGTTTGCATTGAGGTCAGACGCTTGCCAGGTCCTTGATTTTCAGGAAACAGCGCCTCAAGGCCAACGAGAGAGGAGGGCCTATGCGTGTTCACTTGGGGACGGCTCGCTTTGCACTACCATTTATGAGCGGCACGTCGGTGGGGGCGCTGATGGCGGCGATTTTCGCAGCGCCGTCTGGGCAAAGTCTGACGTCTATGAAAGAAAAAACAGATGTTTCCTACGCTTCACTAAATATACATGGTGCTGCCACCTACCAGTGGCTTTGCGTTCTAGAAAACTGTTTATTCAGATAGCTGCTAGATGGCGCCATATTTCATGCAGTGCCTACTCATCGATCGTATTGCACTTAACCTCAAATAAATATTTCATTTTTTTCTCTCTCTCTGTCTCCAGAGAGAAGACTAGAAGACTATTGTTTTTCGATGACCTTTGCCAGCGAAGGCTATGGGCCAAAATAAATTGGGTGCCTTTCTTCTCTTCTTCAAGAACCACGCATTTATTGTTCGGTGTGGCATTGTTGCAAGCGTTTGACATCGCCAGCTAGCTCGGCGGCGTTTTTGCAGGATTCGCTCGCCACTGGCACTTGCATTCCCGTTCACGAACAAGCGTGGCTTGGAAGGCTGTCAGATGCGGTAGCCTCGATGCGAGAGCGTCAACACGTACCATATGTTGCTATTAGGCACAGTATGAAACATTTGGGTTCCAATGGCGGCCTGTCCGGATCCAGAGATTCTTAGCACCCTCTGCTGCTTTGCAGATCTGACCGCCGCCGTGGTCAGTTGCTTCGCAGCTGCTGGGGACTGAGGGCCGTGAGTTATTTGACGTAAGCATGTGGGAGGTAGTGGCCAGATACTGCACCAGGGTGGCCAATCCTTCTATGGTGAGGGGGTGCGTTCTCGGCGGTGTTTGCCGGTGAGGCCGCACCCCAGGCCTCTTAATGCAGTTCCATCACCACGCGGATTTTTTTTTAATCCGGTTGGGAACTGCGTGGTACCGGGATTTGAACCACGGACCTCTTGCATGCGAGGCGGATGCTCTAACCACTACGCCATCGCCACGTTGGCAACGTTTAATGCTAGAACCTTATCTAGTGAAGGAAGTCTAGCTGTACTATTCGAGGAGCTAGAGGGTGTTAAATGGGGTGTAATAGGGCTCAGTGAGGTTAGGAGGACAGATAAGGCCTATACGGTGCTACAGAATGGGCACGTCCTTTGCTACAGGGGCTTGGCAGACAGAAGAGAACTGGGAGTGGGGTTCCTAATTCACAGAAACATAGCTGGCAACATAGAGGAATACTATAGCATTAATGTAAGGGTGGTAGGTATCATAATTAAACTGAATAAAAGATACAAGATGAAGGTAGTACAGGCTTACGCGCCTACATCCAGCCATGATGACGCTTCAGTTGAAAGCTTCTATGAAGACTTGGAATCGGCAATGAGTAAGGTAAAAACACAGTATACTATAGTGATGGGCGACTTTAATGCAAAGGTAGGGAAGAAGCAGGCTGGAGACCAGGCAGTAGGAGATTATGGCATCGGTACTAGAAACGCTAGACGAGAGCTACTAGTAGAATTCGCAGAACGCAATAATTTACGGATTTTGAATACCTTCTACCGAAAACGAGAAAACCGCAAGTGGACATGGAGGAGCCCTAATGGCGAAAATAAGAACGAAATAGACTTTATAGGGAGTGCACACCCTGGAATCGTGCAGGATGTGGAAGTGATTGGCAAGGTACGATGCAGTGACTATAGAATGGTACGGTCTAGAATTCGCCTAGACTTGAAGAAGGAACGACAGAAACTGATACGCAAGAAGCCAATCAATCAGCTAGCACTGAGAGGGAAAGTACAGGAATTCAGAGTGTCGCTGCAGAACAGGTACTCGGCTCTTAGTGAGGAAACCAACCTTAGCGTAGATACAATGAATGATAATCTGACGAGTATCATTACGGAGTGTGCAATGGAAGTTGGAGGCAGAGTAGTTAGACAGGACACTGGCAAGCTTTCCCAGGAAACGAAGAACCTAATTAGGAAGCGTCAAATCATGAAAGTGTCAAGTACAACAGACAAAATAGAACTGGCAGAGCTTTCGAAGTTGATTAATAGACGTAAGGTATGCGATGTAAGAAGGTATAACATGGAGAGAATTGAACACGCTCTGAAAAACAGAGGAAGCGTCAAAGCAGTGAAGAGGAAACTTGGGATAGGCAAAAATCGTATGTATGCACTAAGGGACAAAGAAGGCAAAATAACTATCAATATGGATAAGATAGTTAAAATAGCGGAGGAGTTTTACAGAGATCTGTACAGTAGCCGGGACAACCACGACTTTAATACTATAAGAACTAGCAGTAACCCAGATGACACTCCACCAGTAATGATAGAAGTCAGAAAAAGCTTTGGAGAGCATGCAAGGAGGCAAAGCTGCTAGTGAGGATCAGGTAACATCAGATCTGCTGAAAGATGAAGGACAGATTGTGTTGGAAAAACTAGCCACCCTGTTTACGAGGTGTTTCCTGACGGGAAGAGTACCAGAGTGTTCGAAGAATGCTAACATCGTCTTAATACATAAGAAAGGAGATGACAAGGACTTGAAGAATTACAGGCCGATCAGCTTGCTCTCTGTAGTATACAAGCTATTTACAAAGGTAATTGCTAACAGAGTAAAGAAAACATTAGAATTCAATCAACCAAAGAAACAAGCAGGATTTCGAACAGGCTACTCAACAATTGACCACATTCATACTATCAATCAGGTAATAGAAAAATGCTCAGAGTATAACCAACCACTATACATAGCCTTCATAGATTACGAGAAGGCGTTTGATTCAGTAGAAATATCAGCCGTCATGCAAACACTGCGGAATCAGGGCGTAGATGAAGTATATATAAACATTCTGGCAGAAATCTACAGGGGATCAACTGGTACCATAGTGCTTCATAAAGAGAGCAAGAGAATACCAATCAAGAAGGGTGTAATGCAGGGGGACACAATTTCCCCAATGCTATTTACCGCGTGCTTACAGGAGGTTTTCAGAAGCCTAGAATGGGAACAGTTCGGGATAAGAGTCAATGGAGAATACCTTAGTAACCTGTGCTTCGCCGATGACATTGCATTGCTGAGTAACTCGGGGGACGAATTGCAACTCATGATTACGGAGTTAGACAAGGAGAGCAGAAAGGTGGGTCTTAAAATTAATCTGCAGAAAACGAAAGTAATGTACAACAACCTCGGCAAGGAGCAGCGCTTCGAGATAGGTAATAGTGCACTTGAAATTGTAAAAGACTATGTCTACTTAGGGCAGGTAATAACCGCAGAGCCGAACCACGAGATTGAAGTAACTAGAAGAATAAGAATGGGGTGGAGCACATTCGGCAAGCACTCTCAAATTATGACAGGTAGATTGCCACTATCCCTCAACAGGAAGGTATATAACAGCTGTATCTTGCCGGTACTTAGCTACGGAGCAGAAACCTGGAGGCTTACAAAGAGGTTTCAGCTTAAATTGAGGACGACGCAGCGAGCAATGGAAAGAAAAATGGTAGGTGTAACCTTAAGAGACAAGAAGAGAGCAGAGTGGATTAGGGAACAAACGGGGGTTAATGATATCATAGCTGAAATCAAGAAGAAGAAATGGACATGGGCAGGGCATGTAGCGCGTAGACAGGATAACCGCTGGTCATTAAGGGTGACTGACTGGATTCCCAAAGAAGGGAAGCGGGTTAGGGGGAGACAGAAGGTTAGGTGGGCAGATGAGATTAAGAAGTTTGCGGGTATAAATTGGCAGCAGCAAGCACAGGACCGGGTTAACTGGCGGAACATGGGAGAAGCCTTTGTCCTGCGGTGGACGTAATCAGGCTGATGATGATGATGATGATGATGATGATGAAACATTTGTGTACCGTATTGCGGTGTCTGGTTGTGGCGTTTGGCGCACCGGCGCCGAATTTCACTGGTTTCCTAATGAAATCTTGCGCCACACATCTGCATCCCTCCGTCGGGCGTTCGAGGCCAAAAAAAAAGCTCCAATCAAGCTGCTGTGTTGGGGGCTTGCTGGTCCCTACGAAGCAGAAGAAGCAGACGGCCGACGGAGACGTACGCGGCCGGCGGGGACGCCGACCAGCACGAACACGAGGGTTGGCGGAAACGCTGAAGAGAAGAACAACAACCGCACTCCACGGTTACCCAACGCACACGGATATTATTTACAGTCGCCTTGAAATCCTGGATGCCAGAGCGGCGCCCCCTGGCATCCTCACATGTCATTCCGAAACCGAAACCTAGAACACAACATCATCCCCTCCTCGAAAGAAGTACACCTATACACTGTTTACATTTATACATGATCGATGTACGTTAGACCACATGAAAATTCAGAGCACGGCACACCGAACTCACACACAACGAGTCCTGAAAATGCACTGACAAACAAAAAAATGTACACAACTGTTCGGCACAAGAGTTCTACATCACGTAGTATTCGAACCGACGTGGCTTCTGCCGCTTCCGCTTAGGGTGAGCCTTTTTGGGTGTAGAATCAGGTGTGTCTGCACCTTGGTCACTTGTGCTCAGATGTGACACATCAAGAGCAGTGGAAGATTGTGAAGGCTCTGAACGAGCGTTAAAATTCGTGGTCTCATCAGAGCTCGCAGCATGAGCTTCGGAAGAATTTTGCGGACCGGAGTCCGGTTGAACGGTCTCAGCCGTATTTGAAGGTTCGAAGTGAACCACATGACTTGGTGTACTTGAACCAGCGACACCGACTGGTAACTCCCCCCCCCCCCCCCCCTTGAAGAAGAAATTCCTGTACATGGAGGCCACATGTAACAGTCTGATGCGTAGTTGAAAGTCGTGGACGGAACGTGATGGGGAAGACTCTTAGGTGTTGAAGGCGAATCCGTATGAAAAAATAACAAGGCGCCTAGCATTCCAGATGTTACCGTCACTTAAGCGAAAAGAAGTGGGGCTAACCTGGCCCAAGACTTTGTAAGGACCCCGATACTTGGGGCGCTTGCCTGGCACACGATCCAATCCTCGTCGCCATTGCTGTGTTGGGGGCTGGCGGGTCCCGACGAAGCAGAAGAAGAAGACGGCCGATGGAGACGTACGCGGCCGGCGGGGACGCTGACCAGCCCGAACACGAGGGTTGGCGGAAACGCCGAAGAGAAGAACAACAACCGCACTCCACGGTTACCCAACGCACACTGATTTCATTTACAGTCGCCTTGAAATCCTGGATGCCAGAGCGGCGCCCCCTTGCATCCTCACATGTCATTCCGAAACCGAAACCTAGAACACAACACAAGCCTCTTACCACATCACGCAACGTTATGAATAGCATGTTGACTTCATCAAATGACATTGCCGTTTGGCCGAAGGTATTCCGCATGCACTGCATGCGAAGCCAGGGGATGAGGTTTCGCACGGCAAATGCACAATCGACCGATAAATGATGATGATGATGATGCTTGATACTCTGGTGCACAACCACAAAGGGGGATCGGCCAAGAATCGGGTGGCAGGATCATATGTAAAAGGCTTATGGTTTTTTAAACACAAAGTAATTTTGAACTGAAAAAATTTATAGAGAAAGAAAAGCCAAAAATCGAAAATGGAGTACATCTGAGCAGGGATCGATGCAGGCTATAAGATGCGATTTGAGACAGAGGTAATGGTGGGTCTAAAGGAATGATATATATATATATATATATATATATATATATATATATATATATATATATATATATATATATATATATATATATATATATATATATATATATGAAAGAACTTGGCTTTCACCTTCGATTTGTTGGTTTCATGGCCAATCCCTGTGCTCGGGTAGGAGCCAAAAAGTGAAGATACAAGCAAGTAATCAATCAATCAAACAAGCAAGCAATCAATCAAGCAAGCAAGCAAGGCAGTTACTGCACAACCTCTAGTGTTTAGAAGATTCCTCTCTGGTATATGTGCCTTATACGAAAGACTGAACGAGATGACTCAAAGAACTTGTGGTCTGCAAGTGGGTATAAGCCACAATTCGGGAGACGAATCGCGAGTAGTTGTACAGTGTGCGAGTCTGGTGCAACCGCTGGCTACCCCGACGGTTGGATCTTGTTTTACCTCGACTGAAGGAAAACTCGCATCGACCTGCCGACGCTTGGTCGCTTGTCCGCCTGGGAAGCTTCGTTCCTGTCACTGTAAGCTTCGACACCTTTAAGAACCTTTCTTTCTCTGAAGCACGTCTGTTACCTCCCAGGACTCCAGGAAAATGATTTAGGCCCCTCTAATTGCACAATATGCGCGCTCTTGTTTCTGGCGGGATAGATTTGCAGTTGCACCGACGCTGCATGCCGATCGCGACATGATAGCTATACCGAGCTGCAAAGCTCCAGCATTTCAGGGTGCTTCAGAAAATAGTTCTGGCAGAAAACTTGGTGTTTGGTTATCTATGATAGTCGATTTTGAAATAAGGCAAATTTCTTCAGAATCGTACAGAGCCATAGCATTATAGGTAAGCATAGCGATACATGTGTGTGTGTGCTAGTTTACAAAACTCTATGGCTATATAGGCGATCAAGTCTGACCAGAGGGCGTGATGGAGCTATTGTGGGCTGCGTCAGCATTGCCAGCATCGACTGCCAGGGGTACCAAAAAAAAAAAATGAACTGCTCGCTGAACACTTGGACGCACTCAAGTGTCTCCCATTTGGGCACGTTTTGAAATGCTTTTTGGTTTAGTATACTCGTATAATCACCGCCCATCCTCGCGGACACTCACAGCTAAATATACATATGTGCCGTGGTGGCTTCCATTTTGCAGCGTATACACTCCAGGCAATGTTATGGCGGGTCAGGTTTCGCTGCATATATGCTGTATGTTCTAGCGCTAACGTCAGACCTCATAAAATGCATTGCCGGGTGCCTATACGGCTAGGCAACATGTTATACTATGTAGCGTACTGTGTATCAGTAAGGCGAAAGCTGTTTGGACACTTGATAATACGTAACGCTGTACAATTGCAGATGAGTGTTGTTTGCAACACGTTACGATAGACACTGTGCGAGACTCGCTATGTTGTCTTGATGTTTCAAATCTATTGTATTGCCCTACCCGTTAAAGCTAAGCATTTGTGCACCAGATTTCATGTTGCATGTCCTCCGGAATCGGCCAACCATTGACGAAAAAAGGTTGTGAATCGATAACTTCAGGTGGTGTGACATGACGTCATGGCGACGTCAATAGTAAATCAGGCCACTAGATGTTTCTCCCCACAGTGTTCAGAGGCCACGTTTCATTCAACGGGCCAAGCCACGAAACGTATAAGGCTCTAATGTTAACATGCACGTATTGTATGCCGTCGTCGGTCACATACCTTCTTCCTATATTAGCTCAGGCATTCGAAAACTGTTGTGTGATTTGAAATATTATTTGAATATTTTAGAGTTTGATTTATACTAGGCGAGAATCACTGGTTACATGTATGGAGGCGTAGTGACGTTAGTGCGTGTATGGCTTGCTTATACAAGTTCTGTTTGGCAATGTTGATGAGCGTCTAAGTAACTAGCTGGGTTGATTGCCAATCTCTTCTCTCACTTAATGTTTCAGTTTTTTTCAGCACCTGCAGCGAACGCCTTTCCTATGAGGGATCCCTGCACCAGCACTGGTTTCGATTAAGTAATCAGGCGCTATCATGAGTAAGTTCCAGTCCACTTTGGCAGCTTTAGCAAAGTGCTAGGCGGCGCTTCAAATCGCTCGCTCCGTTTTCACTTACAGCTGATCTACCTGGTGGGCGAAGCGTCGGGGCTAGTAAGTGTGGCTATTAGGCAGCCTTGTTAGCAGGATGCTATAGGCGACACGTGTAATCTTATGCGGCCTTTGTAATTCCAGCTGATCAACCTGGAGGTTACGCCGACAGAGGTAGTATGTCTGGCCGTTTGGCAGTTTTGTTACCATAACGCTTGGTGACACCTCTAATCTGCCACTGCATTTTTAATTGCAGCTTATCTACCTGCGGTGTCAACCGACGGAGCCAGTATGTTCGGCCGTTGAGCAGTCTAGTTAACAGAATGCTAGGGCACGCCTGTAATCTGCCGCTCTGTTTTCATGTGCAGCTTACCAACCTGGCGTGCCAACCTTCGGGGCTAGTAAGTTTGACCGTTGAACAGTGTTGTTAGCAGAACGCTGAGCGATGCCTTGAAGCTGCCGCTACGTTTTCAATTGCAGCTTATCAACCTGGAGGGCAAAGCTACGGGGCTAGTACGTTTGGCCATTTGGCAGTCATGTTTGGAAAACGCTAGGCGACGCCTCCAATCTCCCACTCCGTTTCTAATTGCAGATGATCAACTTGGAGGACCGACCGGAGGGGCTAGTAAGTTTGTCTGTTTGGCAGTCTTGTTAGCGGAACACTGGACGATGCCTCAACACCCCGCGGCATTTCTATTGCAGCTTATCAACCTGGAGTGCCAACCGTCGGGGCTAGTACGTTCGGCCATTTGGTAGTCTTGTCGACAGAACTCTATAGGCGATGCCTCTGATTTCCCACTGCGTTTTTAATTCCAGCTTATCAACCTGGAGGGCCTACCGTTGCGGCCAGTAAGTTTGTCTGTTTGGCAGTCTTGTGAGCAGAACGCTATAGGTGATACCTTCAATCTTCCACTGTGCTTTCAATTTCAGAAGATCCACCTGGAGTGCCAGCCATCGGGGCTAGTAAGTCTAGCCTTTGAGCACAAGCGTTCGAGCTCTATCATTGTTCTGCAGCCATACTTTTGACTAAGAGCGTGTGCATGTAGTTGAAAAGAGTATAACGCCGGAGTTTTTTATCTATAGCATTTGGTTTCAGTATCAATTATATGGCCATTGTAGACGCTATTTCGACTTCACCGTCCCCGTCTTGTTCCGTACGTATAAAAAAAAAATTGTGAATATCGGCCGGGGCGTCGTATGCCCAAGGTGGAGGCCAATGCTTGTGATAGTTGATGTTGAACGCGACAAATCAAGCGTGCCGACCGTCTCCGTTTGGCGAAGGAGCATGAACAGATGCCGCTGTAGAGATAGACGGAATTGCTTGGATGTAAAACGAGAACTTTGACCAAATGGGCGTTGGCACGTTGAGACCAGTAGATGGCTCATACTCTTGTACGTGCTGCGCTCCCACCTCTTACTTGGCGTTCAAGAGACATACCGTACGAAAGCCGTTTCACTCCCTGCAGCGGCTGTATTTCCTTCTGACTGCGTTTTGCAAAGTTTCACCGAATGGTGTTGTAATACAGTTATCTGCTTGTCGTACTTCGTATAACATTCGAATTTTTCGCTATTGCACTTAGTACACTGCTCTACAGCAAAATTGTGACTGTCAAATATACTTTATTTTCTGGTGAGTTCATGAGTATTTTTCAAATCTTAACAGAAATCATGCCTGGAAAAACCTGAATAGCGCGCTTAGAACCAGTATAGAGCAAGTTTCCGCAAAATATGACCATTAGTTCGCGAGGAAAAAAAAGGAACGCATCTGTCTCAGAGACCCACGAAGAGTTTTCCGAAAAAGGGGACAACACTTGTCCCAATGTATTACGAGGGCACCAAGCTATAATCAGCTTGCCAAATTTCTTGCATCAAAATGCCCAGTGCGAGAAGTACAGCAGGATACTTCAAAAACTGCAAAAAGAATTTGGGGGAAACTCATTTTCAGATGTGGTACACAATGTGCGCCTCGGCCTGTTGTGTTCGGCCCAGTGGCCCTGTTGGAGGTCTTCGCATACATCGCAACAATAAGTCGGGTACAACGCCTCAAAGTCACCATATCATTATGAGAGATGCCGTTGTGGAGCGCTCCAGAAATTTCGACCACCTGGGGTTCTTTAACATGCACGCAATCTAAGCACACGGGCCTCAGGCATTTTCGCCTCCTTCGAAAATGCAGCCACCGCAGCCGAGATTCGATCCCGCAATCTACAGGCCAGCAGCCCAGTAAATTAGCTACTAAATGACCACAGTGGGTCAACCAGTTTAGCTTCTTTCAGTCTCTTTCGTTAGTGTATATAGGAACGAACACCGCAAGTATGCTTGAATTTCTGCCCATATATAAAACTTCGGTCATGAATCACGGCTTCCTACACTGACGTGACATCACTGGATGCACTGAATCATGGAAGGGTGTTTAAAACCACTACGTAATATTTGTGAACTTTATTCAGGCCCGTGATATCAGCCGTTCTCGTAGCATTTGCCTTCCCTTTCGCTTCATGCCCATCTAAGCATGAATTTTGTCATTCTTTATTTTTTTTACCTCAACGTCAGAAACCTCATTTTAGCTGAAGCTTTTGGTCCAATTGTCACTGCTCTCATAGTGGTGAAAAGGGGTAAAGAAGAACTTAAGGGCCTTCTTCATAACAAAGTGCTGCTTTGCAACACGGTAATGCCCTTTAAACTTCAAGTAAACAGCCATACGTGTATGTTATGTAGCTGGGCTAAGTGAGGAATTGCTCCATCTGTTGTGAAGTACAATGCCAACGTGATTTTGTGGCCGTTTAAGTTCTTCAATTTTGATAGGAATTTCATAGTTTCATGAAAAATTGACTTTCTCAAGATCCAACAGAGAAAAAACATACCATAGGTCTGCAACGTTAGCTGCCTTGCACACAATTTGACGCCATTTAAAAAGAAAGTTCGGCAGAACAAAAAAACAAAACAATTAAACTGAACGCATCCCTGATACCGTGCTTCGGAAATGTGGCAAATATTTTTTCTGTTTTCTAAGTGTTCCTGGTACACTGTAGCGTAAATGCATTGAGCTGATGGCAACAAGAAGCGGAGGAGAAAGCTTTCACTAAAGAAAATGAAAGTGCGACACATCCGTCCCATTATCCCTGAAAAGAATCAGTGCGCACGTCAAGAGTTAATGCGAACAAGGTTTTCAGAGCACTTGTAGATTAACTTAAGTCACTTCCGGTCATAAAGCGATGCTTTCATGCTGATATGACTGTGGTAAGCGATTGTAAAAAGTGACAATAATCTTGTTATCTCCAGTATATATAATCTGATTCCTAGTATGGCGTATGCTATGAATAGAAAAAAATGTACACAGCTCACTTAGAGAAAGAGGACAGAACGCTGGGCGAGTTCGTAATCAATAACTGCGAAAACTGCGCGAAAAAGAGACAAGAACACAGAAAGCAAACGCACAAGCACACATCTTGAAACGAAGATGTTCTCCCGAGAGATGGGACAGCGAGAGAAGTTCCTGAGACTGTTTTTATCCACAAGTAGGGAGCACGTATGTCGCGATTCTTTCGGTCGCATTGCATGCATCAACTAGAGAAAGATTACATAACTGCCAAACCTCTAATCTTCTACGCCATTTCTGCCTATTTATTCGGAATTGCAGGTGGATTCTCTCCAGCGACGTCGACGGGTAAGAACCGTTGTAGAATGGGAGACAGTTACCTTTTTTTCATTCAGTCGAAGTGAATTATTAATATTGCGCTGAATTCGACAACTGAACATATTGGGCTCGTTTGAAATTACTAAGGTGAAGAAGAGCATCAGCTTCACTTCATTGTTTCTACATCCGAAGCAGTGCACACGTGCGAATACGTACATGCGTCGGTCCTCTGTTTCAACACGCAAGTACTAGAGAATGTAATACTGCGCAGTTTTCTACCATCTCAACAGTTGGGACCCGTGGTAGCTCGCGCTGACCAAAACCTCTGACGATCCTGCTAGTAGGAGCGAGGAATCGAAGCTTCACAATGTGCTTTTCTCAGGCGTTAGTTCCTGTCGTCCTCCCACACCACACAAGTGTTTTGCAATGTGGTGGTCTCATGAAAAGATAAGTCCACGTTATTTTTTTTTTCAATGAAGAGCGTTAAAATAAATGGTCACCAGCTACGGCACGTAGCACCCAGTCCAGTGATTTGAGTTCTGCACCTTCTTTACGCAAGTCTCAAAAGTGTAGTAAGTCGGCAGATACATTAGACAGATTTAGTTGCGCGTACTCAGCAGCCATGTGTACGCAGCCTGCCAGTCATTCGCAATGGGAGGCTGCGTCCATACAGCTGCTTTGGACGCACAACTCGAGGAAGAAAAGGGAAGCTTACTGATATAAACTGGTATACATTTATACCCAATGATAATTGCCGCCTTTTCTTCAGCTCAGCGTCAATTTTGTTTTCCAGAATTAAATGGTTGAAAGCCTACAACACTTCTTCAAACACGAGAGCTTTATGGGAACGATAGTGTTTATAGTACATATAGGGCAGTCAACTCTGCTTAACTCTTTCAAAACGTGGCACTCGCTGTATCGTAGCAATGTGTAATTTCTGTATGTCCTTAAGAATTTTGACGCAAGAAGTCACCCTCACCGTTGTCTTGCTTTCCAGATATTGAGATGTAAGTCAATATCCGAGCTGCTAGAGCACATCTGCCCATACTTTGCTCGTATGTTTTAACTTGTTTTTTCCGAACCACATGAGTATGCAGTGTTCTCGGTGTAATTCAGAATACCTACATTTTTCTGCATAGATAATAACAATCTAACCCAGCTGTTGTACTCGAAAGTAAATGCTAGTGCTAAAAACTCCCACATTTCATTTGAAGTGGATTGAATGATATTGTGTGGCTTGTTTTACAACTTACTGAGTTTGTCGTAGAAAAGCTAATAATTACAAAGAGCAGAGATGCAGTTCATTATGACAGATGACACAGTCTTTGTGACATTTTATGTGGCGATTATGTTAGCAAGTACTTCTTAAGCCTCACAAAGTCTGTTACGAATAAGTTGCTGGATCAGAGCAAGGAAAGTTATTCATGTCCGAACGAGAAAGTTATTCATGGCATCTTCGAACGAGAAACCATGTACTTTCTGGGCACATGCACTACGCGAATAGTGCTTGCAGGAGACAAGAGAAAATTTAGAGACTCGTTTTTTTTTATTCTCGCAACATTATTGAGAGCAAACAGACCATGATGCCAAGGAGTGTATAAAGGATGTTAGTAGCGGTCATTGTATTGTAAATGGTAACAAAGAAAAGTGGACGAAGCAATAACTTTTCACCCCATCACCTTCAAAGAACACGTCCGATGCTTTACCAACCGAGCTACAGCTGCAGTCCCATTCACTCTATGATGATGATGATGATGATATGTGGTGCTTTATGACGCAAAGGCCAATTGATGGCCAAAGAGTCTACTCTGTGTAGTATGTATATATATATATATATATATATATATATATTTATATATATTCTAAACGTGGGGGTGTCAGTATCTATTACGGGGTGCACGTTAAAGAACCCCAGGTGGTCTAAATTTCCGGAGCCCTCCACTACGGCGTCTCTCATAATCATATAGTGGTTTTGGGACGTTAAACCCCACATATCAATCAATCAGTATCTATTACGGAGAATGTGGGGTACCTGTTCTTTGTCTGTTGGCGTCACGTAGCACGGGATCTTATGACCTCCTCGTTAAGCTGAAATAATAGGCAATAACTCGACGAAACACTAATGAACCTATATCCTTTTATTACATAAAAAGTGTATTTTATTAAGATGGTGATACCATGTGGTTAGTAGCAAGTGCAAAGCATCACTGATTACCCAACTTCACAATTGTTTGATAACATTCCTTATCAAAACGTGTAAAGGATGTATGCACATTTCTTATGTGCTTTTGCAGCAAAGATGAGGAGGAAGCGGAAAGGATCGTCTTCGCGATCTGCGCTGTGTGCTGTTTGATATTCCTCGTTGGGGTTGTCGCTTTCTTTTTTGTCGGCGCAAATGACGGTGAGTGAGTAATATTGCAGCCGCACGTTGTTGCTTTTTAGTCAGCCAATGGCCTTCAAGCGAGTGTAAAAAGAAACAATCACTCAATTTAGATCCATAATCTGCACTCTGAGAAATCAAACGCTGCAAGACTCACGATAATGAATTCGGTTTTACGATCAGGCTTCGATGGAGCAATGCTATTTTGCGTTTCGTGTATTAGTGAAGCACCATTTCGCAATACCGACACTACTCTTATACGGCCACTAGACAATTGGTAAGTGAGAACGCGCAAAAAAGAACCTGCTGGTTGAGATTCTACCAAACCATTTCTGCACTTAACATTGGTGGCGTCAAACGTTCTGAAGGCGTCAAGTGGTTACTACATAGCTCGCAATTCATGAAAACGAAATATATTGTGATCTGTGGGTGCCACAGACCTAGCGTACGAAGTTTCAGACGTTTTATCGAGCCAATGCCGCAAAATATGGAAAATATATTTTTGAAATGTTGAACGTCCCACACAAATATTTCACAAAAACTACAAAAATGATATTGGAACCCCGATTTTCTCCGGTAGAAACAAACCTATGGTATTATATGGCAGTATAGTTTTCAGAGTGCAGTTATAATCTATCAAAAACAAGCCATTGTTCTTGTTAGGTGCACTTTGAATGATAAAATTATGTTTGCAATATCAAAATTCAGCTACTTACATAACCTCTCTAACTCTGATGGTAATGGTGATGATGAAAGCATGGTCACTTGTAGTGGAATCCAACGGCAAGTCCTCTTACGCAAATGAATGTTTACTTTAGTCTGATATTTTGACTTTAGTCTGATACTTTAGTCTGATAAAAGCTGTGCGATAGGCAATGAAGTTATTTAAATATAAATTCTTCACGCTTTTATTGTTGTTAAAATGCATGGGGAATAGATATATTATAAATAACGGCCTTTATGAAAATAACAATATATATAAAATGTTTGTTTCACACCGCACACTTACATCCTTTCAGAGAGGTCGGGAGGAAGAGTGACTTCCCTTAGGCGTAATGAATTATCTGTCATCGCATTTCGAACAAACATGCCGACGCAAGTCAAGGGCACAAAAATTTCTCCGTAAACATTTCTCGTTATTAATGAATCATCCGGCATGAATGCTAGCATTTATTAGTTATGCAAATATTCACGGACTATGAATAGAAAAATAGGATTTCGTCATTAGGCGTAAGATTAACCAATTACAAATAAAAGCAATTGCAGGATCTAAGTTTCATGCGTGTTATGAATATAAGTGGGTGTAAGCCACTGATTGATTAGCAAATTAGCAAGATTAAGTCTGCAATGTATTATAAATACAAGTGCGTATGCAGACAAAATACCTTTTTAACAACTATAGTTTGGGACCTTAAATCAAGATACAACTATCGATATTCCGTTCTATTTAGGCTCTGACACTTGTAATCGACGCAATCACTTGATCAGTCTTCTAACGTAACGAATAATTATTTACAGAACAACAGCAAACTGGAATAGCTTTTCTAACCTATGTACCAGCACTGTTTTGCGCAACGTGTTACATTACTGTGTTTGGGATTCTATTTAATTAAATGATTCCGTATATGGCATTGCTGTTTCTTCGCTGCTAAACATTTGGCGTCACCGTTCGCAGTCGACGAAGAAGGGGAACTCCTTCGAAGAGACCGCGGTGATCGTGATCCTCGCCCAAATCAAATTGTGGTTCCTATCACCGAGGCGCCGGCAACCGGTGAGAATCTGACGTAATAAATTCAATTGTAGAAGTGCTTCAAAACGTAGCTATCTGTGGTACTAGAAAACGTGGCAGACGAGAAAAAAAGTTTGGAGGTTACATTGCAGAGCAGCGCAAGAAAGGGACTGACCACCAGAAAAGGGTACGCGAACGAGCGCTTCCAATTAAAGCTTTATTATGAAGAAGAAGCCAGCGTATACAAGAAAAAAATTAAGACTGAGCAAGAAATGGAAGGGTGAGAAACAGAACGAGTGTGAGGAAATCCAAGTAAGCCACACCATTGACTCACCACGCGTGGGACCCCTTTCCCATCCCTTTTTTCAGTTACAGTGACCGATGACAATAAAGGTTGTTTAATCGTTATTTATGGGTGTTAGTCGTTGAGATAGAGACGTATGACTAATCAGTCGCAAATGCGAAGGACGAAATGAAATTGGCTTATCGCACATGATAGTCATGAGAAACAAAACAAGACGGGCGTTCAATTGCATGGCCAAGCAAGGTAGGCGACAGTTTACACCGGATATCTCTAGTACATCGACCAATGGAAAGCTCACAACATCAAGTCACGTGAACTTCTGGCACCAAGAGTCTTTTTATTTTTTTTATTTATTTATTGCATACTGCCAGCCACCTCTTGGTGGCCAAGGCAGGAGTGATACAAACTTTCATACTTGCAGCCACATATAACACTACACTCCACGGCGCAGAAATGAAATCACCACATAACAGGTTTGCGTGGAACATGAATACTCGGGTTACAGGAGCAACACAAGAGCGGTGTCGAAAATACAATCCAAATTTTTGTTCCTAACACGAAGTGTAAAAACATCATTAGAAGAATTGAAGTCTGCACATACGACCAGAGAGCTTTTACTACAAACAGGCAGTGGCAGCTGATAAGAATGCGTCGGGCGCTGCGATGCTGGTGATGTCATGAGGTAGTTCATTCCAGTCGGAAATTGTTCGTGGAAAGAATGAATATCGCCGAGAATTTGTTTTTGTAAGCGGCACCACTATGGTGTTATCATGCTAGTTTCGAGTTTTTCGCGATGTATTGTACTGCATGTAAGTGTTAAAGGCGAGTCCGGAGTGTCCGTTGACTATGTTAAAAAGGAATTTTAAGCAATGTAGCTTTCTACGGGACTCCAATGTGGGAAGAGCGGATCTATTACGGAGTTCAGTGACTGAACAGTGTCTACTGTACGCGTGGTAAATAAACCGAAGGGATTTATTTTGGATTCGTTCTAGTAAGTATATTTCTGTTTGCGTGTGAGGATCCCATACAACGTCAGCATATTACAACAATGGGCGTACCAATGTAGTGTAAGCGGCTAGTTTTGTTTTGCTGGTGCAGTGCCTCATGCGATGCTTTAAGCACCACAATCGCCGTAGTGCTGCTGATGTTATACCTTCGATATGAGTTTTCCAGCTCAAATTAGAAGTTATTGTCAGACCAAGGTATTTGTACTGGTTAACGGTTGTTATAGCAGTGTTGTTTAACGTGTAAGTGAATTCCGAGGGATTTTTTTTACGTGTTATGGTCATCTTGACGCACTTTGCTATGTTGAGGCTCATTTTCCAGGAGTTACACCATGCTGTAATAACCGATAAGTATTTATTTAGGGTGGCGTGATCTGTTCTTGATTGAATGGGCAGGTACGAAACGCAGTCATCCGCGAAAAAACGACACTGCACAGTAGATTCGGATGACATGTCAATTAGATAAACTAAAAATAAAAGTGGTCCTAGGACAGAGCCCTGCGGTACCCCAGAATGCACGGGAGCGGAAGAATTTTTATCTGCTATCCGAACGTGTTGGTGTCGGTGGGATAGATAACAATCAAGCCATCGAAGAATTCTTTCATTGGTTAGGATTCGGTGAACTTTAAACATCAAATGGGAATGGGAAACTCGGTCGAAAGCTTTTTCGAAGTCTAAAAAAATCGCATCAATTTGTCCGCCTTTGTCAAGTGTTTTTAGAAAGTCATCAGTAGTGTGAATTAACTGTGTGGTGGTTGAAAAGCCTTGCCGGAAACCGTGTTGATTTGGGGAAAAAAATGGTTACTCTCCAGAAATTAACTTAAGTGTTTGAAAAGGAAGTGTTCCATAACCTTGCCGGCTGTACATAACAACGAAATAGGGCGGTAGTTTTTCACGTCATATTTATCACCTGATTTATGAATGGGTACCAATTTACCCTTCTTCCAATCTACTGGAACTTCGCCTTGTAACAGGCTTTCTCTAAATATTAAGCCTAAGTATTTGGAACACCACTCGGCGTACCGATAAAGAAAAGCATTAGGTATTTCATCCGGCCCAGCCGATTTTTTTGTGTCAAGATGAAGTAGAGCTTACAAGATGCCTTCATTTGTTATAATCAAGTCTGGCAGTTCGAGATTGTTTGCGTGGAAATCAGGAGGGGTGTCACCCGTTCGCAAAAAAACAGAAGAGAAGTAGTCGGTAAATGCTGTCGCTATGCAGCTGGCATCAGTCACGTCCGCGTCCTTGGTTTTATTTTTGTCACTTTCACTTTTTTGACGGAGAGGTGCATCGAAAATTTTCTTGGATTGGTTGTGAGAAAGTTGTGCATTTTTACGTTGAAGAAATGAAATTTGGAGCTTTTAATCTTGTTGCGCAGTTCGGCGCGGAGGCTCGTCAGAGCAGCACTACGTGGTTGTGTTTTTGAGCATGACAGGCGTTTTATCTTGAGTTTTAGATGGAGTATTTCGCGCGTAATCCAAGGACTACGGCCGTGTATTTTTTTCACTCTCTCCGGAACGAACAAACTTATACATTTGTGAACGGTTATCTTGAAGTGCGACCATAGCTGGTTAACGTCACAGCGATTATGAAGATGTTTGTTAGTAATTTTGTCATACTCCTCCTCTAGGAGGTCCAAAATACTTTCGTCCGAAGCAGTATTAAAATTGAGGAATCTACATACTTGGGTAGCCGAGGGAGTACACAACATGTTGGTTTCAAATATTACTAGTTCGTGGTCCGATATACCTGGTACAACTTCAATTGTGTTGTTAAACTTGCAAATAGACTCAGAAACAAAAATAAGGTCCAGAATCGAACTAGTGCCTGCAGTGACACGCGTAGGAGTCTTTACAAGTTGCGTCATGCTACAGGAAAACGCTATATCAAGTAGCAATTCGGAGTGCTGGCCGGGTGTTGTAACGCAAAAGTGATCCCAGTTTATTTTTGGCAGTCTTGCTGCAAAGGCGGGCATTGGCTCAAAGGATAAGACGCTCATTTTTCTAACTTTCATAGGGAGAGAGAGGGGGAGATACAGAGAAACAACTTTATTTCAGTGAAAGAAAATTCACAGGGGAATGGTGGTCAGGCCGTGCCTGGCCGCGACCTCTTCAGCTGCTGTATGGCCCAGAGCTGTACATCTAGGCTCGTATCGCGGAGTACACTTTCTTACGCCTCGGACGAGGAAGTGGTCAGGAGATCAGGTGGGGGTGGCTCCTCGATGCAGTCCCATAGTATATGAGAGAGGAAGGCGATGGAGCCACATTTTGAGCAATGCGGACTGAACAGATCGGGGTAAATGTGTGCGCTTACCCGCAAGCACGGGAACTAGTTAGTTTGAAGGCGGCACCCTGTGATTTCTTGTGGTTTGTGTGTTTGGGATGTGGCGGTCGTTTTGTTCGACGCGTGAGGCGATAGTGCTGAACAATTTGGTGATAGGAATTAAGGGGCTCGCCGATGTTCTCTGGGTAGGTGGCGTGGCCCACCGCTCGGTTGACGAATTCTCGAGCTTGTCGGTGGACCTCTCGTTCTCCGGGCTTCCCGCGTGCGCCGGGACCCAGAGGAGAGATATGGGTGGTGGATCCTCATCTTTGAGGTAGGTGAGATCTGAACCGCGAGCAACGGTACGACGAGCGAAATGGGAGATAGCGATTTTCGAGTCGCTGAGGATCGCAGTGAACACGAAGGACACCGCGAGAGCTGTGGCCGCTTCCTCGACTTCGGCGGAGTGGAGGGCACGAACGGAGCCGGCTACTCGCCAAATTGCGTTAGCGTAATAACTACTCGAACCCCCCTCAAGTGCGTACGCGCTTGGTGGAGAGGGGTAGCGGGCAGAGTGTCCACGTAGGTCACATCGGGCCGCGAGGCGTAGTCGTCGTGTAAGGCTTGGGCTCGTGCTCACCGTCTACCGTCGAAGTGTCCTGCAAGCATGTTTTTGGGAGTGGTTTGATGGAAAAACGTCGACGTAAAGTCCGAGGTATAGAGACTGGGTCATCGCTCGGTGGCGAGACGGTAAGTCCTATGCGCGCGAGAATCCAGCGGCTGGTCTCGCTACCGCGAAGTCTCTGAATCTGTGCTGTGCGATGCGCTTCGATCAGTTCGTTGACAGTGTTGGGAATGCCGAGGCTGAGGAGATGCGGCGTAGAGGTCGTACGATTGAGGCCAAGAGCCGTCTTCTACACTTTGCGAATAAGTCGGTACAGTTTGTCCTTTTCTCATCCCAGTAGGTGCAGGTGCACATGGTAGCGCGTACGTGAGACGAGATATGACGAAGGCATGAATAAGCGGGAGTAGCTCTTTCCCTTTCATGCCTTGCTTTCAAGAGGACACGTGACCAATGAGGCGGGTTGTTTGAGTGACGGCAACAATGAGGCGTTCCAGTGCGATGTGTTTTGTTGATTTGATTGAATGAATAGAGTTAAAATGCGCATGTGGTCAACTTGCGGTACGGCTACACTGTTGAAATAGACGTGAATGGCTGGTTGGGGAGGGTACTTGTACCGACGGCGGTCGGAAGGGCGAAGCAGCAAGGGCTCCGACTTGCTCTCCGAAAACGTGAGGTTCGCCTGCGTCGCGTGGCTAACGACGGCATCGGCCGCACGTTGGAGGGTCTCCAATATCTGGACGTCTGAACCCGTAGTCGTCCACAGCGTGACGTCGTCTGCATCGATGGTATGACGAAGGCCCGAGATCTCATCGAGTGAATAAGGCAGTGTGCGTATAGCTAGCTTAAGTAGGAATGAAGACAGAACCGCTCCTTGAGGGGCGCCTCTGTCTCCGAGTGTGAGGTGTTTAGAGGCGGAGCCACCGGCTAACGATATTTGAACGATACGGTTCGAAATGAAGTCACACACGTAGTTATACGTATGTAGCGCCTCAATGCGCCGCTCGTCAAGGAAGAAGAAGTTGGCATTTGGGCCACGCGGCTGGTGCAGCACGATAATAAAAAATCAGTTCGAAAACTGAACGCTGTCAGGGCTGGATCTTTCCCGTGTCAGCACCGACAGTTAATGGTAACCCGATAAAGAACACACAACCCCGATCATCCCGCATGCACCCACCGGCTCTGCCACCAATCCTACCAGTCCTGACGCCCAAGAAGACGCCAGACCTAGCGGTGCTGCAGTCGCTGCGATTCAACATGTCAACCTGGTACCATTTTGGCCCAACAGCCCCAGCACATGGTTTCTGCAGGTCGAAGCGCACTTCCGTCTTCGGCAAATCACCAGCCAACAGACCAGGCACTGGCATCTGGTATCCTGCTTACCACAGGACGTAGCCGACGACTTAGCTGATATTTTAGCGTCGCCGCACCCGAGCCATCCCTACGACACGTTGAAGGCAGCTATCATGTCCCGCAAGTCTGAGTCCGAACACAGCAGACTCCAGCAGCTCATCACGGCTACAGAGCTCGGTGACCGTCGCCCATCACAGCTCCTGCAACGCATGCGCCAACTCCTTGGCGCCCCCCCCCCCCACCCCTCAAGAGGAGAAGCTGTTACGTGAGTTGTTCCTTCAGCGCTTACCGCAGAGCATGGTCCCGGACCTCGTAGCTGCAGGAGATGTCCCAGTAGACACACTCGCTGAAATGGCTGACCGAGTGGTGGACTACTCGCGCACATAGCCTCAACGCCGTTACCACACCGCCACCGGCCACCGCTGCAGACCCGGCGCTCGCGAGCATCGAGAACCGTTTGGACGCCCTTGTCAGGCGCCTCGATGACTTTGTACCTGCACATCGTCAACCATCATCCAGGTTTCAGATACACAGTCGCTCCTCGACGCCCCTACGTTCTCCGGAACTTCGGCCACCCGACGCGCCGCGGGACGTTTCATCTTCAACCATGTGCTGGTACCACCGCCGATTCGGTGCCTCTGCTCGCAAGTGCACTCGCCCGTGCTCCTGGTCGGGAAATGCGAGGACCGGCCACTGACGGTGGCAAGTGGTACTGGTCGAAAGTCATGCCGCCTTTTCTATGTTTCTGATAAGATCACTGACGCGTGCTTCCTAGTCGACACAGGAGCCCAGGTTAGCGTCATCCCGGCCTCGTGTGCAGATCGCCGTCGCAGCGAACAGACCTGCCCACTCCAAGCGATCAACAATTCCGCCATACGCACATACGGCCAACGCTTTCTTACACTTGACCTTAGACTACGCCGTATGTTCCCCTGGATTTTCATCCTCGCTAACGTCTCGCAAGCTGTTCTTGGAGCTGACTTACTCAGTTTTTCAACCTTGAGCTGACTTACTCAGTTTTTCAACCTTGCTGTGGACATGCATGCTCATCGCCTCATTGATATCAACACCCACCTCTACATCAACGGTGTACTCTGTACTTCCTCGCCAACGGGACTGCGAGCTCTCACACCTGCTTCGCCGTATGCAAAAATACTCGACGACTTTCCCAGCATCACGACCGCACACCAGAGAGTCACCGGTGAAGCATTCCATCACTCACCCCATTGTGACCACTGGACCTCCTGTTTTTACACGACCCCGTCGACTATCTGGAGAACGCCTCGCCATCGCCCGCCGTGAGTTTAAGCACATGCTTGAACTCGGCATTGTGCGGCCTTCCTCCAGCAACTGGGCGTCGCCACTCCACATGGTGCCGAAGAAAGATCCTGGCGACTGGAGACCATGTGGGGATTACCGCGCTCTCAATGCCCACACCTTACCAGACCGCTATCCACTTCCTCACACACAGAATTTCACATCAAATTTGGCTGGGTGCACAATCTTCTCTAAGATTGACTTAATGAAGGCTTACCATCAGATTCCTGTAGAACTCGCCGACATTCCGAAGACGGCCATCACCACCCCATTCGGTCTGTTTGAATATGTGAGGATGCCTTCTGGATTGCGCAACTCTGCACAGACCTTTCAGCGCACTATCAACGAGGTCACGCGAGGTCTCGATTTCGTATTTGCCTACCTTGATGACCTCTGTCACAGAACGAGCGCTAAAAATGAGCGCGCCGCCAAATTCTTGCGACAACGGGCGGGAGAAACGCCGCGAGGTCAAAAGAAAAAAAAGAGAAAGCAAACGTCCAAGCCTCCCCGGGCGCGCGCTCTCCCCGCGGAAGCGTGGCGTCGCAGACGAACCTCCTCACCCCGCATCGGCGGCCCAGCAAGCCCGCGATTTTTCTAGAACGAACGGGGCGGGGTCATACCGAGTTGAATCATCCTCCGGGGAGGGCAGTCGAACCGTCTCGCACCTCTCCCCAGCTTTCGCTGCGTATCGCGCCGACGAAATGAGGAGATTCGTCTGGAATGTCGCGCACAAGGTATTTAACCGAGCAGCCGAGATGAGAGATCAGGAGGAGACGGAAGTGAGCGCCAGAGTGCGTAGGGATTCCGCCGTGTAGTCGGCGAAGGTTTTGGTCCGTAGGGATGAAGCCGGAGATGAAGAGGATTTCCACCAGTGGGTGAAGGCTCGAGCTACAGGCAAGAGCGTGTGTTTACCGCTATCGAGCGAAGACCCGTGGCAACAGCTGCGGGTGTGAAGCCGACGTGTTCCGGCGAAGAAGTTGAAGTTTGAAGAGTGGCCAATTGAAGTCGGCGAGGTTTCCTGGAAGAGAAACTTCGAGAGCTGCGGAACGACAACAACGCTGGACTTTGAGTGAGTGATTCTCGGAAGAGTATCATTCAGACTTTTGTTCCAAGGACTTTGGACTGAATAGGTTCTCTATCTCTTTAGTCCTTAAGTGTCTTGGTTGTTCAATCCATGCGACTGCATTGTAGTGCGTATCGTTGTCTGTGTCCGTTGTTTTGAGTGTGGCTGATTGTACTGTGTAGTACGTTGTTTGATTGGTGACGTATTGTATGTAACTATTGTGGAGTGTGCATTTTTTGTGTATTGTTTTCGATCTGCCCATTTTGAGAATATAATATTTGTTTTGGTTATCAACTCTCGGCTCTGACTTGTTCTTTGGGCCACAGCCGGCGTCCACTCGCGCACCAAAAAGGACCACTTCTAAATTGTCCACGCTTTCGTGGTGCGGTTCGGGGGGCCAATACTTCGGCCCTTGGAATTTGCCCGGCGATCGCCTCCCTAATAAACGGGACCGGTGTGACAATTAATCTGGCGTCCGCGAATCAGGACCTTTTGGTTCACAGTGTGTCCTAAGTAGTGAGAAAGAGCCTCGAGTTGTTGATAGTGCTATCGGAACGATTTTGTGTGTTGTTCAGTGTTCTCGTTAACGAGTGCAGGGGAGTGTTCCGATAGACTGATTTAGGCAGATACTTTTTGCACGCGGCAAGGTTTTAGTTGCGAGTTGCGAGACACAATGGATCTCGAAAAGTTAGTTGCTCTTGGTGAAAAGATGGGTCTTTCTGGCGCCGAACTACGGAAGTGGGTCACCCAGAAGGAAAAAAAAGAAAAAGAGAGAGCCAAAGAAGAAAAAGCAGCCGAGCTGGAAAAAGAGAGGTTGGCGGTCGAAAGAGCCAAAGCGGAAAAAGAAGCTGAGGTGGAGAGAGAGAGGTTGGCGGCAGAGAGGGCCAAGGAAGAAAAGGCAGCTGAGTTGGAGAGAAAAAGGCTGGCCGCTGAAAGGGCGAGAGAAGAAAGAGAAGCAAAGGAGCGACAGCTGAAAGAAGAAAGAGAGGCAAAAGAGCGACAGCTGAAGGAAGAAAGAGAGCAGCAATTGAAGTTGGAGCTGGAGAGAGAAAAGTTGGCAGCCGAAAGGGCGAGAGAAGAAAGAGAAGCGGAGATGGCTGAAAGGGAACGGCAGCGGCAGCACGAGATGGAACTCGAGCGGCTCCGTTTGCAACAGCGAAGCGAAACTCCCGTCCAAGCTAGAGTTGAAAGCAGCGAACGGGAAGATCACGGCTTCCGCTTGAACCCAAGCAAGCTGCTCGTAGCGTTTGATGAAAGGAAGGACGACCTTGACGCGTACCTTCACCGATTTGAGACGATTGCGAAGAGCCAGAATTGGCCGGAACATCAATGGGCAACTACTTTGAGTACTTGCTTGAGTGGTGAAGCGCTCAGTGTGTACGGTAGGCTGACGCCGACCGATGCAGCCAACTATGCCAAGGTGAAAGCTGCTTTGCTGAAGCGATTTAGATTTACTGTAGAAGGATTCCGGGACAGATTTCGGACAGGAAAGCCAGCTGATGGGGAGACGGCTACGCAGTATGCCACCCGACTTTGCCATTATTTCGACAGATGGATTGAACTTTCAGGGACAGCGCAGGAGTATGATGAGCTTAGAGAGCTGCTAATTAGAGAACAATTTCTTACTAGTTGCCACCCAAGCCTGTCACTGTACTTAAAAGAGAGGAAGGCTGACTCACTTGAAGACATGCTTGAATTGGCTGATCAATTCTTGGAAGCGCAAGGTGGCACTAATTTGGCCAAGGTAAAGAAGGAGTGTCCCGACGATTCGAAGAAATTGGCTCCCGAAGAAAAGAAGCGTGCACCAGAGAGCATTCCGCGATGTTTTCTGTGCAACCGAGTGGGTCATCGGGCGAAAAACTGTCGAATGATCTTTACGAGCCCTACGGCAGTAAAATGTTTCAAGTGTGGTCAGACTGGGCACAAAGCAGACGCTTGTCGGAACGGAGTGAGTCAAACTCACCAGGTATCTTGTGTGCAAGCGGCACCGAAATCTGATAATAATGCCGTCACCGATGGATTCGTAGAGTTGAAGAATGGGGAGAAAATTCCTATTGTGGGTGCTGTAATGTCAAAACAGCCAACCGGTGTTACGAAGGGAATGCCAACGCTGCCTGGAAAGGTTGCAGGCAAGAAGATTACGGTTCTAAGAGACACCGGTAGCTCCACGGTTATCGTGCGGAGAAATTTGGTACGGGAAAGTGAGTTGACAGGCAGAACGATGCCGGTTTGCCTAATTAACCGTACGGTTCGGATGCTTCCCGAAGCAGAAATTGAGGTTGAAACCCCGTACTTCAGCGGGAAGGTTACTGCTTTATGCATGACGACCCCCCTGTATGACCTTGTCATCGGAAACATCGACGGGGCGCGAGGGCCAAGTGATCCAGAATGTTTGGGAGAAGACCCGAAGATAGAGCCCTCGCAAACACAGCGGCCGCGAGATACAGTGGAGGAGCATCCCGTGACGGATCTCACTAGAGCCCAAGGTGAAGCTGCGGCGCAAGAGACAGCGAAGGAGAAGACAATCGTGTCGAATAAGTTCACGGGCCGAGCAACCGGACTTACGTCGGCACGACCTCAACCGACCGACAGTGTAAAGGAGACGGAGTTGGCCAGCCGGGCAAAATGTAGAGGCATGATCAAGCGGGTAAATAAACAGACAGGACCCGTCGAATGTAATGACGCGTTAACGGTGTCGGAAGAGACAACGATGGCTGAGACGACGCGTCAGATATCGTCGTTGGAAAAGGCTCGCCGAAAAAGTACAAGGAAAAACAAGAAGAAATCGAGCGAGCACCGTAAGAAAGGGCGCAAGCGCCGCTCGGAATGCACCGGATAGGTGTCGAGGTCGAATCTGAATGTGTTTGGCAGTGCTGAGTGTCATATCTTGTGTTAATGTTCTTGTTATCCTGTGTCTCAAGTGTATGTCGAGCGAGTCAGTGTTCTGTGCGATGATGTGATGTATAGTGTTGTATAATTGTTGTACAGACAGAACTTTGTACGTTTGTATTGTTTGGAATGTGTGATGAAGTGTTGCAGGCATGTACCTGTGGCTATATTTCATGTGTTGTGGAATTGAACTACAATGTACGATTGTATTGAGCGATCTATTGTGAATGTGACGTGACATGAGCGACGGACCATATTACAATCTTTGAGTGGGTGGTGAATTTTCGCGCTCGTTTGTGTGGTTTTGAATATTATGAGATAATATTCTTAAAGTGGGGGGCAGTGTCACAGAACGAGCGCTAAAAATGAGCGCGCCGCCAAATTCTTGCGACAACGGGCGGGAGAAACGCCGCGAGGTCAAAAGAAAAAAAAGAGAAAGCAAACGTCCAAGGCTCCCCGGGCGCGCGCTCTCCCCGCGGAAGCGTGGCGTCGCAGACGAACCTCCTCACCCCGCATCGGCGGCCCAGCAAGCCCGCGATTTTTCTAGAACGAACGGGGCGGGGTCATACCGAGTTGAATCATCCTCCGGGGAGGGCAGTCGAACCGTCTCGCACCTCTCCCCAGCTTTCGCTGCGTATCGCACCGACGAAATGAGGAGAACCGTCTGGAATGTCGCGCACAAGGTATTTAACCGAGCAGCCGAGATGAGAGATCAGGAGGAGGCGGAAGTGAGCGCCAGGGCGCGTAGGGATTCCGCCGTGTAGTCGGCGAAGGTTTTGGTCCGTAGGGACGAAGCCGGAGATGAAGAGAATTTCCACCAGTGGGTGAAGGCTTGAGCTACAGGCAAGAGCGTGTGTTTACCGCTATCGAGCGAAGACCCGTGGCAACAGCTGCGGGTGTGAAGCCGACGTGTTCCGGCGAAGAAGTTGAAGTTTGAAGAGTGGCCAATTGAAGTCGGCGAGGTTTCCTGGAAGAGAAACTTCGAGAGTCGCGGAACGACAACAACGCTGGACTTTGAGTGAGTGATTCTCGGAAGAGTATCATTCAGACTTTTGTTCCAAGGACTTTGGACTGAATAGGTTCTCTATCTCTTTAGTCCTTAAGTGTCTTGGTTGTTCAATGCATGCGACTGCATTGTAGTGCGTATCGTTGTCTGTGTCCGTTGTTTTGAGTGTGGCTGATTGTACTGTGTAGTACGTTGTTTGATTGGTGACGTATTGTATGTAACTATTGTGGAGTGTGCATTTTTTGTGTATTGTTTTCGATCTGCCCATTTTGAGAATATAATATTTGTTTTGGTTATCAACTCTCGGCTCTGACTTGTTCTTTGGGCCACAGTCGGCGTCCGCTCGCGCACCAAAAAGGACCACTTCTAAATTGTCCACGCTTTCGTGGTGCGGTTCGGGGGGCCAATACTTCGGCCCTTGGAATTTGCCCGGCGATCGCCTCCCTAATAAACGGGACCGGTGTGACAACCTCCTTGTAGCAAGCTGATCCGGCGAAGAGCATGAAGCCCACCGGCGCACTCTGTTCCACTTCCTGGATGATTACGGCCTCGTAATTAATCCCAATAAGTGCCTCTTCGGCATCGCTACAATAGAGTTCCTAGGCAACCTTGTCACTCCAAAGGGTATCAAACCACTCGCCAGCTAAGGAAGGCCATTCAAGACTTTCCACTCCCGACTTCATTGAGAGACTTCGAGAATTTCTGGGCCTACCAAACTTTCATCGCCGCTTTCTTCCAAAGTGCGCCACATTCCTAAAGCCATTGACCGACCTATTGACTAAAAAGAAAGACCCGGCTGCGCCCCTGGAGTGGCCCAAGGACGCTGCATCTGCCTTCGGCACTGCCAAGAAGGCTCTGGCAGACACTACCATGTTCATACATTCCGTCCCTGATGCCCCAATTAGTCTCATCACCGATGCATCAAGCGTGGCATTTGGCGCCGTTTTCGAGCAGCACGTATCCAGTTGGCAGCCCCTTGGGTTTTTTTCGAAAAACTGAAGCCACCAGAGACAAAATACAGTACATTTTCCCGAGAACTCCTCGCGGTATACCTCGCCATCAAACATTTTCGTCATTTATTGGAGGGCCGGGACATTTACGTCGTTACAGACCACAAGCCCCTGACGCTTGCCTTCCATCGCAATCACAACAATTATACTGCACGGGAGATCCGTCCACTATGCTTTATTTCCGAGTTCACTGTGGATCTCAGACACGTACATGGGCTGGAAAATGCTGCTGCTGATGCACTATCCCGCATCGATGCCTTGTCAACCCAGCCACCACTAGACATGGAAGAGCTAGCAGCTGCCCAAAGCAACGATCCTGAGCTGCATTGTCTTCGCTCTTCATGCACGTCTATATCGTACACGGAGTGCCCGCTTCCATTTTATACCTCGTATTAACGTGCGAAACGTCTACTGGTGTCCAACGGCCCTTTGTGGCTTCAGCTTTTCGTCGTGCAATTTTTGATCAATTGCACAGCATGAGCCATCCAGGTATTCGTGCGACCCAGAAGCTAGTCACATCTCGTTTCCTTTGGCCAAGCATCAAGGCTGATGTCCGACGCTGGGCGTGAACCTGCCTTGAGTGCCAGCGCGTTAAAGTTCACCGTCACACTGTCACGGCAACATCCCCGTTTCGGCCTCCAGACGCAAGGTTTTCTGGCGTCCATCTCGGCATCGTCGGTTCTCTTCCGTCATCGCAAGGAGCCTGTTACCTGCTGACTTGTGTGGATCGCTTCACCGGATGGCAGGAAGCGTTTCCCATTTCCGACATTACAGCACCAACAGTTGCCAAGGCTTTCACAAACGACTGGTTGTCGCGCTTTGGATGCCCTTCTGTCGTCACCACTGATCGCGGTCGTCAGTTTCAATCGGCCCTTTTCACCGCACTTGCCAATATCCTGGGCATTCAACACATCCACACAACTGCCTACCATCCTACCGCCATTGGCATGGTCGAACGGCTTCATCGACAACTGAAAGCTGTCCTCACTCCTCACCAGCCAAGGGAACGTTGGCTCGACCACCTCCTTTTCGTACTTCTGGGCATCCGATCAGCATTGAAAGTGGATCTTGGCTGCTCATCAGCCGAACTAGTCTATGGCATTTCCCTGCGTCTTCCAGGAGAATTGTTCGAGCCATCATCACCACCTTCCACTCACGATGCCTTCACGTACATTCGAGAGCTGCGCACCACGTTTCGGGACCTTGCTCCTGTGATTCCTGCCGACCGACACACCCAGTCTGTCTTCGTCAGTCAGGATCTGCATGACTGCAGTCACGTCTTCGTTCGGCGTGACCAAATACGGCCACCACTAACACCAGCCTATGATGGCCCATTCCGCGTACTCCATTGTACACCTAAGACGTTCACGCTGGACATCAATGGCCATGAAGACGTCATGGCTGCTGATTGACTAAAACCTGCGTATATCGCCACTCTCGCGGCCGCGGGGTTTCAATCTAAAGTCTGGATGCCAACATCCAAGCATGTCCACTGGGCGACTCCTCTGGTGATTCCTACGGCTCTCGCTCTACGGGGGGGAGCCCTGTAGCGCCTCAATACGCCGCTCGTCAAGGAAGAAGAAGTTTCATTTGGGCCGTGCGGCGGGTGCAGCGCGATAATAAAAAAAATCAGTTCGAAAACTGAACGCTGTCAGGGCTGGATTTTTCCCGCGTTAGCTCTGACACGTACATTCACCCGGGTCAATGGCGGTAAGGTTTGAGGCGATGGCGTCGGTTCGCACCGAGTCGAATGCCTTATGAAGATCTAGACCGAGTACGGCGCGAGTGTGGGCCTTCGGTGGGGTACGAAGGAAGTCGTCGTGTATTTGCACTTGCGCGTCTTGCGTCGACAGGTGGGCGCGGAAGCCTAGCATCGTGGGAGGGAGAAGGTCAATTTCTTCAGCGTAGGTCTGTAATCGGGCAAGAACAACGCGTTCTATTAGCTTGCCATTGCACGATGTGAGCGATATGGGGCGTAGGTTGGCGATGTCCATCTTCTTGCTTTGTTTGGGGATAAATACGAGCCTCGCATGTCTCCACTCTTGTGGTATGTGGCCCGAGCACCAGAACGCATTAGTGGACCACGTGAGCGCCACCAGCGATTTCACGTCGAGATTTCGGATGCACTTGTTCCTTATGCCATCAGGAACAGGTGCACCAGTTGTGCGAAGTTTGAGCATTGCATGCGGCATAGATTTCCAACTCCGTAATATCTTCGTCCAGCCGAAAGTTCGGTTTGCTGCTGTATGGGGGCGAGCGCTCTGGCAGCGCGTTCGGCTGGGCGAGGTTCACGTAACGACGAGCCAACTCTTCAAGCAGCTCACCGTTCATGCCAGGGTGACAATGTAGCAGCCGGTGAAGCTGTTTTTGCGCAGACGACTTGGACGCACAGGGACCGAGCAAGTGTCGTAGTAGGTGCCATGTTCTCTTGGAGCATTCGAATTGTTATCGCAGTTGATCATATTGAGTATGTCGCAAAGGGATTATCGAATGCCTTTCTCTACCATCGTACTAAGGCCGTTGTTCCGTTACAGGAACATCGCCTCCTATCGCTCGACCCACGCCACGATCCACTGCACCACGAGTCATTCCTACACCTGTGGGACCGGTTCCTGGCACACGAACGTATACGCCAAGTCTGCCGACAAGGGCCACGCCAGGTCCGGCAAGGCGTCCGACGAGTCCACCGACAACAGCACGCACTCAAGGCTCGACTGCAGCGCCTTCGGCTAGTCCGACTACAAGGACTACGCCTAGTCCAACGATGACATCAACGTCCAGTCCGACAACGATGTCTACGCGTCATCCGACAACCACGCAGCTTCCAGCAACAACTACAACGACGACCAGCACGACGACGACCAGCACGACGACGACCAGCACATCGACGACCAGCACAACGACGACGAGCACGACGACGACTGCAGAGCTGTGTAAGTCTGGCCATAATTGTTATGAAATGTGGGGTTTAACGTCTCAAAGCCACCATATGAATATGAGAGACGACTTAGTGGAGGCTCTGGAGATTTAGACCACCTGGGGTTCTTTAACGTGCACCCAAATCTGAGCACACAGTCCTACAACATTTCCGCCTCCATCGGAAATGCAGCCGCCAAATCGAGATTATCCCGCGACCTGCGGGTCAGCAGCCGAGTACCTTAGCCAGTAGACCGCCGTGGCAGGGCAAGTCTGAGCAGAACTTTTTCGCTGTTAGCACATTTAGCTACATTCCAATAGTCTATATTCAGATATGACTAGCCACTGTCACTTGCCGTAACGTCTTAAAGAGGTCCTTCAACGCTTTTACAGTGAAATCTGTTATGAAATCTCAACAAGGGTCGGTTATGGCACCGTAGTTGTCCGCCTGCGCCGTCGCCACCTTTAGAGGCGAGATAAAGCCGTTCTCGCCCTTTCGCGGTCCAACCCTGCCTACCTTTCAGCTGGCATGCTGGTACGAAACGTAATGGGAAGCTCTGGACGGGTGCGATTATTCTGTTTATATTTCCACGTGAACTTCACGGATTCTAAATCTTTTTGCACTAGCCTTTTTTGCGACTGAAGAAGCGCACGCAACAGACCCATTGGAAAATTTCTACGGAAAATTGACCCCATATCTGCATGTTTCAATGCAAATGTCGTCGAAAGACGATAGTTTTGTGCCTGGAGAGAGTGAGCAAAACGTTTATTTGATGTTCTGAGTGAGAAAATCGATGAGTTATATTCTAGTGGCGCTGCGGTTGAGAGTCTCGATCCGTGCAGCGAAGGCGAACGAGCGCATTGAGGCACGTTAGACACGAGCGCTACTTGGCAGTTATCTTCAAAAACAAAACAAGGCATGCACGCCTGTCTTGGAGGCGATAAGGTGTTGAACGCAAAGTGATGGGCAGATGCCACCACCGTGCCGTCTTAGCACAGGGTTCGAAACACTTGCCTTTTTAGGGGCGAAGCTCCTTAGGGCGTGGGCTGTGCGTCCCCTGTAGCCTGTATGTAGCCACCTCTAGTTTAGTTCTTGCAGTGTTCACTAGATGGCGGTACCGTCCCCTGTATGTAGCCACCTCTAGTTTAGTTCTTGCAGTGTTCACTAGATGGCGGTACCATCTCCTGTATGTAGCCACCTCTCGTTTAGTTCTTGTAGTGTTTACTAGATGGTGGTACTTGTAGCTGATGATGAAAAGATGCAAGATGTTATAAACTAGAAAGTGGTACTTGTAGTTGATGAAAGACGCGAGATCTTATAAAATAGGAATGATGTCACATATGGCGCGTGTCATTGGTTGAAGGCAATCGTTCGATTTAGTGCGGCGACGTACGCTAGGGGGAGCGATGTAATAAAATCGAGTGGGAAAAATGTACAGAGGATTCATGGTTTACCAGGTTTACCTCCGGAGCTTCGCCCACTAATCATCATCATTCACTTCGTGGATATGGCGGAATTTTTTTGGCATCACGTTGTTTGTCAGCGCAGCGTGATAAACGCTACGGCCTTTAAAATTATTTATGTATGCCAAGACACACGTACAAAATATTGACGTGTCGTAATGGTGCATCAGATATGCAAAATATTTGCGCTTTCATTGATAATCGCACATGTATGAACGCTGAAACTTGAGCATTATTGGTGGGCGCTGCGGATGGGGTTGGCCGTTTGGGGTATCGTTGATGCCGTTTGGAGTATCGTTACAGTGGAAAAACAGACAAATGTGCAGACAGAAAGACAGACAGACAGAATACAATTTTAGCATCGAAGTACCCTGAGAAAGAATATCGTCTTTAAAATGTTGCAGAGCCCCTTTAGAGCCTTTACGCGCTTTATCAGCACAGCTTCACCGCACGGGCCGAGAATCGGCAACAGTCTTTCACCCTCTGCCTGCGTGCGGCAGGTGTTCCGGTACGTGTGGTGCAGCCGTGTGAATAGAGCTTGTACAGGATGTTAAGGAGCCCCTAAACCGCATCGCGTTCAAAGACAAGAAAGTAATATGATTGTCACGTTCACTACCCTTCTTGCAAACACCACCTCCTCGCCCCCACCTACTTTGCTCAAAAAAAGACGTGGATAGTCGGTACTTAGGGATCATCCAGACAGCATTACGCGCTACATTCTGATGCAGGGTAGGCGACAATCTGGAAAAGATATCTCCCGTATATCGATGGATCGGTCGATATACGGGAGATATCTTTTCCGGATTGTCACCTACCCTGCTTATTTCATCCTGATGTCACGTGTGCAAACAACCGGCGTCACGAATGGCGCCGCAAGGATGTGTTACACTGGACGAAAATAACGCGATTGTTCTTATTAATTTTAGAGCTGGTTTGGGAACTTCTAAGAGCTGAGCTGGTGCATGGCAGTACTGCAGGATAAGTAAATATATTCCCATACACAAGGGCCGAATTCACAGGGAGGGGAGGAGGGGGAAGAAATCTAGTACGCTGGACGAGCACTAAAACCTCGCGTGGAAGAAATGGTGTGATGATTAGGGAATGTAAAACGCCGAATTAAGGTCACTCAGACGTTACTATACTTGCTGTTCAACATCTGAATATCACAATATGACTATGAGATGTGGTATTGGATGCCTCGGAAAATGTCTACCATATGGGGATCTCTAAAGTGCACCCAAATCTCAGTACGTGGGCCTCTATCATTTTCGCCTCCATCGACAGGTGAGCCACCGCAGCTTAGCTTCGATCCCGTGACTTTCAGGTTACCAGTCGAGTGCCATAGCTACCGCGGTGGCGCCACTCTCACGTTTGCATGTCCGCTTATTCTTCTTGATTTCAACATTATTATCCTTAACCCACGTTTATTTTCTGACCTATTCTGATCTCTTCCTGTCTCTACACCTATCATTTTCCTTTCGATCACTCGCTGCTACGTCCGTCGTGGACATGAGCCAAACTAAAACTGTAGTTGGCGGGATGAGCAATAACGAACCTTAGGTGGTAAAAATTATGTGTCGATTCATCTTTATCTCTCTCTCTCTCTCTTAGAGCATGCGAAAATCCAAGTTAAGCTCATTCTGACGTCAATATACAATATCCGGGGTTGAATGTCCCGAAACCACTAGTAATTAGGGGATATGTACTGACTGGATTCAAACTCGAAAAAGAAGCGTGAGACGGAGACAAAAATTTGAGTGGGCAGGTTAGATTAGGAAGATCGCAGGTACGACGTGGCAGCAGAAAGCCCAAAAGTTGGTTGTTTGACGGAACATGGGAGAGGCCATTGCCCTGCAGTCCACGTTGACAGGCTGATGAGGGTGAAGACATTGGCATGCGTCCCCACCGTGAGGCATGAAAACGGCGATTCAAAGAGTTTGCTTAAGATGAAAATAGGGTTCACATGCTGCATAGAATTCGAAGTATGTACGACTATAAGCTTCGTGAAGTTCAGAAGAATGAGCTAAAAACTCAGCACCCCAGCGCTGCGTAGAAACGGTTAATGAGTGATGCCGACGCCCGCTACTCCGACGTTTACAACAGAATTAATCGCAATGGTTTCTAAGTCTTTCCCAAATACTAGTTACGTCTGTCCGGAAATTCTAACTAATATTTCTTGCTTCTGTGTTCTCTCCTGCATATTTAGTAAAGCAGTGGCGGGCAATGGAGTTCGTTGCGCGATTACCGGGCACACAGGCGCTATAGGTGCTGTTGGTTTCATATAGCAGTCAAATTTGCTGCCCTGTTAAAATTAGGGCTTGGTGTGGTGCGTTAAGGACTAGTAATAGCGCTGAATTAGCGGGGACACAAGAAGAGGAATTTCAAAAGAACAGTACTATAGTGTAAAAAAAATTCAGCATATCCACGGAGTGAATGATGGATAGTGGGGCGAAGCATCCGTCCGTCCATTCGTTCTTTCTTCCGTCCATCCATGCGTGCGTCTGTGTGGCCGCCCGTGCGTCCATCCGCCCGTCCGTGCGTTCCTCTGTTCGCGCGTCCGCACGTTCATCTGTGCGTCCGTCCCTGCTTTCGTTCATGCATCCGCTCCTGCGTCCCTGCATGCGTCCATCCGTCCGTGCAACCATCCGTGCGTCCGTCCATGCATCTGTCTGTGTGTCCATTCGTCCATCTATTCAACACTCCAAGTACCACCCTCTCACATCTTTTCATAATATATCCCTCATATAGAAGCACCACCATCCAGCGGACATTCCAAGAACTGAACGAGAGGAGGCACACGCACACTTTTTTACGGCTTGCGCTTCGTGTCTAATTTCCACCTCGAGTTCATGGTATATACTAGTTCATTGTATTTTTGGCACTGCGGCCCAACGCTCGCTAAACCTTTCTAAAACCTAGGAGGTCACGCCCAGCGAGTATAACGGAGCAACCCTTTCTTGTCTTCTGGGCGTTGTTGAACAATGAAAAATTCGCAGCGTTCGCATTACTAAAAGCCGAATTATTCTTTCTCTTATTCCCCCTTAGCAGCCATAGGCATGTACGTTTAGCACTATCTTTTATTATTCAACAACGCACAGAAGAAATCTCTCACCGGCACCACCTTGGAGGTTGAAATATTGTACTTGTTACACACTACTACAGCGGCTACGAGGGATGAAGGGGTGCCGCTATAAGGAGCTTCGCCCCTAAAAACTTGCCATTTACATTCGTCGTCTATTCCCTTCACGTGATATTATATCTGGTGTATGTGGAGCTAGTAAAACGGCCGCGAGCACGCTATGAGCGTAGCATGTAGTCATGTTTTACGTGAAACGCATACTATGAGTAGCATGTTTTGACGTGCCATTTCTTTTTGTCGTCTATTCCCATGATGTGATACCAAATTTAGTGTATGTGCAGCGAGCGAAACGGCTGCAAGAGCGCTATCAGCGTAGCATGTGTTCATGTCTTACATGACACGCATTTCATTTTTATCATGTTTGAACGTTTCATTTACCTTCGTCATTCTTTCGTGTGATGTAATACCAAATTTTGTATATGTGGAGCTAGCGAAGCGGACGCGAACGCATTATGAGCGTGGCATGTCATGTTCTTACATGACAAGATGTCATGATTATAACGTTTGTACTAGCCATATGCCTTTGTGATCTATTGACGTCAAGTAAAACCAAATTTAGTATATGGGAAGCTAGCGAAACGACCACGAGTGCATTTTGAGCGTAGCATGTAGTCAAGTTTTACATAACACGCATATCGTAATTACCATGTTTGGACTTCTCATTTACCTTCGTCGTCCGTTTGAGTCACGTAATACAAAATTTGGCACATTCGGAGCTAGCGAAACGGCCGCGAGTGCATCATGAGCTTGGCATGTAGTCATATTCTTACATGACACGCATGTCATGATTATCATTTTTGCACCAGTCATATACCTTCCTCATTCATTCACGCTCCGTAATACCAAATTTACTATATCTATGGGTAACTATACGACCGCGATCACACCATGAGCGTGGCGTGTAATCATGATTTACATGACATGCATGTGACAATTTCCACGTTAGGGTCCATCACTTGTGATCGCCAAACAGTCATGTCATACTCTACCAGTTTTCCAACATGTCATGTGAACGAAACCACCGCAACAGCAGCAAGATCATGAAATGTATATCAAGGCATAGATGTTATAATTTTCATGTTATGACTGGTCATTTATGCTCGCCATACAGTCATGTTTTGCAATATCAATAGCGGTATTGATGCTATTTTTGAAACCTCCAGGAGACCTTAAATTCGTAGGCGGCCAGATAGATAGATAGATAGATAGATAGATAGATAGATAGATAGATAGATAGATAGATAGATAGATAGATAGATAGTGCAACGAGCAAGGTTGCGTAAAAACACAGGTTATTATTCCAGAAACGTTAGCCGCAACAAGCTGGTACAGGCAGGAACCCGGCAAGCACGAGCCACACAGGGACGTCAACGTCTTCTTTCACGCTGGCACAGAGCTGGCGCCACCATGCTTCGGTACAATTACTCCCCGCGCAGAAAGAAGCCAACCTGGCGACCTAGGGAAAGGACACGACAAGGGGGTCATAGCACGGTTTGAGGCGTGATACGTGTACTGTTTCACGCCCACGGCAGCGTTGGTCCGAGGGTGGATCAATGGGCTCAACTTCATAGTTGACAGGAGATGTTTGCCGCACCACATGGTAGGGGCCATGGTATTTCAACGAAAGCTTCGGGGAAAGACCGGGAGGGGTAGACGGGACCCAGAGCCAAACCAGCATTCCTGGGTTATAGTGTACAGTAGACGCAGAGGAATCGTGGTCAGTTTTCTGGTGCCATTGGTCTTGTGCGTTAAATGAGCGAGCGAGTTGACGACACTCTTCGGCATAAGCAGCTGCTTCAGAAACAGGCGTCGTTTCGGAAGCATCAGGCCTGTAAGGGAGAATGGTGTCCATGGAGCATGATGGCTCACGTCCGTACAGGAGGAAGAAAGGAGAAAAGCCAGTGGTTGTTTCTGGCGCAGAGTTGTACGCGTACGTGACAAAAGGGAGCACTTGGTCCCAATTAGTGTGATCATCAGAGGCGTACATGGCAAGCATATCTCCAAGGGTACGGTTAAAGCGTTCTGTCATGCCATTGGTTTGAGGATGGTATGCCGAGGATTTCCTATGGACAGTGCGACATGCCTTGAGTAGCTCCTCGACGACGTTCGAGAGAAACACGCGTCCAGGGTCACTGAGTAATTCACGAGGTGCACCGTGTCGCAAAATTAGATGGTGAAGAAGAAAGGACGCAACGTCTTTCGCAGTGGTAGCAGGCAGCGCAGATGTTTCAGCGTGGCGTGTCAAATGATCCACGGCGACGATAATCCACCGGTTGCCTCAAAGAGAGTTGGGTAGAGAACCATAAATATCAATTCCGACGCGGTCGAATGGTCTCGCTGGGCAGGTTAAGGGTTGCAAATGGCCAGCAGTGCTGTGAGAAGGCGTCTTGCGTCGTTGACACGTGGTGCATGACCGAACGTACTGGCTAACGTGGCGATACAAGCCGCGCCAGTAGTATCTTAGACGAAGGCGAGAGTAAGTCTTAAATACTCCAGCGTGGCCACACTGGGGGTCATCGTGAAAGGCAGCGCAGATGTCCGAACGCAAATGACGAGGGATGACAAGGAGCCACCTACGGCCATCCGTCACGTAATTGCGGCGATACAACAAGCCTTCACGGACAGCAAAGTGTCTTGCTTGACGAGAGAGGGAGCGTGAAGTCGTTTCTGACGAACTGTGAGAGAGGACGTCGAGCAAAGAATTGATCCAGGGATCCTTGAGCTGTTCGGATGGCATGTCAGTGATGCTCAACGATGACGAATCGCAAATGGCAGTTGATAAGCAGGCAAGGTCAGGAGGCAGTGGAGAACGCGATGGTGCATCGGCGTCTGAATGTCTGCGTCCTGGGCGATAAACAACACGGATATCTTATTCATGAAGGCGTAAAGCCCAACGAGCGAGGCGGCCAGTAGGATCTTTCATGGATGCTGACCAGCATAAGGCATGGTGATCTGTGACAACATCAAACTGGCGTCCGTAAAGGTAGGTGCGAAATTTTCCTATAGCCCAAATGATAGCCAAGCACTCCTTTTCCGTGACGAAATAGTTGGACTCTGCCTTCGTTAGTGTACGGCTGGCATAGGCGACAACGTACTCGTCGCAGCCATCCTTGCATTGAGCGAGAATGGCACCGAGGCCGACATCACTTGCATCCGTGTGAATTTCAGTGGGTGCATTGGGATCGAAGTGGCGGAGAACTGGCGGAGAGATGAGTAGCCGGCGTAGCGCCGTGAATGCCTCATCGCAGTGCGAATTCCAGCCAAAGAGGTCCGTGCTACGGGAGAGAAGCTGAGTCAGAGGGCAATTATAGAGGCAAAATTGCGAATGAAACGCCGGAAATAGGAACACAAGCCTACGAAACTACGAAGCTCCTTTAGGGTAGTATAGGCTTGGGGTACTCGGCAACGGCACGCAGTTTGGCAGGGTCTGGCGATATTCCTTATTTTGAAACGACGTGGCCGAGAATTGTGAGTTTGCGGGCGCCAAAACGACATTTCTTGAAGTTAAGTTGCAACCCGGCTGCCGTAAGGCACTGAAGAACTTGTTCCAGACGGGAAAGATGAGTTTCGAAATTCGCCGAGAATACAAATATGTCGTCTAAATAGCAAAGACAGATGTGCCATTTAAGTTCCCTGAGGACAAGGTCCATCATTCTTTCAAAAGTCGCAGGCGCATTGCAAAGACCAAAGGGCATTACATTAAATTCATATAAGCCGTCAGGGGTCACAAACGCCGTTTTTGGACGGTCTGGTTCAGCCATTGGTACTTGCCAACATCCAGAGCGCAGATCCAGTGAAGAGAAAAACTCCGCACCTTGAAGGCAATCCAAGGCGTCATCAATGCGTGGCAGGGGAAAAACATCCTTGCGTGTGATGTTGTTTAGTCGACGATAATCCACGCAAAACCTGATGGAGCCATCCTTTTTTCGCACGAGGACAACTGGCGAAGCCCAAGGACTGTGTGAGTGCTGAATAACACCACGTTGCAGCATCTCGTCGACGTGTTGAGTGATGACGTCACGCTCAGCCTGTGAGACGCGGTAGGGGCGCTGACGAAGTGGAGTATGATGACCGGTGTCGATATGGTGAGCGACAACTGACGTGCGTCCCAAGGGAGGTTGTCCGTGGTCAAAGGAGGCGCGGAAACGGTCAAGTAGTTGAATGAGCTGATTGCGCTGGTCTTGCGTAAGGCCGGTGTCTACGCTGCGCAACAGAACGTCTTCGTCAGGTAGTGAGGGCGTGGTGCCAGCTGTGACAGCATCCACGGACATCGGTGTCGTATCAGAACAGGCATCGAAAGGGAAGATGTCATCATAAGTGTCAAGACTCCCAATGCATTCGCCATGCAATAAGGTAGCGGGACAAGGGAACGTATTGCACGCGTACATGGCACTGGAGCCATCGGCAAGTGTTATGACGGCAAACGGGACGACAAGGTTCCGGCGACGAGTGCATTCTTGTGACGGCATAAATAGGGCAGTTGAATCGGAAACGGAGTTGCACAAAAGAGATACCGCGGCGACCGAAAAAGCAGAAATGACGACGTTAGCGGCGACGATCACCTTTTTGGGTGAGCGAGGGAGATCTATGAATGTCATGCTGAATGGAAACAAAACGAGTTGAGCACGAGCACAGTCGACAACTGCATGATTAGCGGAAAGAAAGTTCCATCCCAGGATGATTTCATGAGACGCATGCGGAAGGACGACACATTCAACGATGTAAAGCACTCCTTGAATCACAACAACACGAGCAGTGCATGTGGCAGAAGGTTGGACGTGTTGCGAACTCGCTGTGCGTAAAGAAATTTGAACCAGTGGAGTCGTCACTTTGTTCAGTTTGCGGCATAACACTTCACTGATTATACAAATAGCGGCACCTGGGTCGACAAGAGCAGTTGTGGCAAAACCGTCCACAAACACGGCAATCTCGTTAGGGGGCGATAGATGAGGCCTTGGAAATTTCGTCGGTGGCGCAGCTCTTGCCTCAGGAACTGCGACTGTTAGTTTTCCTCCTGGGCGTGGTTGGAACGGCGAAGCATGGGGGAAGGAGACCGAAGACGGGGTGAAGGAGATCGACGTCGGCTGAAGTCTGGTCGACATGAGCGGGGGTCATGTGAATCAGGTGTCATATGCGATTCTGAAGGCCGAGGTATGTTGCCGGAATGCTGCACATCATTAAAATAGAATACACTGCTACGACAGTAGCGCGCGACATGTCCTGGAATACCACAGTTGTAGCAGACGGGCCGGTTATCCGAAGTACGCCAAGAGTTTACAGGTGCTCGAGGTGGTGGAATGGGCCATTTACCGGATAAACTGAAACTGGTGACCTGTAGTAGTTGGTGGCTGGACTGTATGAAGGGAGCGGCGGTTGGGCAGGAGGTCGGCGGACGGCTTCTGCATAAGTCAGCGGTGCAGCCACTGATATTGGGGATGCGGGCGAAGGGAGAGCCTCGGCAACTTGCGTCTGAATAGCACGGCGAAGTGAGCGGTTCAGTGTTGTGGGGGTCTCGTTGATGGTGGCGACAAGAGAGAGAGCTGTCGAGCAACTTCTTTCCGGATGTACTGTTGAATTTGAGGCATTAACACGCTGTAGTTGGGGCCACTGCTTTTGCACTCCAAGGCCGGAATATCAGCTGTTTGCGTATTAGCGCGACGTGTAGAAACTCGTTGCTTGCGCAGCTCATTGAAATTTTGACATAACTGAATCACGGCCGTGACGGTCTGTGGGTCTTTAGCCACAAGCATATAAAAAGCGTCGTCATCAATGCCTTTCATTATATTCTTTATTCTGTCAGCCTCCGTCATCCTGGCATCAACTCGCCTACAGAGGCTGATCACATCCTCAATGTAGCTCGTGAAGCTCTCACCATTTCGCTGAAATCGTCCCCGCAGTCCCAGTTCAGCGCGTAGCTTACGCATGGCTGGACGACTGAAAAACGAGGTGACGGCCTCTTTGAAAACCAACCAGGTGGGGATGTCGGCTTGGTGGTTGGTGAACCATAGGTTGGCCAAATCCGTCAAGTAGAAGATGACGTGAATCAGCTTCGCAGGGTCATCCCACTTCTTAATCGCGCTGGAATGCTCGTACTGTGCCAGCCAGTCCTCGACATCTTGATCTTCAGTGCCGTTGTATACTGGTGGGTCACGCAGACGAAGTACACCAGAATACATGACAGGTGGCAGCGTGGAAGAACCTTGTGGGGGATCGACGCGCTCGGTCATCGCAGACTGAGATGGTAGCTTACGGCTTACTATGCTTCGGTACAATAGATAGATAGATAGATAGATAGATAGATAGATAGATAGATAGATAGATAGATAGATAGATAGATAGGTAGATAGATAGATAGATAGACAGACAGACAGACAGATAGATAGATAGATAGATAGATAGATAGATATAGATAGATAGATAAATAAATAGATAGATAGATAGACAGACAGACAGACAGACAGACAAACAGACAGACAGACAGACAGACAGATAGATAGATATATAGATAGATAGATAGATAGATAGATAGATAGATAGATAGATAGATAGATAGATAGATAGATAGATAGTGAGATAGATAGATAGATAGTAAGATAGATAGATAGATAGATAGATAGATAGATAGATAGATAGATAGATAGATAGATAGATACCCTCTATGTCGTGGGAGCTCGCTAAGAAATGCTTCGCGTTTAATACCTTCTTGTCAGGACTTGGTCCTGCCCCTTCCTTTTTTGTCGCGTTATATAGCGCTGTTCATTCGAAGTTTAGTGCGCGTCCACAAAACCGCATCAACGCTTTATACAAGAAGAGCTTCGTGGCGTGTCTTCTTTTTGTGTCCCCGTTCATTCGGCGCTTTTTTTTTTTTGTCGTCGGTTGAATCATAATTTCACATCATGTACACTTTCACTATAAAAATTACGGAATAGGAACAGGTTCGATCTGCTTCTTCTGACAGCTTTACTAAAATAAGGTGTTTGCCCCTCCGCGGTGGTCTAGTGGCTAAGGTACTCGGCTGCTGGCCCGCTGGTCGCGGGATCGAATCCGGGCTGCAGCGGCTGCATTTTCGATAGAGGCGAAAATGCTGTAGGCCCGTGTGCTCAGATTTGGGTGCACGTTAAAGAAACCCAAGTGGTCGAAATCTCTGGAGCCCTCCACTACGGCGTCTCTCATATTCGTATGGTGGTTTCGGAAAGTTAAGCCCCACATATGAAATATAAAATGACGTGTTTGTCAGTAAAAGAGAAGCGTATACACTAAGAACGCTGTTCGGCTGACTCCCACCGCATCAGCGACCATGATGACGCGAGAAAAACGAAATTTTTTTTTGAAAAATGACAGCCCGGATAATACACGGAGGGCAAACAGCTTCGTTTTGAGTTTGTCGGTCGTATAAGTTGTATCTCACAGATGTCTTTATTGTATGCGAACACCAAGAACAGCACCTTCGCACTGATGGTGTCAGACCTGAATGATTAGCGGATCAGGGCGGCCTTTCTCAGCCTACCAGCCGAGCTTTGCTTGAAAATATCCTAAAGAGCGAAAGGAGGGGCTGTTAAGTCTGAAAGCTCAAAGTCCTTTATTTGGAATTATACGAAAATATGCTCACTGACTATGAACATGGCATTTTATCAAGTTGAAAATGTGTACACTGGACTGCTCTTTGAACTCATGCTGAAGGCATGTGCGCTCATCAAACGCCTAAGTGTTGTTCCTATCAATGCAGCTTCTTTCGAAAGAAATTTAGTTATATTAGTGCACCTGTGCCCATGTCTATTTGAATAACTGAGGCATGGTGTATGGACTGGCTACTGACTTGAAAAGTGTGATTTATGTTGGACTCGTAATACACATACACGAAAGCAGAAGCTATATCTTGTCTCTTCGCTATGACCAGTGATGTCTAAAAACATTTGTCTAGCAGCATTTATTTCTATTTCTTTGAATTAAACATAACAAGCTGTAAAACATGTCAAATTCGTATATGTAGCTAGATGAGGGCTTTAATTTGGTTTTTTCAATTCGCCTCAGCTTGATTCAACTTTATATTTTCACTGCAAAACCAAATGTAGCGTGATGAGACGTTACATTTTTTTTTCTAAATGTGACTGCGAGGAGTTTTTTTTTCACGTAAACCAACTTGTAACAGGAACTCGTGCCAAAGTTGAGAAGCAACGAGCTTTCACTACCATTTTAGAGTGTGATGTTTGTTGGTGAGGTTCGTCGCGCCGCAGAGCGTGTGACGCGTTGCGGATGGAGGAGACGGTATCTGACGTTAACAAACCACCCTACAATTGTATTTGACAGCATACACACACGAAATACATAAAGCGGCAGCGTACACTACTAGTCAATTGTCTCACGTGGCGGTGCTTGGGGACCAGGAGGCTGTGGGCTGGTTGAGTCCCTGTGATGACGTAATCGTCGTCGGGTAGATGTCCGGTGTGGCAACGACGTAGCAGCAGCAGGGGTTAAGGGCCGAGTGAACGAACCGTCGCTCGGTAGCCGGTAGCCAGACAGGGCTCGTCCGCGCCAGGCCAGGACTTTGCGACGCTCGTCTCGACGGCGGTGGACAATCTGGAACCTCGCGCGTAGGTGCGGGTTCTCCGAGAGCAGCAGGCCGCGCCAAAGGTCTTGCCAGGCGAGGACTTGCCAGGCGAGGACCGTGAGGCGCTCGCTGTCCCGAAGACAGGCGCCCTGTGTATGCGAACCTCGCGCGTAGATGCGGGTTCTCCAACAACCTGCCGCCCGTTCTGCCGGCGTTCCAAAAAAAAAAACTGTCTCGCCTGCGCGCGCCCTTCTTAATCTTCTCTGCAGCCCGAGCTCCTTCGTTTTTCTCGCCTTCCAGCGATCGGCCACTCCGTCGTCTGCTCTCGCTTTCCCTGCTTCGTCACATTACCCCCCCACTTAAGAAGGTTCTTCGCTGTGAAGAACTTGCAGCTGCCACTGGATCCCTTGGGACACCGTAGTACACGCGCACTCGGAGCACTGCACTACACTTCCGAGCCCCGCACACTCGGCACACATAAGAGACACAAAAGTTGTCACCAGTGTTCAGGGCCCCGCACACCCGACACTCTCAAAGGTACTCGCAAGACGAGATGAAAGTTGGTCCGTCACGGTAAGTAATGTGCACCGAAAAAAAAAAATTCCATCAATTATACCCGACACTGCGAAATCCTCAAGCCGTGTAGCGATGATGTTCATGCGCTTGGCAACCGGCTCATATAGTCTGCTCCTACATTCTCACTGCCTTTTATATATTCAACGCTGAAGTCGTACTCCATGAGTATGAGGCTCCAACGTAGAACACGGCTGTTGATGTGTTTGGCGGAGTTGATGTGAACGAGAGGCTTGTGGTCGCTTTGTAGTATGAACGTTCGCCCGAACAAGTAAATATGAAATTTCTGGATGGCCCACGTGAGTGCCAGGGCTTCGCGCTCGATTGTCGAATAGGCAGTTTCTCGTGGTTGCAGTCGTCGGCTAGCGTACGACACTGGGTGTAGCATAGCACCATGCCGCTGCATAAGTATGGCACCTACGCTTGTTGACGAGGCGTCGGTGCGAAGTACAAAAGGCTGAGCGAAATCGGGTGAGATGTGTTCTGCCGGGAATGTCGGTGAATACATTCTCGTAGGTATGCAGTATTCTAGCGATCTGCGTGCGCTGTTTAGTAGAGAGTGCTTCCGATATGTTCACATCGGCAGCAGATTCTTTTTGCTGAAAAGGTACGCATGGTAGATCGTCGTGCTCAGTATCATCAGCCAGACACGCGACTGACGCTTCTTTTGTTGGCTGTGGTACCGATGGTCGTTCTTGATATTTTTTGAGGAGGTTGACGTGAAACAGAGATGTTCGCGTTCCTAAATCAATAACGTAATCCACGTCATTCTTCCTCTCTAGAACTGTGAAAGGCCCTTTCCATGTTAGAATCAGTTTGTTGTTGTCCGACGGGAGTAGTAGCAGCACCTTGTCTCCAACAGCTAAACGCCGTGGTCTAGTCTTCATGTCATAGTGCTTCTTCTGCACAAGTTTGGCTTTCTGCAGCTCCTCCTTGGCTAGACGACAAGTGTTTTCAAGACGTCTCCGCAGGTCAACTACATAGCCGTACGAGGTCTTCGTCTCATCATCTAGATGATTACCAGTCCACATCTCTTTCAATATTGACATGGGCCCTCTGACGTAACGGCCATACAGTAAGTCAAACGGGGCGAAGCCCAAACTTGACTGCGGAACTTCTCTATAGGCGAAAAGTAAAGGCGCTAAGTACCGGTCCCAACTTTTCGGGCACTCTTGACACATTCGTCTTATCATTCGTTTAAGTGTGCCATTGAACCTCTCGACAAGACCATTTGCCATGGGATGATATGGTGTCGTCGGCAACTGTGTGAAGGATAGAAGCCTGCTGAATTCGCGCATTAGGTGGGACGTAAAAGACGTGCCTCGGTCGCTGATGATTTCCTGAGGTACCCCCACTCGCGAGAACATCTCCAACAGTGCTTCAGCGATCCTTTCTGTTTCAATGCTTGGCAGCGCCACCGCATCAGGATACCGCGTTGCCATGTCCACCATTGTCAAAACGTATCTATTCCCTTTTTCTGACTTGGGAGATAATGGTCCCACAATGTCAATGGCCACTCTCTTAAACGGTGTATCAATGACGGGGGTTTTACCCAACGGTACTCGCCCAACTAAGTGTTTTGGGAAAGTTCTCTGGCACGTGTCGCACGATTTCACAAATCGTGTGATGTCAGAAAGTACCCCTGGCCAATAGAACTCCTCGAGGATACGGTCTGTTGTGCGTTTTATACCCTGATGGCCCGCAAGAATTCCTTCATGAGCCATTTGCATTACACAATGGCGGAGGGCTGTAGGTACAACAAGTTGTTCAGTTTCTCTCTTCGATCTGAGCTTGTACCTCCTGTATAGAATTTCTTCTTTTGTGAAGAAAAGAATCTCGGCAAACCTGGTCTGGATGGGTTTATCGACGGCCTCAAAGCATTTCTGTAAGCTAGCGTCATCCCTCTGACTTTTCTGCAAGTCACGTGCACTCATATCTAGGGGACTTATTGTTGGTACCGGCAGGCGACGAGAACTCCGTCCGACTGTCGCGGCGACTTCGTTTTCCTTTGATTGCCTCGCAACCGAAGTGAATGCATCTGTAGTATAAGATCCAGTCAGCGATCCGTCGTCCGCTCCCACCCTAGATGATATTTTCATCGGACTAGCTGGACGTAGGTGTCTTTTCCAATCTTGATCAGGATCGGAGGCGTCACGGACCCCTTGGACGTTTCCCAGAACGACGTCATACAGTGGGTCATCCATGCAGATCGCGCGAGTCTTGCCTGAGAAAAAGGGTGAAATAATTCGCACGTCTGCCTCCGGCAGTTTCAGTACCCTTCGATCAAGAAGACACACAGAGGAAACTTTCCCCGTCAGATTGCTGACTGGTACAAGGGACCTTCTCACAATAACCGAGTCGCATCCTGTATCCCGTAAGACCGTAACGGGCTGGTTTTCAAGGACGCCTTCGGCCGTAGGCATAGACTTGTCCTCCCACTTGATTCTCGTACGTTTCGAGCAATCAGTACCTTGCCGGGAAGCCTGTGTCTCCTGGTTTGATGCTTTCGGACCTTCTGCTTGCTCTTTCAGGCACGAGGCTTTACCGCTTCCCTTGTTAGGGCAGTCCTCTTTGCTATGCCCACTACGTCTACATTTTCCGCAGAAGGCTGGTTTTGTCCTTGGCCCTTTAGTATTTGCCCAGCAATCTGAGGCCTTATGACCGCGCTTTCCACAAAGCAAACAATGTGGTTTGTCCTTTTCCTCTTTCCGTAGTGCGGCCTGCGCTCGATCTGGTGGCTTTTTATGGTCCTTGTCGTCCTAACCTTTACCAAGGTTGACGAAACCCTGCGCCTCCATATAATGATCAGTAGCTTCTACTAGCTTTTCAATTCCTCGGCAATCCCTTTCCCGCAGGAAGATTGCCAGCTTCTCGTGGCACTGCGTGATGAATTGCTCTGAAACAATAACGTCTCGTAGAGCTTCGTACGTCCGTTCGGTCTTGGCCATCTCTTGCCAATGGTCGAAATAACCTAGTAATCGCCCAGCGAACTGTCGACCCGTTTCGCAGTCCTCAGGCTTCGCCGACCGAAACTTAGTGTGGTAGCCCTCCTCTGTAAACCGGAAGCGCTGCAACAACGTTTTCTTTAACGTTGCGTAATCCATGGCATGGTCAGGTGCCATTCTGCCAACAACACTTAGCGCTTCACCTGTCAAACAAAGGCTCAGTGAAAGGGCGCACTTGTCTTGCGGCCAATCCTGGCTCCTGGCGACGCGTTCAAAGCGCTGGATGTACGCGTCCAGCTCGTCGCGAACTTCGTTGAAGGGCGGTATGAGTTTGTGCGGACTTTCGTAGCTTTGAGGAGAACCCATGTGCGGACCCTCTACTGATTGACCTGTAGTCACGCTACCCGTTGTCGCATCTAACTCTCGGAGCTTCAACCTTAGTTCGAGAACCTCCTTTTCTGCTTGTAGCCTCGCCAGTGCCTCGGCATCAGCTTCTTTTGCCGCATTGCGTTCGGCTAAACGTACTTCCCGCGCTTCTCGTTCACGTACGCGCTCCTCATCGATCCACTGCTTTAGCCCTGGACCGCTCAACCCCAGTTCCTTTCCAATTGCTGTGAGCTTGTCCGTCTCCATCGTCAACCGTCAGACCCGCATAAGCGACGCGCTGCTCTTTTATAGGATAAGAGCGGTCCTGTCGCGCGGACGCCAGATGTGATGTTTGTTGGTGAGGTTCGTCGCGCCGCAGAGCGTGTGACGCGTTGCGGATGGAGGAGACGGTATCTGACGTTAACAAACCACCCTACAATTGTATTTGACAGCATACACACACGAAATACATAAAGCGGCAGCGTACACTACTAGTCAATTGTCTCACGTGGCGGTGCTTGGGGACCAGGAGGCTGTGGGCTGGTTGAGTCCCTGTGATGACGTAATCGTCGTCGGGTAGATGTCCGGTGTGGCAACGACGTAGCAGCAGCAGGGGTTAAGGGCCGAGTGAACGAACCGTCGCTCGGTAGCCGGTAGCCAGACAGGGCTCGTCCGCGCCAGGCCAGGACTTTGCGACGCTCGTCTCGACGGCGGTGGACAATCTGGAACCTCGCGCGTAGGTGCGGGTTCTCCGAGAGCAGCAGGCCGCGTCCCAGGTCTTGCCAGGCGAGGACCGTGAGGCGCTCGCTGTCCCGAAGACAGGCGCCCTGTGTATGCGAACCTCGCGCGTAGATGCGGGTTCTCCAACAACCTGCCGCCCGTTCTGCCGGCGTTCCAAAAAAAAAAAACTGTCTCGCCTGCGCGCGCCCTTCTTAATCTTCTCTGCAGCCCGAGCTCCTTCGTTTTTCTCGCCTTCCAGCGATCGGCCACTCCGTCGTCTGCTCTCGCTTTCCCTGCTTCGTCACATAGAGGGACGAGTAGAAAACTGGTTTGAAGATGATTAACAAAGTGCGCTGTAGTTACTGCGAAATACGATTTTGGAGAGGACACGCGAAAGAAAGGGGACAATACAAGCGCAAGCTTGTATTGTCCACTTTCTTGACATTACAAGTCCGGAATACAAATCTGTATTGTGTATTGCGCTTGTATTGTCCACTTCGTTTCGTTTCTCCTCCTTCGTTTTGCGCAGTAGCCATAGACCACTTTTTCATTCGTGAAACCTCGAGTAGCCCAATACCACAGTCTGTTCATTGGTTTGAAGCCTGGTGCTACTAGAGCTGGTTTCGCCATTTTGTTTTCTTTTTGCTGTTGTTTAAGTCGTCTTCATCCATTTCTTGTCGCCCACGTTTACAGTCGGAGTTAGTCTGCTGATCTGCACTGTCAGCGACACCGCCGTCTTCCAGCAGATGGTGCCAACGGACGGTCTCTGTCATCACGTCTACTACACCAACCTAATGGTTGTCGAAAGCGTGCTCACACCCGTCAAGATCTCTCTTAGCTGGAACATGTTCAAGGCCACCGTCAAGACATTCCGCAAAACTGTCGGTGGCGTAGGATTCGACGTGCGGTGAGTTGGGTTTCGAAGCACCGATGTCGGGTGACTTACGTAAGGGTTCATGATTACACTCAGTCAACACATAGGCAAAAGTACAGGAATCATACTCGGTTACAACATTAGCAAAATACTCGAATAATGCTCTGTTTAAACATAGATGGGAATCGCCACCAATAAAAACTCTTGCCATTACTGACCACTACACGAGGCATGACCCGACGGCAGTGTGCATGTTCCACGTGTCAGGAAGAGGATAGAAGGAGGGTCTGAAGATTACCAACTGGGAGTTCCCGAGAGACAAGAAAGCTGTAGAATAGCGAACGCACAGCTTGGAGGCCTTGTGGGCCTAACGTTTGCGTTCTTCACTGTACGAGAGCCTGTTAGAGGTTCTCATAGACTGTCCCGCAAGAGGAATGTCCGTGGACGTAGCATGCGGCGCGCCGAGGCCCGGTTCTTGAGCAGTTTCAATCGGTTAAAACAGAGTAAAAAGTATTCAAATCATACTCGGTCACACCATTAACGAAAATACTCGAATAACACTCGGCTGCAGCAGTAGCAAAAGTGCTAAATTCATGCTAGGTTAAAATATCGGCAAAATACATGTACCGTACTCGGTTACAAACACCAGCAAACATACTTGAGTAATCTTCAGTTTACACACATCACTACGCCTCAGCAGTGGGAGACCAAGCTGCTGAGCTGCGACCCGTAAACACAAGTGCGAGTCGTGGAGCAGGCAGAAGAAGCCGCCAGGGATCAACGTCACCTGGATGCCTGATTAGCAGTGCACTCTGGCGCGCTGAACAACAGCTTACGTGTATAAGGGGCAATAATAAATGTTTCTTCTTCTCGTCCTTCCCATCGGTCCCCCTTTCGAATGAATGACACATTTCTTGCTTATCCTTCTACCTTTCTTCTGCTATCCCTTTTATTTCCTACTTCTGTTCTCCGACGCTGAGCTGTGCACTTTTTAGGGCTAGAGAAAGAAACGTCTTATCATACCTCTCAAATAAGTGGGAACAAACAAAGAGAAGGGGAACGGGGGTATTGCACAAGGAGCCGAGTATCTTGTTTCTTTTCCTGAACTCAGTATGACGTCACGGGAAATTCATTTTTTTTCATCCCTGTAATGTGAACAACAAAAAAAAAACGTGCGAGTGCCTTAAGAAGGCATCGACACTACATACTTCTCGCAGGCCCCGGAAGCTGATCGCGTGTTTTGGTTTCAAAGGAACATGCGCGCTCGTACCGAGATCCGGGCATACTAAGATCCGGTTGAACATAATGAGGTCGATGTTGAAAAGAAATTCCGTACCCCTGAAGAACTTCTCTTCCGTTTATATGCCTTTTCTTACTCTTTATTTTGCGAATTTTAAATCAGCCGAAGCGCGGCAAGTGATTGACTTGTGTTCGTGTCGCTTGCCTCCTCTCCTTCTCGCCCCTCGCTCAGCGATATTAGAAGCTGGATCGCGCTCTTTTATCTCGCTCGGTTTGTGCGTCAACTACGGGAAAGATAAAGGCAGCAGATTGTGGCGGGCTGTGAACGGAGGCCGCAATGAGCTACGCCGAAAGGGTCAACTATGCATTCGTCGAAAATCGCTTAATCCGGCAAGACACGTTTTCCGCGGCTCTACTGTGTGCCCGAAACCAGAAATTTCTAGTTCCGTGAAGGTTTTTCAACATTTCCTAAAGGCAACGGGTGAGCACAAGAGCCAGGACCCATTACTTGAGCAGGTATTGATTTTACATGAGTACATATGAGTAAACCCAGTTTTCTGCAAGCCTGACCGGACTGACAGAAGTGTAGTGTCGCTTGACTAATTGGTGAAGATGGCAGCCAAGCTCCGGTCAGGAAAATACGTTTATTGAAAGGCTTGAGTTCTAGTTGGTAGGGCTCTTTACTTTTGGCGTGGAGTTCAAATGACGTGAAGTGAATATCGGCTGCTTCCTGCACACAAAAATCTTGTAGCCACGGTTCGAAAGTTTGTGAAATGTATATATGATGAACTAATTGTTACTAAAAGTTAATACAGGTAATGTCGATGAAGCCAACGTTTTCACAAGTGAACTTGTCTTCATCAAAGCAACACAGTTGCTCTGACAAAGAGAGGTCAACTTGCCGAAAGACTGTTTCTAGCGACGTTTTTTCTCGAAGAACTTCTGATCTCTTCAAGCCTCTCCGCGCTTGAACTTCAGTCTCGTTTGGTTTTAAAGCTCTGCAAGAAAACTTTCCGCGCCTTCATAACAAACGTTATCGTGTAAAACATGACGTGTCCTATACTCGCGGTTGTTAATAATTTTTGAATTGGATCCGATATGCCGTGTTCAATGCTTGCTCGTTTTGTCCGCATGTCAGTTGTAAGTTGAAGCTGCCTTATAGATTGGCACATTCACAATACGTGTGTGTTTCTTTTTCATTTTATTTGTTATTTTATTTGTGCCGATCAAGTTTCGTCATAGTTTGAAATCATTTAGCTCAACTTTCGCCTCTTCAGAAAATGCGAACAAAAAAAAGATTAACAAAATTTTACGAACGGCTGCACTGCCCAAAGGGCCAGAGGTCCTGAAAGGAGGTACGAACGCATTCCGCTCGCACGTGAATTGGGAAAGACGGGCTTCCGCGAAAACCCTCCTCCTATGAAATTTTCTTCTTTTCTCTCTATTTTGGGACGTCACCAGAGACGTCATAAAAGAAGCTTTATGTTCGTGATTTATTTCTAGGATGCCTGGTGACCGCCAGTAGTGTAAACGGCGCTGCCGAGATCGAATACATGGGAGGTGCAGGGAGTTTCCATCCCCTGCTTCTAGCTCGTCAACTAGGTATTTGACTTCATGTTTTAGACACTTAGCGCGAGACAAACAAGGGCGTAGTAATTAAGAAGTACACACGGACGAGCGAAATGTGTGCGCTTGCCGAAAAGAATAAGTGAAAACTATGCTGGCTAGCAGTTTGGTTTTGGCATCCGAAAACAATGTGATAAATGTCATGCAAAGGCTGGGTACGTTGCTCGCTGTGCTTGTCGACGAGTTTCTCCTTGGCACTGACGTCTCTAGGTCACGTACTTTCTGAGGAATGGTGTTAAATGTACAACCGTGGTGTTATTTTGTTTTCGACACTGATGCTGCTCCAACTTGAAAAGCCAGCCGTACAAGGTGCCGCACACGTTTAGTACAAAGCAATGCATTTGAATTACACATGCTTAGTGGTTTCGCAACGCCCGCAGTTTGCCTGTTTGTCATTTAGTGTCATATGCAACCAGGCGAGGCGTATCACGTGCAAGATGGCCAGACTTAGTGAACTTTGACGGCTTCTCGTTGCGTGATGGTTCGCAGCTAAAAGTTATTCTCGTTGGGTCGTAATGGCCAGAAAGCGTAAATATGGCAAGTTTCAGAAATGTTCATTCAGGCAATGGGGTCAAAAAACGCATAAAACTTGGACTTTCGTGACTTAACGCTGCCAATTATTTGTAGAAGTTGTCGCACGAAATTGAGATGTAGAAATGTGACTTTCATTTTCACCCGTTCTGGGAAATTTAACGACAATGAACGACCATGAAGTGCTCTTGGTATAAATAATCTCTGAAGGTTCATTTATAGAACTTTGTACTTCATTATCCTCACAGGCTGAAAAATACAATGAAAAAGCTGCACACACACAAAAAAACTATAGCAGTGCTGTAACTGGTGCGTTCGCGATGCTGTTCAATGCAGTGCCATAATTTAAAGGCTTATGAAAAATCGTGCCTTGAATATGAAAAATGAAAACAAAGCAATGTTATGCCATCAACATGTAGGTCGTTTTTATAATTTACCGTGGCCACCCCTTCGGTGTTACCACAGAGACATCCTGACAGCGTACATGGAAAACTTCGCTAAACCATTTTAACCTATATATGTATAGGTAAAATTAATGCGGGTACAAGGTATGTTTACACTACTTCAACCCCCACATCACCTGTTATTGTTACGTGGTGCCAAGTCTTCCTTATGTGACTTCGCAACCTGTTTTCAATTGGTCACATGCATAGGTCAGCAGTTGGTGGGCTCACTCAGACTCTCGCGAAATGTATTTTCCGCATAAGGCTCACACTAATTCAGACTTCGAGATACTTCCCTTCACTAGATTCGCTGGTACGTCCTCGCGAGACATTTTACTCAATAAGACTCACTCGCACTGAAAGCAGGCCCGTAGCAAAGGGATCTTCTAGGATTCCAACAGAAGTTCGGATGGAGCGGTTTTTTTTGCAAATTAAGAAGTAAACATAGGGATTTCTCAGGACCTCAATGTAGTGGACCCCTCCCGAAAAAATTCCCAGCTACGAGCCTGACTCAATCTCAACAATATCTTACTCACTCCTATTCAGACTCATGGCTTTATTTGAGTCTGAGCTTGTCAACACATGAATGAGTTTGCCTACGTATAGTCACACGATGGGACCAATTTGTGTGCTTCATCTGGGCAAAGTGAGTATTCAGGGTGGACAACCATTTTAAGGGGTCGGCTAATCCGGTTTCGAGGCAGTAGGACGTCGTTGGTTTAGAACTTACGCCGGCTAAATTTTTAATCATGCAATAATTTTTTTTTGTGAAGGGAAAGCGGCGGTATGTAAATGCACCGTAGTCTCGCGTCGGAGGGTCCCGTAGGCAGTGCCAACACAAATGACGCAAAAAATTTTACACTCGTTGACATCGACAAATGCCGTCAGCACGACGTCATAGATGGCCAAAACTCGGGACGTCACCACGTGACATTCTTGCTGGGTCAAATGGGGGCCGTTCACAGAGCCCGCGCAAAACCAGCAAAGTGTCCTGCGAGCCTGAAAGCGGTGCTACACCGCGTTAAGGCCTGGCCACACGTACGCGTTAAAGCGCGGCAGCGTGTAGCTTCTCGACGTGGCGCCACGTCCTCCACTTTAGAGAGAGAGAGAGGAGGTGCGACTACGGGAAGCTATGTGTGCTTTTTATATGGAGATAGGGCGCGGCGCCGCGTCAGAGAGCCATGCGCTGACGCGCTAGAGCGCGCGCATGTAGTCAGGCCTTCAGGCGCAGAAGCTTTCAGGAGGTGACGCAGTAAGAGCAACACATCAACTTAGAATTTAAAAAAAGGTATACCTTTTGTCTTCGAGTCTACTTAAGTAAATCCGTTAAGGTATTTCATTGAGTTTCGTAGGGATTTAAGCAATGTTGTATTTATTCGAAGTCAAAACAGCACGATATCAAGAGATACGTATCGTTTTCGAAGGTCATGTGTCAAGGTTCTGTCTTTTTTTGTGGATGTTCTCGTGAGATATGCCCAGACTTCGAATTGGTCGATTGATTCGCAGGTACGTTGATGAAGTGGACTTGCAAGCAGAAGTGCGAGAGCAGCTGTATAAACTTAATACGCATAACGTCAGGCATTACGGTATACTGAATGTGCTCGAGACGTCTTCTAAGCTGAAGGATCTCTTCAATAAAGCGAGACGCCTCCTTACAGTAAGTACATCAGTGACTCAGTAAGCACGATAACTAGAAACACTAAGGCCGCCTTCCTGGTTTGTGCATTATCGTACGTCGTTCTTCAGAGTTATGGCTAATTTACACATGCGACTTCAGCCGGCCATTCGTATATTTGCAAGCGGCCCTAAAATAAGGCGACTCAAGGCGAGCGATGTTCCAACCTGCGTTTGGCTCATACCTGTCGCCACACGTATTGCCCTCCTGGGTTTATCCATTGCCCGGTAAAATAGGCTGGCATCCTTTTCCTGCGAACCTGATTGTTGCAGACGTCTGCCACTGCACTCGTGAGAATCTGAGGTCGAGCAGCCAGCAACTGATCGAAAGCAGTCGCTTAGCGACCGAAGCGGCCATTCGGGACCAGTCGCTTTGCGACTAGCTTGGTCGCGAGAGAGGTGCTAGCCACAGATTTAAATGAGCCTGTATCATGGTGTCTCCTATAGATACACGAGAGTGAACTCTGGCGCTAGTGTCTATGGGGCATGCAATGCACAGCGCTTTGGCCAGCATGGGAATTATCTAGTACACGGATTGGTCTTTGTTCTTTCGGCTTCATTTGGCTCCACGTGAACTGAATCCGCTTTGCCACAAGAACAAGTTCATCAAAGGTTCATAAGTTCCGCTTCAGCACCCTGATCTTTTTAGGCTGACTAATTCAAATTGACTCGCGAAGTTCACAGTGATCCTTCCTTTCGCTCGATCTAAAACCAAAGCACAGCAATAAACGGACCCGCGAGTGCGTTCAAAACCCGAAATCACGAGGACTAAGCGAGTGCGTGTACCACCCATCATTCCCGTGGTGGCTGAACAATAGCAACGCCAGAGTCCCCTCTAGTTTACTTAAGGAAAATGTATGTTCTTGACCGACAACATTTCTTGAACCCGTGTCTACTCCGTCACTACAAAAGTCCTGTTGTCACGGACGGCCATTTTTGGCGACACCGCGTCACGGCAATTAACGGACGCCGTAATCCCCGACTGACCGTGAGAACGGTGGCGCATGAAAGGGAGCTGAGAAGTGCAAAATGGGGTTCTCCTCTTAGAACGTCGCGGCCGACGATTAATCCTTTTGTAACTGTGGCGGCGTCTGCAAGATCGTAGAAGGCCGCGGTATACCCCGAACAAGGATTAGACTACGAGACGCACCGGCTGAGAGCCAAACGTTTGACCGTTCCCACGGGGAAAAGCGTGTGAAACGCTCTGGTGGCCAAGCCGTAGGACAACAACCCGACAGGTTGTCACTCTCACAAGTTGAGGGCCCTCTCCCAATTAAAAAAGGGGTGGGGTCAAAATATTTTTGGGGCGGAGTTTCCCCTCAATTAAACGCGCATGATTGGACCCAGGTAGAGGTCTCTTGTCCCCAAGGAAGAGAGCGAGGAGACACGAGGGGGATTTAAGCGCAGGATTTTGCCCTGATAGGCAGACTAGTCGCTGACCAAGATGGTGTAGAAACAGATCAACAAGCATCTCTTCTAGAAGTTTTTAGTGTGGCTCTGTATCGGCTGGCCACCTAAACTTAGCCGTTCGTCTAGTTGTGACGCGATATTAACGTCTGCAATGTAGACATCGGGACTCCTCCTCGAGTTAGCTCAACCTGCTCGAAGTCACCTGCAAGCACTAGCCTCCCGGAGCCACCAGCGTTGCAACACCGCCGACATCGCAGTCGTGCCAGAACTCTCTTCGTCTTCTCGCATCCGATCGTCGGGGACACAACGCTGCCGGTCATCACACGTATGCCTTCACCTGTTTATATCTTCGAACTTTCTCCTCCGTCGTTCTATTCTTGTTAGTTTGTGTAGTTTGTAATAGTTCTCTCTCGTAAGCTGTTTTATTGTTTCTGTTATATATTTCTTTAGTTGTATCAAGTGTTGATGTATTTTGTTAGTTGTATTGAAGTGTTGTATTAGATCCCATGTGCTGCAATATCACTAGAGTAAAGTTGTTTTGTTTTCTCACGCCTCTGACCTCTTCACTGTCTCTGCTCGCGTACAGAACGAACCGACCTGCTGTCATTCCCGTCGCCGACTTCGCGCTGGCGACGCTAGAGTGGCAGCTTGTAACAAAACTGGCGTCCGCGAGACAGGACGTTCCGTACAAAAGTAAGACAGTGTGGGGTGAACGAGAACCGTGCGGACAGCGTTGTGATAGAGCCGCACAGTTGAAGCGGTTGCATCCTGCAATGATTGCGCTGTTTTTATAGTGGCATTATAGTGACAGTTGCAGTATGGAGTGTATGAATTTGGATAAGTGGATCGCGCATGGTGAACAGTTACGCCTCGAGGGCGCCGAACTGAGAGGAAAAAGAAAGGGAGAGAGAACGCGAAGAAAAGGAAAGAGAGCGCAAAGAAAGGGCGAAAGAACGAGAAGCGGCAAGGGAAGCCGGAGAACGGGAAGTGCAGTTACTGCAATAAAAGATTCGCCTCAGTGAGGGTAGCAGGGTTAGCCGATCCAGCAGTGAGCACGGCGATGCCGGCGAGAAACTGTCATTTGAGCGAGACACATGGTGTCAAGGACTACTCACGGTTCTGCCTTGCGAGGCAAATGAAGCTGTTGCGCGACTCAGTCAGCAGAACGCGAACAACTACGAGGTAGTTAAGCCAGAGATGTTCCGGACGTTCGGAACTTCGGTCTGGACAAAAGAAGAGCAGCTCAGACAAGAGTCTGAAAGAAAGCGCGAAACAGAAAGACAACAGTCTGAAAGCGAGGCGCGTCGGAAAGCGCTGGACGTTAAAGTGTGGCAGGAAGCGCTAGAACCAGAGATCGCGCCAGAAAAGGGCCCGCGTATTCTAGAACGCATCAAGGTAGAGTATGCCGAGAACGAGGCCTTGGCCGGTCTGGAGGTAGAGACGATGTCAAAAGACGCTCCTTGCGTGGAGGAGGAGAGTGCCAGCAGCCCTAATGGGCCCAGTAAGATGCTGGAAACCTCTTTCGTGCCTCAAGAGTACGTTTCGACATCGTCAAATGTAGGCATGATTAGCACAGTGCCGAATCAGAGTGAGGACGCGACGCTTCAGGAATGCAGCGATGCCGTCAGAGAGGGCCCAGTTAATGGCTTCATCAGTGTTGACAAAGCTAAGTTGGCCCGACAGTCCTTCGTGACGCAGAGTGCAAAAAGCGCTATCGGGAGGGAAGACCTAGCACCAGCTCCAACGAGCTTCCCAACTTTTGAGGTCCCGAAGCGACATGATGATGACATCGAGGGAAAGGAGGTACGCAAACATCGCCGAAAAAGAAAGAAGCGGAAGCGCACCGCACTGTGTAAGCCTAGGGCAGATCCAACTCCATCTCGAGAAAGACGAAAGGCTAGGCCATTCATCCGTTTCAAGAAACGTCAATGGTGGCGTTCATGGAGGCACAAGCGGCGAGCCAGGTGTAGAGGGGGAAAAGGAGGTGCGTCACCCGAACGAAAGGTGCGGTTCATTTCGACGACTTCGGGAAAGCGGCCTTGCCCGAAGGTTCAAGGTCGAAAAGGCACAACGGCTAAGTACTGCGTGGGGGCGACCACAGACACAATTACCCAGGCTTCCTCCCTGTTTCTGGCGTCCCTTGCACATTCCTGAGGGGAGCCGACCGAAATGCAGAATGAGGCGTGACAGCAGGACACAGTCTGGCGTTCGTGCTTCTTGTAACTTCTGGCGTGCTCGAAAGCCGCCGGGAACGCGACCCCATCGTGTGCGATTCAAGCGAATCTAATTGAGAAAAGAGGGGTGGGCAGTTGAAGAATTGTTGCACGTGCGTGCTAAGTATGGTTACCTAGTGTTGCTTTGCAGATGCAGACTTCAGTCATAATTTTTGCAAGTTACGTGATGCGGTGTAAATTGTTCAGAAGGAAAACCGCCGAGCCAAAGGCTGAAAGTTAGCATCGAATTAGTTTAATCATGAGTGCGAAAATTTGCATAAGGTAAAAACCAAGAAAATGTGTCATTTTTCTAGTTGTTTAAAAGGTTTAGTGTGGCATCGTATGCCTCCACTGCCATGGGCTGCCATGGGGATGTGGCATGAATGAGCATTTGAGGAAGATGTTAGCATAAACCGAATGATTTCGTAGATTGATTAAGATTGGCGTGATCCAGTACAGTTGTCGTTGCGCGCATTGAGACTTGAGGTCTATGAGCATGTTTTTTTTCTCTTTCGTCGGTTGTTTCTGTTTGTATGTGCGTATTTCATTGTTTAAGAAGGGTATTTTGAGTTATTTTCTTTTTGCTTGATGCATTGGTTGTTTTTACTTGTTATAATGCACATTGAAGGATTCCAATACAGTAGAGGAGCGCACCGGTTCCGTTTTGTTTCGTAGTGTACATTCATGCAGTGTATGCTGTATTGATGGCTGCCGTACACGGCTATTTCCTCTTCTTGTTTGTATGGCGCATTGATATTGTTGCGTGTAACTGAAGCTGGTACTCTAACAATTGTTTGTTTTTTCTTTTGTTGTTACTTTGATGCACTCTGCCTATTTATGTTGTGTATGAGAGGGACAGCCCTCATGTCTCCCTTGTTGGAGGTGTTTTGTTCCTTGTTGTCGAAAAATTCCCCTTCGTGTGAACAAATGTTATGAATAACATTCGGAAAGTGGAGGGCAATGTCACGGACGGCCATTTTTGGCGACACCGCGTCACGGCAATTAACGGGCGCCGTAATCCCCGACTGACCGTGAGAACGGTGGCGCATGAAAGGGAGCCGAGAAGTGCAAAATGGGGTGCTCCTCTTAGAACGTCGCGGCCGACGGTTAATCCTTTTGTAACTGTGGCGGCGTCTGCAAGATCGTAGAAGGCCGCGGTATACCCCGAACAAGGATTAGACTACGAGACGCACCGGCTGAGAGCCACACGTTTGACCGTTCCCACGGGGAAAAGCGTGGGAAACGATCTGGTGGCCAAGCCGTAGGACAACAACCCGACAGGTTGTCACTCTCGCAAGTTGAGGGCCCTCTCCCAATTAAAAAAGGGGTGGGGTCAAAATATTTTTGGGGCGGAGTTTCCCCTCAATTAAACGCGCATGATTGGACCCAGGTAGAGGTCTCTTGTCCCCAAGGAAGAGAGCGAGGAGACACGAGGGGGATTTAAGCGCAGGATTTTGCCCTGCTAGGCAGACTAGTCGCTGACCAAGATGGTGTAGAAACAGATCAACAAGCATCTCTTCTAGAAGTTTTTAGTGTGGCTCTGTATCGGCTGGCCACCTAAACTTAGCCGTTCGTCTAGTTGTGACGCGATATTAACGTCTGCAATGTAGACATCGGGACTTCGCCTCGAGTTAGCTCAACCTGCTCGAAGTCACCTGCAAGCACTAGCCTCCCGGAGCCACCAGTGTTGCAACACCGCCGACATCGCAGTCGTGCCAGAACCCTCTTCGTCTTCTCGCATCCGATCATCGGGGACACAACGCTGCCGGTCATCACACGTATGCCTTCACCTGTTTATATCTTCGAACTTTCTCTTCCGTCGTTCTATTCTTGTTAGTTTGTGTAGTTTTGTAATAGTTCTCTCTCGTAAGCTGTTTTATTGTTTCTGTTATATATTTCTTTAGTTGTATCAAGTGTCGATGTATTTTGTTAGTTGTATTGAAGTGTTGTATTAGATCCCATGTGCTGCAATATCACTAGAGTAAAGTTGTTTTGTTTTCTCACGTCTCTGATCTCTTCACTGTCTCTGCTCGCGTACGGAACGAACTGACCTGCTGTCATTCCCGTCGCCGACTTCGCGCTGGTGACGCTAGAGTGGCAGCTTGTAACACCTGTAGGCAGAGCTCTCCTAGCAAGTGTGAAGCTCACTGAATGCTAACATATTTCTTTTTAAATTAAAAACAATTTTCTGTGTGGCGTGCCTATTGTAGTGTACAAAAGTGGGATATCATGCAACACTGTCAATTGTAGTGACTTGATGGCCAGTTGTGATGACGTAAGGCACCAAAACATCCAATATGGCCACTTGTACATGACAAACAAAGGCAGGCAGCACAGCGGCTACAGAAATGTCTCTATATGTTCTACGAGCATGAGACACACGGCATCGCGATATCAGGATTCAGTAAGAACGGCAACTAGCGCATAAAAATGTAATTAGGGCCCCTGAGGATGTGTCTATTTTGTGACACTACAAAACGAAAGAATGTTTTGTAAGCTGCACGTCGTGTATGCGAAACCAAATTTGTCAATTGAAAAATAGAACCGAATGCTTCGTTGCGTGAAAATTATGGAAAACCATAGATGCAACGTGACCACAGCCAACGTTATTTACACCATCTAGCCTGCCTGACAACTTTCCCATTTCCGTTTTTCAGCTGGTGCTGATTAACCTTCTACTTGCAGATATTTGGAAGTAACTTTGGAGGGTTTAAAGCCATTAGGTGTTAAAATCACGTTTATCGGGTCACGACCATAGGCGAGCCAGGGTTTCCCTTCATGGTGGGTTGAGGGAGGAAGGTGCGAAGGTTTGTCCCAGCGCCCCATTCCTATAAAGTCAATGTACGGGAAGACTTTACACTCTCCTTTAAAGTCACTATAGGGAGAGGCTTCCTTTCCTTCCCCTGTGTGCACACCTAAGGTCCACGCAGCAAAGTATTCCAGAAATTTCAACCACCTGGAGTTCCTCAGCGTGCCATGAAATCCGACTACACTGGCTTCTACCGTTTCGCCTCCATCTGAATTCAACCGCAGTAGCCGGGATCAAACCAACCACTCCCGTGCATCGTTGCTGACGTCTGCGACTTTCGTTCAGCAGCGAAGTATTTTGTTAGAATCAACTCCTCGACAGCCTCACTAATTTAAATTGAAGGAGTAACTAAGAAGGAATCATTGTACGCAATTAATGGTGCAATTTCTCGCAATGTTCGAAGAACTCACTCAAGTGTATCTTACGTTTTTTGCTTCTAATACATATTTACAGATATTGAAGCGCTTTCAAGAAGCCCGCGACGTTTATGGGAAGACCATATTAGCATTTGGCATATATAACTACCTCGGGCATAGAGCGTGGGAGACCCTCCAGGAAGTCTTCACTTCGGCCGTCGAGTGAGTTTGGAGACGTCTTAAAACATAATTGCTCTTCGCTGTGTGTCAACAAAACCATAAAAACATGTTGCTTTTTGTTTTTATGCTGCACAAAACAAACACTCGAGCGAGCACACACACAGGGGCCTATTGCAGCCGGAAGTACCTGGATAGCGATGCCTAGTAAAAGATCGCTGCGCGACACCGCTTGAGAAGGTGGCAGTTTCTTTGCGGTGACGCGATATGATAACGAAGTGACCATAGTTTCTTTGAATATTTACTGGATTGAACTGTGGTGCCGTGATCGTACAGTCATCATGAGATTGTGGTGTTGTGCATGGATTTGCATGTATTTGGCGAAAGCTTATCTTGACATTGGAGCAAAAAATGCGGTGGCGAGGTCTGTTTATCCGTTCGTGTTGCTTCGCGAGTAGTGCGGCAGCTTGCATCTGATTCCAGTTTTGCTAGCTGGCATTGTTGACCCATTTAAAGAATTGTATAGACGAAAATGGGCACAGAAGGAACACTTCGATTGTTGAGAGTATATTGTAGTGTCAAACTACGAGTATATTTTTCTTGGAGACCTAAAGGGCGTATTTGCAGTCGCACACTGACCCACTACGTCATGAATGCCAAGTTAGTTTTGTTGATGATTGATTGATTGATTGATTGATTGATTAATTGATATATGGTGTTTAACGTCCCAAAACCACCATATGATTACGAGAGACGCCGTAGTGGAGGGCTCCGGAAATTTCGATCACCTGGGGTTCTTTAACCTGCACCCACATCTGAGTACCTAAATCTCCATCGGAAATGCAGCCGCCGCAGCCGGGATGCGAACCCGCGATCTACGGGTCAGCAGCCGAGTACCTTAGCCACTAGACCACCGCGGCTGGGCCATGTTAGTTTTGTAAAACGGGTGTCCTGAAAAGGTGTTGCTGTCTCAGAAATGGAAACAAAAAGAACACCCTATTGCAAATATAGCAATAACTGTATTTGACCTTCGATTTACAGCAACGGTGTGACTCTCGTAATGAAAGAAGTAGCATTTCTTTCCGGAAGAATAGTGAGAAAATTGTCATTAAACTTAAAAGGGCCCTGCAACTCTTTTTGAGCATGGTCAGGAAACTCTCTGCCGATCGATAGTCGAGGTTCTCGAAATCCCGCGAGCCAAAAACAATAGTGCAGTGCGAGGCCCCGAAGGCGCAATAAGTTCTGAAAGTCAGCTAAAAAATGTATTTCTCTTCTCTCGGCAAATCATGGAGCAAGCTCAGAAATGACTTGTCACAGCCGTTGTATTTGCCACCGGCTGATTTGAGCATGGCGCACTGGATCGTAACTGGATTCGCCGTGGAAGGCCGTGACTTGACCATGCGTGCGTCCGGTATCGTACTGAAAAAAAAAATGTTCAAGGTTATGAGGCGCATGTGACGCATTTTCTTTGCCCGTGCGATCTCTGCCTGCTTAGCCTCGAGTGCTTGCGTGGGGTCGAGAGGAGAGGATGCAAATGGCAGCGTGTGGTGAGTCATCGAAGTCTGCTTGGGCGGCTTATAGTAATTTTTTGCGGTGGTGACTTCGTGAGACAGCAAGTTTCTTTGTTGGATACATTTCATAAGGTTGCGTGGCTCCTTTAGCTGCTATTTCTCGGGTCCGTATCGGGCAAGCACTACGGTTGTGTATCTTCTACAGTGTCAAGGAAAACTGTTGCCGAGTGTAGTCTTTATACCTTCCGCTTCGAGCACACTTGTGGCTTTGCTTAGTATCGTGTTGTGGATATTTTTGGATGAAGCAATTACTCGATGTGAACCTCTTGAGCTAATATTAATTGGCCCAGGATAAAAATGTAAGTGTGATCAAAGCGGACTGCTCAAGAGTTCAATAAAGTGACGGCTGTTCCAACGGAGCCGAAAGAACGAGCGAAATGCATATCTATGTACAACTTATCATATCCATACTGGCTGAAGGGCCACGCTTCGCTGCTCCATCCAGTAGGCACTAGTTCTATGTTTCTCTGTATTGCAGTAGTGTGAATCTTGGTGTTGGAGACACAATATAATGGCAACTTAACAGATAATGATGCCAAGGAGAGAATAGGAGTGTTGTTAGAAGTAATTGCAGTGTAAATATGAGAAAAAAGTGGACGCAAAGATAACTTGTCGCTAGTAGGGCCCGAACCTACGACCTTCGCATAAAGCATCAACGGCAACCACTTAGACTTAGCGAAGAAACAGCTGCAGCTACAATATGGCTTCGGAACTCACTCCGTGTTCGCAGCGCACGTTGACCGCAGGAAGCGAAAGAAAACTAAAAGTGGAGGTATAGAGCGAACACGAGAAACGGTGTGAGAACAAGGTATTTTAGTACACACTGCCTTGCGAAGCTCGCGAAGCGATTGGATGTTTGTGATCGAGTCTCTAGTGGCAGCACTGATTTAGTGCGCACGCACCTGCAGCAGCATCTGTGGCACTGGTGGGTAGATATAGGTAGGTCCTTGCTTTCGTTGATCTGCAACATCGTCCAGTTAATGGGTGTCAATAATGCTTATCGCTCGTCTACGATGTCGGTCGTCTGTTAAGTTGCAGGAGAGCGACTAAATTGCATAGAAAAGTAAGAACCTGTGTCGAAGAGCTCTTCTGTGTGTGCACCGGTCATATCCGAGCCGAAAAACAGTCGTGATCTTTGACGAAAACCAGTTCGCGTTGACATATACTCTTTATTCGTTCACGTAACTGATAAATTCCAGAAAAAAAATTAATGTTCCCATGTTGACAGCACTGCAAGGGCTCCATTGTTGCTTCAACATCCCATGAAACAGTGTCATGTTATCACATAACAAAATCAAATATTCAGTAAATAACACTTAGAAGGCTGCGTTATGAGGCTGGATTTATTTTCGTGCCCAACAAAACGTGGTGGACCGAGCTTTCTGGATGGTCGACAGATGGTGTGGTGCATTTTGAATATTCCCTGCTCACTGTTTTTGAGCGGACTCCTCAAGTGTGCTGCGCAAGCATTTGGCTTGGCCATGCCTCCGAAATTCCACCCTGCTGCCGCCCTCTGTGCAAACAAACATAGCTGCATAGGCCCAATATGGTGTGTACTCTTAGCGTTCAGACGTCACGTCGGCTTAATGTCACTTAATTGTATTTAAGAACCGTCCACTGTGGTTAGTTCATGTTGCCGTGTCGACGGCTACCATCCTCGCGAGCACAAGCGCGACATATGTAGCTTACCGCTTTTAATGTTGCTAACACTTGTTGCGGTTGGCATCGTTACGCCAGTGTAAATGACTGGTTACATAAAAAATTGTGAGTTTTCAATATATGTCTGCACACACATCACCTCTACTTATATTCAGCGTAAACTTCCTTCCGGATGCTTGGAATTTGCGTGTTTTTTTTGTAGCACATAGGTGTAGATGATTTGTTCTCTTTGACAGCAAATCTTTATCCCCCACCCCCTCCTCCCCCGCAACCTGTTAAAGAAGTGTGTTTCGCTCAAATGCAGGAATTCCGTGGCGGACACGGTCATTGCCTACAGCTCGGTGGGGTGGATCGAGGAACCGAGCGAATGCTTCAGTCACCCGCCGTCTATCTTCAACAAATCGAGGTACATCGCCGGGGCTCGAAAGGAAGCTGGCCGGGCCCCCGACATTGTGAGTAAGCATGCGCCATGAGCTCTGCAGTGCCCCCGGAAATTATGCAACCCTGCTGAGACGATACTTACATCGATAAAAAAATGCAGAAAAAAAACCTGAAGGGTGCTTGAGCTTCACCTGTAAGAGTAGAATGCGAAAGCGTAATCGGAGTCAGTGCGCATCGTTTTCCCAAAATTTATGTTTATTTATTTATTTATTTATTTATGAATACTGCAACCCTAACATAGGGTTTTAGCAGGGTGGATACACATTTGCTAAATTAACAAATCGGCAAACAAGTAAATATAAAACAGGTGAGGTATGTACACAAAAAGACAATGGTTTGCAATGAACAGTCATAAGGGCATATAATGAAATCAGCGCTATATTCAAGTTGGTCACGAGTGGGGAATTGCTACAGTGATAGAAATAAAAAGCAGGATCACATATCAGACACTCACTGCTGGAGCTGCGCAGCAAAAAGATTCAAGGAAGACTGGGAAACAACTTCATTACTAAGGTTATTCCATTCGATGATTGTCCTCGGAAAAAATGAATATTTGAACGTGTTATTACGGGTGGAGAATGGGGTTATTGTAAGGGAATGCCTCTGTCTTGTGGCATATCCCGTGGAGAAATTAAGTATGTGTGATAAGTCTAACTTATAATAACCTTTAACTAACTGAAAGAAAAATTTCAATCTTAATACTTTATTCCTTTGAGTAGGTGTTGAAAGATTGGCTTTTGATAATAAATGTGTTATTGAAGTGCGGCCGAAACTGTTATAAATAAATCTAACAGCTCTCTTTTGAATTTTTTCCATTTCGCTAATGTTTTTTCTGGTGAGAGGGTACCAGATTATGGAAGCATAATCTAAAGAAGGTTGAACAATTGCATTAAAAGCAATAAGGCGAACGGCGGGGGTTGAAAGCTTGAGAGCTCGTCTAAGATAAAATAGCTTGTAATTGCACGAGCTTATTACAGTATTAATATGTCTTGTCCAGTTTAGGTCATTCGAAATCCAAAGACCAAGGTACTTGTAGTGTTGTACCTCCTGCAAAAAAACATTATTGGCTGAATATGCAAAATGAAGAGGGGTACGTTTGTGGGAAATTTTCATGAAAACAGTCTTTTTAAAATTAACTGACATCTGCCATTTATCACACCAACGAATGACCTTTTGAAATGCGTCGTTTAAATGAATTTGGTCGGTATGGTTTTCAACTTCCGAGTATAGAATGCAGTCATCCGCATATAACTTGACTTTTACAGGTATATCATGTGATATGTCATTTATAAACAACAAAAAGAAGAGCGGCCCAAGCACGGAGCCTTGGGGCACTCCCGAGTCAACCGGTACTGTACGAGAACAATGTTCATTGAAAGAGACGTATTGTTTTCGATTCAAAAGATAACCAGAAATCCAGTTTAGAAGCTGGGTATTTTTAAGAATTAAATCAAGTTTGAAGAGTAATTTATTGTGTGAGACCGTATCGAAAGCTTTAGCAAAATCCATAAAAATTGCATCTACCTGTTTTCCGGAATTTATAGATAGCGCAAAATCATGTACTGTTGTTACCAGCTGAGTACAAGTAGAAAATCCTTTCCTGAATCCGTGTTGTGAATCTGACAAAATATTGTGCTTATCTAGGAAGTCTGAAATGTGCTTATGTATTATATGCTCAATGAGTTTACAGGAAGTTGAAATTAATGAGATCGGCCGATAGTTAGTAACAGAATGGGGATCTCCACTCTTATGTAAGGGCTTGACTTTAGCAGTTACCCAGTCATCCGGAACTTGACCATCTTTCAGAGATTTAGAAAAGAGAATTGTTAGGTACTTTGAAACCCATTGTGCGTAGCGCTTTAAGAACTCATTCGGTATTCCATCCGGACCTGAAGATTTCTCAACATCCAGTTTTAAAAGCAGATTAAGAACTCCCTCTTCACTTATGATGATATCCGGAAGGGGTGGGCTTGCCACATCAAATGTTTCCAGGACACCGTTATCCCTCGTAAAAACAGATTTAAAATGATCATTGAAAGCGTTAGAAATAACAAATGAATCACTAGTTTCAACACCATCAATTACAAAAACATCAGTAGTCACAGTATTAGGCGAAATTAAACTCCAGAACCTCTCGGGAGACGAAGACATGAGACTCGGAAGTTGTTGGCCATAATAGCGTTCCTTATCAGACACAACATTTGCTTTCACTTGAGAAGCAAGTTCAGAAATTTTTTGCTGGAGGATACCTACGTCTTTAGAGCACCGTCTTTGATTTTTTAAACGTTTGAGCCGTCTTCGCAACTGCAACGTTTCCCGAGAAATCCAGGGGTTCTTTCCTTTCGATTTTTTTACAATACGAGGAACAAATCTATCAATACACTCATTTATAAGGTCTTTGAAACGCTTCCACAGATAATGAATATCAGCAGTGCAACTCGAAAAAGAATCAAATTCAAATGCTAGTAAATCCAATATTGAGGTGTCATCAGCACGTGAAAAGTTTGGGAACGAGACCACCTTGCAATTTTTCTTTAAAACAACATTAGTAAGCGTAAGTATCACAGCCTGATGATCAGATATTCCAGGGAGAACAGAACAGCTAGCTTGGGCAGAGATTGAGCCACTAATGAAAAAAAGGTCTAGAATTGAACAAGAACTCGCGTGTATTCGAGTGCATTTGTCAACGATTTGCATCAAGTCAAAAGAAAACGCTATATCGATCATTCTTTCACCAATTTTATAGTTAGGTTGTTGCAAAGAGAAAGATGACCAACTAACATGAGGCAAATTAAAATCTCCAGCTAGAATAATCCGATCCTCAGGTTTCACATGGGCGGCGAGGTAGTTGTGTAGTTCATCCAGAACATCCATGGAGGAATTGGGTGGGCGATAAATAGCCCCAATAACGTACCTGGTCTTTCCGTAATATGCTTTGCAAAATATGCCCTCGACGTTACGTATGTCATGCATTTTTGTAATTTGCAATGACTGTCTAAACAGGATCGCCACTCCACCACCTCTACTCCCACGATCTTTACGGTACACACGGTAGCCCCGCGGAACAAATTCACTATCAAGTATGTTATCGTGCAACCATGTTTCGGTTAGGATAGCAATATGGTTATGTATTTACAATACTACTACTATTCTTTGAGAACGTTACAGTTGGAGTATACAAGACTTTTTAAACTAAAATTACATATAAAGAAATATAGGAACAAATACTTGTAAGCGTTTAATGGAAAATGAATATGATAACTACAATAAAATTTCACATGTATTTATAATACTCAACATATGCAATAACTAAAAATATTCGAGTTATAGATAATATACAATGCTATGATCAAACCGAAAGGCAATAGAGAGGAAAACTTATGGAGCTCTAATGAAAAGTGTATAATCAAAATGATAATTTTAGTATCGCAGTGAAAAAAAGCACAAAAAAGAAGAAACTTGTACTGGAAGCACCGAAAGCATACTTAGGAATGGATAAGCTATCGTGTATTGGATGTGGAAACGAGACAGTGGGAAAAACCTCTATCGCCTTACCTAACTGACTAGAATCTGGTTTGATGACCATGCATACATGGCGTATTTTATGCACAGAGTTTATTTTCTGACCATGCATACATGGTGCCTGTTATGTGCACAGTTTTTTTAATCTGGGCAGTATATTCAGATAATGATTCGGAGTTGGTTATAGCAGCGTAGGCCACTTAGCCTGGCTTCGCTTACCGTAGAATAATCTAACCGGGCCACAACGAAAAGAATGTCTTTTCAGGTTGTGGGGTCTCGATGATGCGAGAGCTGCACGCTAATAAAGTGAACGAACACAGTAGATTCAGTCGGGACAAACTAAACAGACCACATTTATTAGGAGCGAAGATCCTTAAGGCGTGGGCTGTGCGTCCCCTCTATGTAGCCACCTCTCGTTCGGTTCTAAGTATTACGCTAGCCACCGCCCGGTCTAAAGGGTACAGCCATATCCATCCGTCCATCCGTCCGTCCATCCATCCATCCATCCATCCATCCATCCATCCATCCATCCATCCGTCCGTCCGTCCGTCCGTCCGTCCGTCCGTCCATCCGTCCGTCCATCCATCCATCCATCCGTCCGTCCGTCCATCCATCCGTCCATCCATCCATACATCCGTCCGTCCGTCCGTCCGTCCATCCATCCGTCCGTCCGTCCGTCCATCCATTCGTCCGTCCATCCGTCCGTCCGTCCGTCCGTCTGTCCGTCCGTCCATCCGTCCGTCCGTCCAAAAGATGCAAGATGTTATAAACTAGATGGCGGTACGTGTAGTTGATTATGAAAGATGCGAGGTGTTATAAAATAGGAATGATGCCACATATGGCGCGTGTCATCGTTCGATATAGTGCGGCGACGTACGCTAGGGGGAGCGTTGCAATAAAATCGAGTGGGCAAAATGTACGGAGGATTCATGGTTTACCCGGTTTACCTCCGGAGCTTCGCCCACTCATCATCATTCACTTCGTGGATATGGCGGCATTTTTTAACTACTTTTACATCAACGATATCGTCAGCCAAAATAATATACATAAATTGTGATCAACACGCTAAAAGCAACCTTACACAGCTTTAAACAACCAACTTTACTGTGTTCGTTCACCGAGCGAACGAACTCTGTAGATTCAGTCGGAACAAACCAAACAGACAACATTTATTTAACTACTTTTAGATCAACGATATCGTCAGCCAAAATAATATACATAAATTGTGATCAACACGCTGAAAGCAACTTTACACCACATTACACAACACTCAACAACAAGACAAACACAAGAACACACACAAGGTGGCTTCGCCAACGCTTGACTCACCACGAAGGGCCCGGGCAGACGACCCGCGAAGTCATACTCCGCGGGCCCATGTGAAAAAGAACCGTTCGCGCCAACCGTCACCCGCCAAAGAGACGCGCTCCTCTCTTCCATGCCGCCTCTAAGGCTTGCCGCCAGGCGTCCCTGCCAGCGCCAGCGTTCAAACCATGTTGATGATGATAGTGACGATAAGCGCTCCCGAGCACAACGCCACCTACCGCTTGATAGTTGTGACCCCTGACTGCGGCCTCTACGCGATACCCGCCAAGAGGCACAAACAACTCTACAGGGGGTGTTAGCACCCACACATCTCCCTACCTTATTTCAAACCATATCCCGAAACGAACAAAGAAATCGGCTACAAGCTCTAACAAAAGATGAAAACGCATGTCCCCAAAGAATGTCCGTGCACCATCACACCTCCACCGGACGGCACTGCTTCACTATCCGGCTCGATGACCACCCCATTACCGGTCCTGCAACAGCAACGTTGTCGTAGGCGCGAGGAACCGTCGCACGCGCCGACGCGTCTTCTGGTTGCGACCAGCACTCACGAAGGCGCCAGACAGCAGGCAGTCGCGCAGGTCCCAAGCGTGTCCATCGCCCAATCTTACGACCGCATTTCTGGCTAATGGCGAATACGATGTCCCGAAGACAGTTAGCCGCGGGTTACATCCCTCCCGCTGTGTACACTCAAAGCACTCGACGGAACAATGCAGTAGGGCAAACGGAAGGAAGCTTCGAGCTCCTCGCCCACGTGGTACAATGGTAAGTACTGCTAGAAAATACATTGGTGACGGCCGAGACGCCCAGCTCCAATAAAAGACAGGTTACTTTATAAACTCGTGCATCGTCAGATAAAAACAAAGGTGAGAAAACCAGAGTGCGACACCTCCACGCCACAATCCACGTAGTTGTGCCACGTGTGACAGGTGGCTGCGCAGAGACTTTGGCCTAATGAGTCGTTCGATAACAACCAGCATCCACCCAGCACCCAGCCTATAGGCGCAGAAGGGGCAGCCGCAAGGAGGCACCCACTGTAAGGTGGTCCTACTCGCCAGCCACACACAGGAGCTTACCGAGCAATCGACGCCGCCGTCTCGGACGGTGTCACGACGCCCCGGCATCGATCCGCAAGAAAAGACAGCAACGATGCCCAACTCCCTTAGCGCGAAAAGAGATACAAGAAGCTTTTTACAGAAAATCGGACCACTCACGAGGCTTCCGTACTCACTCGCTTCGGGCTTGGCCACGTGTGCTAAGCTTCGCTCACCCCAGGATGCAGACCGCATGGCTCTCGTCCCAAGTAAACAACGTTCTTGAATACCAACCTCAATGAAAAAACCGATTGCGAGCCGAAAAAGAAAAGAAAAACTGAAAGTACCGCAAGTCCAAACACGTCACAACAACCGATCTCCATCGCTCTCAACAAAGCACACTGCCGGCGCCAGCAGTGCAAGTCCCCCTATGTCTTCTCTACCCCAGCTCAAAATATGGCCGTGCCGAACTGCGAGAACTGACGTCCGCGACTCCAAAAGCTCCATGTTGGGCAGCCAGTGTGGGGTCTCGATGTCGTGAGAGCCTCACGCTCTTGGAGTGAATGGACCCATAGACGTAGTCGGAACGAAACAAACAACACACATTTATTTAACTACTTCAAGATTGATATTTTCGTCAGCCAAATTATTATACATTAGTTGTGACAACACGCTAAAAACCTTACACAATATTACGCAACACTCAACAACATGATAAACACAAGAACACACACAAGGCGGCTTCGCGAACACTTGACTCACCACGAGGGCCCCGGCACACCACGCGCGTTTCCGTACTCCGCGGGCTCACGCGAGAGAGAACCGCTCGCGCAACTGGCACCCGCCAAAGAGACCCGCTCCTCCCTCGCGTGCCGTCACCAAGGCTTGCCACCAGGCGTCCCTACCGCTTTAACCATGATGATGATGGTGGCGACAAACACTTACGAGCACAACGCCACCTACCGCTTCACAGTTGCGAACCCTACTGCGGCTTCTGCGCGAGACACAAGCGCCATGAGGCGCAAGCAACTTCATTGGGCGTGTTAGCACCCCCACTACGTGACAGTGGCCGTTTTGAAATATACTGCAATAATTGCGATATGCCAACCAAGCTACAGTTGTTCCTTTTGGAAATGGTTAAGTACCCACTACGCGTGCGTAAGACAGTACGCGCCATTCGCAGCAGTAGGCTTTCTTGACGCTGTTGCTGATAATGATGATTATTTGAACCAAGGAAAACCGTAAGACATGGTGTGTGGGTACAACAGGATTATGAGTCGAAATGAGCGAAATCGACAGGAATGTACAGAAGAGAGGACACGTGTTGAAGCGTTCGTGTTAACTATGCTGGTGGGTGTACATATGTATACAAATCGTTTCGTATCGAAGTTTTGTGTGGCTGCGTATGTTGCGTTCGTTGAAATAATCTGGTAAAATGTTATTGATGTTCACTGTCTGTGAGTATAATTTTTTCTAAACACACGTGATCTTAGTACTGTGGTGACGTAGGTGTAAAGTAATAAGAAATACGTTTAAATGTAAATAAGTATTCGCTCCTTAGTTTTCTTCAAGAAACGAAAACCATTGTCCCAGCTTGTCAGCAGCACATGGTGGCCTTGTTGAACATTTCAAATACTCCGCTGCCCACTAGTCTACTGATTTACCTTGGAATGCGCATATAGTTTACACGATCGATAGAACCAATATTATGTTAAATTTCATTAAACGAAGTATCAAGCCTGGCTCCAAGAGTCTTGAAGAAGCTTTATGTCACTTACGTACGATCGAGCATTGAATATGCATGAAGAGTACAGAATATGCAAAATAAAACTCTAATTTTTAAACTGGAGCTCGTACAAAGTCGTGCTGCACGCTCTGTTAGTGCCAATTACGACTTGGGTTCCAGCATTATGCGCCTTGAAAGTGACTCAGGTTAGAACATATTTGGACACCGAATAACAATTTTTACTCAATTTTTGAGGGGGGGGGGGGGGACAAAACTCGCAATCACCAAAGTTTATGCGTGTTGAACCCATGGTACGTGTAACATTCAAATGACCATTGGAAGAGAATACCTTAAAAGCTATCACACCCAAGTTTTTGTTGTATTTTTTTTACTATTGGGGAATGAAATAACCTGTCTATGTGCGTCGTCTACCGGCTTTAAGTGACATCTTGTTCTTCACGACAAAACGTCTGGTTTGCGTGAATGCGCAGACACAGCTGCTCGAATGTGCTTCATCGGTTTCGACTATACAACTCTCAGGCTTCTTCTGAACACTTTCAAAAAGGCTCAGTTCTTTATTTAGGCTAAATATTAAAATAATGTTTAGCAGAATCGAAATTGTTCTTCATCGGAGCGCGCTGTGGTGCACGTTATAAGCCATGCTTTGGCGGTTCCACAATCATTCAGCATCTCAATAACCCACTCATAAAAGAAATCAATGAGGCTTATCCACATTAAATAAAAAGATCTGAGCATTAGCTACCATTCAGTATCATTGTCCCAGAGCAAACTGGCTTATCTCCAGGCGTCTCATGGCATAATGTATTATGCCGTGTATATGTTAAGGTTTTTCTCATTTCATTTTTTTTCTTTGATATGCACGTGACGTTTCGAAAAAATGTGTTCTTTTCAATAAATTTCTTTGTTCAAAGCAAGGACCTGTGCCTTTGTTTTTTTTCTTCGTTATCACCTGTTGCGGTGTTGCTTAAATGAAAAAAATTATAAGTAAATAAATTAATAAGAGGAAAGTTCTGATTGGTGTGCGTGTGTAGAGTAAGTTCACATAGTGAAACGTCACAAACGTTTTTCTATTCGGCTGCAATTTCTGTGCGCAGTTTACTGTTTCAAGATTGATGACGGCAGACAAGCGGTTCAAAACAGCCGTCAAGGTGGGCCTGTCGTTCGAGCTGGGCACGCTAATTTACGAGGTGAAGGAGAAGGCTATTAACTTCGATATGGTCAACGCGCCTTGCAAATCACTGTACGTCGCCAGCCTGGACGCTGTGGTAAGTTTTTGTCATTCTTGTTTCTACCATGAGCGCAGTCTTTCAAATTGCTCATTTTCTGTTCAGCGGTGCATTGTACCATCTTCGGTAAAACGCTTTTATTTGAATCATTTACATGATCGATACAAAGTTAAACATCTTTTAGGGGTTGTAGAAAAGGTAGTAAGTGCACCATTTGCTGTCTCCTTGACATTTTTTACTACCTTTTGCTGTTTCTTTTTGGGAAATAGTAAATATTTTTTGCTTATACGTAGTGTTTGAGGGTTCGACGTTACAACTTGCGTACGTGACGAGTTAGTAAGCGTTGCTTCTTCTTTCGAATGCTGCATGTCATTCTATGATCGAGGTAGTGATATGAAACTTCAGACAAATTACAATTTTCGTAGTTGTGTTAGATTCACAGCTTCATTCTACGCCAAGGCACGCCTATAGGTGCCGGTAGCGAGGTATAAAAATGCGTGTGCTGCACATCTCGTGCAAGTATTGAAATCTGATCCCATGGTTAGCTCAACCTGTAAAACGTGTGCGACCCCGTAGAAGGGATATATTATTGTTTGGGTTGCCACTAGTCTATAAGTGACATAGAAGCATTGATTATATATACATTCATATGTGCGGGAGTGCACACTGCGTTCTGTTGAATTCATTGTGGTGTACTAAGAATAGGCAATAAAACATGGTCCGACTTTATCTATGTTTGTCAGCGAAGTAAAACGACAAATGTTTTATGCATATTTCTCTCTGGCTAGTAACTGCAAGTAGTAAGTGCCGTGGTGGTAAAGTTACATACTCAGTACTTACTCTATGTTGATGAATGTCGTGACGAGCCCTTACTACCGCAAAGTTAGTAAATACCACTGGTTCTAAGAATGTGTACTTGCGTAGTCAAAAGTTGCACTAAAGAAGTAATTCCCAATAGTTTGACGTTGACGTTTGCTGGTCAGTCACTCGCTTCAACTCTTTGATGTTGTCTCTTGCCTTCTTGCGCAAAGCTCCCGCCTCCGTGTTATCATACTCAATGATCTCAGCTACTAATAGCTGCTCAGCACTTCCAGCTACTGATTTCGAATGCTCCCAGATGCATGATAGTGCTGGAGCCATCTGTGGAAAGATATCGATGCTGCCGAGCACCATGTGTTTCAAAAAAATAAGTAGAGATGACAGTGCCACTTCATTTTAAGGCGTTCTAGAGTCTTCGGAGTGGTGACAATGAAACATCCACAGCTCCGCAACGTTGCTCCAGGGCCATGTCTCACAATACACTGGATAAACATGCCCATGATCATTTTCGTGCAGAATAAGCTGGCATATTTCGTCCATTTTTTAATGCACGGCAAATGACTGTCTAGATGCGGCTGTGCTTGCTCTCTGTAGTGTGTTGTTCCGCTGTGAGTAGGCGCGATTTGTTCTTCGTGTGTTTGTGTGGAGGGGGGGGTCGTATTTGTCTATTCTGTATACTTGAGGGAGTTTCCTTGAATCCTGTCACTGAAACAAACTTTTGGGCATGAAAGAATTCAGAGTGTTGCAACAATGACGATAGTCATAGCTCGAGAACAAAACGATGACACAGAGACAAGAATGACTCAGTGTCGTCATTTTGTTCTTGCGCTATAACTATCGTCATTCCATACCAACTAGCCCCAGCAGCCACACTTCTAAGTTACATGTTGTAACAAGTTTGCCATTCAGCTAATGTCGGAACCTGTAGTTGCTACATACGGTCTCGTGTGTGTGCTGCGAGGAAGACGAAGGCAATGCAAGGAAAAGAACGAAAATAGGAAAAAAATAACGGCAGGGAGGTTAACCAGGCCATAAGTCGCCGGTTTGCTACCCTGCACATGGGAGGAGGATGGGGAGATGAAAGATAGAGAGCAGAATGGGAAGAGAGATAAACACAGCACATTCGGCAGCACACGCGCGCAAACGCCTAATCTTTGTTATGGATGTGCAGGAAGCAAAGAAGAAGCTGTCGCTAGCGTGCGGTATCAAAACGATTTAACATGCTGTGGTCACTCTTGATCTGTGCGCCACAATTTGTATCTGGTACACCCGAAGGCGAAAGCCAATGGACGTGGCTACCTGGCTATATTCATCATTATCGTCGAAAAGAAACATTATGTTGTTGGCGATGAATATCGTGATTTTTGATGTCATTCGATTTGTAGATGACTACGTCATGGTCTTTTTTCCCTTCCTATGAGGCATGTAAAGCTTTCGCATTAATAAATCCCCTTTCAAAAAAAAATGAAGACGCTATTCGCTTAGGGTATTATAAAAAGGAAAACGATTATTTGCGTATTCGTAGAGGGTAATTACGTAATCATAACAACCAGACAGCGCTTGGTATGTGAAACAACGTGCGAAAACAAAATAAAATGGATGGAGACGCTACTTGGAGATTCCCGTACCAAACACCATGACGTCATGAATTTCTAACGCATCTAGTAGGTGCAACGCAACTTCTAGTTAAGGAAAATAATGTACATTGTCATCTGGGTGCGCCAAACACCTAGCTTGAAGTCGCAAGAAAACTCTGTGAGCCAATGTCGCTCAAATACTAAGAAAGTTTATTTTGCACTTTTTGACGTCACCTGCGAATAATAAAGCCTTGAAATTTTAAACAAATGGAACCTCATCTTGATTTTCTACGCTAATCATCTACTTTTGATAGTGAAACACACTGCATTAGAGTTCTCAAAGTACATTTCATAAATCTAAACCATTTTTGTTTCTACTTAGTGTTCTGTTAAGCGCGTAGCGTATGTTGAATTGCGAGTGCCTTTGGATTCATGGTCACCTGCTTCGTAGTCACCTAGATTTGCCTGTGGAACTACCAAGGCATGTGTTGTGACGTTGCCTTCAGGAAGACAGTCATTAATATGTTTACGTGGATTGGTATTTGTAACTCCACAGCCCTTCACTTCGAATTCGTGCAGGTGTGTTCTCACAAACAAGCTTTTATTTGTTTGGACACTATTTTGCGACATTACTTTGGATAGAATATGTTTGAATCTAGATGTAAATAACCTTTTAGTTGTGTATGCTCAGAAAGTGTTTGTTCTGAGGGAATGTCATTTTTCATATCGTGGCTGTTTTAGTGGAGACAACCCCGTCCGTTGGCGTAGCGGTGCTCACGTGGTCTCGCGGCTGGGAGAGAGTGAGACTTGGTGGAACTGGCAGGGGTGCGCTGTGCCAATATAGACGAGGGTGAAGCGTGGCGTATCCAGTGAAACGATAACAGGCACGCGTATATTTCTGGAGGTGAGCCTGAAGAGTGACATCAGCTTCACTTTTTGCAGGCAATGTCTGCGAAGCGGAGCGTGCCGCACAACTTTTAGGAGTGAAGCTCCTTAAGCCCTCACCCCGCCATCGCCGATGCATCAGCGCTGGCAGCTGTCACCCAACTGCCACTCGCCTTCTCTTTCTGCGTTTCTGTCCTCTTCGTTCTATGGAAAAAGCGCACGAAACCGCCACTTCGCCCTGTCGTCTTGAACGCCGTGTCTTTTTCAGAGTTCCCCCTTCGCCAATTGGTTGGCTCATTGCTTGGGCAGGCTCGCGCTGCTCACTCAGCCACTCACTCACTCAGCCGTTCCCGCCTGCGATCGCGCAGCAGAGGGTTTCCCTATCCGCTCCCTGCCCTACCACCTTCATGAAAGCCAGCAGCATGATCAGGCGCATAGCCGTTGACATCTCATTTGTAAGGAGCTTCGCTCATCAATTGCATTCAGACATAAAACAACTGCTAGTTTTTTTTTGCTTTTACTTCTATTTGTATTTTGTATTCTTTCTTTCGTGGTGGTTGCTATAAAGAGTAATGTTCCGTTTCCTCAAATGATTTTCAGCCGTGCAGGAACGACCCGTATTCAATGCGAGGCGAGTTATTTCAAGGCGTCAATGTGGCTGAACTCAGAGACTTCAGGAAAACGATCATTTTCTTTGAGGACGACATCACCATCGCACAAAAGGTGAGTTCTCGGCCGAATATGCTGGTGAGGGCTCCACTTCCACAATTTGCTCCAAATACGTGCTGTAGCATTTTCCGAGACCGTAACCACTCATCCAACCTGGAAGCCGAGATTATATTTTAATGGAACCAAGAAACACTGAACCTTGAAATAACAGAAGAGACGTTGTTTTCCGCTGTAGCATGATGATTGTGAGATAGTATGAAAGTAATTAGGCCAAGCTAAACATCACCTCGCTCAAGCTATGAATTGAACCTACAACTTTCAGATAACAGTGCCGATGCTTCATCATTTGAGCCCTAGCGGCGGTAACATTCCATCAATTTTTGTGGATCGGAAAGTTGGTAGGAAAGTACTCCCCGTCCTTGCTCAATCGTTAGAGCAATGGGTACGTGATAAGGGGGTGGTAGTTGTGGTCCCAACCTATGCCACATTGTGTTTTCATGCACTTCGTTTCTTTTCAATTTATGCCATAATTGTTGTACTTCAATTAGAAGCTAAAGAGTAAGAGTGAACACGTACCAAGTGGACCACTCTATCTAATTCTAAGTTGAAAAGTACAAATTATGTCCCTCGTACTTTAGTTTAATTTAGAATAAGCCAGCAGAGCTGTACATTGGGGCGGTAGAAAATCTTACGCGAGGAACGCACTCTCCGTGTCACGCGAAGCATAGTCAGAAGAGGTGATGGAGATAGAAAGACTGAAATGACGCTCTTTTTTGTCAAGGTAGCTTTCTCCGCAGGTGGTTTGCGTGGTTATTGTGCTCGACGCGAAAGTGGTGGGATCGCATAAGGGCCGAGGTGGCCGCATTGTTAAAGGAAGCACTTCGATTTACGTGCTTGTTATAGAATGACCACTTGGTCAAAATTTCTTGAGCCCTCCACTGTGATGTATCTGTTAACGAGATCGCGCTTTCGGGTCTATAATACACAACAATTATTTGCATGTGTCGGTTTTTTAATATTGCGATATCAATTATATGGCAGTCTCGGCTGGTCTTTACCGTTGCCAACGCTTCCGTCATGCACCGTATATGTATACTTATCTATTTATAGGAAAAATCAGGAAAAAAGAATTGTCCCCGTATCTGCATGTAATCTGCAAATGTCATCGAAAGACGATAATCTTGCGTGTGGAGAGAGAGAACGATTGATTTGATGTTCTGCGCATGAAAATCGGTGAATGGTATTTTGGAGGCGCCGCATTGGAGTGCCTCGAGCATGCAGTGGAGGCGAACGAGTGCATCAAGTCACGTCAAACGTGAGACATGAGCGCCACCTGGCAGTGTTCTTGGAAAACAGAGCAAGTGGCTCTGAGACGGGTGTGCGCGCCTGTCTCAGAGGTGACAAAGAGTAGAACGCGAGGCGACGGGTAGGTGTCACCACCATCGCGTCTTAGCAAAGCGTTGGAAACACTCGCCTTTTCATGCAAACGTTGCAAGGTCAGCGCAGCCTGATAAGCACTATGGTCCTTAAAATTACCAAGTATGCCTCTTCTAGTCAAAGATGCACATGCAGAATATATACGTGTTGTTATGGTGCCCCAGACTTGCGCAATAATTGCTTATCATTTGACAATTGCACAAGCATGAACGCTAAATCTTGAGCAACATAGGTGGGTGCTGCGGACGGGGTCGGCCATTTCAAGTATCCGGTGCCGTTAAGAGTGGACAAACACACAACTGTACAGACAGACAGACCAAAATTTTTGCGTCGAAGGTCCCCAAGATAGACTATCGTCTTTAAAAAAAAGCCGCCCGCGCTCGGCACCCAGCTCGTCGCGATGCGCCAACGCGCGCTTATCTCCCACGCGTATTTTGCCCCACGCATGGGGTCGGGAGGGTTAGGTGCTTGTGCGCTCGCGCTTAAGCTTCGGTGAGGAGAATCGTGTGCTTTGGCCTTTCACCGGAATGATTGCGTTAGTTGCCTGGGCCACAAAGGTCACTTCGCTCGCTAGGCAGGCCCCGTTTGCGAAAAGAGCGCGCTTTTGAAACACACCAAAGTAACAACTGGGGCACTCGTTAGTTCGTACTCATATCTGTACCTGTGATTACGTTTTTTTGTTGTTTTTGTTCATACAGAGCTTTAGGCGTCGAGTTGTTAAGGTTGTTAGTTAGCTTTTGTCATGTGCTTGTTGTTTTTGCGCGTCATTTGTGCGTGAGCAGCGCGCTGCATCTTTCGATCTGTTAGCCATTCTCAGCATTACGTTCCAAGTTATTGCTGTCGCATTTATTGCTTCGCCCTTGCGGCGAAACGGTGACTTTCTTTTTTGTGATTGCTGTTATAAGAACCAACAGGACGGCTTTTTGCTGTGGCTGCTTTGTTCCGCGTAAATTTCCCATCGTCTGACCCTCACGCAGTTATGTTTTACTTGCGAAAAACGCTCATCAGCGAGGACGAGCAACGTGGTTAAAGCAGAGACGGAAGGAGTTGACCCATCTCCTTGAACGTAAAAAGCATAGCACCACCCCGCGTTCCAGGCCTGCCACAGATTGCAACTCAAGCAGAAAGGAAATGATCCGTCCGTCTTCAATGGGCATAAAGGAGCGTGGGGGGGGGGGGGGGGTATAGGGCTGCTTGAGCAGCAACTGTGAATTTTGACTTTTAGGGTGCTGTCGCGATGGCTGGTACGCGCGCTAGCTCGGCAGGCATTTCAAACGGCACGTCTACTATTCCACCTGCAGTGTTGTCAAGGCGAAGAGACTATGAAGAAAGCTCTTCTCTCCTAGGTGTGGTCATCTTCGTTTAGAACAGCGTTTTGTAGAGTAACGTGAGACCGTAGCTCAAAGATCTAACTGCCAGCTTTACTTGGTATAATATTAAAATATATGGTTTTGTTTCATCCTTGTGACGAAGCTGACTTTTTCCTGTAATTATCCATACCTCGCTCGGCATATCCTTCGTTGAACATGCACAATTCGGAGAGCAAAAAGTTCATCTAAAACAGTTCGACGAGGGTGTTTGTGAAAGCGAACCATGGCTTGCACCCTCTTTCCTTGTAATGCTACTATGTATTTCCACTTGCGCACGCGTGCAGTGCAGACAGCTGGCCCTGAGATCCACCAACCTGCGGTTCGGGATGGCATTGCTCCTGGTGAACGCACACCTCGGCGATTTCTCCGTTAACAGCACTTGTGCGGCATACGGCGAGAAAGACCGAGAGGATCCGTTCTGGCGCATCAAGGTTATTAGGACCGAGCTCAACATCGCATGAAGCCCGGGACTTACGACTTCGTACGCGGAGTGGCGTTGCGTAGCATCGTTTATGCTTACAGCTGCGTTATAACGTGCTATATAGAACTCATACGTTTACTATTCTTTGTTATGAATCCAATAATAACCATAGCAGTTACATTGAACGCCTATTTGAGGATGCTCACCAAAAGACTCGTAGAGGTTAATTGTGTGATATCCATGGATTGCGTTCAAAACGGCGAAACGCGGAGCGGGGGCAAGTTGGCACAATTGTAAGAAATCAAACTCTCTGCAAGTGAGAAGTGTATGCAGCAGTGACACGTGGTTCAGTGCTGGGCGTTTCGAGCGCGGTACACGGAGTGTCGGCTAGCGGTCAGGGTAAGAGCATTCGTGATGCACGGTGACTGACAGCATCTGGCAGGCACTCGCTGGCAGAGCACTGTTTGCCCTAGCTTGGAAACACTGCTCTGACATAAAAGAAACCTAGGGTAACATACCATGCCACGCGAAGCGGCTGGAGCCATGGTGTCATGAACAATTGCAGCGCTCTAACAGTGCTACCGAGAACCATACACTTGAACGGCTATCTAACGGGCTATCGGCTGACGTTGAAGGCTGTCGCCTTCAACGTCAGCCTCGCATCCTGCCTCGATGTTCTCTGAGTATAGCGTTCAATTTCCCAGCACTGAAAACGCGCGCTGATGACAAACTCGTAAACGTCTTGAAAAAGTGTGGGATTTCTGTGCAGCCCAAGTATACCTTCGTTTGCGCCATTTGCGCTTGTGCATGCGCGTGTTCGGTCAAATACTTATGTACTGCGCAACTCGACACAGACTGCGCCAAGCTGTTTGTGAAGATATATCCTTCACGCACCTGTTAATACTACACAGTCTGCGAGTATGTCGATTTCGTGTAGCATTATTACAAGCCAGAGATTCTTACTATCCCAACCACGAAAATGAATAAATTTGTTGTTTGGTGTGAGTTTCAAACCATGAAGGGGTTCTGAAACACTTTTAGATGCGGAGCATCTAATACTCGAGGCTTGTATTTCGGCGCCGTCCGCAAGCTTCCTCCTCCTTCTTCCACCATCTGTGCATCCCTTCCTCCTCTACACACCGCGCGCGCTTCACTCCTCCACCATCTGTGCACCCTTCCTCCTCTACACACCGCGTGCGCTTCTCCTCTTCACGAACATTCGCTAGCTGTATAATGTAGCGCGCATGCGCCGTCACGCTTCGAGAACATCGGCAGCTAACGCGCGCGCATGCGCCGTCGCGCTTCGAGAACATCGGCAGCTGACGCGCGCGCATGCGCCGTTGCGCTTCTCCCCCTTCTCGAACATTCGACAGCTGACAGTGCATGCGCCGTCGCGCTGTATATATACTCAAGGTCGGCGCTCGCTCGCTCAGTTGCCACTCGTCGGTTGGTTTGTACGGCGCGTCGACGTCCAAGGTCGCGGTGAAATGAATTCCAACGAATCCACAAACACAATGATCGACGTCCTTTCGACCAGCGCCGCCCTTTCGCATACGTGTGTACGTGTTCACTCATTTAACACCCCGTCCTACAACCACGTTAACCAATTTGGCCATCGACCCAAGTAAGTCGCAATTTAACACCCCATTTCACAACCACGTTAACCAATTTAGCCATCGGCCTAAGTAAGTCGCACTTTACCACCCCGTTAACCAATTATATGCTCCGCATCCTCCTCAGTGTTCCCCCGAGGGAAGCTGCGGGCAATTTTTTGACGTAAACATGAAATGAATTTGCTGGTAGATTTTATTGCCTCACAAATGCAACGCCGCGAAAATTTTAGAATCCATCCAGTGCGAGTGGAGTTACAAAGATTTGTCGCATGCTGCAATCGCATTCTCTTTCGTCCCGTCAAAAGCGCTGGAAGCTAAGCAGGGAAGGACGCCAGGGGCAAAGAAAATACGTCACACGCGCTTCGTGACCTTGAGCACTTTTCTGTTTTTTTGTTTAAATGCGCGGCTTTGTCAGTGTGATTGTGTGCGCACGCGTGGATAAGTCGCGGCCTCCCGCGGTATTCTCTGTAACGACCGTGCGCGCCATGGTCAAATAAACCTATGGCTGGCTGATGGGCTTCTTACGAGTGATTGTTGAGCATCATCCGTCATTTTTCGAGAGAAGAGATAGCATTTTTGAGAATATTTTGATAATTTGTTGTGAATTTAAGGCCACGTGCTGCGCTCTAATATTTTGCTCGCGCATTGTCGGGAGCCTTTACTACCGATCAGCGACGCTTTCTGATGAGGTTCAAAAAGTGTTCCCGGCCTCTTCAATTGCAAGTTTGCATCTAAATAAGTATTTCATTATTTTCTCGTCAGTAATGCTTCATGTTCATATAAAAAAAGAAAAAAAATATGCCCAAAATGTCAGCACTGTGAGTATTTCATTTTCTTCGTTTTGACAAAAGAGACTGTGAAGTCTGTGTCATTCTTCGGTCCAAGGACGGAAGTGGGGGGTGCAGTGGTCCAGAAAGCATAGACGTCTGACACGATGTTTTTCAGACACGCAGCGCCACCTTTCGACGCAGTCTTTAGTAGTGCAAAGGCCACTCCCCTGCACAGTTTGCTGCGCAACCAGGTGCAACTACAGCGTATTAAACAATGATTGATCAAAATATTGGGAGTATTTGCGCATTGAACACTTAGAAAAAGAGCTACGAATTTCTCTCCGCTAGTCGGACGCGTCACCGAACCGCCGTGAAGTGCTTGCTGGTTCACTCACCAGAACGACGGTGAAAAGAAGAGCAGACGTAACAGCTCCATGCTCTATAAAAGAAAAGATCCCAGTCGATGCTACTGTTGCGTTGTGAAGTGTCACGGACGTAAAGGACTACATTTTTACTGAATTCCGGTGCTTTCGCGAAGCAGAATGGTGAGAGCACTGGATACGGGCCGTTTTGAGCGTGTTGGGTAAGCGAATAACTTGCGTTTGCCACAGCTGGTCGAATGAGAAAGTGTGATAATCTAAGTCTGCTGGTATTGCTTTGAGTTGCCTTGACGGAGAAGCGTGGTAACTTTAATTACGGAGCTCACGGAGCATCTGACCGTGGTGCGCGTAATGCAGCAGTAGACAGGTGACGCGCGCGATAAAAAACATTTAAACACAGCATTACGCACTTAGAGCTTTGAAAGCTCCAAGTTCTGGCTTTAAAGAGAAAATGCTAACACTTGCGTCATACAGAAAAATTCCAAAATTACCGCAAGCACAATAGTTTTTTTTTTCGCCGTTGCTTACGGTGATTGCCGGAGCTATCTCGCAGGCCTCGATTTTGCTTTTCGTTGTACACCGACAAAGTGGACACGCATGTATCCTCTTTTGCAGTAGTTAAGCGGAAAACAACCTTCGACAGAACATTCTAGCATGCGTAATAAAACAGTACAACACACAGGAAGCGAGAGATGGAAAATGCAACTGCAAAGGCGAAAATTGCTAGGGTTATTCGTGCCGGATAAAGCGAGCTTCGTACCACTCTTTGACATGATGTGTATGCCCAAGTTTAACGCATTTAGGCGTTACAGAATGCACGCTGCAGTGCTTGCCTGGCACTCGATGTCATGCGATGCTCACTTGCAATTAAATTGCTAGTTGCAGTACGCCAAAATAATTGAAACATCTTTTGCATTGTACCCACAATTCGTTTTGATTAGCTTGCCACTTTTCCGAAGCAAGGTTGGATTGAAGGAAGGAGCTTGGCAGTTTCTTTATATTCAAGAAACTCATCTGAAGACCAACGAAAGAGAGGGGCTTATGCACGCTCGCTCTCAGACGGCTCTCTTTACACTACCCGTTTGTGGCCGGGGCGTCGATAGGGATGCTGATGGCGGCGTTTTTCTCAGCGCCGTCTGGGCAAGGTCTGACGTCTAAAGACTGTCTGGACGAGTGTCCGCAAAGTCTGGCGTCTAAAGACTGTCTGGATTGGTCTAAACGTGTTCATTCTCACTTGAAGGTGGCAGCCGAACTGCTGTGGGAAATGAGTCAAAACTCGCTCGTAACAAATGTGCAAGAGGCACACACATGTGGCACACACTCTAGTTCACTATAGACTACACGATCAGTTGGTGCAACTTAGGGCGTACTACTAGACCCTAAAGGCCCCGCCGCGGTGGTCTAGTTGTTAAGGTACTCGGCTATTGACCCGCAGGTCGCAGGATCAAATCCCGGCTGCGACGGCTGCATTTCCGATGGAGGCGGAAATGTTGTAGGCCTGTGTGCTCAGATTTAGGTGCATGTTAAAGTACCCCATTAAATTTACGGAGCCCTTCACTACGGCGTCTCTCATGATCATGTGGTGGTTTTGGAACATTAAACCCCACATATCAATCAAATCAACTAGACCCTAAAGTCTCTAAGAATAACTTATGTTGAGCCATTCGTCTCTCCAGGCCGGCTCCTCCTCTGCCCCGTACTTGATAGCTTTCGTAACTTGTGGAAGCGCGATCTTTTCTGTCCTCAGTCGCATGTTTTCTTTAGCTTCCACGATGTCACCGGCGAGGAGGAAGCCATGCACAGCCTTACCTTCCTCTGTGCGTCGAGAGAGGGTGTCTTTGTCAGTAGCTGCAGTAGCACTGTAGGAGCACTGCTGCAGCTACTGAGAGAAGAGGCACACGCGAAGGGGTGCAAATGACACTACTTTAGTTTTTTAGAAACTTTACTCGACCCTGCTGGGAAGACAGTTGCATCCTAAAGACGGCGGAGACCATATTTATTTATTTTTATATATTTATTTATACATTTACAAGATACTGCAGACACAGTAAGGGTCCAAGCAGGAGGGTCAGAAAAGTACAATGAAAACAGATATAAATGGAAGAAACGTTATGGTTGAAAAATGAACAAAATCTATTAAATGCACACTTTGAAGCAGAAAAGAACAAAATTTTTTAAATGCACAATAATACTATAGGTCCAAATAACATATCAGCAAAGTATCAGAAGATATGCAAAGAGAAACGACTTTTTCAAGGTCTAATAGCATCGATAGTGTCAGTGCTGCATAGTGTGGCTACGAATGAGTCGTTTCAATAAGCTATGGTATGGGCTTGTACGTCTTGCGGAGCACGGGGAGAGACAATCGCTCCAGCAAGACGTGGGCATAATTTCTCATGATTCATCACTGTTGCAGCACATTTTAGCTCCGTTGCCTTTTAAAGCGCAGGTGGGTTTAACAGTCACTAGTCAATTACCTTTTGGGAATTCAGAAATAGTCGTTGTGGAAAAACTTTGATGATAGAATATGTCATTATTTGTAGAGAACATTTTATATTAGCTTTTTAATCTATTTTTATTATCTTTTTCACTTTCTCCTAAAACATTTCATTTTATTTTCCCATAGCAGAAGTTTGCGAGCGGCAATGTGCACGCCGGCAATTTTTTGGTTTTGTTTTTTAATATAGATTCCCTCTTTAAGTTGGCCAGTGCTGTAATGAGTGAATTTTCGTCTGGCGAAGGAACACTTACAATTACAGTGGAGCCCTCAGTTTAGAGCGCATGTGGCCTGTGTCAACTTTCGAGCTCTATTGACCAGCTTGAGCCATTTTTTTTTCTGGTGTCGAGGAGGAAAGTGTTTTCTTTGACTGCTCCCATGTTGGCGTGTTGTTTATGGCCGCCACCTTTGAGAGTTGGCAAGTATATGCAACGAGATGAATCGTTGGGTTCGCCTCACGTAGCGGGCAGTTGGTGTAAAATTTTGCACAAGAGATTTCACTACGTAGACTCAGAATTGGATCAACACTAGTCCGCAGTCGCCTCCATGCAACCAACTGATCTCTACTGAAGACATTGTTCCAATAAATGCTTCGCTGGTACCAGTCTAGAAGACGTTGGCAGAAGCTTGGAGACCACGTCTCTATTAGTTTATTCCAAATTTATTCAATTAAACGAGCTGGGAAACAGCTGTAAGGAAAGGACATAAAAGTGCTGTGTTTAGTTACGATTTGTGGCTAAAAGGACTTAAAAGCGTCGAAGGACGCCAAAGCGAAACTGAAGAAGACGAGCGGAGGGCAGGTGGCACGAAGGCGATAACAAGAAAGGAAAAAGAAGAGGAGAAGAAGAAGGAACGTGCGAAAGCGAGCTCGAGCGTGGAGGCCACGAAGGCAGACGAAGCAGTGCGCCGCTCGAGAGGACGAGTTCCTGGGAGCGTTCCTGAGCCGGACGTGGGACCCGTACGTGTCGGCCAGGTCGAGCTCCGGCGTGTTCGCTCGGGGTCGAGTCCGCCGGCCGGTACAAGGTGCAAGGACGGGGCCTGCTGAACGGCTCCTGCCTGGGTGCAGTGGCCGGGAGCAGGTTCGTGGCGAGGCCTACCGGGCGTGGTCCTCGTGAGCCGGGGCCTGACCCTTAACCTCAGGAGTTGCGACCCTGACTGCTGGCCGCGACGTCTGACTAAACGGCGCTGCACACGGTAGCGCATCCGTGTGCCGTAAGCCGTTCCAGCCGCTCCAGCCGTGCCACCTTTGCCCTCGCGCACGTCGACGATCGCATCATGTTGGGACGACGGGGACCCAAACTGTGAGGCAGCGTTTTTCTCTTGCGAACTGAGAACTCTACGCGCTGGACTCGGAGTAAGCGTAGCCGCGAGCTCTCCGCATGCTAGAGGTCTGACTCTCGTACATGTTGCGTGACGCGTGGCGTGTAGGGTTGGACATATAGTTTTATTTTCACCTGCCACCTCGTTCTCTAGTGTATAATATAACGCTTCTTTTGTTCGCATCCATTGTTGATGTTAATCCTTTTTCGTCCGCTATCAACAAACACAGTGACGAACGTCCTTAACCATCACAATTTCTGGCGTCCGCGAGACAGGACTAAGCTTTCACCTCACATCTGAGAGCCTCACGTTGTTTGTGTGTGGCGGACGAGGATGGACGACAAGAGAAAGCTAGTTGAGCTAGGGAAGGAGATGGGGCTGAGTGGTGAGGCTTTGCTGGCATGGGTGAGCGCTGAGGAAAAAGAAATGAGGGACCAGAGAGCGAAAGATCGAGAGGAGGCACGGCTAGCAGCACAGGTGGAGCATGAGCGTGAAATAGCTCGCATGGAGGCTGAAAGGCTCCTGCTCGAGGAGCGACGTCGTGTCGCAGAAGCGCAGCGGCCGAGCACGAGTTCTGCGGACGATAGTATGGGTGGTGGTCAGAGTTTTCGCAGCCCACACAAAATGATTCCACCCTACAATGAGAGTAGGGACGAACTGGATGCGTACATCCAGAGATTTGAGACGGTTGCCATGAGCCAAGGCTGGCCAACCGACAAGTGGGCCCTGTCACTGAGCTTGTGTCTAACGGGTGAAGCCTTGACCGTGGTAGGACGTATGTCTGCAGAAGACTCTACGGACTACGCAAAGCTCAAGCAGACGCTCCTCCAGCGGTTCCGTTATACAGAGGAGGGATACCGCACGAAGTTTAGGGATGCCCGGCCCGAGAATACTGAGACAGGTCGACAGTTCGCGGGACGTCTCTGTGGATACTTCGACTATTGGCAGGAGCTGGCGAAGACTCCCAAAACATATGATGCACTGCGAGACAAGATGGTGTCCGAGCAATTCCTCAGGCGGTGCGACGAGAAGTTGGCTGTCTTCTTGAAGGAGCGAGGATGTCATAGCCTGGACACGTTGGCAACGACGGCTGATCAATATTTGGAAGCTCAGGGAATTGTGAATCTCGCTAGAGGAAAAGACGAAAAAGGGAAAGCGATGGCTACAGCTAAAGTTGACACTGTCAGCGAAAGCAAAGGAAAACCGCTTTGTTTTCTGTGCAACAAGCCGGGTCATCGAGCTTCCGATTGCTGGACAAAGTCTCGAGCGCCCAAGTCGACGTCGTGCTGGATCTGTAAGAAGTCAGGGCACAGATCCGATAGTTGTCCCTCAAACTCGGGAAAACGTAGAGAGGCATCATGTTCCGTCTTGGGATACCAGAAAGCGCAGCATGAGAAATCAATGGAAGATGCGCCTGACAATCAGGATGAGAAACATTGTCATGACATGTGTGATGGGACCCAAAGCAACGCAACTTGCGACAACGGGTCAAAACAAATGCCAACTGTAAAGGGCTATCTCGAAGGGAAGCGGGTTACCGTATTGCGGGATACCGGTTGCAATACAGTAGTGGTGAAACGATCGCTAGTTCCTGACTGCAACTTGACTGGCAACACCCGTACCGTTCGCTTATTGGACCGATCTGCAAAAGTCTTACCAGAAGCAGAGGTGTACATAGATTCTCCGTTTTTCAGAGGTCAGGTGCTTGCTGTTTGTATGGAGAATCCATTGTATGAAGTCGTGCTTGGCAACATTGCGTACTGTCAGCTGCCCGACCAGCCCCGAAGCAGCCAGCAGGACGTCCAAAACTAGCACAGATTCACCGTGATCCAGTATGCACTGAAGAAGAACCTGTAGATGCAACCTCATCATATAGAAGACGACAAGACATGTCGGCAGCTGCAGGAAAAGAAAGGAAAAAGCCCAGTGAACTGATTGTTCCTCGGATCCAACCCCTGGATATCAGCCGGGAAGCGCTAAAGAATTTACAGCACGCAGATCCCACGCTGGAAACCTGCTTCACCGCATTGGGAAAGATCATATCTAAGAAGCCAGCAGTCACTGAGTTTGTGCTGGTACGCGACATTCTTTTCCGGCGCCACCGCACGGCAGAAAGGCGAGACTTGGAGCAACTTGTGGTACCCAAGGATCTTCGGAACACCGTAATGAAGATGGCTCATGAAGGCCTTCTGTCTGGTCACCAAGGGCAAAGAAGGACAACAGACCGTGTCCTTACAGAGTTTTATTGGCCGGGTGTACGGGCTGATGTGATACGGTTCGTGAAGTCGTGCGACGTATGTCAGAGGACCGTGCCTAAACACCTCGTCGGACGAGTTCCATTGGGAAATATGCCTATCATAGACACACCTTTTCAGCGGGTCGCAATCGATATTATTGGCCCGCTGTCACCAACGTCATCCAAGGGCAACAAGTATGTCTTAACGATGGTAGACTTCGCTACGCGTTACCCGGATGCGGTGGCACTACCGAGCATCGAGACAGAGCGCATAGCGGAAGCACTAGTAGAGATGTTCTCCCGCGTTGGAGTGCCCCGTGAGATAGTGAGCGGCCGTGGAAAGTCGTTCACCTCGAGTCTCATGCAAGAACTCGGTCGGCTACTTTCATTTCGTCAGCTACCCACAACGCCTTATCACCCCATGGCCAACGGACTTGTGGAGAGATTTAATGGCACTCTCAAACAAATGGTTCGCCGCATGTGTCAAGAACGGCCGCAACATTGGGACAGATACTTGGCTCCCCTGCTCTTTGCATACCGTTAAGTTCCCCAGACGAGCCTTGGATTCGCGCCGTTCGATCTCCTCTACGGCAGATTTGTACGCGGGCCAATGTCGATCCTTAAGGAACTGTGGACAGGGGCCAACATCGATCCTGAAACGAAAACAACATACGAGTATGTTATAGATCTCCGGGAGCGACTGCAAGACACCTGCAAGGTAGCGCACGAAGAACTCCTGAAGGCGAAAATGACACAGAAGAAATATTACGATAGGAAAGCAAGAGTTCGACACCTATCACCCGGCGACAAAGTATTGCTGTTGCTACCATCAGATAAGAATAAATTGATCTTGACATGGAAGGGACCCTTCACAATGTTTGAAAAACGCAGTGACTATGAAGACGAGATAGATCTCGGAACTCGGAGAAGTCTTTTTCACATTAACCTTCTCAAGAAATACCACGAAAGGGAGCCCGAAAGTGAAGCACAACAAGCTGCCGTTTCTGTGCAGTCAGACACTGTTGACGAGCGAGAAATTCCCTTTGTTTCCCTGCACCAAAGGGAAACATATAAAAATGTGTTAGTAGCGCCTAACTTGAACAGCCCGCAGACAGACCAAATTAATGAACTCCTGAGAGAGTTCCATGATGTATTTTCTGACGTGCCAGGGAAGACGGACCTCGTCGAGTGCAAGTTACGCCTTACCACTGAAACACCGGTAAAGGTACGCCCATACCCCATACCATTCGCCATTCAAGAAACTGTAGAAAAAGAACTACAGGACATGCTATCCCAAGGTATCATTGAGCCCTCGGAGTCCCCGTATCAAGCTCCCATCGTCGTGGTCAAGAAGAAAGACGGGAACACCCGACTTTGCATTGATTTCAGACAGCTGAATCGAGTCGTCGTTACCGACAACGAACCGATACCTCGAGTGGACATGATATTTGCCAAACTAGGTCAGAGCCGCTACTTTTCGAAGTTCGACTTCACCAAAGGGTACTGGCAGGTGCCGATGCACGAAGCATCGAAGGTCCTCACCGCTTTTCAGTCCTCTTCTGGCCTGTACCAATTCAGATTCATGCCGTTCGGCATCAAAACAGCGCCTGCTGTGTTCACCCGACTAATGAGACGAGTGGTAGATGGAATACCGAACATCTATCACTATTTTGACGATGTGCTCATAGCCACACAAACCTGGGACGAGCACATAACAACTCTCACCAAGTTTCTGCAACGTGTCAGGGCAGCTCATCTCACAATAAAGCCATCGAAAAGTGAGGTGGCTTTTGCCGAAGTGAAATTCTTGGGACACATTCTCGGGAACAATCTTCTCCGACCCCAGATTGAGACATTGGAGAAGATTCAGGCCGCAAAGAGACCGAAGACGAAGAAAGAAGTTCGCTCCTTTCTAGGTTTAACCGGTTATTATCGGGATTTCGTGCCCAATTACTCCGCTGTAGTATCACCTCTAACGGAACTCACTAGGAAGCGAGGTCCAAATAAGGTCATCTGGGAAGAATGCCATGAACAAGCGTTTGTAACACTACAGCGTATACTATCATCTGGTCCGGTACTGCGATCAGCGGACTTACAAGAGCCATTCATATTGCGCACGGATGCATCTTCATCCAGCATTGGAGCCATTTTAATGCAGCGTCACGACGGCATGTTGCATCCAGTAGCCTACGCAAGCCGTAAACTGCTCGAACGGGAGTCACGGTACTCAACAATCGAAAGAGAGGCGCTGGCTCTTGTGTGGGCTATCCAAAAGTTTCATGTGTACCTCTTCGGAAACCGATTCGTGCTGCAAACTGACCACCAGCCTCTTGCGTACATAAATTCCGCAAAACACATCAACAGCCGAGTACTCCGCTGGAGCCTATTGCTTACTGAGTATGACTTTGTGGTTGAGTATATTAAGGGCTCCGACAACATAGGTGCCGACTACCTCAGCCGCATTTGACGTCTCCGCTGGTTAGCGTTTAGTGGTGGCACAATTTCTTTTCATGCTAATTCACTCTTTCCCTACCGGAATGAACTTCTGTAAATAACGTTTTTTTTGCTATGTTTTCGCTTTTGGGTACTCCACCTCGCGCGCTTGTGAAAAGTTGTTTTCCCCCTAAACAACTTTCTTGAGCAGGGGGATATTTGTAAGGAAAGGACACAAAAGTGCTGTGTTTAGTTACGCTTTGTGGCTAAAAGGACTTAAAAGCGCCGAGGGACGCCAAACCGAAACTGAAGAAGACGAGCGGAGGGCAGGTGGCACGAAGGCGATAACAAGAAAGGAAAAAGAAGAGGAGAAGAAGAAGGAACGTGCGAAAGCGAGCTCGAGCGTGGAGGCCACGAAGGCAGACGAAGCAGTGCGCCGCTCGAAAGGACGAGTTCCTGGGAGCGTTCCTGAGCCGGACGTGGGACCCGTACGTGTCGGCCAGGTCGAGCTCCGGCGTGTTCGCTCGGGGTCGAGTCCGCCGGCCGGTACAAGGTGCAAGGACGGGGCCTGCTGAACGGCTCCTGCCTGGGTGCAGTGGCCGGGAGCAGGTTCGTGGCGAGGCCTACCGGGCGTGGTCCTCGTGAGCCGGGGCCTGACCCTTAACCTCAGGAGTTGCGACCCTGACTGCTGGCCGCGACGTCTGACTAAACGGCGCTGCACACGGTAGCGCATCCGTGTGCCGTAAGCCGTTCCAGCCGCTCCAGCCGTGCCACCTTTGCCCTCGCGCACGTCGACGATCGCATCATGTCGGGACGACGGGGACCCAAACTGTGAGGCAGCGTTTTTCTCTTGCGAACTGAGAACTCTACGCGCTGGACTCGGAGTAAGCGTAGCCGCGAGCTCTCCGCATGCTAGAGGTCTGACTCTCGTACATGTTGCGTGACGCGTGGCGTGTAGGGTTGGACATATAGTTTTATTTTCACCTGCCACCTCGTTCTCTAGTGTATAATATAACGCTTCTTTTGTTCGCATCCATTGTTGATGTTAATCCTTTTTCGTCCGCTATCAACAAACACAGTGACGAACGTCCTTAACCATCACAACAGCGTACCAAACCCGGAAACGAAATTGGCCGATCCTGCTGGAATCTACAGGCTGTCACACCATCTGGTAGCAACAAGGCAAAACACAAATCAACGCGGTTGTTATAGTAACTTTGCTGTTCAACAGGTGACAATCTGAACACTCCCGCCTTCCTGGCCAATATTGAGTAAAAAAAAAAAAGCTCTGGTTTATTCAACCTGAATACTTCTATCTGCATGCAGACAACGTTTCTTGACCGCACTGTGGAATCTATACCGAAGCAGTGCGCATTTCTGATACCACTCCGAAATACAGTACTCAGCTTTACTGACATTTTTCTCGTTTGTGTCAGTGAGATAAAGGTTGTTTTACTTATTTCGAGACACAGACAGAGTCGGGAATTGGCAGGCAAAGTGCAGTTATTGTTCACATTGCAAGAAAGCTTTCCTTTCGTTTGGATTTCTTAGCACAACCTTTGCACCTCACCAGTTTTCAAAATTAAACATGGCTACCATTATGTTCTGGATCTGAGCGCGGCTGCAGACGCGCTGTTTAGTACTCAGAGAAAATACCACTCGTATTCTGACCCCATCATTCACATCGGAACCATCGAAACGTTCCTCTTATGAAAATATCTGTATAATTTTCTAAATGCATTACCGACGGGGATTAGCAAGACAAATATCGGCCGCAAACTACCCTGCTACTTACTACCGCAAGTAGCAGAGCCGCTCCGGCTTTGTAGCCTTAGCTCTTATGTCAAGATAAGTTGTCGCTGAGCTGCTGGGTGTTCCGCAGGACTTACTTCACTTTATTCTTTTATTTGCAGTAACCATTTACCAAATTGTTTTTGTTACTGTAGGACGAGGATGAGAAGAAACTAAAGAAAAACAAACTATGGCACATGGCTCTGACAGCAGTGTACCACGTTGTTTTTTCAACCTTTTCATCACTTTTGTCTCTGCTCTAACAAATCAACCATTACGAACGAGCCCATTTCGTGTTACCCTTGTGCGTTGTCTTGTATCTTCCATATTTTATTTATTACTATGTTTCCCATGCTCTGAATACTGTTCAAGACAGACTTCATATTTTTTCCACTGATTTTTGTTTCGAAGTCTATTCAGAGTTTGTTCCAACAGTGTTTTTATATTCTACTCCTGCCTATGGCTTGTAAAGCAAGCTCGCAGTATCAAATTATTAAGTAAATAAATTCCGAAAACTACAACATTCACTTTCTCGCAATGACTAAGAGAAATAGCTTTGCTAAAAGAATGATGGCATTGTATTCGTGGGGTGATGCGCTAAGAGATTGAGCTCATTTTAAAAAAACAGGTGGACCCTTAAGATTTGCCTACACCAGTTGAACGTGATAGCAATTTTTCTTCCTAGTGCGCTCTTCAAAGACTTAGTATATAAAATCTGTTCGAGCTTGCTGTGAACCCACTACGTTGCTTTTAGGCTGCAGTAGCGAATGTGTCTTTTGTTGTGGGTGACTGGCTTTAAACTATGAAGTCATCATTATAATCCTGTGTTCTGACACCACATGGTAGTGCACGTTTGTGCCACGCATTGTTACGGCAGTATTTCATTGTGAAACATCTACACATGACTCGCGTAATGTGTGAAGCTTCAAAGATAATTTCACTGCATTGGCAGCCAGAGGAAGTTATTTGCTCCACTAGCCACTCAGACGATCTAGGTTCGATTGCCACTCAGACACAGAATTTGTTATATTATCTTCACATTTCTCGATTTTTCGGTCAGGCAAAGATGGCCAATTTTTCGGTCCCGTAAAGATACTTTTTCGCTCACAACCAACGACGCCGACCCTGACACTTCGATTAAACGAGCTCTTTAACGCTATCAAGTTACTACTTTGAAGCTTCAATATTATCTATAGTGTTGTGCAGCCGAGTTAAAACTTTTTCATTTTCCCCTATACAATTTAACCTAGGAGTGACCGAGTCGGCGGCTAATGCACTGTAGCAGCCCTAAACTACCTGCGCTGAGCGACAAATATTGCAATGCTTACGAGGATGCGTTCCTTGAGAGCATTTAATTTCATTACACAATGCACAGAGGGTTATCGGGGACTACCTTTCACGCGGGTTCTTTGAAAGGCACGTGAACCGCCATGGGAATTACGAGAAGTAGCTTCGGACTTGCTTCGCATGCATTTTTTCCTTGAAATTCACGATGCTTGTTTACCGAGATTTAACAAAGAAAATTGGGTTGTTTTCACTTAAAATTCATTTAAGGCTTTTATGCGTAAAACGTACTGCAGAAAGTTCGCGGGACCGTGCGACTCATAAGAAGCCTGACCAATTTCAATGATCAGGGCATGCACTGCGGCGAATTCGTGATGCCGATTGAATATCATTCAATATTGATTTTCAGCAACACTTGAAAACAGTCTTAAGTGGCCTGCGCACACGAACGCGGTTTTCCAACCACTTGAGCATTTTTGCGTCCTGTGTGAATTGGCCTTCAAGAATACTGCTACGGAAATTTTCTGCATACCGAGACGGCTCTCAGCAAATGTGAAGTATGACAAGTGCTGATAACATAATTTTAGTACATAAGGTGATTTTTCCATGGCGCACCTACCAACATCGACCTTAGCTTGACGTCAATTCGGCGTCGTGGCCTCTCGGAAAAGCTTTTAGAACAGTACTTCGGGCCGTATAGGGCTCTGTGGTGTCTCAGTGACGTTAACTATGAAGTCATTCTCGATAGTGCGCACTGCTCAAAGCGTCAAAGCGCGAGATGTCATGCACGTTGTTGGAGTGAACCCGTATTTCTCGGAATGAACTTATGCGCTGCAAGCGAGTACAAACCATTGCGATTATTAGGCATCGGGACTACGCTTTCTTGGAAGGGAGGCTGATGTCATCACTAAAATCTGGCAGGGTATAGTGAGGACAAAGAAGTGAAGAACACCAGCAGCAACCACCCAGATCTGAAAAGACGGTGTTGAAGCTTCTGCTCGTCTTTTTCGATCTGTGAATACAGACCGGTGCTATAGTTGACCGCCGCCGCCGCCACCGGTGTTGTCCGAAACCACGTCGCACAAAATTGAAAAAAAAACTAGTACCAATGACACAGTGGTCCCGGGTCCGCGGGTTGCCTGCCCAGTATTTTACCACTGAGCTATACGCCGGTGCTTAGGACTTGTTGGGAAACTTGCGTTAAGCAGGCTTGATGTTGGCAAAGCGATCGCGGTAATACGACTTGTAAAGCGTTTAAAAAGAGCGAAAGAAGAACCAGCCGTCGTACAATACGAATAGCGTAACGAGTGGGTCATCCAATGCTCCTAGCCATTACAAAAGCTTGTTCTTGTTATACTATTAACTGTGGCGCTTACCCACTTCGGGCATAATTCTTCTTCGTCGTCAGCCACTGCATGGACAATTTACTAGCAAGTGAACAATTCCTAGCAAGTGTTTAGCGGATACCACGCGTTTCGGAATAATGACAAAACATTGCATAATGAATGCCAGCCTACTACAATGTGCTTGCAACAGTTACCCAATAGTGTTTGGAAAAGACTCCGAAAGGCCGCTTTTCTTGCTATCGCTGTGACTGTGCTGCGCCTTCCGCGCAGGCCTGCCGTTTTTCTCCTTGCCTTACCGGGGTCCTGTCTCCTGTTATTTACACGTTGTTACATCGGTCAGCACTAACTCTAACGACTCCCGTGGCAGCCAGGGTAATTTGTATTACGTCAGGTACCAAAAATTCCGAAATGGCCCATTGTGCATCACCAAGGAGGCCACGGGACGCAGCGGCCATGCGAACGCCACGCCACCTTACGCGAGCACGTGGCGAGAAGCTCATACCGTGTTTAAACCTCAAAGTAAGTAGGAACATGAAACTGGCGGTTACCGTCAGTAGTATGTACTAGAAATCTTGTACGCTCAATTGTAACTGTTTTTAAAGACGACATAGTCTTACTCGGGATACTTGAGTGCAGAAATTTCGGTCTAGCTGTCTGTCTGTCACGTGATTCAGCCACGCGGTTTAAGCACTTGCTGAACGCTTCGCAATCTGGGGTGGTGGCTTTCATACTTGTGAACACTGTCGATTAAAAGCAAATATTACGCATACATGAGGTGCAGCATCAATACCTAAGAGCTAGCGGGTGTGTTCTTTAACTGAAAAGTAAATACGCATTTGAGACCGTGGCGTTCCTTAAGCTGCGCTAAAGCTGCGACGTTATGCACGGTGAAAATGCAACGTTAAGCACAGAGTGAAATATGAGTAGGGTGAAGCGTCCATTCGTTCATGTGTCCGTCCATGCGAGCATGCGCCCATGCGTCCGATCGCGTTCGAGAATGCAGACGTCGCGTGGGTAACACCGACAAGACGCGAGCCAAGGCAGCCGAGCGCAAGCGTCAAGGCGCCCACCACTCTGCCTCGTTCATGCCCCACCAACAATCCGTCACGTACAGCGACTATCTAGGAGAGAGAGAGAGAGAGGCACTTGTTCTTCGCGTACCCAGGTACAACCCGTGCAGCAGCCAATCGGAATGTAGCGGTACAGCGGCTTTTAGAATATCCTCACTCAACTGCAGTTTGTATGTACTTCTATGAGACAGCACCATCTACGATACTGTTCGGGAGAGACTGCCTTTTCTTTCTCGTCTCCTCTTCACTCGGTTGCGCGTGACGCGTGACAAGGTTAGACTTGGAGGAGCTTCGCCCCTAAAAAACTCTTTGCTTACATGGTGCTGCCACCTGGCAGTGGTCCGAAATTCCGCACAAGCTCGCGTTTCTTCATGCTACTGCCAAGTGGCATTCATACCTAACGCAGCACCATCTCTCACACGCATGAGACCAGGACTCATTAGTACGGCCGGCAGAAGACCATCATCTTTCGATGACATTTGCAGCAAAGCACGCAGGCACGAGGCACATTTTCAGGGTGCACACACGCATAGCAGTACATCATCAATTGACATGAAAAAAAAATCGTGCTCTTAATCTCTTTAGGCTATAGCCGTATAAATTTCAAGCAATGACTTCGCCCGTATAAGTGGCATTTGCAACTTGCCTGAAGCCCTTTCTTACAAGACTGCGAGTTGTTCAGATCCAAAGTTTACATCAAAGTACAAGGACATTGATGATTTCGTATTTTAATATTTACACGAAGACGTGTTTTCTGTCTGTCACTTGCCGCCGAAAGTCGCCACTGGCAGCGCGCGTGCTCCCCCTCCCGAGAGTTTTCTCGGCCCGCTGTCACTTGACCCCGAATTCCGTTTTGACAACTGATATTCGACTGAACGCATCGTCACTGCGTAAGCTGCAGCCTTTGATGAAGTTGCCGAGGTTGACGTCCATCAGAAGTAGGGCCATGTTGTCGCGCAGATTCGTCGATAGTTCCTTGAGTTTCTGTGCCTGCACCGTAGAGATAAAGAATGCTTAGCGCGGAGAATTTTATGAAATGGATGTGCATGCAATCATCAGTGACGGGACAGACGAGTGTGGCTGACGCACGTCGCTGCTATTGAAAACAGAGACAGCGTGGATGCATTTTTTTAAAAGAAAAAGAAACTGCTTTTTAAACCAAAGAATGAAATAAACTCTGGCCACAGAACTATGATGCTTACATCTGCGGAAGGAGGTCACGCTAGCCGGTTTCCGCTCGAACCGTAACTTTTTTTTTGCCTTATGTAAACATTACGCATATTAAGAGTTGAATGTTCCTCACTACTATTATTAGGCTGTCACGTTGCTCAAGCTATCGGTATATTGTCACGACGTCAAAACAGAGGTCTTGCCGCAGAGATTGAGACACCAGAAGCAGGTCGATCTTTTAATTCAAACGCGCAAGCGAGTTCTCCTTTTTCGTCCATTTCGTATACATTCGTGGCACATGCACAACTGACATTGTCTTTCTTGAGCAAGCACGTGACAATATTTGCCATACTCAGTAACGTTTCTATTGCTTAGGGCGCCAATTCCGCAATTACAAAAATGAACATTTCCCGAGCCATTACAGCACCTCCAGTGGAAACTGCCGTATACTCCTAATTGCTGGTCCTTGGCCTTGTAAACTAGCGCTTCTTCGCAATGCCATGACGAATGCTCGTTTGCCCCTGAAGGGAAGTTCGCAAAATGCCTCTGAATCTCAGAGTACTTCATTCTGTCAATATTGGTTTTACCAGCTTCTACTCAAATGGCATGGGGCAGCGTAGCAAAATGAGAAAGGCAGATTGTCTACCACGTGCCGGTAGAGAATCTCAAAGGCTTCTGTTTGCATTGTAGCTCACCTTACGACGCCAGGCGTCACTCGCCTCTCACTTTCATTGTGCTGTAGCCACTAAGAAGCAGAGCACGTGACTTTGAGGCGTCCCCGTGTATGTGCAGACAAAACAACCCCCCTCCCCCCACGCGTGCACGCGCGCGATTGGAGGCGTTTAAAGGACTCACTTTGTATTTGATCGAATCCTCGTCTTCATAAAGAAAAATGTACGAGCGATTGCTCTCTGCGAAGGCCAGGTTGACATCAGGAAACACTTTCTTCTTAATGTAGTCGGCTTTGCAGGGCTGCAAAAAAAAAGGGTCAACTTCTTCAGGCATGATGTTGACCTGTGTTGACACTTTTCTTTAAGCTTGTTAAAGCTTGGACCACTGAACAAGAAATCAAGTACATTGCGCATAGGATAAAAGGAATCTTTTGCGTAATCAATGTGGTTTGCGTAACGCAAGAGTGCTACGCATGACTTTAGCCAATAGATTACTTCGGTGAAGGCAATGTCATGTTATACGTACAGTATTTTGGAAACGATGCGAAAAATGTTTTTTCAAGGTGGAAATGAATGCGGCGAAAAAGAAGCTGAATTACTGCATATGTGCTTTTTATATTCTTATATTACGATAAATGACCGCATATTATTAAGTAAATATTTAAACTAAGAATACCTGATAGTCGCACGAAAGAACATACTGAATCTTTTTCTTTCTTGGAATGTGATATCGGGTGCTCTTCAAACTTTGTTGTTCGATTGAGACAAATTCGTAGACAGTCGATCATAAGTCGCGCTGGAAAGGGTTACAAAAAAATTAGCATTTCGGCCTCTGGAATTTTCGCAGGGCAATACTTTGCGATCATTTCTTTTTGACACAACAAGATGTAAGCTCTGTCAGCTATGGTAAAAAGATACACCGTCAGGTTAGTGACGAGGGAATATGTAATAGCTAGCACAAGGCCCGACCTGACCATCAACTGACGGCCTTTCCCAGGGGTTGGCGATCCACACTGAATCGGTCGAGGCTCGTCTGTAGGTCAGACGTAAGAATGTCAGTCGGAAATGGCAATCCTGTCAGTAATTTTGGCAAAGGACGAGCACACAGCTACTCATTAAAACTAAGGTGCCGAACCACCGCGTAACGCTGCATTGAAATAGTATAAGGTCCGGATATGCACCTAGTGGCTGGCAGCTCCGCATGAAATCGACTCCTACATTGTATGCGTACAGTCTGAATGCCATTTTTTCTTATTGCTATGGCAACTCTATGACCGCTCTCCGCGGGTTGACCTGTTTTTGCCATCACTGTCACCGTCATGTCCCGCATCCAGTCAAATATGATAATATTCACCCACACATCGTATGTTCTTCCCGCGAGTAGAAACAGGCGAACGTGGACGATGAACGCGGCAGCTGCAGAGATCAATCGCATTGGCCCGCCGCCGTTGCTCGGATGCCGCATGCAATGGCGTGTCCTCGCCTGTTAAACTCGTCTTCGAATGCTGAAGCAGAGGAAATGCCCCGCCCGTCTTGAACGAGCGTGGAATAACATGGGTGGTGGTGCGGAGGAATTTCCGGAATAACAGCTTTGAACATCAGTTCTAAGGGCGCTGTTGCGATTGCTGCCGCGCGTGATGGTTCGGCAGGCATGAGCGGTCGGCTCGTGTACTCTTCTACGTGCTACACTTTAATGCGAGGAGACAGTGGGGCTGTGTTCTTTTATGCCACTGCTTCGTACAATTACACGATATCGGATTCATATTAATGACTACCAGCCTGACTTCGCACGACATGATAATTTGTTGCTATCGCACTGATTGCTTCGCCTTTGTGGAGAAACTAATTTTTTCACAGTGAAAACTGTCATGCGACCACAACAGACACCGCTTTCAGCACCGTAGTTGTCCACCGCTGGTACCAGAAACCACTATCGCCAAAATTAATAAAAAGCAACTAAATAAAAAAATACCGATGACCTATTGGGATTTGAACCCAGGCCCTATGCATGGCAGCCCAGTACGAAACCAATGAACGGCCCCAATGCTTGCAATTCAGTTGCAAACTGACAGTATGCAGCTTTCATTTCTAGCAAGGAATCATGTTAATATGTAAAATAGTGTTTTAGAACAGTGAAGTAACAACCGGGCGTCGCATTATGCAAATTGCGTGGCGAGTGAGTCATTGAATCTTCCACCTCGTGACAAAAACCTCAGGCATAAGTGTTCATTGTTTTCAGTCACACCATGAACAAAGTGGAGACGGTGTCCATTAGGTGTGCAGAGGCCGGGTACGTTGATTTTCAAATAAAATGAAGAATAATGACATGGTAGATGATTTAACAATACACAGACTTATGATCATTTATGAGGGCGAGGGTCCGTGCAAGTGCGATTGTATTTTTGCTCCAAGAGTGTACAAAAAGGCTCCAAAACTTGCACCATCACCCGCTAAAATAAACCATATGTAGATGCAAAGCAGTGACCACTAAGGCTTGTACACACTGGCATTGGCGTTGATGCTGGCGATCGTCGCAGCGTTATGGAAGAGAGAAACACTGGCAGGCGCAAAGCCCGCAGTGAAGTACCGGTGTTTGCTACTGGAACATGTCACTCACTACTGATGGGCAATGAGAGACATACGACTCCAACTGGACACAGATACCCCTATTCCGCTTATAGTTAATGCGCATGCCGCGAATATTTATTGTTCAACAACACACTAGTGAAATTTCCCAGCAGCACTACCTTCAAGGCTAAAATTTAGTGCCTATATATAAGAGGGGGCCTGTGAACGGCTGCGCAACTCAAGTAGTCGGTTTTATTCAATAAAAAAAAACCTCTAGCAGACGCTGATGGCGTCGACGTTGCGTGGAGAGAGAGGAGAAAAGTAGGAAAGGAAAGAGAAGGGGCGCGCATGCGCACTGTTGGTGCAAGCACCACTGGGAGGGATGTCTTGAGACGAGAGAGGGGGGAGTGAGCGTACCATAAGCTAGCAAACACTGCTCGCATCGGCATTGTGAGTCGAGAGATGGGGGAGAAGCGCGCGCATGCGCAGTAATGGTGGTCACGCCACACACCGGATTGAGCTTGTCAAATAGATGTTTCACATCTAAAAGGCCACTCTTCCAGTTGTCGCTGCGACTGCGCTGCGCTGGTCTGGCGCTTTAGTTCACATTTTTTGAGACGTGTAATACGCAGCATCTTATGGTGGAGTTCAATCTGGTGTGTGTTACCCCTCTAACTGCGCAGGTGCAACAGCTGGTCCAAACTTTGACACAACGCGCCCACGTGCTAGCTGGCCTCCGTAAGGGGCTGAGTAGGATGCTGTGGCACCACTTCTTTACTCTCTCTCAGCAATCGCATGATGTCGGAGAAGGAGAATCTGCGAACATGCGATGAACGCAGTTGCTCCCGCGTGGCGTGGCGCTGAAATCGCGTGGCATGCTCTGACAAGATCACAACGAGTAACAGCAACAGAAACTACTGTGAATTCATTGTGTGCTTTACACACAAGGACGCGTTAACATCGAGCGAGGAGCTCGTGATGAACGGAAGTTTAAGTCAACCTATGATGCCCTTCTTCGCATGCTACTTAGGGTTTAATTTTCCTTTAGTTAGAGATGGTGGAATTTGTCTATTCCATAGGCGTTTTTTGACACGCAACTGAACAGCCCGTGCGATTTGTCTAAGTGATCACGTTCGGGGTGTACTGATTGCGAGCAATACCCATGGCTCTTTCACAACTGTTGCCAGGTTTTTACGTAGACGCTTTGGATTAGCTACGACCGCAAATACCAAAAGGAAAAAAGATGAAGCAGACATTTACCATTGCGTCCATGCTGGTGAGGAAAAAGCGATCGCACTTCGACATCACCAGTGCGCCGGCCATGGTTGTGCTTGCCGGCTGCTTCGTTAACAGGTAGCCCAGTGTACCGAGCTCGATAGAGAAGCCCATCTGAGAGCTTGTATTGTACGTCTTGGTTTTGTCCATCATACTTGTGGTAAATTTCTGCGCATAAAATATACGCGTAAAGATCAATTAGGTGAACTTTCAAGTGATGCGTCAGTCCGTGAATACTGGGAGACGTATTTTATACAATAGCGCTTAACACTTGGTGCCTGGCGTTGATCAAAGCTGACATTGGGCACATGATTGAGGAATTCAGAAACCTGTTCTCGATTCGGAAAATGAGGATGAGCTAAGATTCGCGTGTGCGTGCATGGCCTACCAGCCTTATTTCTTTCTTTCTTTCTTTCTTTCTTTCTTTCTTTCTTTCTTTCTTTCTTTCTTTCTTTCTTTCTTTCTTTCTTTCTTTCTTTCTTTCTTTCTTTATTCTTTCTTCCTTCCTTCCTTCCTTCCTTTCTTTCTTTCTTTCTTTCTTTCTTTATTTATTTTCGATTCTTTATTTTTTTCTTTCATCCTTATTTTCTCTATACCTTTTTTTCTGAACTGAATATACGAACTTCAAAGTGGTTACGCTTCATAACCTTTTTTTTCCCTTCAGCATATTTTTCCTTCCTAAATGCTGCGAAGGAAACCTTGAACCACATGCTTACAAGCGCAACGTCTCTGTTGCTGCAGGTTACAGAGACGCGTTGGTGCGCGAAACAATAAAACTTCAATGAAATGTGGCAATGTGAACTGACAAGCAACCTCAATAAACTGCCAGATTGTGGTTTTATTATTAATACCACAGATATCAATGTTGGGTTTCAACGTCCTAAAACCACGATATAACAATGAAAGACGCCGTAGTGGAGGGCTCCACAAATTTTGACCACCAAGGGTTCTTCAACCGAATCGTTATATCAAAAGTGGTTGACCACCGACAAATACACGATAGAGTAGAGCAATGAACTATCGCGGCTCTTCGCACGCCTTCGTGGGTCTTGGGCACCAGGTTTTGCGCCTACGTAATCTCCCGCGTACAGAAACGCGCCAGAAATCCTTTTCACAAGAAACCTCGCTGGAATACTTCTGCGCCTAAAGATACGTCTCTACCGGATCTCTACGCTGTTACCTGCGAAAGCTCAGAGTCTCGCTTCCTTAGAAGACAGTGCTCAGGACTGATGCAAGCAAAGCAGAGGCCGCCGTGCCCACCATCTGTTACTTACGAGATCAGTCACAAACCCAGCCTCATTGCTGGCGGGTGGAGTTAACGTCTTCAGGTCCCACATGCCAGGCGGGAAACTGAAGCAGTCGGCCTGTCTCTCAATCGTCGACACGGTGCTCAGAGCAATGACGATGTCTGCCGCTTTGTTGCTGCGGATTGAAAACATGTGCACTGTTTGGGCGGTCTTCATACGAAAACATGTGACCGCGATTTAAAAGAAGTCGTAACACATACACAACCACGGTGCGTATGGCGGAAAAGCGATCAGTACAAAAATACATTTACCCAAGTAAGGCGAATCCATGACGTCACTACCGCTTCTGTTTGCGGCGTCAAATTTCATTTCTGTTATTATTTTGGTTGTTCTTACTTGTCCTCTTGATACGTAGTTGGAGACGGTGGCAACGAACCACCGTCTACTGGATAGATGGGCTTCTACGGAAGTAACGCTATATGTTAACATATACCTTGGCGCTGGCGTGATCTTTACTTTCACTAGACAGGTACGACGATTGGGGGAAAGTGCCTCAAACGAGTGTTTATTTGCTTTTCAAAGAGGTTTTCTTTGTTGGAGGTGGTGGGCTGAAGCGCAAGCAAATTCAGTGGTGTGGCGGCGAGGTGATAAGTGAGGTGTGGCGAAGAATATTGCTAAGTGCTCCTTTTGTCTACGAACGCAATCCGCCTGAAATTTTGCGCGTGCAGCTTGACATGTGAAATACAGCTTCAATTTTAGTGCATTTCAGAAGTTACTAAACGCAGAAACCTGAAAATTTTCAATTTCGGCTAGTTGTTTCAACAACCTTGCTCTGTTACGCTTTGGTCTTCCACAAGTATTCGTATACCACCCATTCTCAACGTGAGCACTACTTTTACCCTTCCTATCCTCAATCCTTCGTGCATTTCATTCCACGTAACTAGACGAGAAAGGTAGCTTTGTCTAACCGAATATACGCCTGGGGTAAGTTGAAACTGCTTAAATGCACTGGTTGAGTCACACAGGCTTTTCGTACTCCTTTACGCAGCCTTGAGTTGTCGTGTACTCTAGCTTTCAGCAGCAGGAATGGCATTGTAAAGCACTTACTCTATGGCGTCCTTGAAGATTTCCGAGAAGATTTTTTTGGACTCGAAACCTAGAAAGTTCAGGATACCGAAGGCCAGCATTGTTCTGCTCCAAGCATCTTTTATATATTTCCGCTTCAATGTCTGCCAATAAGAAGACAATAACAATGTCCATTACTTTCTAACAGAGTTTTCCAAATTTCAGAGTTTTACGTGCGAAGTGATGCACCGTTGCACGGGACCCCTAATTCTCTTTTCGAGTAATTATAGAAAGGGTTAGAGGTAACATTCTTGCCCTTCTGCCCGGTGAAAAGCAACATGAAGACGTTGCCATCGTTCGTCGCCTTAAGGCTCCTACAAATCTGCTACCAGCATCGGTCGGAAGACCAAGTTAGTCGCCAAACCAACAATCTGAAAAGGCCGCTCTAGTCGCAAAGCGACCACTTAGGCTATGTTGCTCGCTACCCGATTTTTCAGTCACGCAATCGCAGCCGCCAACTTCTGAGCCGATCACATGCGCAAAAACTGGACGGTAGCTTTCTTTTGCGGGGAAATGAAAATGCGAGCACAGGTGAATACTGTGAAGCGTACGAGTACTGGATGTGTGAATTGCGTGTCGCGATGGGTGTAAGTCGCAAGTAGGTGTGAACGTCGGTTTCCTTGAGCCGCTTTTTGGTAGCCAGTCGCAAATGGTTGCGTGACCGGCGCCAGTCGCACGTGTGAATGAGCCTAAAGTCAGGAGCTGAAACAAGAATCAAATGTATTCGCATCAATACTATTATGGCAGCATAGATAGCAGTCGCCATACCATCTTTCAACAGAAAAGTGTTTCATGCTAAAATCTACTGAGATTTTAGTGATGTATTGAGAAGTCTCACTAAAGTCTCAGTAGATTTTAGCATGAATACTTTTTCTGTTGAAAGATGAAAGATCTACTGAGACTTTACCGATGTAAGACGACGAAGCTGTTTGCGGCTTGGCTAAGTAGCTCTGTCTGCATTTATTGTTTTTTGTTTATATTACGGCTCAGCACTGCTCAAGACGTTGGACGACTCGAAAAGGTACCTGCCGTATCGGCGACCGACGGGTGCTGCGCAGCCCGCCGCGTCGAAAGGTGCTAGAAGAAACGAAACAAGCATCAGGGAGAGCGCCGCCATGACCTCCCAAGGTGTGACACCAGGTCAGAGGCACCAGCTGGTTTGCGCAAGCATACCTGACTGCAAGCGACAACACAGCGTTGAATCAGAGGACGAATCAACTGTCGTCGGGGACCACAACGGGGCGAACCTCACAGAATTAGACATGTACGAGGGTGTGCGACATCGCAAAGACAGGACGGTGGGCATTCCTGTGTTAATTGCTCCAACATCCGAAGGAGCTAACTTGAGACAAGTGAATCCTATTGACCTATACTCGGAAATTGAAATGATTCTCGGTGAAGCCCCAGTTAAGAGCCATTTCACAGCACAGGGAGCCCTGCTCTTGAATATAGAGACAGAACACCAAGCTAATATGCTTCTAGAGACCAACACTATCTGCGGCCTTGCCATACCTGCCCGTGTACCACGCAGCTACATGAAAAATACATGCATTATAAAAGGGTTCCCAAGATGGTACTCGGACGAAGAGCTGTTAACCTACCTGAGACCTCAGGGAGTATACCAGGCAAAAAGAATCATACGACGGTTCCAAAGCTCATCCTCCGAGTGGGAATCAAGGCGCACTGACTCTGTGGTTCTCACATTTGCTCCCAATTCGGAACATCCAGAGAAAATCAACCTTGGCTTCACCAGACACGAGCTGGTAGACTACATGGAGACGCCACCACGCTGTTTAAATGTCAGCGTTTTGGACCTGTTGCTAAGCACTGTCGTGGGGAACAAAGGTGTAAGTGCTGTGGGGGGCCTTATGACTTTAAGACGTGTACAAGTAAAGAAAAACTTGTGTGTGCGAACTGTGGCGGCGACCACCCAGCTAGCTATGGCCGATGTCCAGCACGAACAGCTGCGCAGAGAAGAAATAAGACGTTTGTCCTCGGCCCGAAGACTGTGAACAAACCATCGCTGACAAAGAAGACGTCAGGCGCGCCACAACATGGCGGTTTGGAAAACGAGTACGCAGGAAATTTTCCGCGCCTAAATCCGACAAGAGCTGGTACTGAGTCAACGCAAGTGCTCAACACTGGTGAGAAATGTATCACGAAAGAGTCCGCCAGGCGCACATACGCTGATGCACTGAGCCCACCTCAAGTACCATCTGGAAACAAACAGCAAGAAAACCTCGAGCACGTTATTCGCGCTCTGTTCACCGCACTGCATTCACATGTTGCTAAGATGCCTGCGACTTCAACGAAAGATATGTTGGAAGCTGTCCTGGCTCTAGAGTCAGCGTTAATTTTCTCTACTTCCAGAAACACACAGTAGAATAATGGCAATGTCTCGCCTACCTGGTCTATTTCGTCCTTCAAAACGTCTGTGCAAACTCAACCTTTTCCTGCGCGACATTCCAATACCGATTCTAGCCTTCTCCGAAGCCGGTCTACCGAATGCAAGGACGCTCCCAGGGTACACTCGACACGGCAACCCGAGCATAACGTCGTTTGCAAATGGAAGCGCAATGATATACATAAGGCGAGAAATACCTCACGTCACCTTACCAGTGCAAGACCTCTGTTCCAACTCACTGGAAGTCGCTGCTGCGCAAGTGTGCCTGAGAAACCGAAAACTGAGTGTGGCATCGGTGTACATGCAGCCCACGAAAAAAGGTCTCCATGGAGACTTTCCTAAAGGACCTTTGCACTCGATGTCCCGCTCCTCGAATAATCTGTGGTGATTTTAACGCGCACCATCCACTCTGGGGAGATAAGAGTGTAGATTTTCAAGGCAAGGAACTTCTAGCAGCTGCGGATGCGGCCGACTTATGTGTGGCGAACGATGGCAAACCTACATTTTTCTGGCCATCAGATTCATGGAGTGCAGTAGACCTTGTACTTCACTCCACGGACATTCTGGTATCATAGACCACGGCTCCAGACAGGATGGGCAGCGACCATTTCCCCATCATCACCAATATCCTGGGATGTCGAACTGCTGGTCGACAATTCTACAATGTAACACGCTGGGACACCTACAGAGAAGCGTTGGACAAATCCACTGGTGAGCTGTTCGCAGATATGTTGCAAAGCAAGCGAGCAGCAACTTCGTTGCTGAAACTGCCCGACCATTTTTCTGCTCCTGACTTGAAATTGAAGAACCTCTGCGCACCATGTAGACGGGCGGAGCAGAAAATAATGAGAACAAAAGGAAATCCGTCTGCGAAAACCGAATATAACAGGATAAACACTGCGATTCGTCGCCATACAAAAAAATTAAGACAAAATCAATGGGCCGCTTTCTGTGGGAGTTTATCAACGTTTACGTCCTTGACAAAGATATGGGCAGTAATAAATAGTCTTTATGGGAAGATCCGAACACACAGGCCATTCGAAGCACTCGCTTTGAAACAAGCGATAGATTTGCAAACCCTTACAGAGGATTTCGCAGACGTGTACACATCTGGTAGATCAGCAGGAGCGGCGATTCCTCTGTCACCCCACTTTTTTCACACGATGGATACGCCATTCACCTTTCGAGAGCTGGATATGGCACTTAGCCAAATAGGAAGACGCTGTGCCGTGGCTCCCGATTTGATCAGCAATCAAATGCTGACAAATCTACCATATGAGCGAAAAAGGGTCCTTTTGGACATATTTAATCATGTCTGGAGCACGGGAGAGATCCCATTTGTTTGGAAGACAGCATGGGTGGTGCCAGTCCGGAAAGGATCCTGCAAGCCTCGCGTCATATCGGCCGGTATCTCTTACATCATGCGTATCTGAGTTGATGGAAAGATTAATATGTACAAGATTAACTTGGTACCTTGAACAATGAAAACGATGGCCATCGTGTATGAACGGATTTCGCCCACGACTGAGTGCCCAGGACAGTGTTTTGCGCCTATTAAGCCACATCGAGCACCACCACGTCAGCGGACTCTCGACACTCGCCGTCTTCATGGACATTGCCAAGGCATATGATTGTGTGCTTCAGGCAGGCATCGTGAACGGGCTCCAAGCCATGGGTGTGTCGGGAAATGCTCTTCTGTTCGTACATGAATTTCTCAGAGACCGCTGTGTCTGTGTTAAGCTTGGAAATGTAACGAGCGAACAGAGACGCGTTTCCCTCCGCGTCCCACAAGAAAGTGTTCTATCTCCTTTGCTTTTTAACGCTGCCATGGCCAGCCTTCCCGACACTCTGCGCTTAGCTCTGAAAGCAGTTAAAATATCCATCTACGCCGATGACATCTGCATTTGGATCTCAGGGTACCAGCACAAACGTTTGGCCCGGATAGCACAGAGCGCTATTTCAATCATTGAGCGTCACTTGTTGACACTTGGCCTATCTTTATCAGCTGAAAAATCGGCCTTCATGCTCTTCCCAGGAGTGCGACGGAAGTCAACACGTCTTTCGCTGAATATTCGAGGCTACTCAATTCGTTGTGCAACAAGTGTCCGTTTTCTGGGCATTACCATCGACAACAAGCTATTATGGCGACGTGCGGTTGATGGTATATTCACTGCATCAGTGAAAAAAATCAACGCGCTTCGTCGTTGGGCAGGGGTTTGTTGGGGCGACGATCCTATGTCCATGCCTAAATTGAAGGATGCGCTAATAACAAGCCACATTCTTTATCAGCTGCTTCTGATATCACCATCACCAAGCCAAATCGAACGCCTAGAGGCAGTGCACAGAAAGGGTCTTCGCTTGGGAGTCCGATGGAGTCGATGGGAGTCCCTCAGGCGGTTTCAAACACGAAGGTCATCATTGAAGCCGAGTCTCTTGCGCTGTGCCTTTTGGCGTCTCAGGTTTTATTGACGCAGCTGTCAAGACTGGGCGAGTCCTTCGCCGGCACGGCGCTTCTCCGGCTGCTAAGAGCAAGAACTGGCTCACATTTCAACGCGGCACTAAACATATTTCGATATTTAGGCTTGAAACTGCCTAAACGACGCCCTATGGATCCGCCATGGTCTTTTGTGGATATTGCGTGTAACTTAAGCGTACCCAATCTACCAGCGAAGCGCACCATTCCAGCCGCGGAAGCAAAATTTCTTGCGCTGGACCACTTGAGCACCATGTACCGCAGCCACCTACAAGTGTACACCGACGGATCAGTGTGCACACAAACGGACAGCTGCGCAGCGGCTTGCTGCATACCCTGCCTTGGCGTGTCATGGTCGGGCCGCTTGGATCGCGTGGTTTCGTCCACAACGGTAGAAAGCGCTGCAATCACGGCGGCTTTGCGAAAATTGCGATCCTTTTCTGCACAATATGTTGTAGTGCTGACGGACTCCAAATCGACGCTACAAAGACTGCATCGTGGCCTACATCAAGAAAAGTTCACAAGGCAATCTCTGGCACTAATCAAACACCTAAATGGCAAGAGTTTTAATATAAAGTTCCAGTGGATCCCATCCCACGTTGTCATTGAGGGCAATGAAAAGGCTGATGCCCTTGCATGTGAAGCACATACATCGTTTCCAAAAGTAAGAACTACCAAGACTTACCAGAACAACAACGATGTGATACGCAATCATTTCAAGGCGATATACAAGTTTCCACACCAAGCATGTGTAATTCATGGACTTTCTCGTCAAGAAGCGACGCTGTTGTACCGCATAAAAACTGGCTCCGCATACACCCCGGCCTGGTCATTCAAGACTGGGAGATACGCTTACCCCTTCTGTGCCTTCTGTGGTGACATCGGGGATATTGAACATTTCAGTTGGCTTTGCCCACAGTTTGATGTGCAAAGAGCAACAATGATCCGCACCTTGCGAAAAGGCTGTCATAGGCACCAGAAAGTTGATGACGTCATCTTTCCTGAAGAACCCACGGCAACTAGGAGGAACATGCAACGAATTTTGTTGGTCTTCCTGCGAGACACTTGGCTGTCTGACACGTGGTGACATTTTCCAAATTCAGGAGATGCTCAGGCGGAACAATTGCCGGCCATGCAGGCCAGGCTAACCCCGCCTGCTGCAACACCACCACCACCACCATCACCACCTGGTGATGTATTTTCGTCACGAATGTAATGCCTTTTATATAAGCATCAGGCAGCCGAAAGTAAAATTGGGAAGGAAACGACGACAATGGTAAGCGCGATTTAGCGCCGCAAGCAACGCTGTTAAGGCGTTATTAAAAATGGAAATGGTGCACGAACTCTTGTCTCAGTTCAAGTTAGAAGTCATACAGGGTACGCATGTTATAGGAGCACATGGTTACTTAAGTAAGCCCCAATTTATTTTCACAATAATTGATAAAGAATACTTTGGATGAGCTCATTGATCGCGTGCACGTGTGAGAAGCCACGATCGTTTCTGCACCTGGTGGAGCTCATCTTAACCGCGTGCTTTTCGTTTTCTACGTAGCCTCCGAGATTCTTTTCGGTGGCTTGACCAAACGCATTAAACACACAATGCTAGTGCTACTACCAGGTGTATAAGTCATAAATCACGGTCGCCTCCCGATTTGAAAAATTAAAATACATAACATTTCGTTTGCACGCCAGTTTTTAGGTAGCTGTCGCAACTTCGTCAGTTTGTTTTGCCAATTGTTCACGCATACCCTCCACGATATTATTGACTTAAATACTGGAGAACACCAGCAATCACCATGTATTAAGAGTTGGTACAAGGCTCTGTTTTCTACTCGTGCTATAGCCGCCTTTTAATAAATGCGAAGCATATCGTAGCGAACTTTGGTTACTATGAGCGTATCTATCTATCTATCTATCTATCTATCTATCTATCTATCTATCTATCTATCTATCTATCTATCTATCTATCTATCTATCTATCTATCTATCTATCTATCTATCTATCTATCTATCTATCTATCTATCTATCTATCTATCTATCTATCTATCTATCTATCTATCTATCTATCTATCTATCTAGCCACCTACGACTTTTAGTTCTCCTGGCCGTTTCGATATTGGTATTGATACCAAACTTGGTATGGCATAACATGATTGTAAGTAGAACATATTTGATTAGTCATAACATGAAAATCATATGTATGTCATGAATGTCATGATATACATTTCAAGGTCCTGCAGCTCTTGCGGTGGGTTCGTTCACATGACAGATCGTGACAGAATACACGATCTCGACGTGTAAGAATGACAATACAGCATAGTCATGGCATCAAATAACCTAAATGAAACATTTTTTATTATTTACGGTGTCTGCGCAAGAAGCAACAAACATCGATGCGACGCGATTGCAGCACTCCCAGAGAGCGTGCGTCTTCCCTCACCGACAGCCGGCGGTCATGTTCGCCAGCACTTCTTTAGATTTTATTCGAGAACACAGACTTGGCGATTCGTATGCTTGGGGAACCAATATGAGAGCGTAATGTTTCCGGCACACTGCATTCGTTTTGGCCAAACCGTTATGTAGTTGTTGCTATAGTGATAAGCTACAGCAGTGCACTGGCACGACTACCCTCTACGTTGCGCAAAAAGCATCCCAATACTCCATCAATAAAAATAGGTGGGCGTATCTGTGGTATTAGCCTAGAGGTGTCATAAAGCGTGAGCAGATGTCGGCCTTTAGAACGCGTGGGAAACGGATAATAAACTTGGCAGACCCTGCCGGTAAACTGTACCTGCTCCCCAGTCCACTTGGTTTTTTTTCCCTTTGCGGTTACGAATTGTAACGAAAGATAGCTCTGGTGCCAGTATCACAGTGCCAATTGTTACAGGCAGCAGTTGCTTCTGTTTAATAAATGTGCAAGTTTTAGTAGCAGGTGCAGATGTCGTCTATTTCGAGTACACGACAAACAAAACTGAAGTTGAGTCGTAAGTTCATATGTGAACTAGCTGTTTAACACGTCAAACAAGTCATGTTAGCATGACACGGTGGTTATTTTCCCTGAACGGCAATCCGCAGGATGCAAGTTCCATCCGCTGTGGTAGCCTTTTTTTTACAGGATGGGTGTTTTTTACATCGTTTGTTATACAATCTTTTTATTTTTGTGGCAGCTCGTCACGATGATTCTGACGCCATTTCGCGGTCAAGCGTTGCCGGCACTGGAGCATCCACCATATCCTACCATACACCATGGTGGATGTTTTCCAGCATTCACCCACTACTTTAATCCACTCTAATAGTGGGTGGTGGTTTACACCATTTCCACAATATGTTTTTTTTTTCAATAGGGCACCGGCGTTCATTTTGGCGCGTCACGCCGGCGTTGCCGCGCCAGGCGCCGGTCTTGCCATATACACGCAGGAGCGTGCCGCGCTGTGTTGCTTTGGCGCATGCGCGTTTCAGCGCGTCCGGCGTCCCTCTGGGGAGAAAAGAGGGAGACGCAGTGTTGTCTAGGTAACGCATCGGCGCGAAATGTGGCATGTTGCATTTCGCGCCGGTAGCCGTCGGGTCGCGCCGACGAACGCTGGTCGCGCCTGGCGTCAGACTATATAGTGCTCGCGTTTTGCTAACGTAGCGTCCCTGTGCCAGTATATTGGGTTCTTCATGATGCGCTCATGGCCGTTTCGCTAGCTCCAAATATACCAATTTCGGTGTTACGTGATGTCACTGGATGATGAAATGTATGACTGGTGCAAACTTGATAATCCTGACACGCATGTCACGTAAGAACATGACAACATACGATGCTCATAGCGTGCTCACGGCCGTTTCGCTAGCTCCACATATACTAAATTTGGCATCACGTGACGTGAATAGATGACGAAGGTAAACGGCACATTCAAACATGACAATAATGACACGGAAGTCATGTACGGCATCATTTACCTCCAGCTCGTAACGTTGCGCCGATTATAAAGTGACATATCAAAATTTCTCATCCGTGCTTCGCATACAATCGATTACCACTGTACGTGGGATCTGCTCATTTTTTTGTGCTGTTGCTGAATCAGATGAAGAATAGTGCCACAAGCTTTTGTAATCCCCACAATCCCCCCCATCGGGTATGCGCCACAGTAAATAGGTGAACAATATCAAGCTTTTGTAAAGGCTTGGAGCAATCCACGACTTACTCTGCGCGCAATTCGCATCATGTGACACCAGGTTGTTCATTTGCTGTTCTATAACGCTTTATTACTCATATTGACGCGATTCCTTTTCCGACATCCAGCCTGTCCAAGGCCACTTTGCAAAGGCGCTGCAAATATCGGCGTGGCTCAGTGATAGCATACTGGGCTACCACGAAGGGTACCTGGATATCAATGCAATTGTGTCGTTCGTGTTTTTTTATTAATTACTGAGCTTTCTTTCTGATTTCGTGTGATAGTGGTTACCGACACCGGTGGCGGCGTTGGACTGCTACGGAGTGCACGTGACCCATGTTGTGATCTCACAACAGCTTTCGCTGTAAAAAACTGCTCACGTGCTCGAGGCCTCAGATTTCCCGAGGCACGTCATGCACACGGGACATGGCGTGCGCAAGACGTGCTCATGGGTATTCGCCACTTAATCCTCCCGCTCGGATACCGAGGAGGGTAGGGAAGGTGGTGGTAGTGGTTCATGTGGAAAAGGAAGAAGGCACCTAATTTCTGTCTGCCTACAGGCGACACGGCGCAGAAGGGAAGGAGCCCAATTTGCCTAGGTGACGTGGGGTGAAGGGCAAATGGCTTTGAGATCACCTCCTCTCACCAGGGTTTCGTGCACCTCCAAAGCTTACTGGTTTTATCCGCTCTGTAATGAACCGATGGAAAAAAATTCTTGTAAAATGGTGCTCTTCATCGGGCAGACAAAACCTGCCAGCATTTAACTAAAATTTGTTATGGGAGCTTTTCTTGGGCCGTTTAAGTAGATCTGTTGATTTCCTTCGGGCTTTCTTGATTCTAGTTAACAATGATAAATTTAGGGATTTATTTTCTGGTGTAGTGTCATCATCATCATTACCTTATTGACTAAAAGTTCACCAGGGTTTTTCTTCATAGAATGATGTGCCATGGCAAATGAGGAAACATTGCTTTGGAGAAGCATGTTCCGTGAGATTAGAACTACTGTTGTTCGAAAAGGCATCAATTGCTGTCGCCCTGAAATCCCAGTGTTCAAAAGCAGGTGAACGAAAGCATCTCTCGTTCACCGATTAAGTAACCACGAAAGTTTGGTGTACGTGGACGTTAGGCAGGGTTAGAGGGAGACGAAGAGGAAGAAGGTGTTAGAAATAAAAAAGATGGCTGACACCCCAGCCTAGTACAACTGTGTATCATTACAAGTTGGCGCAGTCGACAGGATGCACGACGCAGTGACTACTCATCTGCGTGCGATGCACAGCAGTGATAGCTTTCACGGCGATTTCTCGAGGCGTACTTGAGTTGCACTCTACATTTTTCGACAAATTAGCGCAGCCGCGTATACTTTCTGTGCGGACATTCAAGATGTGGGTGGACTTCACTATTGGAGCAAATAAACGTGGTGGCATCCGGATCTTGACTGCAACGCCTCAAGATGAAGATGAACTAGCTCTTCCGGAAGCAGTGAGCGCTGACACATTTGTTTTCTATATAAGCACTAAAATGAAGCTCACTCCAGACCATTTACTTGCTAAAAAAACGGTGAGGATCAACATGAAAGTTCAGGACTATGAGAATTTAGTGCTGACTCCAGTAAGAAAGGGCGCGAAGCCTGCTAACGCTGCTTCGCCTGACAGTTACGTCAAGCTGATCAACAAGTTTCTAGAACGGCACCAAGAACAGAATAGGCAGTGAAATGATTTAATTCGCTTGTTTGTAAACGTCACCAAAAGATTAAGCAGACCGAGTCGGGAACACGTGAAGCCAGACATGCTTGACGGAGAGTCAAGTAGTCCCGAGTCCTGGCTCACATTTTACGAGTATGCATGCAATCAAAACTACTGGCACAGCGACGAAGATAAAGTGAAAAAACATGCGATTATTCTTATCGGGCATAGCCAAGAGAGTTGGTACGAATGGCGCGTCAGCGCTCACAGCAACAAACCATAGATTGAGTAGAAAGCAAGCTTTCTGAGCTTCTTCAGCGAGAACAAGGTGTTGCTATGGGACAAAGCAATCGCGTTCAAATACAGGTCTGGATCTGCACTCAGCTATTTTTATGAGAAAAGGCGCTTGCTACAACTGGCGGACTCATCTTTGCCTGAGACGTCTGTGGTTCCGCTTTTCATCCATGGTTTATGTCCGGACATCCAGAAGCAAATAAAAATGCGAGGACCCAAGACGGTCGAATAAATTTTTCAGGGAATGCGAGACCTCTATCTCCAGGACCTAGAACCCAGCGTCAACCCATGACAATTGCTGCAAGGAATACAGAGGCCACACAAGCTGAGGAATGACGCCCGCTTGCAAACTGGAGACCTACTGCAACACCCGTGTCCTTTTTGACCAACCAGGGAGGCTAAGATCATGGCGAAGAGCTAGATGACCTAAAAAAAAACTAAATAGAGAAGGTATCGGCTTCCACCTGACGGCTTCCGGAGAAGCTGTTTATTTGTCTCATGCAAGTCTATTGTACATAAGTGTTTTTGTTTATGGCAAGAAATGGAGTGCGTTAGTTGACAGTGGAGCAAGCGTCATTCTTAAAAACAGAACTATTGTTGAGAGGGCGAAAGTAAAACAGGGAAGGCCAGTAGAAGTACACGGATACGATGGAAGGCGAGATGGACTTATAACCATATAAGTCCATCTCGTCGTATAACCATATCGTGTCTTGGCAACACTGTCACTGCGCAAGCACTGGTACTCGACGGAGTTCCGTATGAATTACTGCTTTCGCATCCAGTCATCAGTGCACATCGCCTTGATCTGTACTGGACAGGAGAAATTACCACAGAAGAAAAGCGCAGCTCTATGAACGCTGCAGTTTCGCCTTCAAGGACTCCGCGGAAGCCATCGTCAGGTGAAGATGTTAGGACGCTTTACCCGGAATCGCTGTGCTTGAAAGACATCCTACGGCAACTACAAAGTTTGAGGTACCATTCTAGCTAAGCGATATGACGGTGCTGAGAAAAAAGCCCTATAATATGTCACGAGAGAAGAGAGTGTGGCTCCAGAACGAGATTCAAAAGATGTTGGATGCGCAGATCATCCGTCCATCCCATTGCACCAAAGAAAGATAGAAGTCTTCGACTCTTCACGGACTACAGTCTAATTAATAGGCAGACTGGGCTTTTCCCGTTTCCTATGCCACGTATAGACTATAGATGACACGGGTGGCTGCAGACTTTTCTCGCGGATTGACCTATGTAAAGGATTTCGGCAAGTTCCGATTTCTGAAAATTGCAAAAAATATTCTTCCTTCATCCCGCCCTTTGACATCTATGAGTATAACCGATTTACATTTCGATGGAAGAACTCACCCGCTTGGTTCCAGAAAATGATGAACGACGTCTTGCGACCGTTTCTAGAGAAGTTTTATAACGTGTACATAAGACGATATAATAGTATACTCCCAAAACCAGGAAGAGCACTCAAACCATCTGGCTTGTGTACTTCAAGCACTTTGCAACGCCGAGATCAAAATTATTCACAAGAAGACTGAGGTTTCGCAAAGTAAAGTGGTGTTTCGTGGAAGAGTATTTGATGGCCAAACCAAGACAACAAAACAGGAATAAGTCGAACGAATTCCAAAAATGCAGAAGCCATATGACTTGCACTTTTTGCGGGTATTTCTGGGTCTTGCAGGGCATTTGCGGCCATTCCTTAGAGATTATGCGACAAAAACCAAATGCCTCAGAGAATTAACTAAGAAGAATGTGCCATTTCAGTGGACTGCAAAGTGTGAATCTGTTTGTCAAAGCCTTGTCACCATTATTTCGTTGGATCCGGTCGTAATACTTCCAGACTTCAAGTTGATCTTCAAGACTTCAAGTTGCCCTTTGAACTGAACACCGATGGTTCTTATTATGACTCAGGCGCAGTGCTTTACCAGAGAGATACCGACTGTCCACAGAGCCGCCAACAGAGGGCGTCGGTTACTATTCGTACACCTTTTCGAAAACGCAATTGAACTACACCACTACAGAGAAGGAAGCTTTGGCAGTCTTAATGGCCCTACGCATTTTTAAACCTTACCTGGATGGCAGGAGCTTCACGCTCTTTACTGATCACCAAGCCTTGACGTATATCCTCAAACTCGCCGAACCTCGAGGAAAAATTGAAAGGTGGGTGAGTGAACTCCAGCTATTTACTTTCGTGGTCCTCCACAGGCCTGGAGAACACCTCAAGGACGCGGGTGCGCTTTCAAGAATTGCGGTAATTACTGATCAAGAAAATGTCAACGCAACATTGTTGTGGAAGGGAACTGAAGAGCTCGAGTTCCACAACGGGAAGTTCACAGTCTCGGAAACAATGACGCCTCGAATTTTGGAACTGTATCACGACTCCCCGCACTCAGGTGGGCATGACGGCTTTTGGAGGTCATATCATAAAATTCGTCAGCGTTTCCTGTGGAAACACATGAATGAGGACGTTCACGTCCTCAACGGTATGCTCAGTCTTGTCATCAATGTCAAGTTCATAAGGCCAAGTACCTTCAGAAAACGGACGAGATGATTTTGCCTTAACATTCCGACGTACCATTTGAAGTCATTCATCTGGATTTCGCAGAGCTTAAGAAGAAGGCTGCAGGAGTAAGAAAAACGCAGTCTTTCCTAGTGACAGTAGAGCAGTGCATAAGAATAGTGGCTGTACGAACGGGAAGGGAAGACGCAAATAGTGTGATCGCTCTTTTGAGTCGAGAGATGTTCAAGGGTACGAAATTAGTAATTTCAGATGATGGACCAGCGTTTCTCAGTCAGCGTTTGCAAGATTGGGCGACGGAACGAGGAGTTGTATTGCGACGCTGCACTCCGTACCATCCTGCAGGAAATGGCAAGGCTGAAAGAATCATTCGGGATTTGAAGCAGTTTATTTCATTGTATCCAGGTTTTCAGGGCGGATGGAAGTGCTGCTCGGAGGCAGCTGTTGCTCATCACAATCGGTCGCACACTGCGAGCATTGGCTGTAACCCTAATTTTGGCAGCTTTCAGAAAGGTACCCGTCCTTCCTGCTAATCAAGAACTTTGCATTGCAGACCGCCTGCAATTGTGCGAAAAACGAAAAACTTCGGAAGCCTACCACCGATACCAGAAAAATATGAAGAGAAACTTTGACCGCCGACACAACACGCGGATACATCAGATACAACTGAACGATCTGGTGCTCGTCAGAAAAGGCCTTCCCGGAACAAAGCTGGAGTACAAGAAGGTGTTAGAAATACAGATGGCTGACACCCCAGCCTAGTACAACTGTGTTTAATTACATTTGGTGTGGCTAAATTAAGATTCAAGAAAGTGATGAAGATGGCGAAATTGTTTTGTTAGATCGGGTATTTCGGAAAATTGAAAAAAATTGATTGATAAGTACTTGAAGATGTATAATTTACCGGAGTGATTTCCAAAGTGTACTTATATGCGTCACATAAACCGAGAAATTAAAGCTACCACTCCCGCGTCCAGGATCATCCGGTAGGCTAGAGCGATACCCACAGTCGAGTTCTTTGTTTTGCGCATAGGCGTGGCGGGCCACTTAGTCAATGTAAATCTAGAGCCATAGTTATAGGGCATCTAGATATTTCAATGCAATGACGAGGACCTCAGAAGATGTTTCTCGAACGATGTGTCCCTGGAAGCCTAGCCCCGGGCACAGCAAGAACCGTTCGGAAAATAAAGTTTATTCAACTCAAGTCAACTCACCTCTACTAAATGTTGGAGCGCACGTTCGGTGAAATTCAGTGTGTGTGAAAATTTCAATGAAATCGGTACCTTTTTACCGTAATACTTGAGGAAAAAGCACCTCATTAGTTCTGGTTCAGTGGTGCTATTTGTTCAATCAGTGGAGTTGGCGAGAACAACGAAACGCGCGGGTACCTGCTGAGTAATCTAAATTTCGTTGTTCAAGTGGGAACTTCGTGATGTCAGGTTTTGTTATATCAAGTTGGAACTTTGTACAGAAGCAGCGGTGTGAAGATCAGCGCTCTCACGCCCTTACCGCGAGGAGTTCTTTTGCCTTGTCGTACTTGGCTTTCACGAGCGGAGACGAGTCCAAAACGTTAAGGACTCCGTAGTGCCTGATTTTGTTGTTGGCCAGATCCTGCATCGCCTTGTCGACGTCATTTCCAAAGGCTGCGCCCGAAGTGTACCTGCGAATGATTGAACCAACTGAATAAATTCATTAGAATGATTTCCATCTGGGTTAGTTGGTGATTTGGCTTGGATTCTGCGTGTACGACCAAGCCAGTGAACACGCGAAAAGTGTGAAGGCGTGCGCAGTCACAGGCCACCTCTCAGCCTGTTGTCGGACATATGAGTGCCAAGCAGGCTTGGGCAGTACGGAAGTGCTTGCTAGAAAGAAAGACAAGGACGCTCGCGTTATCATAGAAGATACCACCGTAAAAATTACAGGCGCATATTAATTCAGCGCCCCATCAGTCGTGCTGTTTCGGACAGAAACTATACCTTCATGACATGTGCCCAACTTTTTAGCATTGTCTAGTCAAAGTAATCTTTGACCGCATGTTATTAACTGTAGATTTCCACACCTGCATATTCTGCAGAGGGTTTCAATGAAATAAAGCGCCAGTTGTTTGTGTATGCACCATCCTCCTGTTTCCTTCTGTTCTGTGTACCTTTAAAACTAGCTTCAGCCACTCCACAGGAATGGACCCGACCAACACAAGCATTTTAAAGTACCCTTAAACCACTCCGAGTTGAAAGACGTCTTCGCTACGCTCTCCACAAGCATTATCTCCTGCTCGTCATACGTTCCTTCATGGATCACATCTACAATGTCAGCAATGAGCTTCGAGCCTATCAAGATTGGTCGCTTTTCGGCTACTTGCTGTTATCTATTTCGCGCTTGAAAAAAACATGAAACAAAGTGAAATCAATTCACCGCGCACTGATAACACGCGAGACAAGGCAGAATGGGCTTACGACGCCATGTATAAGGAGTAAGAAGCAGTTCACAACCTATACCTCTCGCATATGTACCAATAAGGAATCGAACATGGAATCAAATCAAGGAATCGAATAAGGAATCAAGATTCCTGCGTATAGGACAATAATGCACTAGAAAGAGTGCCGATCAAGTCCATGTCTGCACGCGCCGCTTTTCGAATAAGTATTGCTATGTTAACCGTGGGCATGTCGCTAGTCAGCTGTTTGTGATGTGGGAGTCTGGTGTTTCATCGATGTGAATTTTCGTTTGTCGTAGCCACATTCAATTGTTGCTGTTCATAAACACACCGAACATCGCTGTTCCCTATGGGTATTGAAGACTTGCGCTGAAAGACACTGTGCTGATGCTTTACTTTCCAGCATGCAGGGAGACAGTTTCGAGGCATGCAGCGTTGCGCGAAACAAAAGAACTAAAGGAATAACTTGGTTCCGTATTCGTGCGTCGCTGCCAATGTCATCGAAAAACGATAGCTTTCTGCCGGTCGTCTCTTTCGTGTATAGCGTGAAATTTTTAGCGCAGCCTATAAAAAACTGGGGTAGTCAAAATTACATATCTATATATTTTCTAGAAAAAGAACACACCACCTAACACTTACTACTGATGTTTCGCCTCAAATATGCGTGATGTTTGCTTTTTGATGGGCAATGTTTTTAAGTGTAAATGTAGCTGGGCGTTGTGCATGTGCTTAAACTTCACCCGTTGGGATGAATATTGTGATAAACAGACAAATGAAATTATAAACAGGCGAAAATTTCTGCAATCTTTAGAAAGAGCATCATCTTGTAATGTATGTCTGGCATGCACACGTGAACGTCCACTTGGTTCTACAATACCCATAGAAGGACTGCTGAATAATAAGTGTGCAGCACTTTCGGGGCCAGGACTGTCGTATCCTGTCGATTGCTATCGTTTCTTCCCGTAGGGAAAAAACCGTCTGTGCGCTTAACATTGGCCTTTTTGAACTATTCTAGAATGCCCCCTGCATGTACAGTGGCACCGTGTTCACACTACGCCACAACTCTTTCTTTTGAGAATAATTGAAGGTCTCACGAAGGTGTGTCTTTAATACACCCGCTGTGAGTGGAGTTCCTTTGTTTTAAGCCTGGCACGATTCAATGATTCTACCACGCAATATTACACGTATTAAGGTGACTCCTCGTACTCTATGCTATACATATAGTGTTTTCTTTTTATTAAGTATCAGGATTTGCGATAGCTCTGTGGTAGAATACCTGCTTGCCATTTTGAAGGCCTGGTTCAAACTATTGTTTGAATTGAAAATTTTTATAATTTATTTTGATCTTTATCAATTTTTTATCACTGACGAGGTTTACTATCGTCTCACAACCAATGACACCGACACCGGTGCAAGCGCCAAAACCAGAATTTCTGCAAAACAAGCTGTTTAACGCTATCGAGTTGAAATGGCCACTTGTGCATACCCAGAAGCATTCAAGGTGGCGGCTTGTGCGTGATCAGCGGAGCTACGAAGTCAAGCGCTCATGGAGACGTCACATCTAAGAGACGAGAATCACATACTATTTCGGGACGTCAGGTTACTAGATAAATTAAAACTACCTGATGAAAGCATACTATGATTACTCTGTCATGATTCACTCCCATATACCAGAACTTTTTTTTGCCATACAGAGAACACACACACAAACAACTGAAAACTTTAGTGTCAAGACGCCTTCCAAAATCCTAGGTGGTCGAAATTTCCAAAGCCTCCCACATATCGTTCCTCATACTCATATCTTAGCTCTATGCTGTAAAACACTAACACTTGCTACTATTTGTAGTAGTGTCTGGGGTTTGTGGAAATTCAGGCGTCCACAAAAGCTGCCTGGCGCCATTTTTCCCTGAAGAGTTTTCGAATCGCTCTCCTCATCACCGGAATGATGGGGGGGGGGGGGGGGGGCAGGGCTGGTCATCAATCGTTGTCACTCCACTGCCATCCTGCCCTTCAATGGCTTAACACGGTGTCCCATTGACTTGCTCGCGCTCGTCTGACAAGCGGAGGCACGACACAGGCCTCAGGAAGACAGTGTCGGCACCTTGGAGGATGCGTATGCGTTTTGGCCTCTCGGCCTGCGGCGATACTTTGTACCTCGTTCTTCGTTGCTGGCAAGGTGGTTACGTCGTCTCGTCGGGGCCCCGGCCTCAACGTGGTGCGCGCTCTTTTCGGCAGTGTCGAAGCCCCGAGACAGCGCCTTCTGATCCTGATGTTTCTCTCAACTGTCCCTATGTCTGTGTTCTATTTATTTTGCTCTGGGCTGCACGATCGCGGCAGCGCTGGCCGAAGTGTAGGTCGGCGCTTCAAACTTGGTTCTTTGTTTGTCTCTTTGTTTTATGAGTGTGTCATTTGTGGTCCCTGATCGATACATTTATTAATTTGTATTAGCTACTTGGGGCTCTGTAGAATCATGTTCCATATTCGATTGATTGCATGAAATAATTGATCTCACTAACCAAAATTTTCAGTGATAAACCAGCCACTTGGAGAGCATCGCCTATAGGGTCTTCCTCTCTACGCGCGCGGGCTGCTGTCCCTTGCGCGGTGATGGTCCGAACTCTCATGAGCAGCAGGGCGAACGGTACACAATGTGATGATAGAGACGAACGAGGACGCGGCACCCTGCATAGAACGCGCAGTGCTCAAACCCGCGGTGGTGTTCGGCGCGTACGGTTATCAGAGAAGCGAGGCCACGCGTGGCCGGGGGTCTATGGGTAAAAATAAACAAGACATGACGAAAGCAACACCACAGGACTTACGTTCTAAAAGCACAATATGTTTATAGGAGGCGCCGTAGGGGAGGGCTTCAGGAATTTCGACCATCTGGTGTTCATTAACGTTGCGTTAACGTTAACATTGCGGAGCAAACGGGCCTCTAAAGTTTAGCCTCCGCCGAACTGCGACTGCCCCGGCTGGTGTCGAACCCGCGACCTTCAGGTCAGCAGCCGAGCACCTTAGCCACTGCTACACCGCGGCGTAAAGCAACTATTATTATTGCCTAAAGAAAAATGTTATGTCGCAAAGCGTTCAATGCTTATGTAAGTGTCGAAACCTCGTTTACAACCGACCTGATATCGAAAGACACGCCGGCGGTCTTCCTACGCTTGCTCATTTCTTCCTTGAACGTGTCAAAGCTGAGCTTGTTGTCCGTGCCGTATATTTCCTTGTCACGCGCAGTAACATGGCAGAAGACGACCATTGTACATAAGTCTTCGTTTGGCAGCATGTTGGCGTATATCGCTTGCCCGTTTACCGTGCAGATGAGTGTGCTGACCGAGACTGTAAAACATACACAGTGATGATACGATTAGTGTAGTGCGCTTGGGGCAAAGAAACAAAATTAAGCGAGGCTTTAAAAGGGTTGCACGATCGGCGAAGGAACCAGACCGAACGCCGTTCTTTGTCTGCTTGCTTATTTCCTTGATAAATAACACGTACCCACTTTGGGGGATCGGCCAAGCATGCAACGTTGAGACTTAAATGTTATTTTTGATAAGCTACGAAATTTAAAACCAAAAAAGAAAGCAAACTGCAATAATCCGTTAAATATTCTATTTACCTACAATTAATATGCTTTTGAGCTTGTATTCCAGACTGCCCTTCCCGGTTTCAACTTCTTCCTCTTTGCTCGCAGTGGTCTCCTGCACGCGTTTATTTCTTCCTCTTTTTCTACGGGGGTCCTGCAACACCTTTTCGAGTAACGATGAAATGAATTCACTGGAAGAGCTTATTGCCTCACAATATCACAGTAGCAAAAAAAAATTAGAGTCCATGCAGTACAAACAGGGTTATAAAAACATTTGTCACACGCTGCAATTGCATTCTCTCCTCTATCGTCCTGGCAAAAGCTGTAACCAGGGAGGGACGGCACGAGGAAAGAAAACACGTCACGCACGCTTCGCGACATTTAAGCGGCTTTTCAGCGTGATCGCATGCCCGCGTGAAGAGGTCACAGCCTTTCGCGGCGATTCATGAAACAGGCGAACGAGCCATGCTCAATTAATCAAACGGCTGTGAAAATGGCTGTGACGAGCGATTTCCGAGCTTGTTCCGTCATCTATTGAAAGAAGAGAAGGCTATTTCTACCTGAGTGAGCAATTATCGTGAATTCGAGGCCACGTGCCACGCTATATTATTTGGCTCGGGTGTTCTCGGGAGCCTCCACTACTGATCGGCATCTTTATCTGGCGATGGCTAAAAAGTGTTCCAGGGCCCATTTATTGGACTTAACATCGCAAAACGAGCAAAGCAGAAAAAGTGCGATTTTACTTTCTTGTCTCGTCAGTTCAACCCTCATTTAGCTTTCTCTCACTCCCGACACTCCTGCTGCACAAAAACTTCACCCTCGCTCTTTGCTCTATAGTCTTTGACTCAATGCCACCTATGCTGAATTCCAATTGCAAATCTACATCAAAATTTTCTGCTTTCAGCGGAGCAATAAGATTCTAATGGCAGATTGTGAGCGTGAATTGTGTGTTCCAACGACACATTGAGAGTAACCGCAGATCACGGATTGCTCTGTGGAGCAAGAAACCTTTCGTTTTTTTTTATTGCGAAATAGTATTTTTAGATTGAATGTGTAATAAGTGTCTATGTGTAATAAAGTAATTCTTACGCCGCCGAAATCGGTGGATTTGACCAGAAGTTCACGCGACGTATTCTATGCGTCCGCTTTTCATCCAATCACGTCCGATAGATTTCCGCTCTCCAACTCTCCCCGTCAAGACGCGCGCGTTCCGATTGCAGATATGGCGAGAGCAGCCCCTCTCGGATCTGCGCACTCTGTTCGCAATCCGGCCCAGCGCTCGCAATCTGCCATTGGAATTCAACACTGGAGAAATCATTCTGGCCTGTTCACTATGCAGGCATGGCCCCTGACGTCACTCAACGCACGTTTGTGTCCCTTTTTTCCGTCTTCGTAGTTTTCGAGCTGTAGCCACAAATTCAACCGTATCATCGAGCCTAACTTTCAATGCTATTGTCTCTCACCCCCGTATTCTAGAACGTCCCTTCACTCAACGCTTCACCTTCACTTGAGAAAGCAGATCAGAGCGCCGTCTCTAGGCATGGCAAGTCACTGCATATCAGCAGTAATCTGCTGTGATTGTTGGGCAGCGCAGCCTCATTTTCAGCTCAGAGGTGGCGCAGTGCTCAGCTATGTCAAGTGAAGGAAGAAATTCGAGTCGAGGAGCGTTTGTGAATACGAAGGTCAGTTTTTACCCTCGTCTCCTGCCGAGTAGACGTGAGCATGCATGTTCCCACCGTTCGAGAAAGCATGATTGCTAAGCCTGGTGAAGCTTGTCGTGGTGCGCTTGTGTCTCCGTTAGCGATTGCATGAATATGACCCTGTTTTTATAGGCGCCATTGAAGTGCTGCGTGGTGATGTGATGTTTTTCGTTCACTGAATGTTGGCGCACGCTGTACACCTGGAAGGTCTCCTAATGAGGCAGTGCTGCAGGCCTAACTATCGCCGCTGTACTGGAGGTTCAAGTGCTGGAGGTTCAAGTGCTTTCATTCCCCAAGGACGACCGAAAAGGTAGATGAGACAGAGTCGTTTATCAGGATGATTTCATTACGTGAGTACTCGGTGTCATTCGAAAGTATGTTTTTTTTTTTCATTTGCTTTAAAAGCAACACCACTAACACGTTCTGTTCTCTCTATAGAATGATGTGTGTGTTTCTGGCTTGTTAGTGTAAGCCCTGACATTAGACACCTTCAGCTGTGCGTCAGTGACCACCTCCCTTGCGATAACGTAACGTGACAAGGCAGTGCAAGATTTAGCGTTTTTTTTACAAGTGGGTTTGCGGAGACGCGGTTTGCTTAGATGCAAAACGATGGCGAAACAGAGACGCATCTACAAGCGCAGATATAACGTCTTCACAAGCGGAGCGAGAGATCCGTTTTACGTGTCTTTTCTGACACACCAAACACGTCAAAATGCTACAATAAGGGCACGTGGCAATATGGTTAGAACAGACGATGGTAGGCGGTATGCTATCAGCACATGCCTTTCTAATAGTCTTTTCTTTTTACTCGGGATTTAAACATTACTTGCATTTTTTTACTTGTTAGTGGTTTAGATCCTTAGATCTTTTTTGTGTGGCTGCTTTGGCTTCTGGCTTTACCGTAACTGCTGGTTCTTTTTTTTTTTTCAGATGAACTGTCTTTTTCACTTTTTTCTTATATTGGGGGCGTACTTAGCGTTTTAAAAGTTTTGGACCGCGCTGTCTTCTTTTATTCATTGTTTTTCGCTGACCAGTTGTCACGAATTTTTTGTTCATCGGCTCTTTTAATCTTATTTTTTTGTGATGCTTCAATATGTGACGTAAATATAAGGCCTTGCGCTTGAAGTTTAGTAATTTTGATGTGAGTTTTAATGCTCTCTCTCTCTCTCTCTCTCTCTCTCTCTATGTGTGTGTGTGTGTGTGTGTGTGTGTGTGTGTGTGTGTGTGTGTGTGTGAGTGTGTGTGTGCGTGTGTGTGTGTGTGCGCGCGCGTGCGTCCGTGCGTGCGTGAGCGTGAGGGGGTGGGAGATCGCAAACATCTACAAATGCCTCCACGGACTCCGATTTGAGAACCACCCACTCAGCTAGGAGCTGAATAAATCAGTGCGTGACTTACATCGTCCGGGTGGCGTCATGGCTGAAGAAAAAGAACATATCGTGATAAATCAACACATTTCACTGAAGAAACAACAACAAACAGCGTATTGCATATAACGATCAGTACTGTCGTGTAGGTGAACACTAAGGACTGTAAAGCGCAAACACGACGCAGGTACATCACCAAAGCAGGTACCTCGTGGTTGCGAATGGCGCAAATATGATAAAAAGAGCACCACCATTACACTAATAGTTAACGCTTCTCCCTCGCGAGTGTTTGCCTATACAATACTGCTGCTGAGAAGCAGCCACAATGCACTGCAAATATAATATAGACCTTATTCTAGCTATCCCCCTTCTGCCTCAACCCCTGAATTCTCAAGGTGCCCGTACAAATGTTCTCCTGCAGGATGCACGCGCTCTTATTCCACCGCGTGTCTTCTCTCCCCGCCCCCTCACCTTATATGGTGGAGGAGGTCGTGCTTATGAGGCTTTGGGCAGGAGTGGCACTTACACCGGCTGTTATATTAAGTGGAACTGGTCTCAGTTGCCAGTTGGTGATACGTCGTATTTTACTACTCCAGTGATGCAAGCAGTTACATAACACCTTAAATGGACGTGCCAAGACTACTGTAAAGCGACTGCTCTCGTAATCTGCTGCAATCTGGCCTTCACTACAGCGACACAATTAGTCACGACCGCTAGATACATAACACATTCTACAAGTCACTACTTCATTTCATACATAACACCGGCCCAATGACGCAGATTTAATACAGATACATGCACAAGATCCAATTTCTTAAAGGCAAGTCTGTGTCGCAAAAAAAAAAGTTTCGACCTAAAATGATGGCTTATGGGGTGTCAGTGAACGCTTGCCATTGTAAGGTCCACTGAAAAATGTCACAGAGCGCTGCAGTCTGCTGCATAGACGATTTCACATAATCAAGTAATCACCTTGGAATGTTGGGTAAATGTTTATCTCTCTTTTTTGTATCTCGTGACGTGGAAAACTCTGTGACCCTTACTTTCGTATCGCGCGACATCAAAAACTCTGTATGTCTTATGCATTCACACCTCAAACGACTCGAAAGTGAAAGCTATCTTCTTTGTCTTCTCATTCGATGTAGTGATGCTGCCCCCGTCACCGTTCAAATGCTTTCTGCACCTAACGCGTTCTTGCACTGCTTCCATGATTGGAGGCGACCCGCCAGCTTTTTAGGGGCGAAGCTCCTTAAGGCGTGGGCTGTGCGTCCCCTGTATGTAGCCACCTCTCGTTTAGTTCTTGCAGTGTCCACTAGATGGCGGTACCGTCTCCTGTATGTCGTCTCCTCTCGTTTAGTTCTTGCAGTGTTCACTAGATGGTGGCACCGTCTCCTGCATGTTGCCACCTCTCGTTTAGTTCTTTCAGTGCTCACTAGATGGCGGGACTTGTAGCTGATGATGATGAACTGGGGTTTAGGGACCGGGAGGGCAAAATAAACTTTAAGCGGGTAGACTTAACTAGAAGGAGGTTATCTGATTGGGGCCTAAAGTCAAGGCACGAGTGAAAATTAAACTCTGCACTGCAAAGTACGAATCCTCAAACTCTTTTTTTTAAGGAAAAAAATATAGTTTTTGGTTCATTAGGTTTTACGGCTTGGTGGCGCTAGCCACCGCCCGACCTAAAGGGTACAGCCATATCCATCCATCCATCCATCCATCCATGAAAAGATGCAAGATGTTATAAACTAGACGGCGGTACTTGTAGTTGATGATGAAAGATGCGAGATGTTATAAAATATGAAAGATGTCACATATGGCACGTGTCATTGGTGGAAGGCAATCGTTCGATTTAGTGCGGTGACGTACGCTAGGGGGAGCATTGTAATAAAATCGAGGAGGCAAAATGTACGGAAGATTCATGGTTTACCAGGTTTTCCTCCAGAGCTTCGCCCACTCATGATCATTCACTTCGTGGATATGGCGGCACTTTTTTTCATTGCCTGCGTAGTCGGACCCCGTTTCACCAAATAGTGATGCAATCGGATGAAGTTAGCACGTGATGTCACTGTGGCGCCATAATGACATAAATTTTGGCTTGCTGCTTTGACGTCCTAAATACGTAAACGGTGACGTCACCACGTCATGCTGATGACGTGATGACGGACGCCACGGAACATTACACGCCTTCGACATGGGAGGCGTTGGTCCGAGTTTGATAATGCATCTGGGGCTTTCACCTAAAGGAGATGGGAAGCTGCAGCATCGACAAATTGAACTGCTCAGTGGGTGTGCGTGTTGCCTAATGGATGCGTGGCAAGTTCGCAACTCAGAAACAAAAAAAGCCGAACTGTGGCTAAATGGGCAGGTTGCAATCGTACTTGCCCTAGACACTCTCAGACAGATTTAAACGGCTAATCTTAGGCGCACACACGGTCACTTCCCGGGGGCGTGGTTGGGTCAGTTTCCTCACACTAGAGGAAACTCTGGCGCTATAGTGTTTACTGGAGCTGCAACGCACGGTGCTTCAACGAGCGTGGGAATGATGTAGTGCACGAATTTGTCTAATCTTCGTTCTTTCGGCGTCATTTAGCTCCGCGTGGCCTGAATCCGCTTTGCCGCAAGACGATAGAGACAAAAAAGAGAAAAAAGAATGGCAGGAAGGTTAACCAGATGCTAGGATCCTGTATGCTACCCTGCGCCTGAATTAGAGAATACGGGGTTGAAAGGAAGTACATTCTGGTCTCATGTGGCCATAGAATTAACGCAACCAATTTCAGAACACTTTATTGATTTACTGTCGCCAAAGTATAAAACATACTTTGAAATCCGTGACGTGAAGTCTGCTGGTTTTCGCACAAAATTTAAAAAAAAACGCGTTCGAAACCTTGATTGTCTCGTCTTATAGTGCGCTTATGATATATTAGAGTTACCAGCGTGCAGTTTATCAATCTAAACAATTTCATTGCTTTACTTTAGTGTTCCTTTAATGCTAGCAAGTGACTGTGCGCGATCTACGCATATTTATGCTTCAAAACTGGCTATAAGACAGCTTAACCAAACAGTTAGCAATTTTAAGTTGTGACTTACGTGTTGGCCATGGTGCCGGAGCTACAGGAGCAAAACAAATAAAAAGCAGTTGGTTAAGCTTCCCGTTACACAAGCGATAAGATCACCGTATGTAACAATGATTAACTTGCTGACTGCATTTGGCAAACTGTCGTGATTATAAGAAGCGCAAACAACATGGCTTTTGGCACCGTCCAACTCCGAAATGCCTCTTCTGACGCTAGGTAAAATCTGTGCTCTTATTCATCCAGCATCTTGGTAGTGCTACAATCTCGCTCCGGCTCTCAGGAAAGACACGAAGAAGTACACACAAAACATATGTAACCAATACGTGCCCGTCTGGAGTAGTACGTGTTATCTGGGCGTCTTCGTGATCAAACAGCTCGTCGAAACTAACTAGGTCACACGACCAGTGGTAGACGCTGATAAAGAGTTTTTATGCTGCGTAAACTAACCCAACGATAAACCTTAAAGACTGCCAGCTAGAGATAGGTCGCTTGGTAGTGAGCTGACTGCTCTGAGCACTTCAATGATTGGGTGATCGATGTTTCTGCAGAAGTGAGAATCTATACATTTATAGGGGACGAGGTGCGAACAACGAAAATGGACCACAGTGCCGCTGTTGCGTTAATAAATGGCGTTCAATAGCGAATCAGGTTTATAACAGTGTTCGCAATGGCGGCCGGTCATTTTATCGCTAAAAGTCGAACCCCAGAACTTACCAAGCTCCCGCAGCGCCTTTGTCGAAAGCGAGTAGTGTTAGTAGGTATTCAATGCACGCTTTGATGCATGTTTTCGCTGCTTTAGGGTGAGGAAATCTGCAGCGTTTACTGCGGCGTGGTTGCCATATTTGTGCTAACGGCTGTCCTACTGGCGTTTTACTGCTCGAAATTGGCGCCGTTGCCTGGTGCGGGACGCGGAGAAAAAAATGGTCCGTGGGTGCGGCAGCGTAGGTCCCTTCAAAGAGTGGTAATACCCTGCGGGTGCCCACACATCGAAACACACCGATAGTAGGAGAGTACCACCGCCTCTAGTGGCGCGTAGGGAGTTGAGGTTCGGACCCTATTGACAAAACGTTGTCCATTTTAGACTATTTGCACTTATGCCATATTTACAAATAAAATATTTCATACCTTCATTTGCATGATAATCTGTTATGTGCTTAGGCTGTGGGTCCAAACTTCTGTGTGTGAATTTTTCACATTCAAGTGCAACGAAACTGTCCTAATGATTGATCGACCGGACAGACCGAACTGACCGATTGGACCGGACCGACCGACCGACCGACCGACCGACCGATTGATGTGGTCGCTTACACAGAGGGAAAAGACAAAATCGTGATTACAGGGTGTTGGTTGGACCTGAAGCAACCCCATGGGCAAACGTTTTTTATTTCTTCAAGCTTAGTCTGTTCCTGAACCTCTCTCCACTTTTCATTTAGAGTGAGGTGTTCACATGAAGTATTTTAAGCTTCATTTGCTACTTCAAAAAGCGTCGACTTCAAACCGAGAGGACCATGAACACTAAACTATTGCACCGCCTGTACAAGTAGGGTTAATAGGATCTACTCGTTTCCTCCGTTGCTCTGGCTCCCACGCCATGGCTGCCGACCGCGGATATATCAGTAGCGAGATTATAAACACCGAATCTGCAGACTGGCGGCATAAGCTATCTGGCTGTTGCCCGGCTGTGAAATCCCCCTTCAGCTTGTTATCATGTTCAAAGGGCTTGTTCAAAGGACCTCTGTGTTTCTTTTCTGGAGGTATGACCTTATGATGTTGTGCTATAGCTAGAAGCAGCTGATTCTTGTTGTCAGTTGGCAACATAAAATGTTGCCAAGTGGAGTACCACTTGCGAGTAGGAAGGTAGACCAGACCGATGATGCAGTGGTGGATGACGTGGACGTCTTTCGCGAAAACACCTTTTGGAGCATGTCAGACCTCTTATAAATTCTATTCATGAGATCCTCGTCCGCAGTGGTGGTGCAGTTTATGCTCTCGGCTGCTGACCCGAAGCTCGGGGTTCAGTATCGGCAGTGGCGGTCACATTTCGGTGGACAAGAAGTGCTAGAGATTTGTGAGCTACGGGACATCTGAGCACGCTAAGCACCAGAAGGTCACTTGTGGAGTCCTTCAACGAACGTCACGAAACTCTTTAGTCAAACAAAAAATAAACTACATATTCAAACTGAGACCCAACCGAGAGGACCATGAACACCAAACTACTGCACCGCCTCCACAAGTAAAAGAATATCTAAGAGATATACTAGATGGCGCTCTACGTATTTCATTTCTCGTCGCTTTTCCGAGAGGCTGCTGTCCCATAGACATGCATACAATAAGGCGGTTGGGGGAAGGTACGCTAAATGGCGTTGGCGATGCAGCTTCTTTCCGATTGGCTGCTGCGCGGGGCTCCACCGGTGCGTCCGCTATCTCTGATTCTCCTCTATCATCGCCGTACAAGTGCGTTCGCCGGATCGTGCTGCTTAGAACATGGATGATGAGGAGCGCCTGGTGCGGAAGGCCGCTGCGGTCCGTGCTCGTCGGCAGGATCGTGAGGTGTGGGCGTACAGGCGCACGGACGGACGCATGGATGGATGCACGAACGGACGCACAGACGGACACATGGGCATTCCACCCCGCTCATCATCATTCCGTGAATATGCTGTAATAGTTTTTCATCTGTCCCAGTTTCATTTTTTCTGTGAGCATTTTTTCCCTTTTTTGATATTTAGTGGAGTTATTCGCTCACGTGAAGTATCTCAAGAGGAGCTTAAGATGCTTTTAGGGGCCGCTAGCTTCAAACCAACAAAACATGGTTTACCTGGCGTTGGCGGCATTGGTGTTGACGGCAGCGTTGGTTTCGTCGGCGGCGTTGGCTTCGTTAGCGGTGTTGGCTTCGTTGGTGGCGTTGGCTTCGTTGGTGGCGTTGGTGGAGCTGGCTTCGTGTGTGGCGTTGGTTTTGTTGGTGGCGTAGGCGTTGTCGGTTGCGTCGGTGTAGTTGTTGCGGTTGGTGCCAAAGTTGGCAGACTCTGTGCAGTGGGCGTGGCCTTGCCGGCTGAAATAACCAAAATGTATGAAATTAGACATATTAGGTAAGGAAATTGTTACTTTCCTATCAAAAAGCATTAAGATTTGGGGGAGGGGGGTGCTGTCGCGGTTTCTGTAAAAACAGGCATATATTTACTTGCGAGATGGTTTGTTGCAAGTGCTGAAGAGCGCCGAGGCTTACTTTGATATGCGCGTGGCTCACTTTCTAGTCCGCACGTATTTAGCAGTTCATGTGTTCCCCGATGAAATAATATTCGGGGCCGTAGGGGCTCCATTGAAGAGACAACCATGCATTTGTGCAGATCTGTCCGTTAGAGAGATCATTAATCAAGCTATGGGGCAGGTTTGGCGACTCGACCCCATTAGAAGAATATAATTTATGACTACCCCCCCCTCCCTCAGCCAGATCGCTTCTTACGCACGCCTATGAGAACATTAGTCGCGCCGATTTGCCATGACTCACGTAGGAAACAGCGAACGTTGGAACCTTATCTGAAACATATACAGGTTGGTGTGCTCGTTCATGTTCTTTTTATACGTTGGTACACCATGCCGCACTATTCAAGTCTTAAAGAAAGAATACTTTGCACTTAACAAAAAAAGTGCTTCTTTGGAAACACACTCTGAACTCTGACTGTGTGTGAATTTGTAATTGTACATGTTTGGGTTTGACGACCCAAACCACCATATAATTCTGAGAGGCGCCGTAGTAGAGGGCTCCGAAAATTTTGACCAACTGGGGTTATTGAACGAGCTCCTGAAGCGAAGCACACGGGCCTGAATCATTTTCTTATCCACCAAAAACGTGATCGCCGCGGACGGGATTCAGTCCCGCCACCTGCGGGACAGCAGCCGTGTGCACCGTGGTGGGTCTGTGTTAACTTGTCAGTGCATTTTATAAAGACTATATTTTTGAGGCCTTCTGTTCCCTTATGTTCAGACGTATAGATATGGCGCGAAAATCCTTATGCGTATAATTTCTTATGCTCGTTCATTCAGCTGTTAGCAGCTGCAATGTCATTGTCAAAATTTGGGCAATCATGGTGTTCTCAGAAAGTTGCCGCCTCAACGAATAGGTCTGTTCTTACGCAGACAATTTCATGGGTGTTGCCTAAATCTAGGACGCTAGAGGCACGGGAACACAGGAGGGGCGCAGACCTTTAGAAAGCCAGTGCAAACGTTTGCAACTGCATACGCGAAAGATTCGGCAGATTTCATGCCTCGTGAGACACTCTGTTATGCGAAGCAGCTGGTAAGTGATGGTCTATGTTGATGTACTTTTTAGCTTTGAGGCAACTGTTACGAGGTGCGTCGATGTTAAGGGCAGTATATAAGTGTGTGTGTATATGAGCTTCTCGTGTCTTCACTGTCTATTTTCTCTGGATGCTCGTCAATATTTTCAGCGATGAACCAACCAGACAATTTCAAAGTTTTTTTGCTACCATTGTTCATGTTCAGTGCACCATCATTTCAGATTTGAAGGTGGCGTTACTTGTTTCATACCCGCGGCTGCTTGTCTAGTAGTTATAGTGTGAGACTGCAGCCGACCCTCTGTCGCGTGTTCGAATCCAGGCCATGGCGGCTGTATTTAGATTGTGGTAAAATGCTGGAGACAGCGTACTGCATTTAGGCGCCCGTTAAAGAATGGCAGATGGTAAATATTTCCGTTGGCGTACGACATCCCTCATATCGTGGTTCTCATACGTGAAAGCTGAGAATTTTTATTATACTATTTTTTATATGAAAACACTGGTAACCACATTCTGAACTACGCATTTGTATGCGTCATTTAACTATTGTCAGCACCAAACCCCAGGGTGTGTAGGCAGGAATTTCTTTTCTGGAGGAGGGAATGAGGCCCGAGCCCGGTGTGCCACCTGCCGGCTACGCCAGTGTCCTAGGCGTGCGTTTTCGACAATCCCTACAGCTTGCCTGCTGTCCGTCTCGATTTGGCCCTAGGATTGCGGCACTCGCTCTGCAGTATACATTGATCACCCAATGAGCTGGCGAGTTTCTAGCGCGAAAGCATTAAGCAGCTAGTTTTGCAGAAATTTCGGGATCCGTGGCGTCGGCCATGGTGTATTTGGTTGTGAGCGAAAAATTGAAGGTAGGTGTAAATAAAGATAGAAGCTGGATGGTGTTTAGACATTATCTGCGGCGTAGCTTAGGTCTTCACCTATACCCTATCTCAGAAGTTCCCTTCAGCTTTCTGAAGCCTACAGGGCCCCATAGCCAATAGGAAGGCAATAGACCTTTCCACATGTATGCACCATCAAATAGGTATAACTAGATGTTTCATTGATTATGAGTTAGCTTTCTTTGAAGCGAGGCAAATTGCTTTGCACACAGACGATAAGAAGTGAAAGACGGAAAGGCATGTGGGCATCGTTTGCTCCACCGCGATAGTTTAGCGGCTAAGATACTCCGCTACTGGTGAGCAAATAGCGGGATCGAATCGTGACTGCGGCGGTTGCATTTTCGACCTATGCGAAATTGTTTTAGGCCCGTGTACTCAGTATTAAGTGCTCGTTAAAAAAAATACCAGATGGTCGCGATTTCCGGCGCCCGCCCATACAGCCCCGTAAAGCCCGCATATCATGTATGGACAACGTTTTAAACGCTAATGATAGTAAAAAATTGTCACCGTGGAAACCGAACGCAGCCACTTTGTGTGCTACGTAATGGTAGTATTGTCAATGATGTGAAGATATGGCATGTGAGCCAAGCCACGTCTCTTACATGAGCGGCACACATACCCTTTATTAATATATATACGTAATACCATGTCGGGGGCGACTCGTTTCCAGCCGCGCAGCATACTCACTGGTCAGTGCAGGTGGTGCAGGAAGCGCAGGTGGGCTACCGCCGCCGCCCCCGCTATTGCCACCATGGTGGCCAGCGTCGTCATCGCCCTCTTCAGAGTCTTCGGGATCTCCTGCCGATCGTGCGTGTAAAAGGAAAAGGATATATAGTTACGCCCTCACTCCTCCACTGTGAAGCGCATCCGTTTATGGGGATAAATTATATTCTGAAATCATTAGTGCCGTTAATTATCACTACGTTGAACTTTTGCGATCTGAAACTCTTACCTGCTTCCGGCCTTTTCTATATTGCCACTAAAGAAATGAAGTATATTTTACGCAAGGGTTTCAGTGGAGCCTTATTGCAGAATTTACCTTGCCATTTTTATTATATCTTCAACATTTGAATGAACAGTGCTGTGATGGGCGTGTACACATAAAATTGGTTAAACTGACACACTAGGAATTAGATCACTCTATCTGTTCGCGTCACCTGATACAAATAAAAAAATCAATCGTTTAACTGCTCAAGGTAATAACGTTCGCAAGTCTTACCGAAAAATCTCCATGGATTACACAGATAAAAAAAAACGGTTGGTATTCACAAGATTGTAGTTGATTCACACTTTTTTTTTTCGTCTTCTGGAAGCTCCACGAATGCGCTTTTTCTGTCTCACTCTTTCTTATCGCACTGCCCTCGGTTTTCGAAGTTTGTATCGCCGTCTGGGAGTGGTAGACTGAAGTATTGCATCCTGTCCACAACTATCTTCGGCAAAGAGTCGTCGCTCCGTTCCGCGAGGTTCCAAATGAAATGTAATTATACCATCGCCTTACACTGCAAGTATATGGATTTCGCGAAAGCGTTGCTCCTAGCATTCATGCATATTTAAAAAATAAGACTGGCCGTGCATCTGTGCGCTTCGCTGCAAATATCGTCAAATAATCTTCCGGATCTTGTGCAGAACCGTAGGTCACTGCCAGATGGCAGCACCCTATTGTCATGAGTTGGGTTTTTTTTTTTTTGTGCATCACAGGAATTGTAACTCGAACGAAAGGAGCAAGCGCCTTCATGGGAACCTCATCGAATCTGCTTTCTGGGTGAGCTAGTGCATTTCGAGAGAGAGGGAGTGAATAGGCGAACACCCACCCACTAGAGAGAAGACACGGACACGCAAGCGTTGCGTATCCGTGTGCTTCATGCGAAGTTAGCTGGGGAACGCTACGTGTGCTCCCTCTTTTTTTTTCATGGCTGCCTAACAATAACAAAAAATGTTGTGCACGTTCTGCTATTTGAATGTATAATAGTCATCCAACTATTTCCTCGGGAACAAGCGTCACTTTCTTTTACACCGAACCTTTTGACGGGGAGATCAACAGCCGTTCCAGCGAAGCTCCTTGGGGGGTGGGTCGTTCCCTCCTCCGTCGATATTACACAGTGTGTATCCAGCCCTAGTTTATGAATTGCTCACTAGATGGCAGTGTGTGTGTATAAGTAAAGTTGTATATAAGATCGCTAGATGGTGGTAGGGTATTCTTCTGGTTGATGATTAAAGTGGGGGTTGGACGGACAGATTGACGCTTCACCCCACTTATTTATCATTCACTCCGTCAATAAACTGTATTTGTTTTTTTTGCTTAAGGCTTCTGCAAGTAGTGTTATGCATCGTGTTCCAACACGAACGCATTACTTTTTCCACATTGAGAACAATGAATGAATTGGTTTGCACACACATATAAATAACTTCTGAACATGTAAACTAATTTTATACACGACCATATAGTTGACTAATCCTTCGGCTTTGCTCTCGCTTAATCACACTTGTGGAATATTTTTTTTTAATGTGGGTGGTGATTCAAGTGGCCAGAGCAGCGTGCCATCTCGCTTGCCGTCATGAAAGCAACTAATTTGTGAGAAAGCGCTACATGTCAATTCAATATCGAAATAGATATAGTAAATAGACCACTGCATCAGAACTGAAAGTTCGCTTTCGCTTCATTAACACCGATCAGGTTGCACGCTTGTAATGTAAGTGCGCGTTTGAACCAGGAGGCCAGCTTCACTAAAAGCATAATCACCCAGTACAATCCAACGCAGTGATAGCAAAAGGCCGCTGAGGGCAATGGTGTCATCTATGAGCAGACTACGAGCACTTTGAATGCACTTTTCCGCCTCCATTGGTAGATGGAGAGTGTTATCTAAGTTTCGCGAAAAGCGATGGATTTTGCCAGAAGTCGCAGGCACTTCGTGATCAGAAGCGGTATAACCGGGGGTGCGCCGACGGACGCCGTTCACGTCGGTCGCGCCCCGCGTCGGACTCTACAGCGCTCACACTTTGCTAGCGTATAGCCTCAAAGCACCCAGTGGGTCTACTTATTCATGAACAGAGACGCGCATCGTGTTCAATTCTGACCCTGTCATTTGCTCCACCGGGAGCGCTTGTGTACCGTTGGTAGATTTTCTTCGGTTGCTCTCCGCTAGAGCAGAGTAAGAATCGGCCAATACAGGACACCATTATACGTCACGCAGCAGATCTACGGAAGAGGAAAGTGGAGGCGAAGCGCAAGCGAATGCGACACAACCCTCAGTTTCAGAAGACTCCTACGCAAGTCCGAGTGGCTATCGGCAGGTTAACCCGCAGCTTTGATTCCAAGAAACACAAGCCAAGTGTCAATAGAGACAGGCGAATTCATCTCAGCTGAGATGTCTCAACAGTTTCAAAGTTATCGAGCCAACAAACACGATATTGAATGCGAAGCATTTCTTTGCGAATTTCGGCGAGTTTGAGCGTATCTATCTATCTATCTATCTATCTATCTATCTATCTATCTATCTATCTATCTATCTATCTATCTATCTATCTATCTATCTATCTATCTATCTATCTATCTATCTACCTATCTATCTATTTATCTATCTATTTATCTATCTATCTATCATCTATCATCTGTCTATCATCTATCTATCTACATAGCCGCCTACGACTTGTAGCTCTCCTGGTCGCTTCGATAATGGTATTGATACCAAACTTGGTATGGCAAAACATGACTCTATGTAGAACATATTTGACTAGTCATAACATGAAAATCATGACAAGTCATGAATGTGATGATTTACAATTAATGGTCCTGCAGCTCTTGCGGTGGTTTCGTTCAAATGGCATGTTTCAGAACTGGCGTGGTATCGCACGATTGCATGGCGAACACAAGCGACAGACCGTAACATGAAAATCATGACATGCGTGTTACGTCACAACATGACTACATGCCACGCTCATGATGCGCTCGCGGCCGTTTCGCTAGCTTCACATATGTCAAATTCTGTATTACGTGACGCCTATGAATGACGAAATATATGACTGGGGCAAACACGATAGTCCTGACACGCGTGTCACGTAAGAACATTACAACATACCACGCTCATAGCGTGCTCGCGGCCGTTTCGCTAGCTTCACATATACTAAATTTGGTATCACGTGACGTGAACAGATGACGAAGGTAAACGACACATCCAAAGATGATAAACATCACGCGGAAATCATGTACGGCATCATTTACCTCCACCTCGTATCGTTGCGCTGATTTTAAAGTGACATATCAACATTTTTCACTCGTGCTTCACATATCATTGATTCCCACAGAGCGTGGGATTTTCCTTTTTTTCATTTTCTCGTTTCTCCAGCCGTACCGCTTTATGTTGTTACTACTATGTGTTCAAAGTAAAGATTCGTAGTTTTCTTAAAGTTCAACCCTAGGAGTAACAAGAGAACCACCTTTATGTATCAATGTGGACACAAAGTGATACCACAATTATCACCACCAGTAACTCAATTAAAGAAAGATTTCTGAATTAACTTTTGTATGACACCAGCATGCAGATATGCTTTTTAAACGTGGAGGCAGTTGCTTTATACACATTTGTACACATTTCCTTTGGAACAATTCCACTGTATGTCCATACTCCGAGATATCATGCTTCAAAGTTTATTCGCGTTTTTCATGAATCCACATGCAAGGTGAGCAAGATCAGCGCAATGTTCCTCCCCGATGTGACGAACAGCCAGAGCTTGCTATCGCCTATAGGTAGTAGAAACGTAACCGTTATCACATTTTCCTGTGCCTTTGACCCGTAGTCGGACTAAACGACGCACGCAACTGCATGCCTCCGACTTTCAATACAAAAATGGCCACTTGTTTCTACCTCTTGAAAGGTGAATAACAAATGTTGATTAGACCACCAACAGCATAGATAGTGTCTCACTTTGTGTCACGCTAGATACATAATGTATCTGCAAAAGTGGTTCCAATATTCTTCCCAATTAAGAATTTAAAAAAAAAACATGACGCTTTGAACACTCGGTATAACGTTAGCATGTATGCACGCTTAACACCTGAATTTTTTTTTTTTTGATATCGTGTCAATAATTAGTTTTCATACTTTGCCTAACGGAAAGCTCATGTCGCGATACGGAAGTCTCACCTGCCTTCGAAGAGGCTGCCAAGTACGCGACCACACCGACGATACCAACCACGACCAGCAGGACGATGACCACGAGGGCCGTCTTGCTCGAACCACTGCCAGTTTTTGTTGGAAAATGCAATGTCCTCCCATGAGATTGTGAAATTAGACCAGAAACACTGTATGACTCATGAAAAGGGCTGATGTTAGGCAGAATATTGACTTGGACGAGGCGAAAAATCCTTGAAAACTTCTTGAGAAGGGGGTGGGCGAGGTGAAGCTTTGTTGAAGCAATAGTTTCGAGAAGTGATTCACGTTGTCTTCAAGGAGATTAATCTCTCGAAGACGAGTCTTAAGGAGTTTGCTCCCGTTACATCTATAGTAGCGTAGAAGTTTTCTTACTAATAAAACCAAGGCTGTACAGCCAAATCTGGTGTATCCTCCGCCAAAGATTGTAGATCCACGAATGCGTCCATATTTTCAACGTAAAATATAAAAACTACACTTTTATTCTCTACACGGAGCTTTTTGCACTAATTGGCTACACTCATGAATTACGTGTCGTGTATTTTTGTCACGTGATGTTTTGATTGAAAGTCACGTTATTTTCGAGGTTTTGCTTACTTTGATGTTTTTGGCTAATGTCACTGTGATTTAGTGTATGATTCGACAGTCCTAGCTTTTCTGCCCGCCTAGGTATAGTTTCACGCTACGGAAAGTGAAACAAGCATTCTCACCACAGTGCTTCCTGCATAAATTTCTTTAAAAAAAAGAATGTGAAAAACGTTCAGCAGCGCGTTTATTGCCAGACTTACCCGCCGTCAGAAGCAGCACCTGTAACGGTGAACCATGTCTATTAAAAACGAACTAATGTAATTTCAAGTGCTTTTTGTGGAAACTTGCTTTTATTTTTTTGGCACATAGACCGGTTTATGATAAGGCATAGTACGCCCAAACCCGTACACATTGGTGTTCCTCCTTAGGGAGTTGGGGAGAGGAAAATTAGAGTTACTGTATATGATAGCTTTAGGGAAAGGCTCGTCGCGGCAGCGCCTTCTCTATTCAGTCCATGTAAGGGACAAAACTAGCGCCCCTTTTTATGTGAGCAAGTGGAAGCAGCGGCGATTTTTCTCCCGCCTCTGGCATGCGCACGCGTTTGGGCGTACACCCGCAAACAAAATGGCACAGGCCTGCGCTGTGCGGCAATAAAAAAAAAACGGGAGGACGTGCTTGATGTGGTGAAACCAAGCTGCATAGCACCTCGGAAGTTATTATGTTATATTATTATTATTATTATTATTATTATTATTATTAATATTATTATTATCATTAGCGTATTTATCCTCACCACCTATCGAAACTGTGGCTTTGAGCAAATGACTCTTACCCTCCTCTCCTCACTGTTCACCTAAGCGGCTGTCCACGTGCTTTTGTACGTTCTCTGCTCACCTTTTTTTCCTTTATGCGAACGTTCTTGGACGAATAGAAAGATACGCTTTGTTACACTTACTAGCTGTGGTGGAGTCGGCTGCTGCAAGAAAATGTACATGTAAGTTAGTTTCCACAGCAAAACTCGTCATGAATCTAATTCCATACTCTTGTCTCCTTCCATCCTCCACCCAGTGCCCTTGAAGAACTTTTTTTTGGGGTGAGGTGGCGCGAAGTTCAACATATTCTCACGCGAAGCTTGGAACATGAAGGAACATAAAGATGGTAACAAAAGACAGATGAACGCCAACTAGCAGCTGTTTATTGACAACAAAGGTGCGAACCGAGAAAACTGCCGAGCATTCGCATGTACGTCAAAAAATATGACGTCACTTCTCGCACCTGCACATGCTGGGAAGTTTCTTTAGCTAGCAGCCGTTGCTGTCAAGGAACAATTGATAGTTGGCGCGCATCTGTCTTTCACCCTCTCCTGTCTTCATATTCCAATCTCTGCGCGCCGAAGCATACATTACCTTTCCTCCTTGTAATGTGGCACTCCATGTAATGTGGCAAACAAGCGAGTTCATGCTGCCTGCATGATTCTGCTTTTCATTGAAAGCTCTCTCCTCCTCTTTCATGCAATGGGACACGAGGATGTGATTGCTCCAGCTTATCCTGTTATTCACTGAAGCGTACATGTTTATCGATATGATAAGACCCCACTTAGCAAAGGCCAGATGCCTTTGCGTAACGCAGAGGATCTGCAGAAACACGTTTGAATCGATGCCTTGGCTCCAAATGAATGCTACTGAAGTGCGCCCAGCTGTGGCCTCAGAGATGAGTTCCGCGAGCTACTCACGGAGGCTCTGGTCAACGGCTTCCGTTGCTGGTCTTACGCAGACCCGCCAATTGGCATCGAAAGTTACTCCGAAACTTACGCCTTGAAGATGTCAAGCCTATTTTCGCTGCCCATACGCGGATGTTTCACGACTCATGAGCACTTACAGTATGTAAAGTATTTAGCTATTGTGTTTAGCCAGTATACATTGTTATAACAACTCAGTGTTATGCGCTTCCTGGAATGTGAAAATTAGAATGGATTCATTATTTCATTCAATAATTCATTCATTCTTTGCCATGCGCGCAAACAACTATGGCGTTAGCGAGGCTGCTTTTTACTACTATTTGTACACGTATCTCCCGAACATCATAGTCCTGTTGGTCAAGTGGTTTTAGCACGCACTACTGTGTGATTTCAAGGTTGAGGTTCGCATAATTCGTGGGCGATATAAGTACAATAGCAGGACTATTTACGAGCGCAGTCATTTTTTCATGTCACAATGTCGTAAAGACGAAAAACACCCTGAAAGCAGCCAAAATGTGCGAAAGAGATTACACGCATGTTTTAGACCAATACAAACTAAATATAATAGTGTTCCTTCTTACTTGAAAATTCTACCTCACCTGAAAGAGAGCAAAATCGAAGGTTAGAAAACGCTCACGCATGAACTAACCTAATAAATGAGGTTCACAATTGTAAGACGTTCTGCTTCGTTTTGTTTTATTGCATATTACGCCATTTTGATTTGAACTTTGCTGTTCTTAAGTGTCTCTCTTAACAAAATACGTAAAATTTCACATGGTAACAAAATATAGAAAAGCCATAAGAAAATTCAAAAGCAATAACAGCGGCTTCTACCTTATTAGTCGTTTGCATTTTTCTTCAAGTGGGCTAGCCTAGAAGATAATAGAGAGCTAATAGAGTCAAGTACAATACAATGGAAAACCATTCTAGCGGCTTTTCGAAGCCACCCATCTCAAAGCGTGGTGCAAATATCACGCCACACCGTTCGAACTTTTTTCCGTGCTTTTTGTGTCTTTTTTTTTCATACCTTCAGATCTTTTGGCCTTGATTGATTGATATATGGGGTTTAACGTCCCAAAACCACTATATGATTATGAGAGACGCCGTAGTGGAGGGCTCCGGAAATTTCGACCACCTGGGGTTCTTTAACGTGCACCCAAATCTGAGCACACGGGCCTACAACATGTCCGCCTCCATCGGAAATGCAGCCGCCGCAGCCGGGATTTGAACCCGCGACCTGCGGGTCAGCAGCCGAGTACCTTAGCCACTAGACCACCGCGGCGGGGCAATCTTTCGGCCTTTCAAAGAGTAGACATTATTTTAAGTGGCGTGCTTAACGGCACACTCGGAGTCAAGTGAGGAGCATATCCGCGCCCCGGTTGAAGCTATTCGGTGGCCCAATAGTGATTTCTTTTCTTATAAAGGGACGCTGCAAAACTTTTTACGTAGCCATAGAATGAATTCACTAAAAAAGCTCTTTGCCACGCGAATTCATCCTCAGAAATATTTCTACAATCTGTCCACCACGAGCGGAGTTACCAAGATTTGTCGCACGCTGAATTGCATTCTTTATTTTCTCGTCCTGACGAAAAGCGCTAGAAGCTGAGCAGGGAGATAAGAAGACCACTGATTGTACTGATGTTCATATGGTTGCTTTTTGTTAGTAATATGCATAAATACGGTTCTCTCAGTATTTAGTTTCATGTCCGAAAGGTCGCACGGAGGAAGACAATACATTTCGTGCGCCTCAAGACACTGAGTTATCTTTTTTTTTCTAAAGTGCGTGGGTTTTCAGTGCTATCGCGCGTGCACGTGTGTGCGTGTCTTGGCCTCCTACGGCGGACCCAGTCACCACCGAGCACACCTTGCTTCAGTCAGCCAATAGCTGATACTTGGCCTGTGACGCAGTGACTTCTAAGCTTGTAGTGTGATTTGTCGAGAGAAAAGAAAGCGATTTCAGGTAACTTTGAGAGTTTATTTTAAACTCTAGGTCACGAGCTGCATCATATTATTTGGCTCACGTGTTCTCGGGAGCCTCAACTATCGATAGGCAGCGTTTTCTGGCCACGTTCCCGAAAAAATTGCAAGGCCTTTTTACAGTTGAGATGCACAGATCTGAAGGCCCCACCGCGGTGGTCTAGTGGCTAAGGTGCTCGGCTCATAGGTGTATTAGCCAAGGGGGCAAAGGGGGCGCCAGCCCCCCCACTGAGAAAAGTTGGGGGGCTGAGCTCTCCTCCCACTTCCTACAGTGGTCATTTTGGGCTGCATGCTGGGGAAACCAACAAGTAAGGCATAGTTTTCCATCACAACAGTAACACGTCAACTATGTTTTTGCGGTAGAATGAAATTGTTACGAGGCAATTTGCCAGACACTGAAATTTCGCTAACATTGCCACTGTGAGAGATTTTCTTGCAGGCTCTCTCTCTCTCTCTCTCTCTCTCTCTCTCTCTCTCTCTCTCTCTCTATATATATATATATATATATATATATATATATATATATATATATATATATATATATATATATATAGGCAGGCATGGTGGTTGAGTGGCCGTAGCGTTGCATATAGTCTAGTAGATCCTCCGTGAGCCACGTTGTGACCGCTCACGGAGGATCTACTAGACTATATATATCTATATAGATATATATATATATATATATATATATATATATATATATATATATATATATATAAAATATAATATATAGGTCGCAGGTTCGGATCCTGCCCACGGCAAGTTATCTTTGCACCCACTTTTATTTCTTCTCATTTACATTACAATTGGCCTAATGACTTCCCCTATACCTTCCTTGGCATTACTGTCTGTTATATCTCATTATTATTGTGTACAAACACCAAAAACGAGCCCTTAAGTGTACACTTGTTTCCCTTATTCATTAACGAGGTTCTCGTACTGGCAGACTTGGTGCATATAGGTTGTATACGGGGGACTATTGGTCAGCTGCCAGTTAGTAGTAAGTTCACGTGCTACGTGACGCACAACAGGCTCATAAAGAGTGTACCACACTCGCTGCCATGGCTACTAGTGGCGCTGACTGACACTCCCACGTTTAAAATGACATAAATACCCAATAAAGTGGCTGGGGGGTTGGCTGTTGTGGTAGAGCATCGAACACGTTATTCGAAGGTTGCAGGTTTGGATCCTGCCCACGGCAAGTTATCTTTTCACCAATTTTTCTTTCTTCTAATTCACATTACAATTGGCCTAATAACTTCCCTATACCTTCCTTGGTAATATTATCTGTTAGATCTCATTAATATTGTGTAAAAACACGAAAAACGAGCCCTTAAGTATACACTTGTTCTCCTTATATATATATATATATATATATATATATATATATATATATATATATATATATATATATATAAATATATATATGTATATATATATATATATATATATATATATAAATATATATATATATATATATATATATATATATATATATATATATATATATATATATATATATATCAAAGCTGACGAATGTGGTAGGTCAGCCAACCCCCCCCCCCCCCCTCACTCGCAAAAGAGTTGGTACACCACTGACTCGGCTGCTGACCTTCAGGTCGCGGGATTGAATCCCAGCTGCAGCGGCTGCATTTCCGATGGAGGCGAGAATGTTGTAGGCACGTGTGCTGATATTTGCGTGCATGTAAAGAACCCCAGATGGTCGAAATTTCCGGAGCCTTCCACTACGGCGTCTCTCATTCATAATCATATGGTGGTTTTGCGACGTTAAACCCCACATATCTGCACGCATTCGAAGTTTTGGGCTTTTTTTAGATGAATGACGTATGTCGTATAATCGGAACGAGTACTTCAGCTTGATACTTTCAGTGTGTTGGTTGCGTATACTTACTTATCTCAGATTCACCTGCGTGTAGAGGATGAGAACTAAGTATCGGACGTGGCAGAATACGTTGTTAAACAGCATGCCGCAAAAGCAAATGAAAGCGTAGCAGCTGGCACTTACCCATGGTGACTTTGTTTTATTTACTCTGAGCTTTTAAGAGGTCCACGAAATGTTGATGGTCGAAAAAAGCTCTCCTGCACATAGGTATACGAGCAAACTAGCAGTTTAGATAGATAGATAGATAGATAGATAGATAGATAGATAGATAGATAGATAGATAGATAGATAGATAGATAGATAGATAGATAGATAGATAGATAGATAGATAGATAGATAGATAGATAGATAGATAGATAGATAGATAGACAGACGGATGGACGGACGGACGGATGGATCGATGGACGTACGGATGGACGTACGGATGGACGTACGGATGGACGAATCGATGGACGGATGGACGGACGGATGGACGGACGGATGGATGGATGGATGGATGGACGTATGGACGGACGGACGGACGGACGGACGGACGGACGGACGGACGGATGGACGGACGGATGGACGGACGGATGGATGGACGGATGGATGGACGGATGGATGGACGGATGGATGGACGGATGGATGGACGGATGGATGGACGGATGGACGGATGGACGGACGGATGGACGGACGGATGGACGGATGGATGGACGGATGGATGGACGGATGGATGGACGGATGGACGGATGGACGGACGGATGGATGGATGGACGGACGGACGGATGGACGGATGGATGGACGGACGGACGGATGGACGGACGGATGGACGGACGGATGGACGGACGGATGGACGGACGGATGGACGGACGGATGGACGGACGGATGGATGGATGGACGGACGGATGGACGGATGGATGGACGGACGGATGGATGGATGGACGGACGGATGGATGGATAGATAGATAGATGGATAGATAGATGGACATAAGGACGGATGGACATAAGGACGGATGGACGGACGGACGGATGGACGGGTGGACGGACGGACGGATTGACGGACGGATGGACGGATAGATAGATGGACGGATAGATGTGCGCTTGCTTCCGCAAACAGGATAAATATCGAAAAGACCGTATACCCCCTCAAGTCCACATTGTCTCCCATGCCTCCTCATTCTTCAACCAGACATCAAGGGACTGGAATGACCTTCCCACCAAGGCAGTGCTTCATTCCGACCAAGCCATCTTCAAACGCATCATAAAAGAGCTGTTTTTGTAGATATGCCCACCCCTCTTGTAAATTCCCTTCTTTTAGGGGCCTTTGAGGTATCATAAATAAATAAGTAAATAAATAAATAAATATTATCTAAAAATTTTGTATTAGGTGACAGCCCCAATGTTTGTTCTTTCTTTCCTGAATATTGTTTGCATTACAAAAACGTACTTTATGCATTACAATACTAGTGGGTGGAAAACCTACCTTCGAAGGTGTAGTGGCAGCAATATTTTGGTGCGTTTTTTTAAGGGGGAGTGGGGCTTCGCGTTCTATCACTAAAAGATATATTCATCATAACGCAGCCCAACGCTTGCTGCAACACAAGATTGATAAATTATTAATCTGTTGTTACCAAGCAGTCTCGGGAGGAATCCAAGGAAACAAGTTAACTCACACAACTGTGTATAATCTAGCGCGCGAAATGGCACTTTCAGCAGTGCCGAAATTTCGTGGTGCCTGCATAGCCAGTTCGCGTTCATTCGCGTGCAGCATGTGCAGTGCGATGCCTTTGTCACCATCATCATCAGCTGATTACAAAGCCTTTCTAAAGGTCATCACGCGCTCTCTGCAGGGACGAAGTCATGAGCAGCCACTGAATAGCAAGCAGCTGATGAAAAAGCTGCCAAAAAGATAATGGCGACTTTAGAATCTCGGAACTTGGGCAGTGGTGATGTCGCAGATGTCTCGTGTCACCTTCAAGTCACATTGCATCATGTCGCGAGTCTGCGGCGATGGTGTCACGCTTTATTTATTTGTTTAATAATCAAATACCCAGAGCACCTTCATAGGCATTACAGTGGAGATGGAGGGGGGTAGATAATAGAATAATACAGGTTATATGACCCAACAGAGAAACATTATCATAACTATATTAGTACAACACATGGCCTATACAACAGGCAACCAACAATAACAACGTAGAGCGCCTGGACAGACCTCGTGTTTGAATTTATTCTCGCAATTTCAGACGGCAGCCGACTTCAAGCTGTAATTGTACTCGGAAAAAATCACTTTTTATACATGATACTTGTACACAATATTTTCTTTTTGTCTGAATGATGGGCCAAATATTTTGTACGGTTAATTTCCGTAGGTGAGTGGTAGATTTCATGGAACAATTTCATTTTACGAGTACAGCGTTGTTATTGAAGAGCGTCGCGGACAGTCAACTTCTTGGTCTCAGATACACTAAATTGCCATAAATCATTTTGAAAAAAAAACCACACTGCATTACTTTGTACTCTTTCCAGCTTGTCTATATTCGTTTGTGTCCAGAGATCGCAAACATCACCGGCATACTCAAGCGCTGATTGTACATTGGAAAGATAAAGCATAAAGCCCTTACAGTGACTGGAAATCATTTCGAATTCTTTTTGAGAAACTCGAGCGCATGAGATGCTTTGGCAGTAACGTAGTCCGTCTGTCGGGTCCATGAGAAATCACATGAGAACACTCCCAAAAATTTAAATTTGCATATTGGCAATAGCTAATTTCTATTAACGTTGTAAAGAATCTGATATTTTTTGTTTTTTTTAACACGCGTTCACAGCTTTTTTTTTTTAATTCTCAGTTCCGTGTGTCAATCTGCGCACCGCTGTGTGATCCGATCTATATCACCTTGCGGAATTGCACAATCATTTTTCTCATGAATTGCTCTATACAGCACACAGTCATATGCCAACATGTGTATAGAAGAATCGACATCACCACTGATGTGGTTCACATAATTCTAGAAGAGCAAGGGGCGAAGTACTGACCCTTGCGGCACTCATGAGGTAACGTCAGCCTTACCCGATTTTGCGCCAATAAATATGACTATTAGGTTTCCAAGGTAAATATGCGTAACAACTTGCTTGATATGTGGTGTTTAACGTGCCGAAACCACCATATGATTATGGGAGACGCCGTAGTGGAGGGCTCCGGAGATTTCGACCATCTGGGGTTCTTTAACGTGCACCCAAATCTGAGCACACGGGCTTACAACAACTCCGCCTCTATAGGAAAGGCAGCCGCCGAGCCAATTCGTTCCCACGACCTGCAGGTCAACAGCCGAGTATACTTAGCCACTAGACCACCGTGGCGGGGAGTGCATAAAATGGGGCGTTGAGCACGCAGGACACAGAGCTGTCTCCTGTGTGCTCGGCGTCTGGTAGCTTGTACTGCTGTGACTCACTATTGATGAAAATACTAACCCAACTAAGTACCCTTTAGCATTTCTTTTACATTGAACCATCTTGTACCTTCCGTCTCTGCGTTGTGTCCTGTTCATGAACAATGTTCATAAATGTGTAATGATGCAACGCTAAGACACGAAACACTGACGGCGAAGAAGACATCGTCAGTGTTTCGGGTCCTTGCGCTGCACCGTCACAGAATCATGAACCTTTCCAACTCATTCAACTACCGCTTCCATTAACATTGCGGTAATGAACCTAGTAACCCACCTAAGAAACCTTGGCTAATTAAAAGTTTCGTCCACACATGTGGCCTTTAGGGGATGAGCGGAACAGGCAGTATCGCCAAGTACTAACCTTGTTAGCTGAGCTCACTAGCGAAAGGCTCGGCAGCGGAAGCAAGGAGTTGCGGGAGAAGCTTTCGAGGAGGGGCAGCTACTCTGACCTGATGTCCGGTAAAGGAATAGCCGTTGCCGGTATCAGCGCACGCTCGTCTCGAGTCAGGCGCATCACGTGTCAGTTCGTTTCAGATGTGGCACTTACCCACTGTAAGAAGGCTGGCTCACGCAGCTGATTTTCTGCCCATGACTTCCATCCTCTATGAAGAATTCGCCATATGGTGGGTGTTTTATGAATTAATGAATCATTAGAGATTGATTAAAGGCTTTCTTATCGGTTAGACGCTGCTTAACGAAATTGACAGATAAGGTAGCTATGAAAAGTACATGAGACATTGTTTTTAGGTTATAGCTGTGTCATAATAATTAATATGTTATTATGAAATAATTAAAGTGGATGAATGAGCTCTTCCACAAGCTAAAGGCTAAATACTTGCAGATCATCGGACGTCATACGCGCGTTGTTTTTTAGAGGATCGGCCGAATTCTCTGAAATTTGTAGGCTTGGACTCTACCGATGGTAAGTTTATTTTTCATTCAGTGTAATAACTGTTAATTTATATCGTAATTACTCCTCCTGAAACGTACGAGAAATGTCCCTACAACTTGAGCTTCATTTTCTTTTCGTTTTGTTAGGTTTTAATTACGCGAAATGTTGTAGAATTTCAGAAAAGGTAACACGCATGATAAAATTTTTGTCATACACTTGTATCAATAATCAGGTTGTAAACATTATACAGTTGTGATATTTACATTAAAAAATTACACCATATCCCGCTAGAAGAAATCATGTGTAGTTGCGAAGCAGCGGGTGCAAACGCTTACACTAGTGGCGGTGTTGACGCTACGCTTATGTGCTGTTGCCCAGGAGAGAAACTCGAAGAGGCGCAAGGCACGCTGTGATGGACCGGCCTTTCCTAGTGTAAACTTGCCAATCACTGCTAATGTGCAATCAAAGAAAGAAGGCTCTGATTGGACGCAGAGACCCGCAGTCCGCTTTTTGGTTGATGGGCACACTGACAATTTTCCTTTTTCGACAACTGAAGGAAAAATTACCCTTCGACACTGCTTTGGAGGTCAACCAGTGCCTATATGTACGGGTTTGCCAAGGAACGGTTATGCTGCACGAGCACTCGGCCTTTTTTTAATTAAAAAAATTCGCCAGCACACGCTGCCTGCGTCGGTGTTGCAAGGCGAAAAAGAGGGAGGAGCGTAGGAGGGAGAGGGGGTGTGCATCAGCAATGAGGTGGGAACGCCGCCGTGAGGGATGCCTGGAGGAGAGACGGGCAAGAGAGCGAGCGTAGACTAGCAGACGCTGCGTGCGTCGGTATTGCGAGCCGAGAGACGCGGAGAGCGTAGGAGAGGAGAAAGGGGAATGAGGCGCGCATGCGCAGTAAGGATGGTCACGCCGTACACTGGATGGCCCATTCATACGAGGGGATTATCATCATGTATGCATATGTTGCAGTGACCCAGTGCGAATGGTCTCAAGGAGTCTACAACTGTTGCTGTGAGTTTCACACAATGTTCTCAAAACGAAAGTTTCGGGAACATTCGCCCAGATTTTCATATTCTTTAAAAGCGAAATTCTTTCAAAGTGGTTTGTACTTGATCATGATGGTAACCTTAAATGAAAAGGGCCAAACCAAGCATGTGTAAGTAAACATTCACTGGGAGCACCCAGAGTGCATTGATCTAACAATAAATTGCCCTATGCTAAACCTTGCGCTCTACATCATAATTTTAAGGGGCTCGAAATTTTCGTCACATTGAACAGAAGGTCTCAAAGTTTCGATTCGATTTGAAGAATTTCGAAACTGTGCGATCATAATAATATTAGAAGTAGGTTTTAGTAAAGTCAGGATAGTTCACTTCATTGATGTTGCTGCTAGTGCATCAGCGCTTAGTTTGCATCCAGTGTGGACGGGAACCCTAGCCAAAAGGATAAGACGCACATGATTAGGCACAGATGTATGAAGTTCGTAAACTGGTGGTTCTTGTCTAAGTTCTTGAACGATGAGCGTCCTTCTTACTGCGGCCTCTACACAGCTGAGCATACCTTCGTGGTATGTGCGAGCACAACTCTGCCAGTTTGCATATCAACGCGAAGACCAGTGCTACACCACACAGACTCGCTACTTTTTTAAGGTTGTGTTTTACCTCACGTGACTCTTTTCATATATCGCACCTTATGTATATGAGGCACCGTTTCACGCAGGTAGTTTGCCCTCTGCACTAGGCCATGCACAATGTTCAGTTTTTGCGGAAGGCTTTCCGAAACTAGGAAGACCGCCAGGTGGCGCCGAGGAGTGCACAAGCGTTCACATCGGCTCCGTCAATCATCGTACCTAGCAGCGGTTAAAATCATGTGACTACCAGTGAAACTACAGGAATTGTGCAGGAAGACGTCAAGTACACGCTGACACCACCTTTTTGGACAAGCGATCCCGGTTTCCTCTGGGAAGTGAAGACCTTCGGCAGAGCATGCCAACCCGCCACGCTAAGCCTCGCGGCGAAGCGGAACGCAGAGTCTTGGCAGCCAGCTCTCGGCCCACGCGTCGCGCTGCACCTGCCCGAACCCCATCGGACAACAACCCGGAACTAGCCCAGGCACTTATGGATATAGATGACCAAAACATCGAAACCCAAGTGAGCTCTGCGGTGGACGCCAACGAAGATTTCCTTTCACCTGACGAGGTGTTACAAGGGGAATCTACTAGCGACGCTGACAACAAGAAAAAAGACTCTGCGGAGGAACGCGACGACGAAACCAAGAATGGTCAGTGGCAGGTAGCAATGTCATTGCGACAGCGAAGACGCACCAGGAAACAAGAACGCGCCGCGAGTGATGACAGCGTTGCTCGAGGCGTAACTGAGAGCAACAGCTCCGGTGCTAGAACGCTTGCAGAAGAGCGACGCGGAAGAGCATCTAATAGGGGCCGACGACGAACGCGCGCGGCGCCGCTGCCCAAAAACGATGTGAAGATTATCATGCGGCCCAGAACAGGGTTAGTTGTGAAGGAACTGAAAGCATACCAGGTTGCGCGAGCGATAGAACATGCGAGCGGTGACCCGGAGGCCTGTAACAGCCACAAATTTCTGCTTTGCCTTCGCAACGGATCAAACATAATTATTGCAAGCACTCCGTACGAAGATGTAGCAGAAAGGATCTTGAAGATAAAGACACTGGAGCTCAATGGCACCAACTATCCCGTAAACACCTACATATCTATTCCTGCTGGATACTTGAAAGGAGCGGTACACTGATTAGAGCGCTAAACGCCAGAAGCTGAACTCCTGAGCCATCTCCGAGTGCGCACTCAAAGAGTGACAATTGTACAAGCCCGCACGCTCGGACAGTCACAAACTGCAGTGATCACGTTCAATGGACCAATACTGCCGCGCTTCGTGTATTATTACGGTGACGAAATGCCGTGCGTGCCTTATCAACCCACACGGCAGTACTGTAAACTCTGCAAGAGCCAGGGACATAGGACGGATGTTTGTCCCACACCAATGACAAAGGCGTGCAGTAACTGTCGCCTAAGAGACCCACCTGAGGACCACACTTGCGGTCCGGAATGTGCCCTGTGCGGCGGACGCCATCCCACGGCGGCATCGGAGTGCATCAAAAAAATTGCCCGCAGCTACCCTCGGGGGAACACTGAGGAGAATGCGGAGCATATAATTGGTTAACGGGGTGTTAATTGGGCGTGGCATACTGCTTGGCGCACCACGCCGCTACCTCGGCGCGCTTGCGCTCGCGGGCAGCATCGGGATCGGCCTCTCGTCGCCGACGCTTGCACTCGGCTTCCCGTTTTCGAAAGTCCGGGTCCTCTTGCCGACGCTTACGTTTCAAAGCGGCCGAATCCGGTGGTGCTGCTCGACGCTGACGTCTCTCAGCGGCTTCACGTTCTCTAAGTTGAGAATCTTCCGCTCGACGCCGACGTTTACGTTCGGCGTCGCGAGCTCTTCTCCGCGCTGCCTTGTCTTCGGACGACGACTTGGTTGCGGTTCCGCCAACACTTTGGCCGGCGATGGTCGAAGGGACGTCGATCATTGCGACCTCGGACGTCGACGCGCCGTACAAACCAACCGACGAGCGGCAACTGAGCGAGCGAGCACCGACCTTGAGTATATATACAGTGCGACGGCGCATGCACTGTCAGCTGTCGAATGTTCGAGAAGGGGGAGAAGCGCAACGGCGCATGCGCGCGCGTCAGCTGCCGATGTTCTCGAAGCGCGATGGCGCATGCGCGCGCGTCAGCTGCCGATGTTCTCGAAGCGTGACGGCGCATGCGCGCTACATTATACAGCTAGCGAATGTTCGTGAAGAGGAGAAGCGCACGCGGTGTGTAGAGGAGGTAGGGTGCACAGATGGTGGAGGAGTGAAGCGCGCGCGGTGTGTAGAGGAGAAAGGGATGCACAGATGGTGGAAGAAGGAGGAGGAAGCTTGCGGACGGCGCCGCACTACAAGCCTCGAGTATTAGATGCTCCGCATCTAAAAACTCAAACGCGTCCCTCAAAAGGGCCGGTTGCTGCTGTCGCACCAACACAGCACACCAAAAACCACTAGCATACTCAAGAGACGCTGGTTCAGCACGGACCGCGAGGACTCTGCATCGCCAAGCAGGGCCCGTTCCAGTTCCCGATCCAGATCTCGATCTACATCCCGATCCAGGTCCGGCTCTCGAGAATGCTCCAACTCCAGGAATGGTGGCCACAAGCAGACCCAAGCAAAGCAACAACAGCACAAGGGCAAGAAGGCACAGAAAAAGGAAGCGAAGAACTAGGTGAGCTGGGCAGCAAAATCCTCCCTACACTCACACCAAACACCACAACTCACGCGCTTAGAACGTGACTTAGAGATAATGCGGGTGAGAATAGGTGAGCTAGAACGTGAAAATAGCGAACTAAAAAAGCAACACATGCAGCACCCGCAACAAAACTCTATACCCACCCAGAGTGGCCAGAAATCGCAGACGCAACCGAATGCAGGAGGTGACTCAACGATTACGTTGTCGATGCTGAAAGAAACAATAAAGGAAGTTATACCGACAGTTATAGAGCAAGTAATGATAAATGTAGATAGAAACCTCGAGATTCCGGACAAGGAAATCCAGGCACAACAGTTCGAATTCACGAAAGCCTTGCGAAAGCATGCCACAGGCATCAACATCAGAGAAAAAGCTGAGAAAATTTACAACAGGCCCGGATTGTCGGCCATGAACCAGGAGACGCGTAATGGCTAACCATCAAACGCAGCCGTCACAAAAGTGCGAAATATGGCAGTGGAACTGCCGTGGTTTCCGGCGGGAAAGAGGGCAACTGTCGCAGCTGGTGGCGTCGCAACAAAAGCCACCTGGTGTCATAGCAGTCCAGGAAGCCGTAACACAACCAATATTACAGGGCTACGAAACTTATACTACCGGGGACGCAGAATGGAAAGTTGCTACATTAGTCGATAACTCAATTACAGCAATATGTCATCAGCCCATTGAAGAGGCGAATATCCCGCATATCATAACAGAAATAACCTACAAAGGGAGCCATGGAAAGAGCGCCTTCATACTTAATATCTATAGTCCCCCAAGACAAAAGAGAGCAACGTTCGACAAGCTCTTTCAAGAGACGGCAAAACTGGCGAAAGAGAATCCAATAATCGTAGTTGGGGACTTTAATGCCAGGCATGCAAGCTGGGAATATAAGATGCAAGACACCAAAGGCAAGAATATCGCAAGACAAATAGAGAAACTGGAAATGACTCTGTTCACTGACCCTGCAATACCAACGAGGATAGGCCACAGCGTATCCATGGGCACAAGTCCGGACTTGACTATAGTACAAAACTGCCACAGCGTGGACTGGTACAACACCCTTGAAAACCTGGGCAGTGATCATTACATACTAAGCACCACAATCCGCACCGGCCGAATCCGCAAACACATCGGCGCAGCCAAAATTACAGACTGGCACGCATATAGAAAAGCGCTAAAAGCGCACGTGACCACCATAGACGACATGAACGAGTGGTGCAAAGTAATTCGAAATGAAAAGAAAATGTACACCAAAACTGTCGCCAGAACAGATGATACCCCTGAAGTAGACGCTCACCTTCTCCACCTGTGGAAACAAGAAGAAACCTCACTAAAAGATGAAAAAGGCAAAAGCGAAATAAGAAACTCAAAGTGAAAATTGAAGAAATAACGCAGCAAGCCGAACAGTACGCTAATCAACTCGTGACAGCCAACTGGGAACAATTTTGCGATTCACTAAATGGAACCCTAGGAACAGCAAAGACATGGAATATCCTAAGAGCCATGATTGACCCTCTGAAAACTAAACGCGGACAAAAATCTCTAGAAAGATTATTGCACACATATCCAGGCACACGAGCTAACTTCCTTCAAGACATCTATATTAAGTGTTTCGGCGCCCGAGCCATCACAGCCCCTTACCAGGCTAAATAAACTGGGCTCCCAAACTCAGAACTGCATGCACCTTTCACGCATGCCGAGGTCAGAGCGGCAATCGTCAGCATGAAACGCAACACAGCGCCTGGGGCGGACCAAATCACCAATGCCATGATTCGTAACATGAATGATGAAGCCATAACAGCGCTTCTAAACTTCATTAACAAACACTTGGTGAATGGCACTATACCTCAGCAATGGAAGCATGCTGTAATAATTATGATACCCAAACCAGGAAAGAAATTGGCAATAAAAAACCTCAGGCCAATCTCTCTTACCTCGTGCTTAGGCAAATTGTTTGAGTGATTAATAAATACCAGACTTCAACGGCACCTTGAACAAAATAACTTGTTGCCAAACACCGTGTTTGGTTTCCGCTCGAACCTTTCGACACAGGACATCCTTCTGCTTTTAAAGGAGGAAGTACTAACAAATGTTCCAATTGATGGAGAAAACATTGTCATGGCCATCGACATAAAAGGCTCTTTTGACAACGTAAGCCATAGGGCCATATTAGATGGGCTAGCAGTGACAAACTGCGGTCAAAGGACGTACAAATATGTACAGAATTTCCTTACCAAAAGAACCGCTGTTATCAGATTAGGAGAAGACGAATACAATGTCTTTCACCCACCGAGCAAAGGCACACCACAAGGCCCTGTGATCTCGCCTACGCTTTTCATTTCATTTCATTTTATTACCTTAAAGGTCCCCAGGGGGACATAGCCATGATTGGTCGCGCCAAAAAACTGGAAGGTATCCCCGATATCCGACACTCCTTCTATCCGGATGACATCACTGTATGGACAACCAAGGTTAGCTTGGCGGAAAAAGAAGAGTGGCTTCAACTGGCAGCTAAAACCATCGAAGATTACACTAAAGAAAGGGGGCTTCAGTGCTCAGCAGACAAATCGGAACTCATTCGGTTCTCCAAGAGTAAAAAACAAAGGACAGACCCGAACCTCCGCCTTGAGGTCAAGCTAGACGGCAATATTATACCAGAGAAAACAACTGTTCGAATCTCAGGGATGTGGTTACAGTCCAATCAGCGATGTCTCCACACACTGAATATGCTTAAACGAACAGCTCAACAAATTGTTCGTATGAAAGTTCGAATAACGAGCAATCGTGCTGGACTGAAAGAACAAGACGTGCTTCGTTTGGTAAAGAGCTTAGTCATCAGCAGACTAACATACTCGCTACCCTACCACAACATGAATAGAGAGAAGAAAAAAAGCAGACAAAATAAGGATGGCGTATAAAGCGGCTCTGCGACTACCACAAAGCACTTCAACTGCGAAGCTATTAGCGCTCGGACTTCACAATACATTTGATGAGTTGGCTGAGGCACAAGTAACAACCCAGATTAACCGCCTGCTACAGAAGCCAACCGGCAGAAAACTTCTTCAGAGGATCGGCCTCGGCGAACAAGTACATGCACATGGAAGAGCTAAGAAATTGTCGTGCTCAGTCAGAGCCTGGTACAAAATATGCCCCCTACCGAAGAACATGGACCCAGTTTTACATGCTGGAAGACGTAAAGCAAGAGCCGCTTACATAGATAAACAGACAAAATATCTGAATACGGCTAGATTTACTGACGCTGCACCATATCAGGCAAATGCAAAGAACATGGTGGCCGTGGTCACAGACCGAAAAAAAACGTCACAAGTTGTGCCTCCATAGCCCAAGCCTCTATCACAGAAGCGGAGGAGATAGCGATCGCGCTGGCAATCAAGGAGGGCAGGGAGCAAAAAGCCCCAATGACAATAATCACACACTCGAAGGCTGCATGTAAAAATTACGAAAAAGGTAGAATATGTATGAGGGTCTTCAAAATTCTAACCAAAGCTCACAAGGACTTCCCTATTGAATACACCCAAACCATTATCTGGGCGCCAGGGCACGAGGGCGTCACCGGGAACCAGTTTGCGGATGAGGCGGCTCGTGGCTTCACAAATTACCGAGCTTCCTTGCACACTGCAATAGAGGATCCAACGCCCCTAGACCCTAAATTTGGTGCAATTTTTCAGTCTTACAGGGACAATAAAAAAGTGTATCCAGCACGGCATAAGAAACTCACAGCAATAGAATCGGTGGCATTACGCAGAATCCAAACAAACACATACACGAACTTACACAGGCTGCATGTACCCCACAGCATACAAAGATATATGTCCGTAATGTGGGGCCACACCAACTCTGTTTCACATCACGTGGAAGTGTACGCATCACAATGAAGAACACCACAACATGAACAACACAGAGGAACAATGGGAGGCGCTGCTGTCCAGCTCGGCCATTGTTGATCAGCGCTGGCTGGTCCAACGGGTAGAGATGATGGCTAGGGCCAGCGGAGCCCTGGAATAGGGGCCCGACCATTTGGAATGCTCCGCGTTATGCGCAAATAAAGGTTTCTTTCTCTCTCTTTCCGAAACTGTGGTGCTTATCCGGTATCGAGTGGGGGAGCCCTCACCTAATGTTAGAGACATTGTGCCTTTAAGCTCGCACGCGACATCACGTGGACGCGTGCTACGTTGCTCGGAGATGGTCATCTTAGAAAGAAAAAATCACAGCATATCCACGGAGTGAATGATGGTGAGTGGGGCGAAGCGTTCATCAGTCCGTCCGCGTTTCCGTCCATCCTTGAGTTTTTGCTTCCGTCAGTTCGTGCGCCCATCCGTGCGCCCATCCATCCGTCCGTGCGTCTGTCCACCTGTCCGTGCCTCCATCCGCGCGTCCATCCGTCCATTCATCCATCCGTCCGTGCATCCGTCCCTGCATTTGTACTAATCCTGATGATGGTGGTGGTAATAGACGCTCGTGAGCCACGAGATGAGGAGCTTCGCCCCTAAGAAAACAAGGTCCCGAAATTTCCGAGGCATCGTTTGTAAAAAAGAGTGTGTGTGTGGGGAGGGGGACAGATTGTTTAACCCTTTCGGCCCTGGCGGTGTCAATTGACACCACACGAGAAATGATACCGCCCCGCCGAGAAATCGAAACAAAAACTCGCAATTTTTTGCCCAATGTGAAGTCTCGGCCCACCTACTGCCATAGAGATCAGTATTTTTGTGTTTTCTCGAGCGCTGAATCGACAACGAAGAAGAAGCAGCGGCGACATCATGGCAAACGCGGAGGCGGGTGAGTTCCGATTTTCTGCAATTGTAGCTACGTAATTCTTTTGGATTATGTGCCCAGTTTTTTGTATGTTGTGCCTTAGTAGTACGTTAGTTGGAAGACGTTTGAGTTTTTTGTTTGCATGTGCAGCATTTTTGCAGTTGCATGCTTTTGTCATGTACGATTTTGACACCATCAGGGCTCAACGGTTGCAAATGACGGTGTCCGAGTCGATTGTGGTGCGTGTTTTTGACGAGCGATATCTGAACGAATGCTGACGCGGTATGTTAATTAACCTGTTTTTTTTATGTTCGCAGGTGCAGGTATACCTGTTACTTCGTTGTATTCGTGTCACCGAACCCGTTCCACACAGCTACAAGCAATAACGGACGCGCTGTTTGAGCAGCTCGACAACGGCAACCTATCTGACGTAGACGGGGAATTCGATGAATCGGACGACGAGAGTGTGGTGCCTTGTGCTCCTGATGAAGATCCAGTGGTGAGCGACACTGAAAGCTCCGATGACGAGAGTGCACTGAACACATCTGGTGGCTGGAGACGAAAATTATTCAAGGCGCCAGACTTTTTTTTTTTGACAACTACTTTACGTCCCTGCCACTGCTCAGTGTAATGCTGGGTAAAAAAATATTTGCTTCCGGCACTATAAGATCGGACAGATGTGAAAAGTGCCCCTTGAAGACTGAAAAAGAACTGAAAAAAAGCGGCCGCGGTTCTTGAGACTGCGTGGTCAGCGCTGATGGAAATATAGCGAAAACAAGGTGGATGGATAGCAGGACTGTGACCCTTGCGTCCAACTTTATTGCTATCGAGGACGAAGATAGCGTTCATCATTGGAACAAAGCGGAAAAGTGTCACGTGGACGAGATTCGACCAGCAGTCATCAATGCATACAACCACAGCATGGGCGGTGTCGATAAAGTAGACTTCCAGATCTCCCTTTATCGGACTACCATTCGCTCCCGAAAGTGGACGTTGAGAATGACGTTTCATATTATGAACCTCGCGGTGGTGAACGCTTGGCTTGAGTACAGACGTGATGCAGACAAACAGAACCTCCCTAAACAGCTTGACCTGCTCGACTTCACTCAGAGTCATTGAGGGCCTGTCAGCAGCTGGGTCGAAGCCAGTGGCACCTAAGAGGGGAAGGCCTTCACTGTCACCATTGCAGGTTTCAGAACACCGGAGGATGGCAGAAAACAGACCTATCGAGGATGTAAGGTTTGATCAGCTGGTACATTTCCCACTTCACAACGAAACGAGGGAAAGAAGATGCAAGATGGAAGGCTGCACAGGAAGAACCCGCCTAATGCGCGAGAAATGCAAGGTTCACCTGTGCATAACAAAGTCAAGAAATTGTTTCAAGGCTTTCCATATGCGTGTATAACATCTCTTTTTCATCTGTTTGATCACTTCGGCGATTTTGAATTGCCCAATGTCTTTTTCAATAAAGCTGCCACATATTTCACTTTGCAACCATTGAGCCCTGATGTACGTTTTTGACACCGTACTTCTATCTCCGTAACCAGTGACGCTATGAAGTTGAAATTTTATAAAGGTGTTATTTATGTTCTGACCATGAAAAAAAATGCATTGAAAAAAATCTGCAACTAAAACAAAAAAGTCAGGGCTGAAAGGGTTAAGTGATACACGGATGTGTATCTATGAATTCGATCGCGTGGCCTGGAAAAAAGTGCATTTTCAGAACAGTTAGGTCGATGAAGGCACACACACTTTTCGCATGCGCTTAAGAAAAGGGGATTAGTTCACCTCAATTCTAGACCATCTTTACCCCGTCCTCCGTCTGAGTTCCTTGTGTAGTGTGTTTTTTGCGCCATTTTTACTATAATTTATCGACACGCAGTGCGTACTTATGCTTTAGCGCATGAAGATTTACTACAGCCACTAAACAGGCACGGAAGAAATCGGCCAACGGCGCCCAATAAACGATCTTCGGTGGCGTGCTAGCAACCCCCTGTAAAGTCGTCTGTGCCGCGTGGCGCACGTGTTCCACGCATTGGCCACACTTCTGGTTCACAGCCTTTCGAGTGGTCTGTGTCGTTGTGCTCGTGGCATGGTTTATGCAGTTATGCCTGCAGTGACACCTGGCGTATAGCCGGGCTGGCGGCACAGAAGAGATGAGCGGCTCTTTTTTGCGTGTGGTGGTTGGAGCGAGCGTTCTGCTCTTGCGGCGGTCCGCGCTGGACAGCACCGCGGGTCGTCTGCCGTGGGCCCTCGTAGTTAGTCAAGCGTTGGCGGTGACACCTTGTGTGTGTTCTTGTGTTTGTTATGTTGTTTCAAGTGTTGTGTAATATTGTGTAAGGTTGTTTTGGGGTGTTGATTACAAATGATGCGTATTACTTTGGCTGACGATATCGTCAATCTAAACGCAGCTAAATAAATATGTTGTTTTGGTTCGATCCGGCCATGTCTATTCTGTCCGTTCACTCCAAGAGTGCGGCACTCTTGACTTCAAGACGCCACAGATCACACGTCATTTATTCCACTACGAATCGGGTTTGCAAACCCTCAACTTGTGGTGGCGTTGTGCAATCTGCTGTATTCAGAAGCGATGTCGTCCGTAGAAGCCGTGAGGTGCTCCAGTAGGCTCACGTTTCCTGAAGTCCGGGAGACGTTCAAGGTGCAGCACATCACACCGGCTTCTCGCGACCTATCAGTTGGAAGAAACGCCAAACATTGCATTGCACTCGATATAAACAGGAGACACTTTATCAGGTTTATCCTGCCCTACCATTGAAAATATGCTCGCTATAGTGCGGCCTTTAAGGCGTGAGTATTTACAGCTCGATGAGCGACCTCGTATTCCATCAAAAACCCGTGCCCGTATGCGTGCACACAGGGAAGGGGCACAAGCTGACCTCAACCCAGTGAGTCCCAACCATATGATTTAGTCCACCAAGGGTAGGGGCAGCGAAGAAATTAAAAGGGGAGAAAGTTTTACAATTCGCAAGCAAACACTCTCGTTTGAAGGAAACTAAGACCTTCGCGAGCCGTGTGCTTGATACTGTTGCATTAGACAGAAGGAGAGGAGAGGGCATAGCTTCATCACAGCGCCCTCTCTCCCTTGGTTGGTCTACTATAAAGACATGTCTCACAAAGCATTCGAAATGAGGCTGAATTGATGAAACGCTTATTGCTATGTCAGCCTTAAAGCCCTGGCTTCCCTGCAGGAGCAAAGATGGAAAGTAAATGGTAGCCTTTCTCGCTCCACAGCCGACCATTCTTCATTTCGCGTTTTTGGTAATGCAACATGCTTTGTGTACCACAACTCAGCAACAATTATTGCAACAACACACGCGTCATAAGAATTGCTAAAATTCCCGCAATGTTATATCGTTGCTTAAATACATATATTACGGATAGCGTTGAGGCTGACTATATCAAAACTGTATGTGAGAGAAATCGCAAAAATTGTCATTGGAAATACGCAAGTTTAGAGAATGGTAGGGTGCTATATAATGAGTTCTACTACCTCATTTAGAGATGTGCGAAAGAAATTGGTATATTACACCAAGACATCGTATTTCAGCACGCCAGTTAGACTTCTTAGCTCTGAGAAAAAGGCTATAATGTTGGCCATAATACTGGAGAATGAGAGCGTGTAAGCAACTGCGTTAACCGCATTGACGATAAGCCAATAAATGGGCTAGATGGGTGAACCAAATAAAATTCACGACAGTGCAATAGATATAGACGAGGCAAAGCTATAGCAAGACGGCTGCAAATACCTCGTATTTATCTTTCGTACGGCTTAGAACGGCATGAAGTGGAGCTAGCTCATACGAATAAACGATAAATGAAGGTGGGCGCACAAAGACAAACAAAAGAGATGAGAAAGGTCCGTGTCTTCACACATACCTTCCTTTATCACGAATTAATGTTGTTGTCAATGTTTCAGTGGTGTTCGGTTGGATAAGACGCCTATGTGTTGAAGAAGGAATGCTTTGTCCGGGCACTTCTTCAATGTTGAGCACTCGGGGCAGCCGGCGATTTCTGCCGTCCATGTCCTTGACATGTGCTCGAGACGTTGAAGTGGCACTGCGGCGAATTGCTTTCCGAAGTCTGCTCCTGGGGCGCCGGACAGGCTTGTGGCCATCCCTCAGATTATGACGCCTGTTGTGGGCCGGCTTCGTTACACCGAACGAAATCACTTCGATATTTGACTCGAAATGCTCCGCTCCGGATGATGCCTCAGGTGCAGCAAGCATGGGCTAAAAGCGATTTAGCACGTGAGTTTTACAGGTGCATTTTAATGAAAGCGCGCAAAAAAAATTTTACATGTTGGTGGAAACTAATACGCTATACTAAGTCGGTAGACTCACTCGGTAGATTTGGTCATGACGCTCTTGATATTGCATCGATTTTAATAGAAAAAGAAAAGTATTTTGTTCATTTCAAACGGAGAAACTGCATTTTTTGTGCAGCCTGACGCGGTCGAGTACGCCGTATCTGGAGAGAGATAAGCAGATGTTTTTATGTGCTCAGCTCACGATGAACATATAGAAAGCATGAAGGTTGATTCGCACGCTGCAGTGGTCATGCTTGCCGATGCCTGTTTTGTGGAGTTACGCCAGATTGCACGCCGTAACATTTAGCTGGTGACCTTCATTCACCACAAGAGTGGTGAATGAAGGCATGTAACATATATGTTTCATACTGTTACATATTTTTTATTCGTTGCGGTGAAACTAGATGTTTAAAATGATAGAAACATTCGCTAGTAGGTGGAATATTTTATGATTAATATGTGAGGTTTAACGTGCCAAAACCACCATATGTTTATGAGAGATGCCGTAGTGGAGCGCTCCGGAAGTTTCGACCACTTGGGGTTCTTTAACGTGCACCCAAATCTGAGCACGCGGGCTTCCATTGAAAATGCAGCCGCCGCAACCGGGATTCGATCCCGCGACCTGCGTGCCAGCAGCCGAGTACCTCAGCCACTAGACCACCGCGGCGAGGCGACTACTTGGTAGTTCATATTCGTTCGGTGAACTGGGAGTGCGGCAACACACAACAGACAGAGACACAGCAGTCACACGGAACGAGCACGCGGGCTGTGAGGCTCTTTTATGTCTGCTGTGTGCTCCGGCGCTCCCAGTTGGCTGAACGAATATGACTTTTTAATAATCGGTGTCCTTTCCATGTTATTCTGGGTAAGCGTTGTGCATAATATCATGTGCTGTGCAGCCAGATTTTGGAGCTAGGTATAACTGGACCGAATTGAGTGGCAATGCAAAGGCAATGAGAACCATTGACCCGGTCACGTGGGACTATAACATAGTGCTGGCAGATATTATACGTGAACCTTCTTCGAACATTGAAATGCTCTGTTTGCCAGCTGAGACCCGGGCGCCTAGACAAAGGTCATGGAGTGAGCCAAAAAGATCCCCACCAACCTTTAGTTGATTTCCAATGTAAGGAACACAAAAGGAAAACATTGCATTGAATTAGACCAGCATATTACACTCTAAGCACTCTAATGCTGTTATTTTCACAGAGAACAAGATCAAAGTAAAAGTTAGACTTTTTTTATTGTCACGCGGAAATCTCCGCACGTGACGTTCAGAATTTCAAACTGTACTTATCGAATTTCGGCCTCATTCGCTCAATGACAATTTCTTAAACTCGGTATGTTCAGTCTCTGGCCCCCGCAGAAGAAAATGTTGTTCACTATCAACTGATTATCGGTACTGCGCATACCCAAGTAAGCATCTTCAAATCCCATGACGTCATGGTCATTCATGCGGGAATACATTTGCGCGTTCTTTCACTTACCGAGTGTCCTCTTGGGGCAGGGGTGGTGAATCTAGAGTTGTTGAAGAGGGCCTCACTATAATACTACGACAATCGTGTTTTGAACTTTAGCGTCCCTTTAACGCACAATCGTCTGCATGTGGTTTGTGATGAAAAAAAAAAGAATTGGCGGTTACTTAGCTCTCCTATGCCGTGTTCTACGTAGCGTGAGCGCCAGATGGACGGATGGACGGATGCACGGACGAACGGACCAGCGAGGGAGCTCACGCAAGTCAAGTGCCAGCTCACCATAGTGACATGTCACTGAAAATGTTTCAGGCCTTCTCCAGCGCACCAGCTGTACGCCACGTGACGTCACTGCTTCTCGGGCATGCGCAGCATGGGTCTCAATAAGCCACGTGAAACGGCTCAGTTTGGGCGATTGTAGCTTACGCTAAAACTAATTGTTTTATCCATGTGCAAACAGGTGGGTTGTCACCTTGATCTTTATGTATCCACTCTCGTAGCCGTTGTCATCGAAGAGCGAAACGGGTGCCAAGTTAAGTATCGCCTCTCCTTCAGTGGCGGCTTCGTTGGTGTCCCTGGGTGGGATGATGGCGACCACTTCGTTTGGCAAGAGCACCACCAGTAGCGAGCAGACCACGAACAGACTCGCAAGCATCAGCACCAGCAGGAACATTAGCTTTCTCGAGAAGCGTTGCTTAGGCGCCACTTTCTTTTTGCGCCACATCATATCGTCAGGATGGTGACCAAGTCCCTGAAAATCGCATGCACTGTTATACATAATCGTCATCATAGCCATAATTATCATTAGCAACCCAACTACGCCCCGGTTGCAGGGCAAAGGACCCAGCAATGTTCCGCCAAACAACCCAATACCGTGCTTTCTGCTGGCACGTTAAAGCTGCAAAATTATTCTCATCTGCTGACCTAATTTTCTGCCTCCCTTTCGTGCGTTAGCCTTGCTTGGGAATTCAGTCAATTACCCTTAAGCACCAGCGGTTATCCTGCCAACGTGCTATGTGCCCGACCCATGTCTATTTCTTCTTCTTGATTTCAGCTATGATATCCTTGACCACGGTTTGCTCCTTGACTCACTCTGCTCTCTTCCTCTTTTTGAAAGTGACCTTGCATCACTTGAGTAGCCATGAAATTGAATCTCAAGGGAAGCATATAGCCTCACGAATTCACCGCTCTTAAAATCCGTCCAGTACGAGCGAAGTCGAAAATATTTCTAGCACACTGCGATTAAATTCTCTCTTTTGTCGCCCCGGCGAAAGCGCTGGAAGCTAAGCAGGGAGGGATGGCACGGGCAAAGAAAATACGTCACGCGCAATTCGCGATAAGATGCACATTTTGTTTGTATCTTTTTTTTTAAATTTACGGCTTTTCAGAGTGATCGTGTGCGCATGTGTGGACCAGTCACTACCTCCCGTGGCGGTTCTTGTATAGCGACCGAAAGCACCAAGCTCAAGTCACAAAAAGTGTTACAATGGCTGTAATGAGGTATTTTTAGCTTCTTCCGTCATTTCCCAAAAGAAGAGAAATTTCTAGCTGACTTTGAAAATTTATAGAGAATTACAGGCAACGTGCTGTGCAATGATATTTGGCTCGCGCGTTCTCGGGAGTATTCACTATCAATTGGCAGCATTTTCTGACCATGCTAAAAAACTGTTGCAGGGCCCCTCTAAGGTTACAGCTATCATTCACATGTACAGCATATTTGCAGTCAAAGTTCTTATAACGAAGCGCTCATGGCATTCTGAATAGCGTCATGTAGACCACTTTGTTGTATAAAGATATTTTGCACTGTATCGCCCTCAGCATATCCGTGTCGTCAAGATCTGACTAAATGAAGACCACTTCATTGTATAGAGATATTTTGCAGTGTAGCGCCTTCAGCATATCCGTGTCGCTAAGATCTGGCTATATGTAGACCACTTCGTTGTATAGAGATATTTTGCATTTAGTGACTTCAGCATATCTGTGTCGTTGAGATCTGGCTATATGTAGACCACTTCGTTGTATAGAGGTATTTTGCACTGTAGCGCCTTCAGCATATCCGTGTCGTTAAGATCAGGCTATACTGTGGCTTGCCCAGTTCGTCGCCAGGCCGAAGAATCGTTAAGCGTGCCAAGCAGAGAGCCTTGGCGAGTGCACTTTAGCTTGTAAGGTGGTCCTTATAGTTTTAAAAAAAGCATTCGCCGACGTGATATGTAAGAATTTTTTTTAATGTTAGCGCAATGTAGGAGCGCTACCTGAAAGGGCGAACACTTGAATTCGGCGAAATAGCTCGCAGTATTGTCAATGTTCAAACGATGCGATATAAATGGAGCTTCTAGAGAAAAATATTGAATGCAATCGTATACCCATGGTTACTACAAATCTTGGAATCAAACAACACGCAGTTATGCTATATGTGTATAGTTGTGTCTGTAGAAGCGCTCACCGCGTGAACTGCAGGCGCAGGAAAACGCATCCTTTAGGCAGTCGTGTAAAAAGTAGCACAACTTCTAGCGAAAATGAAATTAGTATGGCTATACACGCTCGAATGTAGGGCCGCTTAGTGCGTCAACTACGACCAACTACTTCTTGCTGACCTTCTCTTGTGGCTCATACCCACTGTTCACCATCTACTTCTTTTGCTCTCTATACAAACGAGCTAGAAGCAATTAGATCGGAATTGTCTATTTTTGTTCATTCATGGCTTGTTCGACTTATTGAAAGTTGTTTCACTTTTTTTTTACACCGAAAGCTGGTGATGAGATCACAAGGGTCGCTTTCGGTGCCGTATTTTGCCGCTGCCGTACCATAATAGTATTTCTATGCACTTCTTATGTTTAAATAGGACGCGTCCAGTTTCGAGCTTCTGTTGTCGTGAATTTTTAGGATATTTTGTCTGCATATGATAAAATCAACGTGGTGTTTCTGAACCATTGGAGCGTTGTAACAAAATTTTCCTATGAATGTTACGGCTGTATGGTGACAGGTGCTTTCTGAATATTAGTATTACTATTATCATTATTATTTATATCATTATCATCATCATCATCATCATGAAACATGCACTCAATTAGGTGCCTTTAATCGTAATTGCTTCCCGGAAGCTGTTCGCAAAACATTTTTATACGTTGTTACTCGCTGAACTCCGTCAGTTTACGCCACAGAAAAAACTCTATCGTGCAGTGCCACTACACTGAGACAATTCGCTTGAAATACGCTCATTTACGCAGTGCTGAGCCAGCCCTATACGTCAACCTCATGGTTTACCTGCAAGCACGCCTGTCTCTTTAGTTGTTGGCATTAATTACAGTTACTGCACATAGTTCAAGTACACAGTGCTAGCGATAACTATACTCGCCAATCTGGCCCCGACAATGAAGCTAAAAAAAAATCTCAGCTCTTTTTGAGAAAGCATGCACTTTCCGTTTTTTTACCTCCTTTTGGCCTACGCTTTCCGCATTAGGATGGCCGACACCGCAGCTTGTGGCCAATGTGGCAAAGAAGAAACGATTCAATATATTCTTTGTGTCTGCCTAGCATATAGTAAACAACGACTATGCCTTCGCAAGGAACTCAACAAATAAGATGGTCAACCTCTGTCGGAGCAGGGAATTCTGCAGTATCGACAGGATGCGACTTCACAGAAGAGGGCCCTGAAAGCGCTACTACACTTTTTGCAATCGACCGGCTTTACTGAACGGTTGTAGCTAGGACGCCCTTCCTGTGTGTGTTTTCGTTTTCTTATGTGTGCGCGTGTGCTTTTTTTTTCCCCTCTATCTACCCCGTCTTTCTTGCCCCTACTTCCCCGCCCCCAGCGCTGTGTAGCAAACCAGATGCTAATATCTGGTTAACCTCCCGGCCTTTCCTTTTTCTCTCTCTCTCTTTCTTTTTTCACCTCCTTTTTTTCATTACACTTTTCCAATAAAACCGTTTCGGCGACTTCCAAGGCAGCCGTCGGTCTCGTTCTATCGCCGTTACGTCGCCGAAGCGGCGGAGTTTGTTTTAAAAAGCAAGCCAGAACCTAACAGGCTCCGAAAGACTTTCACCGTCAAAATATTTCCCCTTATACATCTTCCGCAGCTCCACGTCGTTTTATTTAATAAGGGATCTATTGGCGAACATGGAAAACGCCAGTCTGACGTTAATAAGACAACGCGAATCTTGCGTCCAGTCATGCGCTCGAAAGGCATCTGGAAAAACGACCGAACGACGCAAGACTGCCGGTGGCACACGCGAACTAACGAGCTACCAGCCATTCTTGTGTAAACATCTGTCCGAACAATAGCACACGTAGAAAAAGCAAGCAACCGTATGATAGCCGCAGGCACCATATATTTCCCGAAGCCCGCGTAGGCAAACATTCTCGCGGGTCGGAAAAATAAAAGGAAACGGGCGTAGACACACAAACACTCAGACGGCCGAACTATACCACCGCAGCGACCTGCTCGCAGTCTTCAGGGGATCACAGAAATAAAAAAAACGGTTCCACATGAGTCGTGTAGCTGCAAAACTGTGCAGTGTTCCAAAAGTCATAATGGTGTTATACGGGTACGAGCCTCATAAATAGATAAGCGTTTATTAAATAGGCGATCCTCAAATCTCGCTGTGCATATTTCGAAAACCATACTAACCATGCAGGTGTATTAGTTGTGCTGCGAGCTAGGTAAGCGCTGCCGTTGAGGTGGTGGAGCACGCCGTAGCTGTGAACAACGCTGCACGCTATTAAATCCTGCTTGTAAGGTTTTTCGGGAGCTGGGCCGTGAGCTTCAACCCGGGTATGAGTGACATAAACAGAAAGAAAAACCACAGAATGTTCGCACACGAAACCACCTCCACCCTCCACCCCCCTATCTTTAAAGCGCGCACCGTAACGAGTGCACAAACACACAAACAAAGCTTGGCACGCGAACAGCCTCAGTCGGGTCGGCCGGTGGCTGGAGTGCAGCGGAGGCTTTAAATAGACTCGAGGCCTTGGCGCCTCATCCGGAAGAGGGCCAGCGTTGCCGACGCGGCTCGACGCTGGCGCTAGGCCCCAGGGGCGGCGATTCTGGGAGAAGGGTTTTTCATTCGCGGTCCACCCGGTGCTCCGATGTGGGCTACGTGCCACGCACGAAGAGCTAGTCCAGACGTGCTGCCGAACTCGAATCCGTTCGCGCGCCGACGTGCCCGCACGGATTGACCGCGTGTAGAAGCAGCGTCGTGCTCTTGAAGCGCTCGTTTCTGAATGGGCCAGATCGAAAGAGTCCTTGGATGTCTGTGACCCAGTGATCTTCGTGGCAATGCTCGTCGCCTTTTGATGCACGCCACCCTTGACGTTGTTGCTTGTGCCGGAAAGAGGGGTGTGGTGTGGGAGTGATATGCGCGTGTGTTTCTTGTGCTCCCTAGCGTGGCACCAAGATCGCGTTTCAAAACAGGGGTTACTTGTATGGTGAGCTCTTTAGTATACGCTTTACGAAGACACTTTTCATGCTCTCGAAGTGACAAAGTCACTATTGGGTGGTCATTTTCTTTAAACGATGGCCGACTCGTAGAGACAGTACGTTCAACGTGAAAATCTCCGCGGTAGCCGATACGGTGAGTGCTCGCTCAAAGCCATCGGGGTCGGGAATAAGGAAAGCGTCGAACCCTCAACCATGGCCAGTCCGAGCAAGTCCCTCTCTGTGAACTTCTTCGTCTGCTGCGTCCTGGTGCTCTGCGCCCTGCTGGTTATTCTCCTTCCGATACTGGGCCAGCTATGGCAGGTAAATGTGCCCCGGTGGGAGGCGTGTTCAAGCTGAAACGGTGGTTCGGAAACTACGATGACTGCATTTGCTGCGTTCTCACGGCTTTCTCTAGTTATTAATTTATTAGGGGTGTTCCTTGGCGATACTCCAATGCTCGTGCATTCAGCTTTGAATGCACAGTTAACAACAGACTGGCTGTAAAAAAATATTGATGCTTTGTTGTAGTCACCCGCAGCCCTCTAATGAAGTTGTACACGTGGACAGGTAGAGCACTGGTTTTAGAGGCACTGCGTATTATCTGATGCAGTGGTAGTTTCAAGTGACGCACCGTAATACAGACACACCCACGACGTCCAAATTAGGTATTTCGCCAAAATGGAGCATGAAGTTGCTTTATTTATGCGGGTTTGTCACGGTTACGGATATGTGTCGTAATCGTATTCATCAGTAATAATCCTGGCGGGGAAGGTTTTAGTGAATATTATGCTAGAAGTTTAACCGCGGCGAATACTCACATCAATAAACAAGATATGCAAGCACTGCCGCCTGAGTGCTTCCGAGTTTATTTTCTTATACTTTTTCCGAGCATGTCTTATAAGAATAAAAAAAATACATATTTGCATTAGACTACATTTGTAATTCATAATTAAATAAAGGTAAAAGGATCAAATGAGGTTTTATAAGATATCAAAGGTAGATGAAAACCCCTAAACTAGTGCTGAACGGACCGCTGTATTTGTAATTTGGTTTTCATAATCCAGCCTATGTCTCAGCTTTTCTTAGCGCACACGACACTCTATTCAATATTGGCGGTGATTGTACTGAATACACAAAAAAGTCAAAGCTACAGCACTTAAATACCTATATATAATTTATTGAAGCCGAATCGGGGCCTATACTCGAGAAGCCAGTGGTGTGTTTTTGCTAGTCTAATGGATTAATCTAGTCAAATCTACCTATTCCCGCTAAAGTCATTAATCCGTAGGCAAATTGAAAGAACTAGGCTTAGTGTTTCGGAAATATTTCTCATACAGCGTAAGCGAAGCGTATATATTTGCACCGATTCATGGCACATATTTTTTTGTGCCACCGCCTTGTCGCTTTATTTTTCGCAGCTCTACTCAAGCTCTTTTCGTGCAAATGCGAAACGATTTGATAGGAATTTTTCAGAACATTTCGAATGATTTAGCTTTAGTCATTAGAAGACGCATTAAGAAGACTGATATTCAGTAAACAATCGGAGGAGTTGCTTCTACGGCAGTTCTCAAAAGGTCAAAGAAAGCATGTACACTTTGGGAGAGCGCACCATATCACGGGACAGGTTCAAGGCGCGCCTGCATCATGTGCTTTAACGCATTCTACTGTGCTTGGACCATGACCTTGCGAGAACTTTCTCTTCTATACATAGGGTATGAAAAGAAGCGCGAACAGCACATAGCGCTGTTTTGATCGCGCTAAGACCTTGGCGCCAATAAAAAGACGCCGAATAGACTCTCGATTGTATCATGGGTGGCTGCATTGGCGTTTTATAACCATCCAGGCTAGAGCCGCTTGCAAGCAAAACGAATGCTAAACAGCAATACGTGTAGATGCCACACTGTTAGCGTCTCTTATTGTCAAAGTGCGTTCTATTAACGCTAGTCAAGTCAATTGCTCTGCACATGTGGTTGAAGAGTGAGCTGGGAGTTGGCTAAGACCAGATTGGAGCACGTGATATACAGAATCTGCTTTGCAAGACGTGTTCTTGATAGAGTGACTCATCATACCGAGCGAGGGGGCTGCAGCATTCAATGCAACCTCGTCTCCTTGTTGGGCTGGTTCGTAAGCAACCAAGTGTTCCAGTAGATTCAAAAGTGAAAACGAAGCGATGAGCCTTCAATGCCGCCTTTCTGGGAGTAAAGTGGCAAGTAAACCACCCTTGTAATGCAACATCCCCTGTTCTCGGCTGCCAATCATCCTGAAATACCTGCGCCATAACCCTGTTCTTTTAACAGTGATGAAACGGGTCTGACGGAGTACAGTTATAGGGCAAACTTGACAACACCATGCTCCCCACTCCACCCTCGTGTGCACGCGTACAGTTGCATTAAAATATCTGTCAGCTTCAGCAAATCATATATCTTCATGTACAATTTAGTATGCAAGAGCCAGCAAGTTCTCTTCAAGCTTTCCGTTTTAGCACTGTTTTTTTTTTTGTTCAATTGACGTGATGTAAGAAGATGTTGGCGCCGGCTTCTCTTTATTTCTGAGAGGTGTCTGATAACAGAGCTGCCACAGGTTCCAGGTCTCCAAGCTCAGGAAGTCCACGGGACATACAAAATAGAATTTAGTATAACAGGAAAAGATATTTTAAAACAACGTACTCGGCAATCACATATATGTGCACATACGATGATAACAAATTGAAGAGCACCCGATGCATGCTGTCAACAGTCGCATCATTGTTACGTTACTTTAGAAGTCGTATAATTTTCAACATTATAGTCAACAGTCACATAAATGGGCGTTGTCATGTTAAAGAAAAAAAAACTAAATGCATTATTACCCACCAAAAATGCCACCGTCTTCATTAAAACGTTCAAATGCGTTTACTTCACACCTTTGTACACCTCTCGTTGGTCGCAGTACCAAAAGCTTCCTTAATATGAACACTCTACAGTCTGAAACCGTTAAGAATGATCTAAGTCGGCGTCTTGTTGTTTCGTGTAATGCACAAGTAATTAAGAAAATGTGGGCAATCTAGATTAAGGTGATGTATGTCTTCATCTACAAATCCGCAACCGTATTCAAAAGTGCCAGTGTGTCCAAGTTTGTGTAAAAAACTTTTGGTGTGTGAGTGCCTGATCTTAATTGATCAATAAGGGTTACCACACTTCTGTCTCAAGACAACGGAATTTCAAGTTGAATTAGTGGATCTACATGATATAAATGAAGGCTTTTGCAGTTTTGGTTAAACAAAGTATTTTTACATATACCGAAAGATTTCGGCTTTAAAATTGGCGCAATTATTTTTTATATTGTTATAGAATAAAACTGTCCATTTGTTTAATTTTTAACATGGAATGTTTCCTTCCCGCGTCAACCAAGACTTCTCTGACGTATTTCCGTCACGTCAATGGCGTCGAAAAGACAGGTATGATAAAAAATTGTTCTGTTAACGGGGGTCAAATCCACGACCTTTCGGTCTACGGCGACAGGGGCTGGGGCGCTACCTACTGCGTCATGGCCGCGTGCTGTGGAAGTGTTCTATTTTTTATATATATTCCCTCGCATTGTCAAGCAGTGTTTTTACTGGTTATGTTATCGCAATGAAAATTCAGAACCGGTTGCCCATCGAACACTGTTTCAAATCATCTGCTTACCACGTTCGCTGCAGGTGGTTCCGGAGCTTCGGAGCGTGGAAGTGGCATGCCGCTTCCAAGGGATCTTCCTGGCAATGGCTGCGGTGTGCGGCCTGGCCGCTTATTGCCACCGCTCCTCCAGGCTTCATGCGCTCGTCGGCGCATGCGCCGTGCTCTCCGTGGTGGCCGCCTGTCTGACAGCCGTGCTCTTTGCCTACAAGCTACTCCTGCTCCTGCAGCTTATTGAGGCACCAGGTTCGCGGTTCAGTCGTTGTCTTATTAAACGACCCAATGTTCTGGCAGAGAAGATTAGGTGTCGAGCTGCTATGCTCAATGATGGGGGTTTATGTTTTTTTATTTATTTAGGAATACTGCAGGCCTTCAAAAGGCCCAGGCAGGAGGGGAAAAGTACAAACGAACAGTGAAACGTTTTCAGGTATCACAGATGGTATATTGACAACAAAACGAATCTACCAACAAAGAAACAAGCACTGAAAAATGTGGAACAATGAAATAGAATATACAGAATGAAAGGATCATGAATACTTAACTATCTAATCAATGAACAAGGGTACCTGTGCAAGGCTAGGTTTAAGATCTAATGGATGCGATAGAATCGGTGTTGCTGAGTGCACTAAGAGGAAGGGTGTTCCAGTCTGCTACTGTTTGCGGGAAAAAGGAATACTTAAATATCTTGATTTTGGCATTGTAAGGCGTTAATGCGGCAAGTTCGGTTCCAAGTCACGGCTGCCAAATTTTCGAGGGGGTGAATTGCAAAAAAAACCTTTTATCTTGGACTTAGTTGCGCGGCAAAGAACCCCAGGTGGCGAAAATTCGCGGTCCTGATTTAAGTTAGCAGTTCTGTTGGATACATATGATATAGGAGCCTAATTTAACTTAAACGAGAGGTGAATGAACTGTCCCGACAGTCGATGAAGATAGTTTAAGGAGATCATTGCTAGAGCAGACAGTTCTGGAAGAGAAATCAGTCATTTTTTTAGAAATGGTAGTGGGAACGGGGGAGCAAGTTTGTAGGGGCGGGGAGCTAGCTTGGGACCCAGAGGGCTGCAACACTGGTAGTTAAGTCGCCAGCCTGGTCTGTATCTCATGTAAGCAGTTGGGATTGTTGTAGGACCTAGCTGAGGTGATCTCCACAACCTGCTTCCTCATACATGGCGTCGGATATAAGCACCGGCAGTGCGAACAAAGACAGTTAACCAAATTAATATACCAGAGAACATTAGCACCGAGGTTTATGTGCCACTACAAGGGGCCCAAGTCGAGGATAGTGGTCCCTCCTGATTTTTCTGTCATGTAGGTTTCTTCGGTTTCTCGGTATGGTCCAGTAGACGATAATTTATCCCTTTCATGCACCTCCGTACCATCACTGCAGTCACCAATTTAGTTTGAGGTAAAAGCACTATGGTATATGTTCATTTTGAAGAATCGGGTACGTGAAAGGTACCGTGACCATAGGACAATATTTCCCAGTCGCGTTCAATTGAGCCATTCTTTGATTCGTCTTTTTAGCGTTGTCACTGTTGCAGGGTCATTCGTAATAGCGAAGCCATGTGAGGTGTCCGTAACCAATGCTCCATCGTAAAACAACTATCATCATGATTCTGCACGCACTCTTTTATTATCATTACCGGGAAGCCGTTCGAGCTATCGGCAGCTTGTGCGCCATCAGTCACAGCTCTTCAGGTACCTATGCACCAATAGAATTGTTCAAAACCACTACCCTGTACAACTGGGGGAGTGTTAAAAAAAAGTAGTTGGCTTGGCGAAGTGTATAACGTAAAATACTTGAAAGAGTGAGATAGAAAGAGGAGACAGAGAAAACGGAGAGAAAGACAAAGAAAAAAAGAAAGATGGCGACAGAAATGAGGGTAGCAGAAAATGGGAGATAAATAAACGAGGTAAATAATTACAAAAAGACAGAAAGCAATAAGCAGAAACTGACACAAAAAATACAAAAACAAAGCAAAGAAGCAAGAGAAAGAAAAAGAGAGAAACTCGGAAAGCCAGACAAAGCAGGAGAAAAAAAAAGACAAGACAGGAAGAGGAAGCGATGAACAGAAAGCGAGAGACAGAAATGGAAGAAACAAGAAGTATAAGAACATACAAAAAGAAATAAAAGGAGGAGAGAGAAAGAAAAAGAGAAAAGTAAAAGTAAAAAAGGCAGGCAAACCAGCTATGTTTTTCCGTATTGCCTGTCACCTCTAGTGCGAAGCTTTCATATTATTGTTACACGACATCGGAAACGAGAAACATCAGACAGGTGATTAAAACGATGATTGCGATCGCATTCGCGTTGTTATTCCGCCATCTTGGCTGCAGCTGTCTCCGATTCACCTTGTATATTTTGTAAACATATTTCTTTCATTCATACTCTCACCCCCATGACATTTGCTGGAAGTGATCGATATACATATGGTAGTTTTGGGACGTTAAACCTCACAGTTATTAATATTATGACGACTCGGTTGTAACGAGGTTGAATGGCCGTGAGCTCGGGAACGAACAAACGCAACGGACCCGAAGATGAAGCGCACGTTCAAAGACGATGATGATTGTCAGCCAAAACAGGTGATGATGACTGACTGCTGTTCGGATGAGGATGAAGCGCATAATAGATGGCTACAATATTGTTATCGACTTCTCTTACTATAGCTTTGACTTCTCTTACTATAGCCTTCTGCACTACGTGCGGGATCAGGGAATGTTGAAGCTTTCGCCACCTCACGTTGTTTCCAAGTGATTCAAAGTTCGGCGCAAACTTGATTAGTTAAGAATTAGCGTAACGTCTGGCTATGCGATGTTATAGGGATGTTATAACTATGTCACAACATTTTGTGACCTGTGATGTCCTCTTCACGTCTTATGGGGACTATATCAAGTAACAATTTTTTCGCATCACTCGTGCCATGAATACCAACGGTCACTTGCGCGTCTCATGAGGCATTCATTTATTCATTCATTCATTCATTCATTCATTCATTCATACAGTCAGTCATTCATTCATTATTATTTTCTCAAAAGCCCACGCGAGGATGTTGCATAAGGGGTGGGTTAGCACACGATTAGTGGTATTGTCACAATGATCAAATTGGAGATACATCTGAAATACTATGCAAGAATCTTGATAAGCTAGTGATTGTGGTGATATTCTGCGAAAGGCTGTTCTAGTGCTTTGTGGCTCTGGGAAAAAAAACGAAGCAAAAATGTCTTAGTGTGGACATGTGGGCGAAAAACTTGAAACGTGAGCTTGAGGGATAACGTAAGGAGAGCGATTAAGTGGTGAGTGAAAAATCTTGTGAAATAATGAGAGCATCACAATGTGTAGGGGACAAGATAAAGTTGATAAGTTACACTCGGCTTTGAGGAATGTAACTGATGTCGTATCAATACGAAGCATGAATGAGTGTAGCCACACGACATTGAGTGGTTTCAAGAAAATTTGTAAGACCAACTTCGGGCTGGTTTCAGATGAGAAATACTGATATTAACTTTCACCTGACTAACCATGTATAAACAATTAGTTCTACATGACTCGGAGCGCTGTGTAAATGTCGTTTCAAGAAGCCCAGGATTCTGTTAGACGTTTATGTAATTTCTGTAACTACAAGTGTTCCACTACGAGTTTTAAGATAAGATGACTCCAAGGTATAAGCGATTACTGATTCGACAGCGACGTTAGCTATTTCGAAGTTTTTAGCCTTAAAAATCCAATTTTCGTATTCTCCCCGTAATGATGCATGCCGAAAAAAAAAACACTTCTAAATAAAACTGAAGTGCAAGATAATACCAACCACCAGACATTTCTTGGCCTGGCGATGTGCTTACCGTAGGGAGACGGTACGAATGACGTACCAAAAATACACCGAATACAATGTGTAACAGAACAAGCGCAATATTGCACTGTGTCCGGTACATTTTAACACTGTGTACATAGCCATCTGTATTTGGTATCGCCAACCGTAAGAGCATCACTAAGCCAACATGAGCCAACTAGCCCCTTTCGTCGGATTGCTAACTTTTCTCGAAATTTTGACGTTCTTGGCAACTTGTGGTCTAATAGGCACCCTGTGACAGTGCAGCGCATAGCTTACATGGAAGGGCTATGACTGGACTGAAATTACAGTGTTAAAAAGAATACCCATGATGACGAAACGAAACAAGCGATGGCGCCGTTTTAGGGGCAAGGCATTTTTATATACGTGTTGCAGTTCAGGAGTTCCTCCTAGGGGGTAAGAAGGGTGAATGGCCAAGGAGTGTTGATCGATGAAGAAAACAAACAGCGCGCCCGCTTTCTGAGAGCCCACTCGAGAACGCTGGCGTTAGAACCCGGAAATGAATGCTACATTCTCTCCCCAGTTTACTTCTCGGAACACATGGCCCCACAGAACGAGGAAAGAATTTCATGTGTGCACTTGTTTAGTGAACAGGAGGATGAATTCCTGTTCGCCGGCTTCGAGCAAAGGGTTCTGTGCACGTAAAGAAAAAGAAAAAGAAAGAAAGAAGGAAAGAGAAAAAGAACAAAGAAAGAAAGAAAGAAATAAAGGAGAAAAAATAGAAAGAAAGAAAGAAAGAAAGAAAGAAAGAAAGAAAGAAAGAAAGAAAGAAAGAAAGAAAGAAAGAAAGAAAGAAAGAAAGAAAGAAAGAAAGAAAGAAAGAAAGAAAAATTCCTTTCGTTTCAGGATTCGGCTTTTCTGCGATGCAGTTCGCGCAACCAATAAGAGACTTCGAAAAGTGTGTTCAAGCGCAGTTTGTTTGTGCTATAACGCGGAAAGTGTACACCGATGAGCGCCGGAAGGATTCTGTTTCGGCGGGTGCAAATCCGCATGGCACCACAGCGGTGAGGAGGCGAGTGCAGGGGACACATTGGAGGGGGCCGAATAAGCAACGTTGCGTGGCGTTCCGGCTTTGGCAGAGAGTGTGGAGGGGTGCTCTCTCTTGGACCTCCCACCCATGACCATGTGTTGGCGAAAATTTCTTGGTGTAAACACCCAAGTTTGCACAGCTGTAGCACATTCTCTCCAGTTAAACCAGACTGGGACCGCCAGTGGATGGATGAATGCGCAGCGCAGGGAAGTGCCCATGCAGGATGTAAACCAAATGCATTTCTGGGCGGCCGGACTCGCACCTCTGTGGTCGGATGCGATAGTGCATTTTCGCTGTATGCGTTCATGACGACGGTGAGGCCGTCGGTGATTAAGTGGCTTCATTGCCCAGTGCTACTTCATGTCCCGATAATATTTTTTTCCTATATCTAGCGTTTAACGTGTCAAAACCATGATGTTACAATGAGCACGCCGTATAAAACCTGCTGAAGTTGCACAACCACACATTATTTACCGCGCACTGACATCGCAATGAGGACGCCAGGGCCAGGCTCAAAACCGTGACTGTGTAGTCGAGCACATGTGTCCCAGGAGATGGGTATGTCGCGGAAGACCACTTTCCTCTTGAATACACCGCGGTATGTTCTGCGAATAATAAATGGTGGGCGCACGAGCGCTTTTTGTGAAGGTCATGAGAGTATAACATCCACAAAAACTGTCATAATTAGATTTCCGTGTTTACTGGAATGTAACGTGAACCCGCCACGGTTGTCTAGCGGCCTAGGTAGTCGGGTGTAGTTAACAGGTCGTGGGAACAAATCCTGGCCGAGGCGACTGCATTTACAATGGAGATGAAAATATTTGAGGCCCGTGTGCTCAGATTTCGGTGGACGTTAAAGAATCCAGAGTGATCAAAATTTCCCAGTCCTGCTTGTCTCATAACCATATGGTGGTTTTAGGACATCAAACCAGAACAATTATATTGTTATTATCAAATAGAACGTGAAATTTCTTTCCGTCCTGGCTTCTTTCCTTCAGTTCTGACTTCCATTTTCATTCCCGACATCATTTTTGAGCCCTGACTTGTGTCCGTGTTTGCGTGCCCAACCTTTTCAAAAATATACGTAAATCTAGTTCAACTCTCCCTTAACTGCAGAATTGAACATTTTTTCTCCAAACATCTGAGAAATGCGAAACGGAAGCCCCGGTAATTTGAAAGATTCGCTGTCGCACGTCGTGGAGAAAAGTTAAGTGTCTACATAGGGCCTCATAGGAAGAGAATCAGACGGCAGAAACACTGTCGCACCAGCGTCAACATATTAGCACGAAAAAGAAAAGTGAGACTTTCTCCACACTTTTGTTTTTAAAAAACCTGCCCCAGAGGCATAGTAATGGTGGTGTCAAAAATACACATGCCAATTTGGTTTATATATGAAGTGGTAAGTGGTATATCTGTGGTAAGGTCATTTGTATCGAGTGATCAAGGTTGGCTGGTGGGCAAGGCCTAGGGCCCACTGTACGGAGGGGGCGAAGACGGATTGCCTGCAAGCTGTGCAAGTCAACTGGGGACAGTCACATCGTTGATCGAGGTGTTACACAATGGGCCTTGGTGATAGTGCACCCAAAAGGTAGACAAAGATAAGTAAGCGCACTTGGTTTTCGTATAATAGATTTACCCCACAAAGGTAACAAGAAGGGTGACTCAGTGTATGGTTTTCCAGAATAAGTAAAAAAAAAACTTCCGCTTTTCTTCATCTCTGAAGAAGCACCAAATGAAATGGCATCCACAGAGCACGCATTCAGAACTTCAAGCAGAGCTGGAAATAAGCTTGCCCATATGTTTCACCTGACAAGATTGCTTACGTGGTGCCATCTTAAGATTGCTCAGGATAGCAGTGGGACTCACATAGAACTTTGCAACTATTTTCAAATAATTCTGGTGCCCTTATAGATATGTGCAAACGAATGCTGATGATGATTTGTGGGGCTTGACTTCCCAAAACCAACATATGATTATGAGAGACACCGTAGTGGAGGTCTCCGGAAATTTTGACCACCTGGGGTTCATTAACGTGCACCCAAATCTGAGTACACGGGCCTACAACGTTTCCGGCTCCATCGGAAATGCAGCCGCCACAGCCGGGATTTGATCCCGTGACCTGCGGGTAAGCAGCCGAGTACCTTAGCCACTAGACCACCGTGGCGGGGCATGCAAACGTATGCAATACATGTATTTTACTTTTACAGGAAACTGTATATGGCTGCAGGCAAAAGCAAACATTACCTGTTCAATGGCTCAATGTCTCGCAGCTCCTGTTTGCCCCGGAAATGGGGTAAATCACACTACGCGTCATTGCTCCTCTAAAAATGAACAAGGGCACACAGGGCTGGTGCACACCAGCTCAAATTACCCCAGTAATAAACAATTTAGGGGCAGGAGGGCATTGGTTGTCTCTTCACTCGTGAAAATATCGCAGAATGATTGGGAGGGGACATGCAGCCACCTTCCAGTACACGCTTGTCCTTCCAGCTCTGGCCCGTATAAAAAGTTGAGGGGCGCAATAGCTGTACGTTGAGAGTAGTGCTTTTCCTCTTGTCTTCTTGCCTATGGTATGGTTTTGCATTAAAAGTGAGCACTACGGACGTCTTTCAGTGCATCGACCTCGTTTCTAAAAAAAAAGCTCCACGATATTTTTTCCGATAAGTAGCTTTAGTAGGCTACAGCTTTTCTTGAAGTGAACTGGTATAAAGGCTTCGTTTTTTGTTGTTTAACCCTGCCTCCCCCTCGTACCATTGGTACAGCTACATCCGAGGTGACCCTGGAGAACCTCTCAGCCGTGCTGCTGATCACTCTCCTGTCGGCTGACGTCATCGCACTGTTCGCCACCCTGGCTGCCACGGTGTGCTGCGTGGTGTTCGTGTCTCGCACTCGGCGCATGCGCTGTCTCACCGAGTACGAGGAGGCCGACGGTCGGAAGGAGTACGCGCCCGGTCTGCCGCCGCGAAGACCTCGAGGGGAACAGGACGTGCCCATGCTGACGGCAGCGCGGTACCACACTACGGAACGGTGGGCGCCTTCTTCGTCTGTTTATTACTTAGACTTTGTTAATAAACACCCTTTTTGTCAACTCAAGATTGATCTAAACAATACCACTAATTTAAAAGCTAGTGGGTGGTTAAATATAAAGTAGTTATAGAAGCTATTGCTGGCGAATGAATGGCAAAACATTGTTCATTTCGAAGAGTGAAGATTGATCGAACTGTTCGACGAGAATTGCTCACTGAGCTTAGCCCAATGAGCAACTCTCGTCGAATCAAACTTTTTCTACACCACCAATAGCGAAGGCTTCACCCCAATAAGCTCTGCAAAACTCTGCTAAAGTACAGAGGCATTGTTTTTTCACCGTTATTACTACGGTAAAGTTTTGTAAACGGGTATCCATTTCAGCCATGCATTACCATAAACAAGCTATTGTTCCATCACATACTTTCTTTCTAAACATTGTTTGATAGTTTTCTAAAATTCGGGATATATCTATTTCGTGGTGTGACCTCAGAACGTCGTCCACTATTGGAGCAAAATGGCAGCTTCACAAGTTTCCTTTGTTAGATTTCTTGCTTTGTTGTTTTGTGTTCTCAATCTGCCTCTTGCAGTATTTTTTCCCAACATTAGAACAGGACCGCGTTCATATACAGAGTAGCAAGCCATCGGTATACAGACGCCAGCAAGAACCTCCTTTTCTAATAAAGAGTCATTCTCTACCTCTCATGTTGAGTGCCTCTTCGATGTTTTTTTATACATTGGAAGCAATGTCATTGTGAAGTTGGCTTTTAGTGTAGTTTTTGCTACTTCTTTATAACTGAACCTATGTTCTCTCAATTTCGTTAGTTTATTGACTTGCATAATGTACAGCAGGTATTTGTTACGCTTTATTTTATTGGTTCGCTTAACTTGGCTAACACATATATCAGAAAGAAGTTGACGATAGATAAACAGAACATCACCGCCCTAGAACACCGACATATGGTGAGCCAGGGAAGCTTACACTTGCGTCCCTGGCGCATAGCACAAGCTGGTATCTATCTAACTGCCTTCTCCTGTAGTTTTCTTTTAGGGGCGAAGCTCCTTAAGGCTGCACTCGGTCCTCCGTCGTCGTAGTACGTAAGATGTCTTATGGTTTGACTTGCAAGGTGGTGCCGGTGGGAGATTTCTCCTGTGCGTTGTTGAACAATAAAAAATTCGCAGCGTGCGCGTTAACTAAAAGCCGGATTCTCATGTGTCTCATTCCTCATTAGCAGCCATTGGCATGTCCATTGAGCGTTATTTGACAAGAAAGGGTTGCTACGTTATACTCGCTGGGCGTAACCTCCTTGGTCTTAGAAAGGTTTAGCGAACGTTCGGCCACAGTGCCATGAATACAGTGAACCAGTATATACCGTGGACTTGAGGTGGTTAAAGGTGGGAAGTAGACACGAAGCGCAAGCCGTGAAAAAGTGTGCATGTGCCACCTCTCGTTTAGTACTCTAGATGGACTAAACGTTTAGTCCTCTGGATAGACATCCAGCGGATGTTTGCGGGATGGCGGTGCTTCTATATGCAGAATTTATGATGAAAAGATGCGAGATGGTGGTACTTGGAGTGTTGAATAGGTGGAAGAATGGACACACAGACAAATGCATGGACGGATGCATGGATGGCTGCACGGATGGATGGACGCATGGATGGACCCAGGGGCGGATGCATTGACGAACGTAGGGACGGACACGCGGATGGACGTGCGGACGCACGAGCAGACGCACGTACGGACGGGTGGATGGACGCATGGACGGTCACACAGACGGACGCATGGATGGACGGAAGCAAGAACGAATGGACGGACGGATGCTTCACCCCACTCTCCATCATTCACCCCGTGGATATATGCTGCCATTTTTGTTTACTTCTTTGTCACCACATTTAAGAGACGTGTCCTTCAAGCTTGCCACTTCGTGGCTTAACTTGGAGTATATTGCAAGACTTTACAGCTAGTGATTCATGCTATGGCGTCTTTCACTTCTAGCTGTATACGCTGACAAAACCTGAAATTATACTACATCCTTCGAGGTAGCATATGCATTCCTTCTTCATTTTAGTTACTGGGCACCCACGCACCACGTAATTTTCCAGCTGCTATAGTCATATGCACCTTTGTTGCAATACAAAGCATGTTTCATCATTTTGTAGTTGTTGGACTAACTTGCCAATGCTGGCTGTGACTACGCAGGGAGCCTGTGTACAGCTTGCCGAACAAAAAGAGTGCCTACAGGGACGAGCCACGTCTCGTGATGGCCCCCGACGACGCGCCAGTGCTGCACCTGGGCAGGCAGCCGCCGGGTACCGTCTACGTGCTGCCCCCTGGCAGCCTCGTCATGATCGACTCGCGCTGAAGATAGCAGCCTTCTCGAAGATTATCCATCTGTGTACGCTTCACTTTCGAACATAACACGAGGTTTGGATTTAGGAGTGGTCAGCAACCCGACTGGCGAAAGTTTTCAGAAGGGTTTCAACTTGGGCTTGTTGTTCCATCTTGATGGGGACTGATGCGGACAAGAGACGGAAACCACAGAAAGGAACACAGATAAAAAGACGAAGCGCGAACAACAGTTTATTACTTACACCTTATTTATGCCAACGGTGTTAACCTAAACAAACATGATGCTGACGTACATGTGTCTTACCAATATATGCAATTTCGTTGGTTGAAAACGACAAAGATGCTGATGCATTTCTCTTTAAGACATGAGATTCTGTGAGCTTGAATTATTATACGGTTGTTTCACTGCTGTCCTTTGCAATTACGGTGCAACATTAAAATTCAGGTCCGCAACCTCTTACTAGCCACTAACGCAGTGAATTGGCGCCTGTTGGTACCTCCCGTCAAAGGATGATATATAGTCGTATGATGGTGAGGAGGAGAAAGGTCGCGTTACAGAAAGGGGCATTATTCGCGTCCTTGCTCTTGTCCTCATGCCCTCGCGTTTTTCGTTACCCTCTACTACGAAGCAGGTGCAATTTTTTTTTGGAAACTGGTACCTGGACCATAGTTATAGCACGAGAACAAAACGACGACACAGAGACAAGAAGGACACGAAGAACACATGTCCTTCTTGTCTCTGTATCGTCGCTTTGTTCTCGCGCTATAACTATCGTCATGCCATACCAGCTAGCCCAAGCTGCCACACTTCTATGGTACCTGGAGTTTCAAGCTGGTATTGCGAATGTTTGCTACTAGCTTATTTTCTGAAGCACGAGTTCGAAGTTCGCGGGGGTCCTCGGGAAAGGAAGATTTTCATTTCGAGCTCTTACGGAATACTACCGTCACATTCATAGTGACGCGATACTTCTCCAATGTATCTTGAGCATTTCGTCTTCGCAGAACCGGATCAAGTTCAGACAAGAAAACAAGTTCCCGATGACAAGGCGAACATGCTTGATGAAAAAGAATGATTTTGATGCGACACGGTAAATGTTAGGTACCAGCATACGGCGCGGGGGAAATGGTACGCACAAAATGGGAACTATCACGTGTTTGCGGCTTTTCATTACGACATCCATCCGTTGTGTTACGAGCACGCGATCATTATAGTATTAAAGTACTATAGTATTATTTTATAATATATTATAATATTATAATATATTATTTAATATATTTTTAGTTACTTGAATACGTTCAAGAAGATGTCACAACAGAGACCAATATATATGAGCTCTTTCCCGCCCACGCTCACGTTATTTGACAACGCCTAATTATTCCCTCACAAGTAAATCACGAACTAATGGCGTGGTTGGTCATTGGTAACATTCTGGCGCGCCATCCACTTCTATTTTCCTCAACATGAAACGAGTACCTAGTGCGTAGAATGTTCGCTCTTAGGTTTTACAAGAGCAAGAAGGCTGACAAGGAATGTGTGAGTGCTTAATAGATTACGTTATATGGTGCTTTACTCCCGCCATTGATTTCCATATCTGTCTTCAAGGAGCAGCAAGCAAATAAGACGCGATGCCTGTGTCGACATGGGCGAATGTAAATCCCGTGTGCATTACCAATGGAGAATGCATACTCTAGATGGTTTGAGTTGTAAGCCATGTTATATGAGACGTCCAAATATCACCCCTTCCCACCCGTTTCATGCTGTACGTTTCCGCGTCTTAACATAGAAAATGCGGCAGGAGTGAATGCTTCCAAGCACTGAAGGATACTGAGTATTCACGCTTTGATCTTCTTTTGATGCATCTCCGAATCAGTCAACCTCAAAATGGCTTTTTATTCAGGCATAAAAAACGGCATAATTGCAATGCTCCAATGCAAGGCTTCAATTTGGCGAGAAGGCTAGCTCCAGGTAGGTACTCGTAGTGAGGTACTCGGGATTCATTTTCACTTCATTTTCTTAAAGTTCTCGTTAGAAATGATGATGAAGTAATCGTTGTGATCATCACCGTATTATGGATCTCGAGGGGGGTTGGGTAAAAAAAAATTGTTAAATGAACACTTTGCGTGAAGGCGCGTTGTAAGGTGCTTACTCCCAATGGCGGTGACGGAAGCAACCGCTTCTGTCACCACCAATGAATTTTCGCGGACTATTGTGAACAGGCGCAGCATTAAAACAAGCAATATTTCTCATAGGTCAAATTCCGGCGCCAAATGACAGTGCGGTGGTGCTAAGGCAATCGATGGCTAGCCTCACCAACAACGCAGACATCTGTAGAGTCTTTACTGTCATTGAAATATTCATTACCGAGTGCTATTTGCTCAATTACTAGGGAGTTGGCGTTCGTTGCGGTCTCCCGCTATTTTCGTCACTTAGTGGAAGCCCGCAAAGGGTTAGAGTACGATGTATGCGCTGTTGCGGCAAACACAAACTCAAAGCTTTGCGTGCACTATACACTGTCAACTACCTTTGTGCTGCAGCATGCCTCAAGATGGTATAGATGCTCAGCTTAAGATCCGAGATCCCCAAGCCGAAACTCTTGAATGTGTTATCCCAGGCGAAAAATGAACGATAGCGTCGCCACCATTGGCTCCAACGCTAATGATGCACATAATCATTTCACTATGCTGACTTCACCCTTACGATACTAAATTTAGGGACGTGATCGTGGTGTCACTACGATGTTACCTAATGTTACGACATGCTATCAAATGACACCTTCGCGTGGTGAAAGGTGAGCCGATATGGAGGCACTGCTTAGCCGCGCGAGGTTCCGGAAGCTTTTGATGCCTTAGATCTCTGAGGGAATACAAAACCAAGTTGGGTTGAGAGAGTTAACAGACGGGACAAATACAATCAACTGAGAAAAAAAAACACATTCTACCTTCGTATGGCCTTAGGCAACATCTGTCTAGCCATATGCAAATTTTACAAAAAAAAAGTAGCTTCTGCCTTCGTGTGGCCTTAAACATCTATCTAGCCAAGTAGAAATTTCTTGGCGATACAAGAATTCCTTATCAATATTCTGTTCCACTCAGAATTTCGCGCTTCAAAATACCTTTCCCTGCTAGGTTGTTTTCCATATTACTGTATTCTTTCTTGCTACAAAAAAGAGTTCGTCAATTTTGTCCATACCACAGGCGACCGTTTCATTCTTCATCCTTAGTCTCAATTCAAAACTTTCCTTTTAGATGTGCCGCGACTTTCATGGCCTGTCTTCCGTAGTTGGCAAGAACCAAGAATTAAGCGAGAAGCAAGCATGAAATGCACAAGGGACCGCGTTACTTTGAGGTTGTCTCGGATGTCGTCACTTCCGTTTCGGACACGGGTAGCTTTTTCAAATCATACACGCGGCCCATTTATCCCTCAGCATCCGCCTCGTAGAATGGTACTCAATCGAGATGCCTGTAGGGCCGCGCCCCAGATCGCGTCTTTCAAAGCGACGGCGGGTACGAGCCCAACCGAAGCGGGTCAAACTATTTTCGGAGCTCCCGAGACCAGAAAGCTGGCGGAAGAGGCGAGGCGGCGTCGACGAAACAAGGTCACTGCAGTGTCGAGCCTGGGCTTTGGTGAAGGGGTCGACAATCCAAGTGGTTCACTGATAACATGATGAGAAAGGCGGTGCCAACGACACGGTCGAAGAGTGAGCTGTAGGGTCGACCCCAAAAACTGCGGCTCATACTCACACTGGGGCATTGGCAGACCATTAGTTTGAAGAGAATCTACTGAATCAAAGTTCAAATTTCACTAATTAGAAGAGAAGAACTCTAAATGAATAAAAGTTACTTATATCATAAAAACAGAAAGGATAGAACGTCCAAACGAGCGCTAACGTCTTTCGATGTTAAGGCGAAAGTGACACATGTATACAGTAAAACGTGAAAGTTAAGCAGCATACCACTCAAGAGACTAAAGCTTATGATAGTGTGGAAAAACATTAACATAATAAATTCGCTTGCGCACGTAGGTTTTAAGAAATTGCTTCGTTGCATGGATTTGCTCCTCTTTAAAAGACAAAATTTTACTGCGGTTAATATGGTTTTTTTTAATTATAAACAAACTAGAGGTCTTTTCCAAACTTCGGTATTGTCCCCACTTTTCATTTAATACTTTACTGAGCACGATTCCTGTACAACATGACGACAGGTGTGTGTGTACGCTGCAGACATCGCATTTTTCTCTGCAGCTGCAGATATACATTCACTGTATCAGAATGTACAGTTTCATGTGAACGCTGCGTACACGTGGTTGGATGACACTAACCTACCATTAACCGTCAGGAAAAGCGTATTCGTACTGGGCCCGCCAAGCGTTCCGGTACAGATATCGGTACTTTACAGGCATGACATCGTTTCGCAGTAGGAATCTGCTAAGTATTCAGGAGTGACATACCAAAATCTAAATTAGAGTCCGCATATTAAAAAAATTAAGGCAGCTAAAGGAGCACGGGTGGTAGTGATGCTTCATATACTCAGTAGTAGTCAATCTGGTCTACGTAGTAATCTGGTCATGATATATGACGCGTACGAGCGTATATTCGCCCGATATTAGAGTTTGGTTGCGTTTTGTTTTCTGGAGCACTCACCTTCAAGTTTAGACCATTGGTGCTTCTAGCACGCGAAGTATTACGGTTATGTCTTGGGCTGCCTCAATTTCTTGCAAATACTTTCTATAAAGAAGCGCGCCTGCCTTCTAGACTTGCAAGGTTCTAAATATTAACAATTTGTTCCTTTCTAAAGATATATGCATCCCCATAGAGGACGTTATGTCTTAATTATTGAGAACACGAAAACAGAGGAGGTCATGCTTTTATTATTGAAAACAGTCATGTTTTTATCAATGAGCTGATGGTATTTTTTAACCAACAGTGGTCTAGATCAAGGTGCCCACAAGTCACCGTCGTACAGAAGCTGTTGGAAACATTACAAGTAAGCCTTCATGAAGTGCTGGAACTAAAGAAACAAACGCAATACATGTTGCTTTTAATGTCCGGTCAGAGAGTGCTTGGATGTTTTGTGTTCGAAGCCAGAGCTGCGCTCTTCACTTCCCAGGCCGGCTTCACGAGTCAAGGCGAAGAATGCCGACTTGCGATTCCTCATGAGGTCTCCGGGTGCGCCTACCTCTTTTATCTCGCCAGAGCTCATGACGACAATCCTGCAGACGGCATGATCCACAAATATTTTTGTGGCACTTTTCCGATAGCGAAGCCGAGCGTGGTCATCAGAAACTCTTCTTCAGAAATATTACCACAGCGATAACAAAAATTGCAAGGGCTGTGTTGGAATTTCTGATGAAGCCAATTGAACATCTAGCAAAGGTTTTTCGCACATAAGTAATTATTTTTTTATGAAATACAACATTGTCAAGAAAAGATTATCAAAAGTAAAATAGTGCAGATCTTTTTTTAGCACATTTAATTGAGAAAAATCTTATAATTATATTAAAAAAATGTTGCATGGTTTACAAAAAAGTACGTGGTGGTGTGCGGTTTCAGACAGCGATTTGAGCTAGTTTTTGAACTAAGTAGTTTTTACGCAGGGAAACTCATATAAACAACGTTATGGGCATGTATTAGAAACGAATGATTGTCAGTTTTTCTATGTAAAAAACTGAAAATTCGCCATATTTACGGCGAGCCTCCAAACACCTCTTGTGCTTCAACACAAGACGGAACAAGTAAATTAGAAATAATTGCGCTTTTGCGCTGGACAATTGGCTGGGCTGAAGTGTGTATTGAGCTAGTTCGTAATTAGTATTACCGAGCAGTGTTCGTTTTGCAGCTGCAGCAATTTTGGACTAAACATAGACGATAAGTTGAAAATACATCGTAGCTTCGTTCCCGGTGTGCTGTTAGAAGTCGGCATTCGTGTCTTCAGCCTTTCGCCCCGATGCGAATGCGTAGGACGTTTCGAAATAAACAAAGTCGCAATTTCAATGCCATATAGCCAAGCAGCATACGCAATGCGATAGCATCAAGTTGAAGTGTTCGTCGAAGTAAACCTAGCGGTTGCTTCGATAAACGCTGCCGCAGCAGCTAGCGAAGTGACCTTTGCGCTGCATATTACTTCAATACAAACTTTGCAGGGCCGCACACCATGTATAAACCGAAGGCTGACACTAAGATATTGCGCGCGCCCACGCTCTGTCGGTGAAAGTACGGAGAAAGCGTCAGCAGCGCAAGTCCATGAAATATTAGACACCTGGGTGATGTGCTTCGTTTTGACTTTATGTATAACATCACGCCTAGGCAACCGTAAAAATGGTACTGAAACATATTCAATGCTGATATCAAAAGAAAACATGCACGATCGATATGCTCGTATTGTGTGTAACATGTTGCTGATAATAATCACTGCAAGATGCGTGAGCGCTCGATTGGACGAACTCGCTCAAGGCATGAGGGCGTTATTCTGCGCAACGGTAGGCCACGATGGCAGTAGAAAGCGTGCACTGCATGTGATGAGCACGTGGGTCAAAAGTGCGTGTGAGGCTTCTCTACATACGCGCTCACCAAGTGCTAATAACCAGCGGAGATTTGATGCCGATTTTCTTGGCAACTCTCCGAGTTTTGGAATATTTCTCCGAATGATGTCAGTGTTATGCTCGATATTAAAAAATTTAAGCTAAGCTGTATTAGAAAGAAAAAGAACTAGAACAGGTTGCACTACATCGTGCCAAGGTCGGGTATATATATAAATATATATATATATATATATATCTTCGCTTGCTGTCTCTCTGTTTAGTATTCAGGAGTGACGTATAAAAGCTAAATTAGAGTCCGCATATAAAAAAAATACGGCAGCTAAATAAGCACGGGTGGTAGGAATGCTTCATAGACTCAGACTTCGCTTTATTCTCTTTATCTCTGTTTCTCTGTCCTTCCAACTTCTGCTCTTCTTCCCTTTCTCTCTCTTTTTCACTCTGTGTAGTCGTTCTTTCACCTCCCATTGTTTTTACTGCTCGTACGTTACAGCTTTGCTGTAAATACTCCATAGAACGAACGAGCCTCAGAAATCGGGGAAGCCACACTATTTGCTGCTCTGGTTCACTAAACGTAACAAGCAAAGGTACACATGAAAAGCAAACACCATTTAATGTTAGGAAGTACCAGCTACTGTTTTTAATCATCTGCACAAGATATAGTCATTGAAGGCATGCTGGCTAAGGACGAAAAAGGTGGCGGACGTCGACTGTCACTGCTCTGGTGTAAAAATGACTGCATATTTCAAGTTGGGACATCAAACATGCATAAGCTACGACAGTTACTCAGGATATAGGACACACAAAGCTGTGAAAGTTGCATTAAAATATTTTCTAACACAGTCGTATCTAAAGCAGGGTCCCCGTTAATCTTCCATGCAATTGTGCCAGAGACCTACGCCAAATGTCGACTTCATTATGGGTATGCAAACTTACTTCGAGCAACTGCGGTTCATAATTAGAGTGCGTGAGACTTGAAATTATGAACAAAGTTTGACATTTTAACTCATTTCCTGTTTCATTTGGTTGAATGCGACTCAAGTAGAACAGCCAACTGGGGGAAAAAAAAGTGGAACTTCTCCTGAATTAGACGCAAAGTAATAGCAATAGTATGACAAATTGTAAGAAATTACATACTATAAACAGGGGATTTTCTTTTTCTTTCTCTTCTTGCTTAGATTCACGCAATAAACACTCTTGATACTAGAATCGATATTTTTATTCAAAGGGAAGCGAGTGCTTATGAGGGCAGAAAGGTGTCAGCTTGCCTGTCGGCGTCCAGGATCGTCTGTAGCCGATGGGCCACGGTGAGAACGGTGCAGTTGGCAAAGTCACGGCGGATGGTCTGTTGGATGAGGACATCCGTATCCGGGTCCACCGAAGCCGTGGCTTCGTCTAGCACCAGCAGCTTGGTGTTACGCAGCAGGGCACGAGCCAAGCAGATAAGCTGGTGCTGACCAATGCTGTATAACAACACACACGACTGTCTTAGCTTTAACAGGCGGAGGAAGCTGCGATAAGTGCAGCGCGCTGAAGAAACAAGAAACAGTATTTGTTGAGAGGTAAACACTTATCTCAAGCTAAACTCTAGATATTTTTTTACAAACGTGATGACAATACAAGGCTTGATCTCGCAGACACCACGCATGAAGCGCTTATAATAAATTCTGCCTTACTGCAAGTTTATAACAAACTATTCTATGTGGTTTTACGCAATAATATTTCGGGTTTCACATGTGAGCTCTTTTCATTTTATGGGCGCAGATTGCTTAACTTCGTCCCACAGAAATCGGCAAAAACTACGCAGCTCACTCAGACTCACGCATTAAATATATTTTGTGCACTGGGCTCCCTCGAACACAAGCTCACGAAATTTTTTTGCAAGCGTATTTACCTAAACTCACGCTCGCCAAAATATTACTTACCCAGACTCGCTCAGACTCATGGCTGTATCTGAGACTATAAGGGAGTCCGAATGAGTTGACACGAGTGTGTTAGCCTAGAATAAGCTTGTTTGACCGTAGTTTCAATGGTCCTAAATCATCGAAATCTCACGTAATCGGTAATCTTCTTGGCGCCATTTGGTATAGTACCTTGGAATAAGAGTTATGAGTGATTGCAAACGAGTAAAGACATTTTTTTTTGAAAGAGTGACGATGTTTTTTTCTAAAACCTCCCCAAAAGTCTTGGTAGTGGGGTGGTCAACTCACCATTCTACGGAACTCGCGCCTCGAAATAGTGTATGAACAATACTGCTTTGAATCACGTGTACGTAGGCGTGAGTGAAAACGCGAATCTAGGTAAAACTCATAGCAACGCTGAAGCTGAGTACGTTGTAATACGTTCTGCCCTTAATACATGAAGCCATCTGCTGCGTTTCCAATTCCTTCGTTTCCATACCGTTGCCGCTGCTGACAACCGGTCATTTGGCCCACGCATTACGCGACCAACAAATCGCCATTTTGCTTGTGATTGTGATTATATACACAATCAAGACGCGTTTTTGCCATTGTCGTGATTTGACAAGTGCAAATAATAATGGCTTGCTCGTCGTATGTTATATGCGAGAACGAAGGATGGTTCCATCGAGCGAAGGTGCGTGAAGAGTTGCCGAGTGTTGCGGGCGGAGTTGCTCGAGCAGCAGTTTGTTTAAAAGGGCGCAGTTCCCACTCATACGCGTTGGGCTCTTGACACGTCTCGTGGAGGCGACAAAAATCAGGAAAACCCCTTCGCGTCCTGTTTCAGCCCTACTCTTTCACGCTGGCGCTTCGTAGAGCTACGTGACGTCGGATCTTGAAAGAGTGGGCTTCCGGCCTTAATTGTTTTGTATATCCTTCCAATTAGTCGTTATTGTATGGATTGCTTCGCGCAAGAAGCAAGGCTAACTTTTTTTTTCATCTTGACTATATTAGCAGCTACCAGTTTTTTTTCTAATCAGCTCTGTATTTTCTCTGTCTCTTTATATCGTTACTCAATACCCATGACTTTTCGCTCCGTCCCACGCTGCGTTGTAGTTCAGTTCTCTACTACAACTTTTCGAGGCTTTCAGCTAAAATCTCGGGAAGAAGGTCTTTTATTGATAAGCATCCAACGCCTGCTTCTTACCTCAGGTTCTTCCCTTCTTCCTCGACCAAGAAGTCCAGTTTCTCAGCCTTCTTCTTGAAGAAGTCCTTGAGGTGAGCCTTGTCCAGGGCTGCCCACACTTGTTCATCCGTGCGCTCACCTTTGGGGTCCAGGTTAAGGCGTAGTGACCCGCAGAACAAGACCGGCTCCTAAGGGAATCGGAGACAAAAATAAAAAAAAAGTTACCCGCACATATGCAATTGATAAGAAAGTTACGGCGCTATTTCACCGTTTTCTCTCGTAAGTGGAGAACAAGCCTGCTCAGAACGTGAGATTTGAATTCGATGCATTGCTTGGAACAGTTACGACATGTCCCGAAAATCGAGGACAAATCTATTTAATAAAAGTGCTTTATCTCGTACTGTACTGCTCTTCTGTACAAGCTACATGTTACAACAACAGTGGTTGAGCTAAAGCAATCGCAGCCAACTTTGTGTATCGGTACAATGTTCTTAACGGTGCCAAGAAAATATTGACAACTGTGAATCACACAAAAAAGCATGCTATATTCATGAAGTGAGTAATGGTGATGAGTGGGCGAAGCAGTGTACAAATAAATACAATGTTTATTGGTCATAACTGGTTGGGTTGAGCTGTGGATTTCGCTTTGCCTTCATTATTACTGCTTTGTGGTATTGGATAGAGCCGGAAGTCGGCAAAAGCGAGGCCTAGGCATGTTCCTCTTGTGGCTGTTGGTTGTTTCCAGTCATACGAAATGCAACGTACAGAATATTGAGACGCCATATACTGCACAAGCCCATCGTAGTCCTTGATCATCATCGTCATCAGCGCCACCGTGATCGTCATGGCGTACAATGGGTACCTAATATGTGCTCTGCCGTGATGGCTGAAAGAGAATGTGGGGTCTGGTATGCGCTTGTTCATCGTCATAAGCATCATCATCGTCGTCGTCGTCAGCGGTAGGTACGGCGCACAACGCCGACGCTGGACAACGGACAAGCATCGACCTTCAGGAGCCTCGCCTATAAAATCGGGACTGGATCCTAAAACTGGTCTGGTAGTGTCTGGTAGTGGCACCCATATGTCGGTGTTCATTCGTATTGGTGCCTTCCTTGGGTAAACTTCATGTTTCGCACGCTGCCAAAACATATCTCAGATGCCATATACAAAGAGAAGCGTAGTTGAGACCTGTTCCGTCTGGTGCCACCACAATCCCAGCTGCTCACATTTTGTAATTAACTCAATGAATATTTGTTAGCTATCCTAACACATATTTGGCCTTAATCTCACGCCTAATAACACTCCGACATTTCTGTTATGTCCTAAGCTAAATCGCCACCAGAAATTTATATGTTTAAAAGACATCTTGTGAATATTCGCAAAGCAGGAAGTAATTTGGTAGTGAGGTGGAAGGACTTGAAGGAAAGACAAGAGTTCACTCGGTATTCGCGCCAATGATAAACAACGATTATTTAACTGGACATTAAGTCATAACATGGTAAGAATTGTTATGCTTGACTTTGAAGTAGAGTAAATGATGTCGAAAAGCATGCGAAACAGTCATTTCACAACCGCCACCGAATGCGAGAATTCAGGGTTTAAAATTACTCTAAGTGAGTTTCCATTTTTGTTAAAAATCGTCTATTTTAACTTCATTTTTGTTTCCTCTCGACAAAAATTTACAAAATGCTTCCTCCGTGTTTCCCGCTACTTTTCAACTAGCTAGCTTCACATCGTTATGTTGAAGAAAAACATGCCGTGTGATCTGTTGCGCTCGTTTGGTTTGCACAGAAAAGAATATGCATATGCTTCACTTTTCACTTCTGGTCAGTACCTGCGGGATGATCGTTATCTTGGATCGCAGGTCATGCAACCCGATGCGCGATATGGCCACGCCGTCGATAATGATGTCCCCCTCGGCCGGTTCCAGGATGCGGAACATGGACAGCGTCAGGGACGACTTGCCCGAACCTGTGCGGCCCACTATACCAACCTGGTAGGGGGATTACACAAAACCAATGGAGAAGTTTGCACAAGATGCGCAATGACCAGTCACTGTGAAGTTGGTGTCTCCTAGCTGCTCATAGCGTAGCTTGCTTTCAATTAGCTTAATTAGGCCTTATTATTTCAATTAAACATAACCAGCGTTGTTAGGGCGAAAAATTCTCGTACATCTCAGGTGGGTTTCATTCAAGCAACTTACGTTTAGTCCTATTTATTAACTAGACTTACCGAGGCTAAAATAGGCTTGACTTGGTCAGTAGTAATTAGTTATTTTCCAAGTAAGTTCATTAGACTTATTAGAAACACGACTTCACTGCCAACTTTTTCTGTATCATAGTCCTTCCAAAATACGATTGTTGTCTGGTGACGCGAACCAACATAAGGAAAAGTTATGCAGATCTGAATAAAACGCGATGCTCTTCTCTGCAATCGAACGCAGTTTAGCAAAGTGGTTTGATAGCTACGACCATCCTGCATTGTTGTAAGTGAACCATGTCACAAAATTAATTCCTTAGAATATAAACTCTTTATTGGCGCACTTATGGGGTGTATTAGGTGTGAATTTTTCTTCTACAGTGTTTTTCTGTGGTCGCTTGCTCATTCCGCCTTGTCTCGGACGATGTGCTTCACTGCAAGAGGTCGAAGATTGGCAAAACGCCTTGACAAAACGATCGTCATGCGTTTATGTAATTCAGCCGTGTCATGAAATTACGAATGAGGAGACGATTGGTGGAAATTGGTGGAATTACACCGGTTTCTTATGCAACACGCGTCAAGGAGAAAGCTGTCTGCCCACTTCTATGGCCTATCAGTCTATGATATTGAAGCTTCAACTTCGTCCCTCTCAGCCTCCTTGTCTTAATACGAAAGCTTTCGGCACATCACGTGGTTTTGAATTGCCGATCTATGATGTCAAATGATGCTAGGTATAGAATAGAGCGAAAAAGACGACGGAAAGACTAACCACACGAACATGCGCCCGCCTAAGAAGTGAAGTTTACCTGAAATCGCAGATTATCACGGGCAAAAAAGAAATCTTCGACCTTAGTGAATGACTTGTTTGTAATTTACGGTTCTGCTGCTTTTTGGTTTTCTTTGTGTGGCTACGTGAGTATATACATATGTTCGGTGATCTAGAATAAACTTCAGTTGTGAGCCGTCGCTTGTGTTCGTGTGGTTAAATAGTATTTTCGTCTTCTTTGTCACGCTGTCCTTATGCCACTCCACCAAATCGGCCAACTATGAGTGCCTAATGACAAATGATGACGCCATCTTGTGATTTCATGTAGTGATGCCACAATTAGAAGTCATAGCTTGAGAACCTGTGCCGTCATCACAACAACGTGGAACGATGACGTCATATGCAGCGAGAACGTTGTGAATAAGAATGCGGGGTTTTTCGAGATTGGGTCTTTCGAAACCTCGTTAGTTTTCGGGACTCGCAAGGGCCTGCAATGTCTGGCAATATCTCGTCCAAATTACGTCAATCAGAGTGCCAATACAGAATCACCTAAGGCGCTCACACACCATTTCGAGTTAATTTACGATAGAGGAGTTTACTTCTCGCGTTCACCACTTTTCCTACTGTCGCTATGTGCACCTCATCTCTTATTCATACATAAAACACGTTTACAAAGTGTCTCCACTAAACTTCGATGTTATCAATAATGCTCTATTTTGTGCAACATGCCGTCTTTCCCGCCTGCCCCAGTAAAAAGCACGCAAAACTACGTGCCATCAGCTGATCGCCTCATATAGCTAAAGGAGACGACGTCGAATGGGAGTGTGACTGCACGAAAAAGCAGTGTGGGAGAAAATTCCCAACATCCCTCATACCTGGGCGAATCGAGAGCTTATTTCCTGATGAAGTTACATGCGCACACTGCTAACATCACGAGGTGAACCGAAAAGACGGGAAATGAAAGCCGAGAATACACGGTCGTGTTTTTTATTTGCATTTTAAGAGGTTTATAGCGTTATTGAAACCTCTCACAAGAGAAACAAAAATTTTTGTTCACGTCTTTGCCGAGCACACAAACCTTTTCCGAAGGGCGCATTACGAGATTGATTTTGCGCAGGACTAGATCCAGGTCCGGCCGGTAGCGAGTGCTAAAGTCCACGAACTGGACGGCACCCTGCTGCGGCCAGTCGGGACTCGGCGGTGGGCTCACGCGCCATGGCGCCTGCGCAAGTTTCACACCGCAAACCCGGTGACTTCCAAGTTATAGTAAGTGATCCTGGTTACGTAATATGGCAAACGGCACCACCGGTTACCTAAACCCAATCGTAAATTATTTTTCGTTTAGCGGGGGAAATCTGGTGATAATGATGGTGGCTGTGTTTTCTGAAAAAAAAAAATAATGCAAACCAAAGTTACTGCGCAAGCATTCGAAAGCAAAATCCTAATTTTTTTATGTTGAGTGCTCTATGGTAAAATTGAGACTGGCTATGTTTCTGAGTGAAAAAAAAAACAAATACTGCAGGCCGTCATTGCTACACAAGCAATTCAAGTGTAAGCTTGTCATAAATTTTAAGGTTAATATATTTACACGACGCTGTCGTGTGAAATTTTTCATCAATATTGATGACCTGGATTCTTTAACGTGATCCTAAATCAATTGTGAGGCTGTTAGACTGCACCTTCAATGAAATGTGGCCATTATGACTGCGAATTCAACCCGCTTGACATTCAATTAGAGTGGTCACCAGGACATTTGCTATCTTATGTTCGCAGTGTTGGCATTAACAACGATGACCTAAACAACACATTTTTTCGGGGACTAATACCAAAAGTGTTACCAGCAATTAATATTAGATTCGGCAAAGCCACTCGGTATGCCACTAATTATGGGAAATACTGACGTCCCCCAAATAACGCTCGTTGTTTGCTTTTACTGTCGTCACCCATATAACGCTCGTTGTTTGCTTTTCTTCGCAACGCCTTCATCTTTTCGCGAATGAGTGCTGCATGATCAGGTTTTTTTTTTTGTTAGAAAGAAATGCCATAAAAATTATGGTGAAACTGATACCGACACTGATATGACATCGACACTGATACCATATTATATGATGCCAACACTGATTACCAGTCATTACGAGATCACCTCTACGTGTATTCACTAACCTCGGTCGGTGTCCTGGTGTACTCGTGGAGACGCTCCACGGCGATCAGCGAATTCTCCAGGTCAGCCGTGGAGCGTACGAGGTAGTTCAGCGCGTCGGTCACCTGAGAGCCCGTGCAAACAAGAGGTTAAGAGAACAAATTTACAGAGACAACATACAGGCCGTACATTTTGAAGCTTAAAGATTGACACACTGCTATATACAAGAACCATTTTCTTCCCATTATGTCTACTTTTATATGTCTAGTGGTTGTACTTGAGAAACAATTATTATGGAATAGGCACGTGAAAATTGCATTGGGTATAAGCTCTCTCAGCTAACTGGAATACTATGGATATTCACGGAGTGAATGATGATGAGTGGGTGAAGCTACGGAGGTAAATCCGTGAACCGTCAATACTCGCAGCCGTTCCACAGTTTCGAGGAGCCTATACCAGTGTACTTCCGTGACAGGAAGAGTAAAGAGCGCGTGTGCCTATACCAGTGTACTTCCGTGACAGAAAGAGTAAAGAACGCGTGTCTCTTGCGCAGCTGTCGAATCATGGCAAAGCGTTCCTTGCGGCATTCTTGCCAATTTCGAGTGGCGTCAGGTACGCCCCGCGGGAAGGCCAGTTCTCGGTTGAGCACATCCTCCATGAACTCGCGCCCGCCGCTCTTTAGTTGCTGCCTCGTAAACGAGCTGGTGATGGAAGTGAGCGCTGCAGCGCCATCTAGTACGCACTCCGAATACTAGCGGGACTCGTGCCCGCCGCACTCGAGTTGCTGCTGCGTGAACGAGCTGGTGATGGCAGCGAGTGCTGCAGCGCCACCTAGTGAGCACTTCGAGTACTAGATGTGGCTACAACCGACAACGGTGGACAAGCTGACACTCTAAGGAGCTTCGCCCCTGAAATGACTACGGTATTGGTGGTTTCGCCTGCATTACGCCAAGTCGGCAGCATACGACAGCCCGGTGGCCTAAGTGTTCCGCACTTAAAAGAATGGACAGTTTGCAATAATGTACGTGTTACCATTACCGCTAAGGCCTGACCACGCGCACGGGTAGCAGCGTGCCAGCGCGTGGCTTAAGCGTTTGCTATAGGTCACCTCCTCCGACGCCGCTCACTGCTAGTGCTGCAATGCTCTTGGCAGAATCAGCAGCATGATCCGAGTGGCATTCTTTATGGCTAGACTTTCAGATTGTCACGAGACGCTCCGTATTAGATTTTTCCCGTTCTATGATGTTAACTTCGCTTCTTAATGGGTAGATACGTGTGTATTTTTTACGGTGGGTTTAGTCTGTCTTCCATTGGAAACACAACTCGGTTTCTCTGAACCCTGTCGTGTAGAGGAACGATTTTGATAAGAAATATTACGTATGCAACAGCCTTGTCGCGCAAACATAGCTCAAAATTTATATGGATTTCTGCGTAATTATTTGCTACAAGAGACTATATAGCCATTTTTTATTTTGATGGCTAGTAAGTGCCACCTATACGTGTCGCGTCAGCATAGAACGAAAATGGTTTGATGTCTTACACAATCACAGAGATGTGACGGTTCAAAGGACACTTTTGTGTTCACCTTGAGGGCATATAGAAGTGTTAGGCCGATGGTCGCCGGTCCGAGGGTGTCCCGTCCGTGAACCAACAAGCAGGCCGTCACGAGCGACACGGCGGTGCCGAGGAAGTTGAGGCGCACCGTAAGCCACCTCTCGGCGCCCATCAGATAGAAGGCGCACGAGATCCAGCGCTCGAGCAGGGAGTCCGAGAGGGCCACGAAACCGCGCTGCACGGCGTAAGCCCGGATGGTCTGCACGCCGGGCACCGTCTCGGCGATGCAGTTGAACACTGGCGACCGAGAGACGGACTCGAGTCGCTGCAGTTGCCGGAAGGTGCGCACGAAGAGCTTCTGCGTGAACCGATGAATAGGAAACAAGTATGCTGCACGGGATGCTTCAATGACACTCTGAGCAAGTTTCATCATTACCATCATGAACATATTTAGGTTCACTGCTGAAACGAGGCTTCTCCCATTGATCTCAGATCTACTTACTCTTTCGTGGCTCCGGAACTTTGGACAATCTGGGGTTCTCTTCCGTGTACCTAAGTCTAAACATACGGATCTCTATGATGTTGCCAGTACGAAATGAGGCCACCGAAGCCAACGTAACAGCTTCCTCTTCTTAAAGTATACATAAAGTTAGCGGCAAAACTATACGTTGGCTTCTGTACCAGATGACCCCAAAATGCCGTATTTCTTTGGATGAAGCAGTAGCTGGATCGTACCTGCACAATCAAGTAAATAACTGCACATGGTGCGACGGCTGGCAGGAAGGTCGGGATGTACAGCGTGATGAGCAGCAGGATGCCCAGAACGTCACTCAGTTGTTCTAAGACAGAGTCAAGGACGATGCCTATCTGCATATCGGCCTGGTCCAAATCCTTGCTGAACCTGCGTTGAACACGTGGCCGCACAGCGGCTAAGTGTGAAGGTTTTTTTTTCTTTTGAAGCTGTAGCCAGACTTTATAGCGATAGCTCTTCTCGTCCCTGTAAAAACATACAGTCTGATAGCATTCAAAAAGTCCGGGGAAGCCTCGCCCGTTTGACTAAAATGTGGCAGCCGATCACATCCATGGGTAAAGCAATTTTCATGCTTATGCACTTGGCAGTGTTCTACGAAGACGTAGTCCCTGGCCGTTCGATTGATGACGTCAGTTCCGAGTGCGTGCCTATTTGTACAGGCTTTTGTGAGTCTTTTTTCGAGGAGGAAATCCTGGGGAATTCTAAAGCTGCATCCTATTTATTAAATGCCTCCGTGCATGAATTTAATCGCCAAGCTCCGCCAGGAGCAACGCCGATGAAAAAGTACAGTGAAAGACTACTGTGCGGCATGTTCGTGAAATCGACCGCCAGACGTGTTGGCTACATCGAACGCCACGGCGTGTAGGCACAGATGCCGCCAAGCTGCACCTAGGTGTTTTCTGGCAGTTTGTTTTGTAAGCTCCCCTGTAAAGGCGCGCAGTCAAAGAATGTAATTTCTAGTTGCTCTCGTTTTAACCAAGACCTCGAGGAGGGGCAAAATTTTCGCTGAGGAGCCCATGTGAACGTTTTTCTTGCTAATGCATGTCTGATCATTACTGAAAAGGGACCGAAAATAGCAAGCACGTAAGTCGTGCCCACAGGGCGGGTGCGACAATACCTTATCGCTTGGCACAAGCACTTTTGACTTTTTCGAAGACCACCATGGTATTTTGCCTCGAATGGTAATGTTCATGTATATGATACCTTTGGGTGGCTGTGATTCATCAAACGATAATTCATGCTAGAACACCATGGTGCATGTAAATCTTGTATGGACTTTCTGTATAAGTGAGAGGCTCATATCTCACTTGAATACGATCTGTGTACCGTATACCCGTCGTTTCATGGGACAGAAATTTAGACTCCGTGAAGGGGACAGTCGCTCCTGCAATTCGTACTATCACCTTTATTTTGCAATCAGTTCACTATTCACTGAAAAATTTGCTTTAGCATCAGGAAATAATAACAATACTTGTGAGAACCATCGTTTTTTGTTTCTGAACAGCAAGGCTTCGCGGATAGGATTCCAATCAACTGTACTTGCTTTTCGTACTTGCGCTGCCGCGATGGATGGTAGCACATCTTTGATAGCATTTCAAAGACCCATTCTGCTGCCTTCCATTCTCTTAATTTTTCCACTATCACTCTTTGTTCTATCGCGCACTGCGTGTAATTTAATTTTTTCCTGTATCGAAAGTTTCAGGTGCACGAGTTACAAAATATCTGGCCACCTGAGCTGAGGACGTTGGCTGCAGGCTAGGATGACCATTCAGTAAGCTCAATGTGAACTTGCATGTTTGAAACGTCCTCTGTAGTCAATTTGCATACAAACCTATTCAGCATGCGCCCCAATGGTGTGGTGTCGAAGAATGACATGGGTGCTCGGACCAGGCGGCTCAGAGCTTCGTCGTGAATGCTGCTCGACGCTATGAGAGCGCACAGAGCCAAGACTAACGTTCCCAGGAGGATGGACAATCCTGCACGCATGAAGTGCACCCGTTGTTACTGCACGTATGGCCTACTCGTTGCGATTTGGCCGCAAACAACACCATTGAAATGAGGGCAGAAAAAAATTAAGGTGATCATTTATTGCATGCTTAGACGACTTAACAGAAGAAGTCATTACGCCTGCACTATTCCAATGAGTGTACTATGACGGCGTCCTTTGTGTTGCTCTATCGTGCTATCAGTTACTCACAATTATCGTAAAAAATATTGTTATGCATATGTGATTTGGGTATGAGCCTCTGGGTAGGGGGGAACAGGCAGATTAGAGGAGAGGACGTTCGGCTAGTGAGATAGGCCTACGGTGCACGACCCCTTCAAGTCTACCAGTACGCCACAGCAAAATAAACACATTACTAAACGTAACAGAGTGGTGGAGAGGCTGGGTGCAGTACGTCAACGAACCACGGAGCCACAGCCGTTTGAACTTCACCGGAGGCCTATCTCGCTAGCCGAACGTCCTCTTCTCTAATCTGCCTGTTCTCCGCTACCCAGAGGCTCATACCCAAATCACATATACATAACAATATTGAATTTCTTTCAATTTGTTTTACTTACTCCACTTTAACGAGAATAAAATGGCTCCTAATAAATTTCTTTATAACAATCAGCACTGCTTCTTACAAAGGGTCTTTGGTCTACAGTTTTATAGGAATCAATGTGCAAAGTCAAGACTTTTGAAATGCAAGAGAAAGATGACAGTCATCGTCGCGCTAAATCAGCATGGCCTTAACCCGATGCTGGTGTATGTTTCCGACCAGATAAATGTAGGGGCGGATTTCGTGCCCGCCAATCTACGATTAGGGGGCTGCTGCTTCTCTTACCCACCAGGCCCCGCCCCACCCATTCTAACAATGGAAGATTATAGCAAAGAAGGACTTTTTCCATTCTTGGAAGAGATCCTTGTCAGAAATAAATAGTGTGTACGTTTTCGTGATTTGCGCTTGTCCTTGCCATTAGTTTGAGCTGTTCAGAGTTTTAAGAAAGCCAGAATGCTTCGCAAATTTACCGTAGGTTATACTCCAATTTTACCGTGAATCCGCTCTGAACTTCGGGAAATGAATCGTAAAACGCTGCTCAGCACTGCAACATCCCACAACGTCAAGATGGCTTTCACAGTTCAGATGATAGACGTACCCTGGCACACTCCCAGCAGTCCGTAGATAGACAACCTCCAACCGCTGTCTGCATGCCACGTGCTTCCATCTGCCTGGATGACTTCCCGACTCCAGCTGCTGATCCATACCGACGAAAGTACCTGGCAACGAGAACAGTATTCACATGCGACATCTCTCATTGCAGCAACCAGAGACCACATTGGTGGTTCACAAATAACCGTGCAGCGAACGAAAAAGCTTTGGCTGCTAAACTGAGCATTTTATCTGAAGGTGAAGGCGAAAATGGCAGCGATAACCTAAAGGTGAAGTTGACAGCGGCCAGCATGATTGATATTCTTAACTTTCAAAAATGCGATGAGCAGAGTGGATTGATTTGACCGAGCTCTGTTATTCAGCACTAAGTTGTTGACAAAATTTTACTTATTTCAGAGTTATGAAAACTGCCTCATGGTTTGTTCAATGTGCCAAGCGATTCACCAGGACATTTCACTGAACATTGTTGTCAAATTTCGGCAGTGTGCCGCAGAACACATCGGCTTCTGGGACTTTTTAATGTATAAAAATGCAGCCCGTAGCACGATAAATGTTAGAGTTGAAATGACTTAGGAGCCTCTGTGGTTTCGCTCACGGTACTATGATAGGTTTGTCGTTGGTCTTAAATACGCAGAATTGCAAGTACATGTTGACAACTACTCTTGTTCGGATTTTTTTCTGACACTATTTCCCGTTCAGTCAAGGCGAGATGCGTGGCTTCTGTGCAGAGATGGCGCGACATTGATGTTCCCCGAAATCATGGTCTCGAGCAGATGGGTAATGTCTAAAGTCATTGTACATCAAAACAGATGTAGCAATGTGTGTGTGTGCCCGTGGAAGAAGGAAACAAATACGGGTAATGGAATTGCCGGGGGGGCGGGGGTCTGTGCTGTACACGGACTTCGCAGTGCTTTTACCATTCCATTCATCTTTGTCAAGCTATGCGTAACTGCATAGCGCATATTTGGTAAGAGACAAAGAAGAACACACACCGCCACATTAAACAAACTCGCCCATCAGTCGACTCACTGAGATGGAGCTGTGAGTGTGAGTTCGAGCGAGTGGTATATTGTGAATATAAGTCCGAGTGAGTCTGGTTGAAGAAATTATTGGTCAACAAGTCCTAGTGAGCTTTAAGCACAAAATATATTAACCCGATAGGCTGAAATCGCTCGTTTAGCAGTACTTCCATTGTCGGTGTCGGTGTCACCAACATTGGTTGTGAGCGAAAAATCGTCGTCTTGTCCGTGATCGAAAATTGAGAATGCTGGAAATAAAATGAATAAAAATCTTGGCTTCTAGTGCGAATTGAAAGTAGACCGTTTGTGTAGCAAACAGTCGCTACAACCAAGCCGCATGTTTGCTTTAAAATGCCATGACAATAACTTCCTCTGCTTGGGTATGCTTTGAAAATAAGATTCGTACTTTACAAATACACACATCCTGCATGCAGGCTTCACAATAGAGCTTTTGAGAACGCAGTATTATTGCGCGGTACAAGCTTACATTGCCATCGGGCACGTGAACATGTGATTATCGTAACGACGTCGCGGTTCAAAAAGCCGGCTATCTATTACAAAACGCACACACGCTTATTCCCTTAAGACCACATTGTCGGCACATAGCAAGTTCTAAAATATTCAAGGCACATAATTGCTCGTGGCTTGAAGCATGCTGCACTTAACACAGAATTCAACTCGATATATGCGAAAACTTCACTGACGCAAGCCACATTCAACTTTATCAATTACATTGTAGTAATACTCTGTTTAAGCTTCGCGACTAACAACTTACAATAAAAGAGTATGTACTAAGCGTTTGATCTTTGCGCAAAGGATGGCGTCTTAAAGACTCCCCCCCCCCCTTTTTTTGTGAGTGAGTGAGCTTCATCTTTAATTGCCGACTTGTGTATACAGCCTTTGAATGAGATTGGTGTGCGTTTCTATGTCAAGTACCGAATGCACGCTTTGCAGTTCAATAATATGACTAAACTAGCCTACAGCAACGCATTCTCTCAGAATAAATTATTCATCAATGCTTATTGAAGCTGTAGTCACGTTTAGTGGAGATGCTGTGAAGAGCTCCCAGTACCTTTCACGCATGCACACTGGTATAGCCAGCAAGAAAATTTCACAGGACCTTGGCTCTGTAAGCAATTATGTTTTAGGGATGAGAAATAATTGATGACCTACTGGCCGGCTTTCTGGACTACAGTGCCACTTACAGGTTTGTAGATTCATCTGGAGGTTATGTTACCACACAAAGCAATGATGTGGATTTCTCTGAGATTTTGCTTAGATATGCTTCATCACGCCAGCAGTGAAGTATTGGCTGCTAACCAAGGCTACCAAAGTGTAATCGAGGTTCATTTTGAATAATAATCGCTGCTGCATTATTGTTTCACTCACGTCAAACGCCCGGCAAGCACCGTAGCTCACAAGGACCAGGAGGAACATGATAGGCCCGAAGCGTTTCACGTAGTCGCGGTAGATCTCGTAGTCGACCTGGGAACGTCGCAAGAACTACGGTTATTCATAGATCTAATGAGGGCGTCAATGCTAACTAACTGGTATTTCCCGGTGAAGTGTAGATTGCAATGCCTAGTAACACAGTCATGAAACTAAAATAAATTCACAGGGACCCTGACGTGACCACTCGAAGGCGAAAGGTAAATCTTTTTCTTCGCAATGAGCTCTGTTGGTCCTGATGACCACCACAAGTTACGAGTTCAAATCCTTGTCATAGAAAGCGCGGTTTCTTTCTGCTTACTCCAGTGCGTCTCGTCACTCTATACCTTGCAGTGCGTACTGCACTGCGGCGGATGGTACGCTGAACGCACCCAGTCTGTATTTTTATTGTTACGAAAGTTGTTATGAAATCACAACAACGGCTGTGTTTGGCGCCGTATTTAAGCGCCGCCACCATCGATGAGTGTAACCTCCATGACGTTAATTAACAAAACAACTATATAATTAGGAAACCACCCTGAACAGAACGGAACAGACAGACAGACAGACAGACAGACAGACAGACAGACAGACAGACAGACAGACAGACAGACAGACAGACAGACAGACAGACAGACATGGATGGATGGACGCGCAGACAGACATGGATGGATGGACGCGCAGACAGACAGACAGACAGACAGACAGACAGACAGACAGACAGACAGACAGACATGAATGGATGGACGCGCAGACAGACATGAATGGATGGACGCGCAGACAGACAGACAGACAGACATGAATGGATGGACGCGCAGACAGACAGACAGACAGACATGAATGGATGGACGCGCAGACAGACATGAATGGATGGACGCGCAGACTGTGCATGGACGGACCAACGCACGGATGGGCTTACGGAAGGAGAAGTGAAGGGACCGACGAAAGGACGAATGGACTAACGGATGCTTCGCCCCACTCATCATTCACTCCGTGGATATGCTGTGATCTTGGGGGCGAAGTTCCTTAAAGTTCGTTCGTCCTTCTTTGGTCTACAGCGGCTACGTAAAGCTATATAATTGTTGAACAAATAAGGTGACAGATAGTTCGGTCTGCACACGCAGAGCAACCGTTAAAAAAAAAAGGACCTGGCCTCCAACACGGGGCGGGACCCCTACCGGGTGAACGTAACTTGGTGATGAGGGGTCGGTTACATGTGCTGGGACGCGGTGCCTTCGGGTGCAAACTCCCCTTCCTGACAACGGCAGACCATTGGCAGAGACGCAACGGCTTAATTTCTGTCGACACGGCCTCATGAAGTGTGATGCCCTCAGGGCAGCTTCACGTTCTCCCACAGTACAGTATTAAGTGCTCTAAATCATTAACAAATATTTCGAAACTCGGGGCTCTCCCTTAGTCGAGTATGAAGCACTCGAAATTGTTAAACATTTTAGGGGGCGAAGCTCTTTCCGCCGAGGATCATTTGTCCACTGTATGTATTATGTAGCCAGCTCTCGTTCATTTCTTAGTGTTCGCTAGATGGCGCAACTCTTACATGATGAAAATATATGACGTTAAAAAATAACAGCATATCCACGGACTGAATGACGATTAGTTGGGTGAAGCGTCCGTCCGTGCGTCTGAACGAACGAATGGTCAGAAAGACTCACGGATGGACAGAAGCGCGGATGCACAAACGGACGGACTCACGGATGGGCGAAATCACGGATTGACAGAGGGACGGACGGACTGAAGCACGGGTGCACAGATAGACGGACGGACAGAAGCACGAATGAATGGACGGCTGGATGGACGGATGAACGGACAGATACATGGAAAGGCGCTTCGCCTCCCTCATCATGTACTCCGTGAATATGCTATGATTTTTCGCCATAACCAACCTTGCCAATGTGGAACGCTTCTTCCTCGACAAGATGACCATGCGTGGCGTAGGCTGAACGGTTGGCTTGAGGGTTCGGCCTCTTGGACAGCGTGACGGAGAGCGAAGACATCTCACCAGAGGTCAAGTCGAACGTCCTGCAAAAGTGTACATTGTGCTATACTCGTTTGTTTTCGGATTAATTAACGTAGGGCCACACAGATCGCAGAAGTGTCTCTCAATCTTTACGGATACGTTCGCGACTGCAATACACCCTTCAAAATTCGTAACCACGGCTTCAGTGACGTCGAGTGTGCTGTTGCAGTTATGACACTACAACATTTTGTGTACAGCTCAGGTTATCCTTCTTTTGCTTGTTATTTTCACGTTCTTAGCCTATTACCTCTAACTATATCGCCATGTGCGTATTTTAGCATAATCTTTACAAAATCGTTTCGTGAGCCACTGGAATGCCCATGTAAACAAAAAAATGACACGTGAAATGTAATTATGCGTGTGAATCTAAATTACAAAAGAAATTATGAAATTCAGTTGGCTTTTACGGTCTATAGAGTGCAACGCGCTTAATGGTTTCGAACAGAAGAACAATACGCAATATTGATTGAAAAATGTTTTTGTCACTGAGGTACTCATTCAGTGAACTAATTTCCATTTTTTTAAGTTTCCTCTATGGCTGGACAGGCCTAACAAACCAGCAAAATCTTCAAACTTCTCATTGTATTTAAAAACAAAAATAGAAGGTCAAGCTTTTAGACTCACAGTATTTGACTATACATGGCATAATACGTCTTACCTAGGGTTCATTAACAAACACCACAATCTTCAATACACGGGAGCCTGCTTTTCGCCAACTTTGCAGTGCAGCCTCCTGCAATCTGCAGGATTTTCAAATCGAGTTGGTCTGGCGTTCCGAACGCAGAGGCCATTACTTCTCGCTGGGTAATATATAAGGGGTTATAAAAAAAGCAGCTCTTTGCAAACGTCTTCGGTACTGTTTGGGATATTGATAATTTCTGAAGTCAATGCACGTGGCTACGAACTTGCTTGCAAGTCACGGAGGACACTGCATCTCACTGACATCTGGCACGCATATCTCAAAACTCATTACATCATCCTACCGTCTACAGAGGCGTTTATAAAATATTGCTAGAGTGGCAAGATAAAATCTCAGCGCTTCGCAAAAAAAAGCAACATTGTGTTCCTGACAGTCCATGCTGATTTAATATGCCGAAAGTTTATGGACTGAAGGTGGTGCTTGATATGAGCCAATATGTCACTTACCGGTTTTCCTAATGGACCCAAAGTTTGGGCAATTTCCGTAGGAGCTTCGGCTTTAGCAAAGGGATGGCGCACTGCTCTCCCACAGTTGAGTACGAAGTACTCGCAGTCATTAAAAACTTTTTCTAAATATATTCACCAGGAAAAATGCCTTCTAATTTTATAATTAGTTAAATGTTCATTTTAAAAGAGAAAAAAAACACTATATGCGTGTAAAGCGTGCGCCATCCTAAAACGGCATGTTTCTGAGACAAACCAGAGGCAAAGCGTGGCTTCGTCTTTGCCGGTAATACGTTTCGTGAGCTGCCGCCCAGCATTTCTCATTTCAATCCTCTTTGATCGACAACGAGCCGGATCACTCACTTGTCGTCACACATAGCCCTGATCAGAGGCCTGGCCACGCCACCGTCTGGGGCTGCTTGCTTTTTGTGCGGCTTCTGTTGCACCACCGGTGGTGACGAAATGAGGACGTTCAGCGCCAGCCCTTTGTCGAACAGCCGCTGGCTGTACGGAGCGCGGTGGATCTCCTTGACGCGTCCCTGGTGCATCACTATCACCATGTCGGTCATGGGCAGCAGCGACATCGCGTTGGTTGCCAGAACACGGGTCTGTCCGTGTGAGGTGTAGCAAAAAGCCATGCGAGGTGGAACCCGAAACAGTTGGGCTCAGGCTAAACTTTTTCTAGAAACGAAAGCTTCCATATAAGAGGCGCCAAGTGTGCTTTATGATGACGAATTTCTACAGATTGATGGAAAGTTGGAGACTTCAATCATTGAGAAACCGTTAAATATTAAACGCATATGTCATTGTCAAGGGGTGGGGCCTATCGGTACATTGCCTTGCGGTAGACGCGAGTCCATTTGTCGAAACGTTGGCACAGGTGATAATTCCTGCTAAATGACTTCGCATCGCTTGAAACCACCTTTTTCTCCTGAATTTCCGTCTCTTTTGCATTAACTCATAATAATGAGCTGTTGCTAAAAACTATAGAGTGCGCCATTGTAAAGGAAGTGACAGAGAACAAAGAGACAACGCCCTTACGCGCTGGGCTGGCTGTTCTAAATCTGTTCTGAGTCGCTCGTCTGCCCGCTAACCACAACCCTTTTCTGCCCCTTTTTCTTCGGTCATCACAGTAAACATGATTTGTAAGTATAAGGAAATATACTGTATGTGAGAAGGCCAGTACCTTGTTTCTTAAAAGTCCTCGGGGACCGATGACGCCATGGAAAAGCGCCGAGCCGACTTGGGCGTCCACGGCGCTCAGTGGGTCGTCCATGATGTAGAGATCGGCGTTCTGGTATACTGCCCTGCGCGGCCAAAAGGCAGTCGCTAAGTCGACATATCAAGCGTGTTACACTTCTCAGTACGTGTCGTGTCAACTTGTGTTTTTTATTGCCTATAGTAGAGCACCCTGTACTCTAAATCGTTACCCACCTTTCCCCCCCCCTCCTCTACACTTCTCTGAAATAGTGGTGTACCATGGAGTAACATTCTATTATGTTACTTCATGGGTGTACTGCTTTTAGCAGGACAGCTAGGTGCTCTCCTATAGTTGAGTACGAAGCACTCGAAATTGTTAAACCTTTTTAAAGACAATAGTTTTTCTTGGGGACCTTCGACGGAAAAAGTTTGGTCTGTCTGTCCATTTGTCTGTCTGTCCGCCCTAACGATAGCTCAAACGGCCAACCCCATCCACAGCGCCCAGCAATACTGCTCAACGTTTAGCGTTCATAGATGTGCGATTGTGAATTAAAAAGCCAATATTGCGCATATCTGAGGCGCCACAACTACGCTTCGATGTTTTTGCATGTCTGCCTTCACACTAGAAGATAAGGAATGTAGCGTTTATCGCGCTGCACTGACAGTGAAACGCGATGCTCAAAGAGGTGTTTCCACCGCTTTGTTATGACGTCATGGTGGTGGCACCTGCCCGTCGCTTTGCGTTCTACACCTCATCACTTCCGAGACTGGCACGCATCTTTCTCCGCGGGCTGCACGCCTTCGCTTTCGAAAATAACTGCCAGAAGGCGCTTGTGTCTAACGTACCTCGATGCGCTCGTTCACTTCCGCTACATGCTAGAGGCACTCTAACGCAGCGCTTCCAGAATACCATTTACCGATTTTCTTGCGCAGAACATCAAATAAACGTTTTGTTCACTCTCTCCAGACGCACGACTATCGTCTTTCGACGACATTTGCGGTGTAACATGCAGATTTGAACCAATTTTTTTCTAAACAGGAAACTGAGTGATATTTTCTTCCCCATTCCATTTCCTACCAAGAGCATTAAAGTAAGGTTGGAGGGGCTCTACCGTGAGCACACCCTGAATCTGGACGGCATGGAAGGAGTGGACGTTATAAAACACCTGGAGTGACCACGGACGAGAAAACTTATCACGTGACCTCTACTACAATAAAGATAATTATTCCGACACTATTGTAGGTGGTTGCCTGCCAGGGTGTCCTGCTAAACCTATTCGACGTTCGCTCTTCGGTAATTTCCTCTAGACCCTGGATAGTGTAAAAGCGATATTTAGGAAGGGCTCCACTAGGGGAATTCGCGATCATCTCACTAAAGGGGCCATGGAACATTTTTTGAATTAATCATCAAAGGGCTCCTTTACTGCGGTGTCACGAATCACCTACAGCTAAAATATTTGGAATCCGGCAAATGCTAGTGGATAAGTTTGTCGCGTGCATCAAGTGCTCTCTCTCTCTCTCTCCGCACTCGTTCCACCGAGTGCGCTGACAGTGAGGCAGCGGGGGAGGAGGGGCTGACATGAGTGCAAGACGCTGCCCCTCATGTAAGCGTACGTGGTAATCTTGTGCACGTTTTTCTTTTTTTTTTCGAACGTAAGGCTTGCTGTATTTATGATCGCGAGAACGCATGGGGGAACGGTATTGCCTTTCGCGGCAGCCGCAACTATATATAAATACATAGTATGCAGCTTTTTTTTATATATACTGCTTCCCATAGTTCTTCCCATGCACCTCTTTCCCATAGTTTGTGCGACAAGATGTCGCACAAACTATAGTCAGCAAATGCTCCGTTATCAGCCACCATCACTGACAAACCAGTTGCAGAAAACACATGGCGTCGATATTGAAAAGTCAACAACGAAAGTGCTGCGGAATATATGTACACAAATTAGCCAAAATATTATTCATATTGCAGCGGAATATGAACTTCTGGAATATGAATATATGTAGCATAAGCTCATATTGTAGCGCAACACCCTTGGTGTGTTGTTTCTCGAGCGCACGAGCTCCCGCTGGAACGTAGCTGCCGAACCACAGGGCATGCCAGGTGGTTCCGCAACGACACAGAGGGGGATCACAGTGATGTCGAGGCGCACATCTCTCTGAGTATACGTGATACCAATATCAGTGAAAGCTGAAGAGTGGCCACCGAAGGTGCAGGTAGCCAAGCCTTTTAGGGGGGGGGGGGTGATTTTAAATGAAAAGAAGAGAAAAGTGGGCCCCGTAACTGTCTCTCAGGGGGGGGGGGGGGACATCTCAACAGTAGCTCACGAGGGTTGGGGGTAAAGGAGGAATTAAAAGTATAACATTAAAAATAGATATATAGAGAGAGGAAACAGAGAGCGAGGCGCAGGGTCAGAGAACGACGGAAGTAAGGAGAAGATAGGAAAGATGGACACGGTCGCAGGAGTCCGAGGACGGGGCACCACTCGGCGAGAGCTCTTGTCAGCGTCAGGAGATGGCGTAGGGCGAGACCAGTCGGCCAGAGCTGCGCTGTCGTCGGATATTGCGGGGGCACAACCGGTCGTCACGAAATCCAGCGAGCGAGTACCTCTATGAGACCTCTAAGCCTCTATAGCTGCCGAGGTCACGGGCGTTCAACGACTCCTACCTGTAGAAGCGGCCTCCACCAGCACATGGAATGTCCGGACAGCTAGGACGGTAACTACACACAACGGCTTACAATTTCGCTAGAACCAATGCTGCACAAGGAGCATCTGGCTTCTGTCATGCGAATGACGTGCGAGTTGGGTGCACCTACATTTTCGGGCGGCGGCGTTGCCCCCCTGAGCGGATTGACTGCGCCGGCATGTGGTCTTGTGCGCCACGTGTGGACCGCTGCGGCTTTTCCTCTGCATTTTTTTTTCGAGAGAAGGAAACTGTATGGTCGCGGCGGCCTCCAGCGTGCGATTGGAAGAGTAGCACGACGATCGCGGGTGCGCTCGTGGCACGCGGCAGCCTCTGGCTGCGGACAGATGTGGCCGAGCCTCAGCGCAGGAAACATGCTTCTCTGTCGGCCCCGAACCCCTACAATATATTGTTGAACTGATCTTGCGCTGCACGTATAGGTAATCAAGCATGTGATAGATGCACTGTCAGAACCGGGATGAGAAGCCTTCGAAGGGCACTCGCGGCTTCTTAAATTTCACGTTATTAACAAGGTTCTATGCCATATCTGGCCGTTATGGCGACAGAGCTTTAGCCCTCATACTACAGTACTGCGACCTTTCTATGACACTCACGGCTTCTTAAATTTCGCGTTATTAACTAGATTCCATGCCAGATCTGGCCGTTATGACGACACAGCTTTATCCCTCATACTACAGTGTACACTGCGACCTTTCTTTCTTGTACTGTTTCACTTTATTTGTGGTTTCTCAAAACTCTGTCACAACTGCGCACCTTCCACATGCCAGTATATTATTTGCCCTGACAAGTGAATAGAGTCAAGTTAAACGTTTATTCTGATGAGTAAAAATCAGCGTAAACTCAGGTGAATGTAGGTGGGCGCATAATTCGGCATTACCCCAGTTTGTGCATGTTAGAGTAAAGCTACATGGTCACAGAAAACAGTGGTCCATGCGCATGAAGTTTAGCGAACGGCACCAATAGATGTTGCAAAGGCCACCAGTACTTTTAATGTATGGTCGCACCTGGCGAGGTTGATGCGCTGCTTTTGTCCCCCACTGAGGTTGACCCCACGCATGCCCAGTTCTGTCTGGTCACCGGCGGGCAACTCGGCGAGGTCGGTCTGAAGCTGGCAGGCCTGAACGATGCGTCCGTAGAAGCACGAGTGGTATTGCCTCTTGAGGAGGATGTTCTGGCGCACCGTGGCGTTCTGGATCCAAGCCTGTTGAGCGACGTACGCCACTTTGCCCTGCACGGAGGTCCCAATTAAAGGCGATGTGTTGTTGGAGGCCCGTAAGTAACGTCGATTAGCCTATCAACCACGTCCTGGCATTGCCAACGCTCATGCTAGTGGAAGACTTTCCTGCATTCGTTGCACAAAAACAAATCAAGAAATTAAAGCCCCAAAAAATAAATTGGGCGCCATCTATTGGTCATTTTCACGTAGCAAAAATGAACACCAGTAAGAGAAGCAGACTCCGTGTTTCTTAAATAGATGGTTGCAGCACATCAACAGCTTTTGAGAAAGCGGTTAACCCATGTACTTATAGGGTGTCGAGTGTGGCTAGTTGGGTGATGATATATTAAAAATTAGTTTAAAGCACACTGAAAAAGTAGACGACGGTAAACACTTTCATTGCGGGCATCATCAGTGCACTAAGAACGGGACTCATGCTTCACCCGCACGACCGAGCCAACGCGGCATTGATACTCGACTGGCACAGCAGAACACGTACGTGCAACGTACCGCTAGGTTTCATTTTCTACACAGTGCCCGCAACTAGCCTAACACAACACGATCGAAGACTTCATTGTAACGTCACAAATTTGGGTATCTGCGGCGTCAAGATGGCGCCATCGCTTCATTTTATTTTTCACTGCTCGTGGACGGGCGCCACAAGTTGAACAACAGTTCCGCTTACGACTCCATTGCAGTTATATGAGCCAGCAATGTTGGCATCGCTCACCTTTCTGTCGAGTGAGCCCTTGACGCATCGCAACTCTCCGAGGATGGCAGACAGGATAGACGTCTTGCCAGAGCCCACCTGACCAACGACAGCCACAAGCTGACCTTGAGCGATGTGGATGTCCACGTCCTGCAGTACCATACCCCCTTCCTGCCGGTGCCAACTGAATGACGCCTGGCGAATGGTTACCGCGTCACCTACAAGGAGGGGGGGGGGTATCAAAAGTCAGGTATTGCATTACGTAGTCAATTTTAAGGATCCCCTCCCCAACCCGAAACACCGCTGCACGTGATGTTGCTTTCGCACTGCAGCGCGGATCTAAGGCCTTGCTAGCTTTCTGCCCCTCACGTGGTTTTACACTTCGTCCAGGATCGCATACCACAGTATACGCTGCTGGTACCACTGTCTTACTATTTTCTATACAATCGAAAATACTTCTCCACCTAAAATTACGCTATCATGTTCAACGAACAAGGCACAATATGGGTGCAATACATGGTTACTTCAAAAGACAGACAAGGCGTACCCGGGTCTGGTTGGCTGCCAACTTGTTTTGGATCGACGTCCTCACTCAGTAGAAAGTCTTGCATGCGGCCCATGGCAACGTTGCACTGCGTACAAATACAAACTAAGAGGTTGCTGTAGGATTTTCATATGCTTCATGGCGATTAAAAAAGGTAGTATATCTGTTAACCACTAGTGACGAAAACAACCAATAAAACAGTGTAATATGTGGCAATACAACGCAATTCCATTTATTCGTGACTCAGCGTCACTTTAAAAACTTGAAAACTCTGAATCGCCATAAACGTCACTGGATGTCGTATATTGAGTGGCTGTGAAGCTGTATTTTACTAGCCCATTAGTGAGGCTGTGGTGTATGTATTAACCGTGAAGCTGTTTATAATAAGAATTTGTCGACTAGCCCACTAGCGACTATCTTATTGTTGTACGTAAACTACTAATGGAGCCGACATACTCGTTGGTCCCGTGTTATTAAGTATTTATATGAAAGAACATAATGCCTGAGTATACGTCTGACGCTCCATCGGTCGGTCAGGGATTTCACCATAAGAATCTTGACGGCCATCAGCACAACCAACACTTTTGGACGCCTGTCTCTATGGATAACTATAGTTCCGTCTCCATCACAGCACGCTAATTTATCCAATAGGCAAAGCTTGGGTGTAAATACCGTATGAGTTGGCAATACTACAACTAAGCCTAAGTAGAGATCACATCAAACCCTAACACGTACCATAAACAAACTATAGTAGCCGTGAAAGTAGCTAATAAACTGACAAGATGGTAAACCTTGTGTGAACAGGAAGGCAGAGACAATGGACGAAGAACACAAAACATGAATGAGAGCAGGAGTTGCGTGTTTTTTGTTCATTGCCTCAGTCGCACAGTGACTTCCTGTTGAAATGAACAAACTTGCCCAGACCAAAATCTACTAAATGGGGCCGTCTTCTCTAACGCTTTTCATAACCATAACTCGCGTAAGCGTGAAAGAAGCTTTTCAAAATACTACAAGAAGCTAGATTAACCTATTCTGAGAAAGCTTTAGATGTATCATTAGAATACGAGTAAGAAAGGCAAAAAACCAGAGACTTCTCAACTCATTGACAATTTTCCAAAACTCTGCTTATGAACATGCTCGTTTTGCTAAATATAGAGTTTATGTGCGTAGTGTAAGCATAAGTTCACAGCGGGGGGTAAAAAGCGTCGCGTTTGTGCTGTCCAAATGAGCGAGCACACGGACACCCACCACTACGCAGCCGACGATGAGGTCCGGGATGAGGAGGAGAGAGAAGCGCAGGGTGTTGAACAGTGCAAGAGACACGAACGCCGTCACTGGGTCCAGTCCGTGCGAGCCCACCATCAGGAACGTCATGAAGGTCACCAGTGACACCTAGTGTGCAAATCTCGTAGTTCATTTAGCTGAAGTAGACCGTCGCCAAAGCGATACTTCAAGCATCGCGAAGGCCGCATTTCAATGGAGCAAACCAATCAGATATACTAGGCCTACTTTATTTCAAAATCGGTACATTTCGGTCTTCCTTGTGTACACTCATACTCCAAAGAATGTCTCTAATTCGCATTCATGTTCCTCGTGAGCCTGTTAAGTGCCTTTTCTGTCACTAACAATTTGGAATAGTGTAGAAACTTGTACATAATAGTTTTTTTTCTATTTAGTTACCTGATGCCTTTTCTTCACAATCACCTCTTGCTCCTGCGTTCCTTGCAACACTAAACATCAGTTCATCTATAAGCCACATAAATCGTACTCTCGCAAAAAAACTTTAAACCGAGCATGCATATATCTTCACCTTGGTCAGCATCATTTGTCGGAGCCGATAGCGTTCGGGCCACGGGTTTGTATACGCCATACCTGGCGGCGAGCACACTATGGCGGCCAGCGTACGATAAGGTCACGATGGACGGATTTTCGGTCGTTTGCTTTACCTGACTCGGGACAACCCCCTCTCTCCACTACAATCGAAGATAACTTCCCCCTGCTATAGGGAGAAAAGTTCTGTTGTATATGCAAAGAAAGCGATTCTCACCAGGAAGGATATACAGTTCCAGACGAAATTCATGAGGCTGAAGTAGAAGGCGATCTTGCGCAGCATCTCCATCTCGCTCTTGCGGACATCCACCACGCGTTGTTGGAACGGCTCCTCCCACGCGTAAAGCTTCAGGATCTTTTCAAGAAATACAAAGACACTATACTGGTGTTCTTTAGGTATGATACTAAGATGCTATTACGTGAAACACGATGAACTACACATGCACTTACTGTGGGATAATGGGATAATCAGAGTGAACGGTGAAAATGCTCAGACTGGCTGGCCGACGTTTACACAGGAGGACCTATCTTTCTCAATTGCCTTTGAGAAAGATAGGTCCTCCTATCGAAACGTCGACCAGCCTGTCTGAGGCACTTCCACGGTTCGCCCTGATTATCCCACTACGTCTTTCCATCTGTCCGTGCTCATCTAGATTGTGGATTTACATGCATCTACTGGAGATTCGAAGGAACAAAACACTCGAACTAGTGAACCTTTTGAAGAGGTTGCGCTTCCATTTGCCAATGGTAAGTGAAAAGTGGAGCGAATGGTGGACAATTACATCAGCGACTGCCTTTCGCAGCACCAACATGCATCTCGACTGCGATGCTGTTCGTGCCCGCTCGCTTCGCCATCACATTTAAAAAACTACTACATATCCTGTTCCTCCACTTGTCCATTACTTTGCGACTGTACTCGTACGACTGGAAAGGCGAATAGTGAGTGCTTAGCCAAAACAGCGGTTTCTTGACCAAAACGATGTTTTGCGACGCTTCGTGGTCAAGTTATATGCGTGACCACTGCCAGTTGTCAATGTGCATGAAGCCTAATACTCTTTTATAGGCTAGTCGACAGGCTCCGACTTCCTCCCTTCCCCCAAAACAAGCTCGGCAATTCGTACAGTAGACCACGGTCCTTCCGAATGTCGGAGCATTGTGCACCGCGAAGTGCCTCCCTTCTGGAAAACAATTCCCGCGCTCATTTCCAACGCCTGGTCCATCCTCTCTTCACGCGAAGTGACGCTAAGTCACCGATCGGTGACTTGACGCCCATCACGACGACGGGCTACGTCTTCCCCTTCCTGTAGAAGGGGAGTGTGACGTAGACGTGCGAAAATTTCAAACCAGCCTAAACCAACCCTCTAACCTCTGTGATTTCCTCAATATAGCACGTATTCGTAAACTTCTTACGGCAGCGTGTTCACAAAGCAAAAGTGCACATATACCTCTTAATAACAACTTTGGGACCTCGGGGTTCTTTACTGGCCCTTTGAGTTATCGGCAATTCATAGCCTATATTATTTGGCATGTCGTTAAGGGGCTGAGCAAAGCAAGCATCGGAAAGCAGAGCACAAGGATGGGGGCTTCGTTCTCGCAGTAAAAGACGACGAAGGTCAGCATTCTAACAGCAACATATTGTTCTATTGCATTGGTATTTGAATGAGGTTCACGGAACACAGTGGTTCCGAGCAGGCGGCCTTAAATTCCCGTGAGCGGCCAGAATACGTGGAACCTGCTCCCGCTTTCTCACTTTGCAACTAATCTGTGTGTTTACACAAGTGAATTTGCATTGTATTTTGCACTTCAAAGGACCCTGCAACACCTCTTGAGCGTGGTCAGAAAACACCGCTGATCGGTAGTGGAGGCTCCCGGAAACACGCAAGTCAAGATCATAGCACATCATGAGGTCAGGAATTCGCAATCTATTCTCAAAATGGGCTAAAAATCGCGTTTTCTTTTATCAACAAATGACTGAACAAGCTCAAAAATCACTCGTGACAACCATTGTATCAGCTATCGGCTGATTTGAGCATGATGAGATCGGTCGTTACAGAAACCGCCGCGGGAGGCCTCGACTTGCCCCATGTGCGCGCGCGATCGCACTGAAAAGCCGCGTATTCGAAGAAAAAAAAAAGAGAAAAAGTGCTCAAGGTCAGGAGGCCAGTGTTTCGTATTTGCTTTCTCCGTGCCATCTCTCCCTGATTAGCTGCCAGCGCTTACGCTGGGACGAGAGATAAGGGAATGCATGCAATTGTTAGCATGCAACAAATCGTAGTAAGACTACTCGTACTGGACAGATTTTTAAAAATTACGGCGATGGTAGCGAGGCAATAACTCCTTTAGTGAATAAATTCCGTGGCTACTTGAAAAAAGTGTTGCATGATGCCTTTAACTAAGACATTGCATGCCACATCCACTATCGGGTGTCTGCTGATAGCGAGAAACCTACGTGTATCAGCACGACCAACTCATCGTCTTTGAGTGCACGTCTTTAAACTATTGGGATTTCCTGACCCGTGTTCGCAGAACGCGTGAAACGCTGATAATTCAAGTTCCTGAGCATTTAAACCAGTTAAAACGACCCTAACAGGAACCTCGGCGCTTTATTCGCGGGTATTGGCGCGTCGGACATGACGTTGCAGCTTTCATACACATTGATTTGCCACTGCTGTATGTTGGTTTTCTAACTAAACTGCGCAACAAGTGCTTTGATACGCGTAGAAAGCACCACTCTGTGCTGTGTTCTGCACGAGCAATTAGGCTTAATCTTATGACCGTAGTCGCAGGCCGTTTATCTGAGTGACTGAAATGTATTTGATTGATATGTGGGGTTTAACCTCCCAAAACCACCATATGATTATGAGAGACGCCGTAGTGGAGGGCTCCGGAAATTTTGACCACCTGGGGTTCTTGAACGTGCACCCAAATCTGAGTACACGGGCCTACAACATTTCCGCCTCCATCGGAAATTCAGCCGCCGCAGCCGGGAATCGAACCCGCGACCTGCGGGTCAGCAGCCGAGTACCTTAGCCACTAGACCACCGCGGCGGGGCGGTAACACGTTCCTTTAAATGGACCCTGCAACACTTTTTCAAGTAGCCATGGAGCCAGTGAACATGCTTGTTGCCTCACAAATTTACTGCCGCAAAGTTTCTAGAATCAGTTCAGTATGAGCAGACTTCAAAAAATTTGTAGCAGGCTGCAATTTCATTCTCTCTTCTCGTCCCGACGAAACAGCTGGAAGATAAGCGGGGAGGAATGGCATGGCGAAAGAAAATACGTCACATCCACCTCGTGACCTTGAGCACCTCTTTTTTTGTTTTATTTCTTTGAATACGCGGATTTTGAGTGCGATCGTGTACATGCTAGTGGACAAGCGGCGGTCCCGGTAACGATGAGCCCACCGTTCTCAAATCAGCCAATGCCCATGACCAGAGCCGTATATTCCTTCTTGGCTGTGACTAGTGATTCTTGATCTTGCAGTGAGTGTTATTTGCCGAGCAAAGAAAGCAATTTTTAGTTTTGAAAATTTACCGTCAATTACACGCCACGTGCAGCGCTACAATATTTGCCTCGCGTGTTTTTGGTAGCGTCAACTTTCGATGACAGCGTTTTCTGATCGTGTTCAGTAAGTGTCTCAGGGCCCCTTTAAATTTGAAAAAGGGCTTCACAGCAAAACAAATTTTTTGAGGCAGGGGCTTTTACTGTTTAGCACTTCTTTATTGCAAAGAAACCATCTTTACAAGCAGTGACCTGCGGACGATTAATATACACCTATTTGTTCATTGCGAATACTTCAAGAATATTCGATCATTTAAATTCGAGTCGTAGCGAATTCGAATACTCAACAATTCGTTTGAATATTCGATTCATTCGAATATTCGCACAAGCCTACTGAAATGCCTTCCCGTCTTGTTGTTTTGTTTTGTTGTTGTTTTGCGTAAAAATGGGCCTTCGTACGTCCCTCAGTTTGTTTGGGCAAGCACATCGTTAACGCCGAGCAGTGATTAAAGCACGCAGCGTATCGTCGGTGGGCGTTTTACGTGACTCCCAGATCGTTGCGGGTAGAGAGGGGGGGGGGAATAGCAAGTGTATGTATTATCGATAGGTCCAGATTAATGGGGATTGCCTTCAATATTGAAGAAAAAAGAACATGTCAGTGTGGGCAGAGTGAACACATTGGCTTTTCACCTCCCATGCTCCTCCCTGCCACACCCAATCGTGTTTTGTTGTCTTCGTGCTCAAAGAAAATTTAGAGGTTCTGCGGCGCTCAGGATAAACTGTTACTGTTCAAGGGCAGGTTGTTAGAAAACCCCTGCCCAAAAGTATTATTTTGCAGCGCAATAAGGACTCACCTTGATTCCGCTGAACAGCTCATGCACGTATTTGACCCGCCTGTCTTTTTTCTCCATTTGAGCCGTCTGCATCGGAAAGAGGGCACTGTCAGTGCTGGGCAAGGAACCTGCTCGGTAACGCTAAAACTTATGCGTTGCCGGGAAAGTCACTGACCTGTATTTTAGGGAACTTCAATGTTTGCTAGCAAGTCCTATAGAGGTTCCAATTACGTACTGTTCGTGCCGTAGTTCTACGGACGAATTAAATGAGAAGGTACTGAGAGCGAAATTAGCAATGCGCTCGCGCTGTGTGCCTCCTCTTTGCTTTGTGTCTGTATTTACCCCCGCGCTCCCAGTTCGCTGAACCACGCTGAATTACCAACTAGCCCACCTTTCCATCCTATTGCCATAAAGTCAGTCATTCTTTTTGGGAGAATTACACTGTTCCGTTATAGACATGCGCTATTGAAAGCAACAGTGGGTGATAAATGCGTGTTCAAGAATTGGAAGCAAATCACGCCTCTCGCATGCAATCGTCACAAGCCTTCTTGGCAATTCGTTCTTCACAGTTCTAAATTGACATGACCACTCAACATTTTTGATGAGAAGACACGCTGTCGCCGGTGGCAGTGGCCGGATTTGGGCAGAGAACGAAGCTTGTTGTCCCATTTGACGCTTTCAGCAGAGCTTTTACGATCCACGCCGGTCACGCCATCGAACGCTAGCGATGTATACAAAAGGCGCAGAAAGATTTGTAGTGCACGTTCGCAGAACTTTCGTGCGAGCAACGGGACGTAGAAGTGACATCTTGCCGCGGAGCTTCACTTTGTTTCGCCATAAGTTTGCAGCAAGCTGACCGGCTCTCAACCAGACACGCCGATACAAAACGCAAACTTTACGCATTTTTCTGCGCTGACAAGACACGCTTGCTAACAACGCGAAATATACGCAGTTTTCTGTAAGCCCCTAGCTATAGCCACTATATCTATGAGGAGCCGAGCGTAACCGACGCACAGCTAGAGTGTCTGCAACATTTTTCGCTCCATCTCAGCGGTAGAATATATACCAAGGAATGCTGCTGCCAAGCACGCTGCAAGAGGTAGAATTGTTGTGTCATTTTCTTTGTAACCACAGTAACAATAAATATTATGAAAATATTAAAAATGCGAATCGCGTCCATCTCGTTGGAATGCCCAATGGTAAGCTTAATCGGTCGGTTGTAATGGCTAGGCATCTTTTCGAGCGCATTACAAGCACTGGTGGTGATATGGTAATGCATTACGCGTTATTAGTATAGGACTTTGGATATTTTGACCAGCGTGTGTTCACTAAGGTGCTTCTAAGCCCAGTTCATGAGCGTTCCTCCTTTCGCTCTTTATTTATATGTTGCTGCCGATGTCGGGGTTTAAGCACCATGCCCTCTGTAATTACAACTCAAGACCTTACCTCCCAGGTGAATCGTACGGCTGGATGATAGCCAGGTCAATGTTATATCTAGATGATTTGTGTTTTTAGAAAACTAAAACGAGAAGATTTACGTGCAGTCCGAGGCACTAGCGAAGTAAAAAAGAAGTCTAAGAATTTAGAGTACTGTGCTTATAAGAAGTGGTTAGCGAGTTAGACTACTGGGCACTTTACTATGGGAGAGAACAAAGCCGTCCTGGGGGCTTAACACTTGATTAGGCCTAGTTGACAAAAATTATTGTGATGTGTTTTATTAAAAACAGTTACAGCTTTGCGGCAAATACGAAGCAATGCACGGGATATCAGCTATACTCGGCGACAACTTCATGTGGCTAGACATGTGGCTAGTTATCCCTGTGGCTAGACTTCTACTGCGTACTTGTTTGGAACATCCTGGTAACCATGCGCCAAAGGTGCGCGCTACTATACATTCATGGAAGACATGGTTCAGTGTTTCGACGCGACCGCATTGCGGGCATGTGGCGGAGGGCGTCACGCCCCACGCCGCAAGGCGGTCGGCCGTTGGCAAAGCCCCCCATTCCCTGAGTCAGTCTAGGTCACGGACCTCTGAGGGGAAAGACGTGTTCGTAAGAGTCCAGCGTCTTTTCACCCGGCATTTCCGGCGTTGTTCTTCAGATAGGCTTTTAAATGCTATTAATTCGCTCAAGTCGATGGGGGACGTTTCCATAAGTTCTTGAACTGGAAAATCGTTTCGCCATTGTTGTAAAGATTTTATAACATGTGTGTAATACGCTGGTGGCTGCTCAGCAGCTGGTCCCGTGTCGTTTGCTAAACCAAACAGTCTTCTAGAGGTAGCTAGCAGATACACTTCAAGTTGCCTGCCTCGATACGATGAGTTCTCTAAGAGTGCCCAGGTGTTTTTGAGAGCCAACATGCGGCACATTACATCAAGATTGGGTACACTGAGCCCTACCCATTTTACTGGTAGGTGGACCAAGGCTCTGGCAAGAGCATCGGCATGGCCATCTCAAAAAAAAGGAGCCGCACGCAGGAGCCACTCTCTGCGAAACCCGTCGAGGTGGTCGGGCAATTCTGGCTACATAAAGCAGTGGTGCTATTATGTTGAAATAAATTAGATAAGCTCTTTCAGTAAAAGGTAGTTGAAACGTTTTGGCGACTTCGATGCGTCTGTCCACTTTGTGTTGGATTTCTCTCCATGTGGTGCGGGCTACCTCACCAGTCGAAAGGAAAGTTACACTTAAGACTTTAACGCCTTGGACGATTTGGACGCCATCAGGGAACTCTTCAATGTGCATCCCAAAGCACAATGCCTTGCTTTTTCCGGGATTAAGGCGTGCTCCCGGCAGGTAACTATACGTGTGGAATGTTCGCAGGAATGCTTTGTAGCTATCTATGTTCCGAATAAACAACGAGATGTCATCGGCGTATGCCGCTACATTCACTTCGCCCAAGCCTGGGAGAGGGAAACCGCGTATCGAAGTGCATTTCTCGATTTGTTTGAATAATGCATCTATGCATAATACAAAGAGGATTTCGGAGAGGGGACAGCCTTGTCGAATGCCCCTACTTACTGCAATAGGTTCAGATGTATGGCCATTCACTACTAATGACGTTTCTAAGTCCGTGTAGAGTAAGCGGAGGGTGTCGGCTAAATGTGCTGGGAAGCCATAACACTCAAGCACGGCGAAGAGATAGTTCCATTCTACGCGATCAAATGCTTTTTCCTGATCCAAGGAAACAAAAATGCCAGATATTTGTGTTCTTGTAGCGTACGTGAATAAATCGCGAGTCAGTGCAAGCGAGGAATAGGTCATACGACCTGGGACACAGCATGTTTGTATGTCGCTTACTATTTCCGGCAGAATAGTTGTTACGCGGTTAGCAAGGATAGCTGTTGATATCTTACAATCCGAATTAAGTAAGGAGATGTGCCTCCACGCCCTTGGATCGGACAGCTCTCCTTCGCTTTTAAGCAAGAGTATAACTCTGCTCTCATGAAACGTATTCGGTCTGACTCGTCAGCAAGAAGCCCATTAAGCATTGTCAAAAGGTGGTCTTGTATTGTTTCAAGGAAGGTCTTGTAGAAACTCAAAGGTATCCCGTAAGGGCCGGCGGCGGCGGCTGTGTTCATGCGCTGAAGCCCGATGCGTAATTCATCCAGCGTTACTGGGCTGCACAGACCATCGCGGAGCTCCTCCGGTACGCGGGAAATTCCCTCGCAAAACTCGTTAACTATGGTGGTATAGTTCACGTCGTTTGCGCTCTCTGCCCTGAAAAGATTCGAAAAATGTGTCTCGAAGACCCTCATTATGTCTTCTTCTCGTGTAGACTGTTCGCCGTTCGGCAACTGAACGAAATGGACATGTATTTGTCCACCAAAGGAGCAGTTGCGAACACTTCGAAGGACAGCTGGATCTGAAACCGGTCGTCCTTTGATAAAAGACTGCGCAGCCGTGCGCGAACTAAGACGTAGCAAAAGTTCGCACCGCGCCTTTAGCTGATGGAGATAGTCGTGCATTGCGAACGTCAGCGTCTCGCCTCTGCGCACGATGTGTGCTTTTCGTAGCGTGTCGTTTATCTCTGTCGTCAGGCGCGCTTTCCTTTCGCGCCCCGCTTTGATAAGCTCGGCGGGCCAACTGCGTTTCAATGCGTTCCAGTTACGGGGTTCAGGCAGCCTTTTGCATGCTTGCTCTAGTGCATTGCGCAGTAATGCTACGCTTTTCGGGTCGTGCACGAGTGTGGTGTCCATTTTCCAATGGTTTCTAAATGTAGTGAATTGTTCAAAGAAAAGCTTTACAGACACTGGAAAGTGGTCTGTAATGCATGGAACGTCCGGTGAGAAATGTAGGACCTCGCAACTAAGGACATGAGTGGCTAGCACTTCTGGAAAAAAGTAGTGGTCTAGCCTGGTCATGTTGGAACCCCGTCGCCATGTTGCAACGAAGTCATTTCTGTGAGTGTCGACCCACGCATCTCTGAGCTTGAAGTTGCGGATGAGTTGTCGCAATGCACTAACTCCGCTGTATTGTCTGCTTTCTCTGCGTCCGCGCGCATCTCTGTTGGTGTCCTCCACACAGTTAAAATCCCCTACTAAGAAAATGGGGTAGCTGTCAAACATAAATGAGTCGAGTGAATTGAAAAAATCGCCCGTGCCCCCACGTTGAGCTGGGGCATATATTACGAGCGCCCTTATGCTGCTAGAAGAAGAACAATGCGTATTTCATGGTTGCTGACGCTCATGTTTGAGCAATTTCTCAGTTTCTCAAGTCCTCCAATAAAAGGCTGGTGGCATCCTCATTTCCGTGATGTTTCGTTCTACGGTTGTGAGTCCCTTCCACGTCATGCCTACGCGATAGAGGTGCTGTTACTACGTCACACATACTTTTTATGCTGCAGATTCTCGTCTTTGTGATTAACCTAATTCGTCTTCAGCTTTTGCTTTCATTGTGGCCCTTACCTGGACCACTTGTACTCTGCGGGCAAAAAAGAACGAGGCAAACAGCACGACCAGAACGACGGCGACGGCGACCAGGCAAGAGGGACCCAGGTACTGCCATAGCATAGCCATCGTGATGAGGAGGCGCAGCGGGGCGCCCCACAGCTCACCGGCGAACAGCACGGCCTGGTAGACCTTGTCCGAATCCAGAGTGATGCTGTTGATCACCTCGCCAGCCGAGCGCTGCTCCCCGCCTGTCGACCAGGCCATGAGCACCTGCGCTGGCAAGCACGGTACATGTGATCAGAGATTGAAGTGGTTCCAGCACACCACAACCACGACACTCTTACGCTTCCTAAAGGAGTCATGAACCACCCAGCGGGAATAAAACAATTTCTATGGAATGCAAACCCTGCTATGAACATCTCAGCAAAACTTGAAGCTGTGTGCTGTTAGGAGATTTAGGAGTGGGGTGTCAAGTTACCCATTTTATTCAGCGCATTCTTCATGCAGACATCCGTCTTCTATTTGGAAGCCATGGGGCAGCTGCTGTCTGACGTTAATTACGAGATGATATGGTATTGCCTAATAGTAAACATGAACCAGGAACGATGTTTGGATTATATGCGTATCTTGACGTAGAGTGTCGCCACGTGCTAGTGTAGAGAAACTGGCACACGCTGGCGTGACAACGGAAAAGATTGAGCACGGTGCCCGCCGACGTAGCTTCATGTCCCCAAAGCCTCTTTCCCTGTGTAGCTCACAGCGCGTTCGTCGGGACGAAAGAAGAGAGGAAGTGATTTAGTGATTTGAAGCGTGTGACAGTTTCCTGTAACTCCGCTTGTGTTTGAGGTATTAGAGATATTAGACGGAAAGCAGCTCTTTGACTAGCCTGTCTAACGCTGTCACGTACGCCCGCACGAAAGCGCTTCAACGCGTTTTCCCGCCGCAGTTGTCGGAAAGATGCGAAGTAGGTGAAGTCGCAGCTGCGCGTTGACGTCACTACCTCCCTCACCCACACCAACTGCTGCTTCCTGGATCCTTTCGCAACACACTTCTCTCTCACTTCACCCTCTCCACCATAGAGTTTACTAAATATACACTAGACGGAACTCTGGTGGTGCTGGTGTCTATGGAAGCTGCAACGCAGGGCGCATCAGCGAGCATGAGAATTGTGGGTAGTTCATGTATTTGCCTAGTCTTCGTACTTTACGTTCGTTCTGGATTCACATGGCTTGAAGCTTTTTTGTTACAAAACAACAATTGGCAAATGTTCGGCAGTTACGCTTCACCACCTTCACCTTTTAGGATAACCATTTAAAATAAGCTCACGGAGTTTAAAACGGTTTGTTCTTTCATTCGAAACAAGACAAAAACACAAGAATAAACGAAGCCACAAGTGCGTTTGCCGCCCGCAAGTACGAAGACTAGGCAAATCCATGTAATACCTATAATCCCCATGGTCGCTGAATGATCGCGACGCCAGAGTCCCCTCTAGTTAATATTCGAAAACTTCAATGCTTGATTGCATGTCAAGCTATCAGTTCGTTTATCTGCGATGAAACTTTTGTGGAACCCAACGCACCTCCCGTGTCCTTGCGTTCCAAACAAACGTTTACTCGAATAAACGCTACACCGAGTTTCGCTTCAGACCTTTGTTCCAGCACCCGCGCCGACGCTCGTTTCAACCGGTTGAATGCCGTGCGCACCACTTCTGCATCGCGTCCCGTCAGGGTTCTCTTCGGGCAAATGGCCCATCATTTTTTTTGTGATCATCAGTTCGTAAGGGAGCAAGCGAACTCCGATACTGAGTTCATTCTATGATTATTTAGAGGAGTGGCTCGGAGCCCTTTCAGTATCGATAGACTAATGAGTCGCAAAAGGTGGAAGTGAGCATTACAAAGCGTAAAAAAAGGTGTTATACATTTCCGTCACTACAGCCACAAATAATATGGGCGCACACAATAGACTGACTACCACTGGCTGTAGACACAAGATTGCGGCTGAAGCGTGTCTGATATGACTGCAACTTCTGATTGTCTTCATTGGAACCACAGGTAACTAGAACATGAGCGCTTGCGTGATTTCTGATGAAGGGTACGAATGTTACGTGAACTGAGCCCACTCTTTTCATACCTTTCGATAAAGAAAGGCTATCAGGGAAGTCTTGACGCGCAGCGCCAAGACGCTGCTCAGATAATAGACTTGTGAGTAGAGCAGGTTAACCACCATGCTGGCCACCGCCATGAGCACGGCGTACAGGTATCCCTTCCACTTGGGTTCCCGCGAGCCGCCAAATTGGATCAAAACGCTGCAAGAATGTGCAAAATACCCGTAGTCAGATCGAGCTTCCTAGTAGATAGTGATGTGCAGCATTGAAAACTTTGCCAAAGGTTGTACTTGAACAACGAATGCCTCGTTTATTTGGCCTACCACATTATCATCTCAATCGGACGAGTGTGATACACCTTTGTGGTTAAGAAAGGCTGGTTGTTATGGCAAGGTATGGTAGTCTGGTATCTTATTTCACGTCACATCTCACCGCAGAACAGGACTCATGTAGGTTTCTGAATTTGCGCCTACGCAGTAATGCCCATTCTTTGTAGCAGACACACACACACGCTTGTAGTATATCTAAGTTATCTTTTACGAGTAAGCTTTTTTGTACAGTCGGATCTATTTCGTAATGCTAATATATTCTGACAATGATCTGTAGAAGGCTTATTGCAATATGAATGCTTTAAAATTGAGTGAACGTTTTTTATGGCAACAGGTGCAGGCTTACTCCATCAGGTAGATAGGAAGGAACATGGTGGCGCAAAATATGGTCTCCAGTGCAGCTATCTGAATGAGGGGACCTGCAAAGGCTTTGACCAGGGAAAACAGCAGCGAGCGCCTGTGCACGAGCGTTTTGCCTTCTCCGGGACCTCCCGTCTTCACCCTGCAAAGGAGTTAAAAAGTGAGGCAAGTTATGGCACTCGAAAAAAGAGGTAATCACGGTATAAAGAAGCTGCGGAATCTTTGCATAACTGCAATTTGTTAGTATTATACTACGACACCACAACAAAAAAAAAAACCGTGTTACAACGGATACGTAACGTAATTTATATGGCGAGCGTTGCGATGTCTCAAGTTGATAACGCAGGAACTCATATATGTAACGAGTAACATTGGAATGAAGCGCACTGTGTTACAAGGGCATTGCTTCGCAGTGGCCTTCTGCACACATGCTACTCAGTGCAATAGGGAAGCTTTGGGCTGCCGCCAAGTGCTAGTGAGTCTGGTGCAGCGTAACCGACTTCTGGGCCGGTCCCCACTTTTGGAAGAAATAAAGTTTTGATCACCATCATCATCTCGTGACCTGAGTAGAAACGTTACGCCCTTCGTAAGCCATTGGTCGAGCGCCATGTCACCCAATACACTAGGACTGGAAGAAATTATACTGGGGTTACACTCACAGGCAGTATAACATGATACCGCAGTTATATTGCGTGGTACAAACGTGCATGGTCATCAGGTGTCGCAACATGTGATTTTCATAACTACCTTGTAGTTGAAAACTGGCCACCCATAACAAAAGGCAAGCACTTTACTGCCCATGTTCCCTAAGGACTACGTAGTGGTTGCATAGGAAGTTTGAAAACAGTTAATGGGAATTACTAAGCTTTGTTTAGAGCATGTTACTCATTACACAGAATGCAGTCATATCCAAAGATTCACTGGCACAAGCCACTTTCAGCTTTATTGATTACATTGTAGTTAACCATAATTTGAGCTTCCCGAGTTACATCACACAACAAATTGGTGCACCAAGTGGTTAGTGAACTAAATAGGGAGAGGATGTCGCTGATGCGTTCATCAAAAGTAGAAGCTTAAATGTCGCGCAATTTTTTATCGCAGAGCTGATTATGCTTTTAACACGGGTTGGACGACGAAAGTGTAGAGAGGCACATGCGCTGCATTTTTCAAGTTTTTCCTTGACTCTCATTATGTACAAACTTCCATAGTGGCGAAAGGCTACAAGCGAACCACGATAATACTTTGACGTCTATCGACTTCTCACTTTCGTCGCTCGCCATTAAATGATCAAGGGTCAGTTACACGCAATTACCGAATGCTTAAGTTTGGCTTTGCAGATTTTTTTGAGCCACCAAGGTACCTGACCTTGCTGGAGGGTTCTTTTGCGCTATTTAGGTGAGACGGAAAAAAGCTCTACGAGATTTCTGCAGTTAAGAAAAACCACTGTTACATAACAAACGAAGGTGCAGCTTGCAGTGTTTAGGAACCTGACAGTTTTATTCAATCATCCTGTTGATGTACCTCTAAAAGGCGGTAGACCATTTCACAGCTATTTGAAAAATTTTACCATCTCCCGCTAAAGGGAACCTGCGGACGCTTGTTGTGGCGTTAACTCTGACTGGCGGTGGCGTTAACAAGTGCGCTCATCACGGCGTTTAGCGGGAGATAGTGAGGCGTGCGTGCTCCCTTATTTCATACCGATGAACTACCTACATGCACGCCTGCATGCACGCCACTCCGTAGAGATAGAGGAGGGAGCGTAGGAGAGGAGAGAGGGAGAGAAGCGGGGCATGGACAGTGCAGGGTGGACGCCGCGGGAAAGAGAGATGGACAAAGGCCTCTGCACAGGCTTCATCTCCCCTAAAATACTTTGAGGCGCTTCACTAATCAAAGTATAGTAAGACTGCCGAAATGCATCTCCAGTGACTCACTCTGGCCTCCAGTGTCGCTGCAGCATGTCTGAGCAAGCCGCGGGATCCATGTCTTCCGCAAGGGCAGGGATGTCGTCCTGGCTCAAAGTCGTGCGAAAGCCTTTCACGATCAGGCTGCGCCCGAGACAGTACACAAGTTAGCCCCCTTTTTTACCGACAGCGTACGTATTCACGGTGTAAGAGGTCATTGATGAGTCCTCAACAACCGCGGGCTCCTAGGTCTAATAACCACTATTGTTCTAAACCGCAGACAACAACCACCGTTGCATGTTCGCACTGCGCTGCATTTCGTGTGTATTACAATTACTTCACAAAATTTTCGGAAAGCGAAAACCAGCGAATTGCAGCGTTGACGCAGTACGTTGAACCCCTTCTGTGAATCAGATTTTGTTAAAGAAGTAGCGAGAAGTGCATAAGATCACGTTGTTTCACAAACACCTGTATTATGCTTGTCCGGCATGTGTGTCGTGAAATATATGACAGTATCTGGTGTTATATATGTAAACCTAATTAGTTGAACACCAACTACAGAATTTAGGGAAAATTCCATAGATCCTCTTGTACCGGACACCTCTCTTAAACGTCAATCTCATCCACTTCACCCTTTCCGAAAAGCAATGACTCAAGTTTGCTTCCGGAATTCACAAAGACGTTCTGCGACTACAAGGTAACTTCTCCGTTATCACGGCGTGTATTGTGGAGGAAAGTTTGTTAATGTCAGAATCGAACTTACGAGTTCATCCATTGGAACGTCATCCTGGATGGAAAGGAACTTTCCGTCACAGGTGCTCTGACCTTCTGAAAAATAAATGCAGGAGAAAGGAAGGGGCAATGAGAACTTCTGTCTCTTCACGCGTACTTCATTTAGGATAACTATCGATATTGTGTTACACTTAAACGAAAAATCACACGCAGAAGGAATTGTTCAGAAGCAATAAAGAAAAAGAAAAAAACAATGCAGGGGGAAAATTTTGTTGATTTATGAGCCCCGAAATTATACTGTGTACTGCACAATGTCTTTTGTGCGGACGTAATGAATATTAGAAGTTTAAATGAGCACCACAGGTTCCTTGATCGAGAACTGCTTAAAACCTAAAAGAGAAATGTACTATAAAGATGTACGATGATGGGAAGGAAGAAACGAAGGAACAAAAGGGAGAAGTCAGGGAGGTTAACCAGATAGACACCCGGTTGGTTACCCTACACTAAGGGAATAGGGAAGAGGACAAGAATGAGAAATAGGGAAGAGAGGAAAAAGAAAAAAAGGTGAGACTGACAGTAATTTCACTGCAGCGTGTAGAATTCCACCGCATGTCAGAGGCGTTTACACAAGCCCGTCTTTCTCAGGAAACACGTTGACTGAAATACATAAGGGGACGGGAACCGTTGTCAGGCATGAATGTTTGGTCCTCGCCTACCTCTAAAAAATTCTTGAAAAAAGAATATGAAATTGAATTTCATCGAATTCAGCGCTGGGTGTGGAAGGCAAAAACTCACCTGCTTTTCGCGGTGGCTCAGGTCTGCGAACGAGTTCATCACGAGGACGACAAGGGACATGACAACGACGCCGCAGTGCGTTTGCGCGCCTCGGTTGGACCACGACTGGTATTCCTGCGTCCAGAAGAAGCGAGAGTCGCTTTTATTTCCCTATTTAAGAACGCAGTATCACCAGTCTCACGTTAGTTTGCTTCAGAATAACTCGCACATTGCTATTCTGGTACTAAAATGCCTAATTTTGTCAAAGGGCTTTTAAAAAGCCGCTCAAAGTTTGAAGAACAAGCGCATAATTCTTTCTGGGTGTTTTCCCGTCTATTTGGCACAATTCGTGACACCGGTCCTCTGCCCACGTGACGCTAGAATGAAATAAGCTGTCGATTGGTCGATATACGCGAGTGTACGTTGTGAGTTGTCACATATACCCTTTTTGAAATGCCGTCGCGTTCCCGTTCTGCCTTGACTCGTATGACTTTGGCGAACGATGAACTGTTTTCACTTCGTTTTCTGCATTTGCGACTGTACAAGTGGGGGTATCAGGATGTATCCGAAAAGCATGAAATCTTGACTGGCTGAACGCTTAGTGCCCCGATTTTACGTGGTCTCTGAAGAAATAAGCATCGACTATGAGAGAGCGCCTGTAGGAAGAGCAGTTATGGATGCGAGAAAGAAACCACTTTCTGGCGTTGGAACACGGTGTGATTTAGGTACATTTTAAGCCTAACACAAAATACAAAAGTTTTGTCCAGGACAGCACAAAAAATGACCTGTGAACAGCTCAGATTATCATAAACTAAGTTTGCTTATTGTGATTGTTCGTATGAAAGTAATAGCTCTCAGCTAAAAGTGGGAGAAGATACTTAAGCCATTTCATTGCGTAAGTTCTTTAGTCGCAAGAGACCAGAAAAGTCTGTACGCATGACGTCTCGCGTTGACGCGCCGTATCCAGCTCTCTCTCTTTCTCTCTCTCTCTCTCTGTTGCGAAGAAAGCCTGGTTCTAGAAGAATCATCTGGCTCGTTCCAAGGACCACTCGGAACCATCATTTCAACAAAGTCATCTTGTCCGCACTTAGTGATGTCCACAGTTAGACTAAGAATCACCCATTTTTCATGTAACGTCCTACGTCGTGACCTTTGAGGTATTAACTGTGGATGAGAAAGAGAGTTGATTATTTTAATGAAGAGCTGAAGAGATTTGCCTGGTTTTTCACCTGACAGGCTACTCCAGCTGCCGGCTGATGACTATGATATATAGAGTGATAAGCACATAACCCGTACAGTCACATACACGCATAAGTCACAAAATACATACAGCCACTCACAGGCACTGCACTATATACAACGTTTTGTTCAGGGCTATGGCCCGCGAGAATGTCAGGAGTGCTTTTGAGGAGTCTAATGCACTGGAGCTGTTCTGCTATGGGCCTGGAATATTTTGCAACTCCATGTTTGTGGCCTGTTGTATTTTTAAGGTCATCTTCAGAGACTGTATTTCCGATGCGTACATGAGCAAGAGACGCACACCCGGACCACCAGCACTCACATATTTTACACTAGAGCATTCGGAAAACAGGTACAGAGCTCATCATGACATTTACACTGACGCCTCTGTTACCTCTACATCATCCGCCATTGGCGTCTGGATGCCATCTGCCAATGTCGCCATCTCTGCCACTATCAGTCACTGCACCTCATCTACAGCCACTGAACTGGTTGCACTACGGGATGCCTTTCAATATTGAGTAAATTAAGATGTTCAATTAGGATATTGCATGTTAGTGATGGTATGAATAGTATTGGGAAACTTTATTAACGGTAGTCCAGCTTTTTAGACTACAGTAATCAGTTTCTGCAGCTGAGTGCCTACAGGTTTAGCGTTTCTTTATTGTCTACGCGAAGCAGCATCCTGAAAGCTAGCGTGTGCTCACCGTACTGTCCCTGTAGATGCTGAAAGTCGTCATCGTGGACGTCGCGGAAAACAGGAGCCAGAAGCCGAACTGCACTACCGATGAACTGAGGCCGCCCATCCTCATCATCGACTGTAGCGCGCAGGCTAGCACCTGTCAACAAATTAGAAAATAATACACGGTAACAAACATGTTTTGTTTGCATTTTGTCCATGTGCTTTCAGTTGTCGATAAAGTTGCCCTCGCCCTTCCTCGTTAGCTCATATTGGTGGAGCGACCACCTCGGGAAGACGTTGGTCCCATGTTCGATTCCCGGACCAGGACGAATTTTTCAAATAGTGAGAGGCTTTAGTTTCTTGAGAAATCCGTACGAATTTTCTTGCAGCATCGTGCCACAGACGAGTGGTTGTCTATTTTTCCTTTTCTATGTTTGTGTACTCGTTACTAAATATTGTAAGTGTGTAAAAATTTCGCCTACTCTCTAAAGTGGTGTGTCTTAAACGTAGACGTGCTGACACTGAATAGAAACAACCATTGGGAATGATAATGACAGTTGGGTTCTTTTGTAAGAACGACTGACTTTAAACACATTTAAAAAGTGCAAAAAAAATTTAGTGACAATGAAAAGAGTAAAATACAACGGAGAGGGTGCAGTGGTGCTTACTCTCTGTTCATTAAGCGTTGGGAGTGCTTGATGGCGATATCAAAACATGTGCAATGAACGTGAAGGACACGGATTATGTAGAGACGTGTATGTACGTAAAAGACAATGACGACGGAGATATTTTCCAGACTAGATTTCGGGGAGAAAGTCTACAGGGACTGTAGGTTCCGGTGACAAAGACTGAGAAGATTTTTTCTGTTCAGTTGATTTTGAACGCCCGGTTTCGCTGTCACAAGTAGTTCGTATCTTTTCTGCATGCCGCGCCGCGACACTATGCTCACCAGCGTGAAGAGTTTGAACGTGGTGCCGGTGAATTCCTCCGGCAGCAGATAATCTTCGGAGAGCAGCAAAGACAGGTGCGTGCTTGCGATGGCCGCGGACAGAATCTGTAAGACCGGAAGTGTATAACGATCGTAGATGTATATGGATCTCATAAGACAGGTACGGCGCTGCCAATTATTGTGAGTGAGACAATAAGTTGAGTATCGTGCAGATAATTGTCGATATAACAAAAATTTGAAATCACCAATTTGCTTCGTTATGTCGACACTTCGTTAAATAGATGCTGGAACATTGTTGAGAAGGATAGGCACCGAAATCTTTTTTTTTTGTTCTTGGTTTTGTGCAGGAAGTACCGGAAGAAAGAGTAATATGCCAGTTAAAAAGACAGCTTCGCTAATTGAGCAAAATAAACATTTCTCTTTCTTGAATCGAAGATCTGAATCGCGTGAACTCGAAAGCAATGCAATTTGAACGCCCTGTCTCGATATGGTGTGGGTAGAGGATTTGTTTTTTTCTACCTCACAATAAAGAATGTTTTGATATAGCACAGCTTTTCACAAAAACCGCTTGCAACTGAACATGTGCCCACTGTCTCTGGCAAAAAAGAATTCATTGCGTAGGTATTGTTCTGGGGCAGCGCTGAAACTTTTGTTATATTGAAATCAAAAGAAAACGCGATTTGTTATATTGAGGTTTAGAAGACCACTCAATAAAAATGAAGTTGTTAAGAGAAACAGGTTATTTATATAGATTTCTTTATAATAAGCTTAAACAGCACTAGGCGCGTGCGAAGTGAAATAAATGTTATGGCCTGCGCGTGCAGCACAGTCGCAGCGAAAGCTTGAAGAGCAGCATTTCTAGAGTCTGTCGTGAACTATCCTGAGGCCACTAGTACATGTACACTTGCAAGGCATGCATGCACTAGGCCATATATTAATTTTCATGGAGTTCGGAAACTCCTACTGCCTCATTAGTCGTCATTCTGCTGTGAACCTTGCTACACGCTACATATATGCAATACAACATAAGCACTTTGTTGATGTGGTGGCTGATGAAATAATATGGCTGAGCCATTTGCAATGAATTGCAAGCTTAAACTACCCACTTATCGAGTAACTCTCTTAATGTGATCAATATTTTGCGTTAATACCACGGCATATATACTTCAAGTACCATCTTCATACTACGTTCTTACCACTCTACATTCTCCACAAGCACACTACAAGCGCACATACCCACTACCCCATGAATCATCACAATGTTTTGTGAAGTATATAAAATCATCTAATGTGCAGTTATTCCTCATCCTGCAGGACAATTTGGTACCTGCGACATTCCTTTCATACATTGTGTACACTGGGCTATGCTGTGACTGGTTTTCGAAGCACGCAATGACCCTTAAATTTGGTTACGCAACTGGCATTGTGTGACTTCTGATTACACCATTCGCATTGCGTCACGCAAGTATAAACATCTTGCATTGTGTGACGCCTGGTTATTACATCATTCTAACACGCTGAATAAATATGCCAACGTGGTTACTTCTCGATATTAAGCCTGTATAGAGTCTTTCGTGAACAAGACTGGAACACTAGCAAGGGTCTGTAGCAGAATACAGGGCCACCGCCGGTATCCAACGCTCGAGCCCCGTTTCATTCTGAATACAATTTCTAATTTTTGTTTGTTTATTTATTTCGCTCAGAAGCGGCTATATGGACGGCGGTGGCGGACAGCAGTATGGCCGTTGTTGTGATCGCATAACAGATTGCCTTGCCAAACATATCGCGTAGCCGCCAGTCGAAGCGAAGTCAACTACAACGCGTGCGTAACTTTCTACCATCATCGTCAGTTTGACCACGCCCATTGCATAGTGACGGCCTCTTCCATATTCCGCAAATCAAACCGTTCTCGTGCTTTCTGCAACACTTGCGAGCTACTTGATCTCGTCTGCCCACCTCGCGTCTCTCCCTCACGCGTTTCCCTCGCCCACAAAGCTTCATACGAAATGGCTTATAAGACATAAAGGAGCTACAATTCCGACCGTTTCCTAGGCTCCAAATTACCATCGGCCTCTTTTCCAAGACTCCAAATTTATGAAGCCTCAAACGGGTTGTTTGAACTAGGCGGCGGCAATGCCACCACATGCAATTCATTATCAAGGCCCATTTTCTCGCTTACCAGGCACGTTCTTGCTGCCCAGATGGTGCTTTTGGCATTGAGAAACAGTGCTTTTTCGAAGAGGTGAAAACAATCCTTTGTAAAGCGAAGTTGTGTTGCTCTGCGTAGTGCCCTCATTCTCTTGCAATAGTAAAAGTTGTACTACTACTACAACAACAACTACTACTACTACTACTACTACTACTACTAATAATAATAATAATAATAATAATAATAATTATTATTATTATTATTATTAGTAGTATTATTATTATTATTATTATTATTATTATTATTATTATTATTTTTACCGTCAGTATCAAAATAATGCTGGAGTGGGTGAGACACAGGTGAGTCTGACTGACGGAGTTCCGACTTCCATGAATATAGCAGCAGATATAATGACAATGATGCCAAATGACGACGACGATGATGATGATGATGATGATGATGATGATGATGATGATGATGATGATGATGCCCACAACGTCGCTAGCCAATCACGCGCTCACGTGCTTACTGCTTCACTGTTTCACGGTTTTGGCATCATAGAACGAGCTTAATTTCTCTCTTTTTCGTCCTCTTCACAACCAGTCAATGTAGGTTATACGCTTACCATTTTAATAGAGCTGAGTACCGACCATCGCAGAGGTGCCGCATCACTGCAGGCGATGCGGTAGAATTCGAAGGGAGCCGCCAGCCACAGGAACCCGCAGGGCACCCATGCGAGCAGGGTGCCTCGCAGACAAGGAGACAGCGGGGGCATCACGTCTGTCCAAGTGTCGTTGGCTCCACCATCGCCTTGGAGGAAACTCTCGCCAAGCTGCCCGCATAGCCATCACAATAGGGTCCTTTAACGTGTTACGGAAATACGGCACGCAAATACGGTGCGCTATTACCGTAGCGCTCCTCCATTACCGGTCGTTCAGCACTTACCAGTGAAGGCACGCCAACAACACAAAAGCTTTTTGAAACGTTACTGTTGGGTTTAAGCGCCTCATGTTGGCCTGTCAGCCTACGTATTGTTAACGAGAAACCTGTCCTCTAGAATGCCCTGTCATGGAAAAGAAGGAGCGCTACCGTACTGCCTTACCCCAATGGCGTACCGTATCTTCACAATTTACTAAAATACCTAAATGCCGAATCGGACAGGGTGTAATGTGGTCTCTTGCAAAACGATTCGAACAACGGTAGAGCAAAACGTCACAACAAAATTTACGTATTTCTGAGCTCTGGTACTTGTTTCACTTGACCTGTCGTGGGCGCCCGAGCACAAAGTGTGCCTCAATGAATTCGCCCCGCTAAGAACCGTAGTGATAACGTATTATAACGTTTGTGGCGCTGCTCTTTGTGTTACACTCGCCATAACAAGCTGTAAAGACGCAGAAAGGGAGTGTTGGGCTGGCTGATTAACATAAACCTTGAACTTCGTGACAGCGGAGCGCTAGACACGGAGCTGTTGGTCGTCTTCCCACCTTTTGTACTTAGCGTTGGGCTGTCATGAAGTTCCAGACGAACGTTTAAAAGTGTATCATGCGTCGGAGGCGACGCATGGAGAACCGAGGGGCCAGGCACCCGAAGCGCTGGCCGAGAAGGAGGAGGAAGCGGCTAAGCCGAGAGCCAGGCCGGAACTCTTTATTTACTATATACAGGACGATGCATACACTGGTTGTGCACCTCCTGGGGGCCAGTGAACCTTCTCCTAAAGCAGAACCGAAACCCCGATAACACAAAAGGCATTACAGGTCCACCCAATGCGTCACGTTAGGAATGAGGAGAAGGAGAAAGGCGGCTGCCATGCACTTCATTTCCCCCGCCCCTTCTCTTCAGGACCACGCATCTTAGTAGCACAATTTCATGCTGCTCTGCACGTGCACTGTACTGTCGGAACAAGCCTTGGGTACGGAGCATTCTTATTTGCGATCGCAACAATCGCTGGATTCATTGAAGTGAGCCTGCTGCGCACAGTAGTTCACTTCCTCACGCCCTCATTCCGCCTACGTCTTCTTGCCTGCCTACCTGGAATACGGGAAGCCTACGCGTCTCGGCAGGGTAGCAGCTGACACCATCTGAGACATGAAGCGGTACGAACCCATAAGGGAGTCTCACACAGTCGATGAGGATGGTTTTGAGCAAGCCGTGAGCTGAAGCTGGCCATCTGATCGGGCAAGTATCACACGTCAATCCTTGCTCGCTGACGGACAATCTCTAACAGGACAGCGTGCGCACGAGGCGAACGAGCTACCGGAGGCACGAGGGGATGATAAAGATGATGATGATCATCTCTTGATGGTGATATTCAATACTGGGAATGTCTCACTAACTTATAACGATTCTCGGCCAAGCCTTCTGAGTGGGAATTGTGATGCAAAGGTTTCATTACGCATTTTTACCATGGTACAACCCCCGCATGTTATTAATTTGAAGGGAGATGATGTGGGATTGTGAATTCGGTTCCGTTCTCTTTCTTGAAATAAAGAAAATGCGGGGGTTGCATCATGCTACACAACGCATAATGAAGCCACTATACCTCAGGTATGAGCGAAGTTTTGAGCTATGATCATGACCATCATTTTGATTGTGATAACATGCTAATCATTTTGCCACCCAGTTCATGGCCCCTCCCTTCCAAGGATACGTGCCATTCATATGAGGTCATCATGATCGTCATCATCATCATTATCATCATCACACGCTAGGGGGGGGGGGAGAGGGGGCTTTATTTTGTTTTATGTTGCACATGGCCTCAGAGATCACGGGAGCATGGCGTGTTTGTGTACTGCCATCCCAATCGCACGGAGAGCGCGTGTTTCTAGAGGGGGCGAGGTCCGCTTTTTTTTCGCACCGTAGCGCTCCTACAGGGGATGGAAAAAACTGTCGAGCTGTCGGCATAGCTTGTGTGCGGCGAGAAAAAAAAGATTTTGCGCATTTGTATAACTTCGTGCTCACTGTCCAATCAAGGTGCACAAGAGTCAAAGTCAATGCTGGGGCGTATGTATTCTCAAATGGGCTTTTTTTTTTGCTGTGGATTAGCGCTGCCCCTATTAGAGCACTTATAATTGCGATGCTTCTGAGAGATATCTCCATGTGCTGTAAACTTACTGTACTTTGAAGTTTACGGGCTGTAAGCATGGGGGCGCTGACAATGAAAAAAATGGCAGCCTGATCCACTAGGGAAGTCAAGAGCGTGGCGCGTTCTACGCTCAATTGTTACCCTTAATTAAATGCCTTTTTCTTTCCCATCATGAAACTAGCACTGCTTTTCATTGTAACACCGTTTCGAGAATTCTTGCAGATGCCCTGATGTAATCACAACTGGCTCGAAAGCCACACTCGCATAGCTAAAATTCCTGACACTCGCGCGCGAGGCTTCCCCAGTTTTCTTTTGCAACTGCCTCCCGCCGCACCTTAGAAGCAGGAAACAGAGAGGAAGGTTCAGGCGGCTTTTATACGTCTGGACGGAAGTATGTCGCCGGTTCTGCGTCGACCATGGACTGGTTACAGGCGTGTTGTGGTCTCATATGGTAGCACATTTGCACTGTGAGTTTTACGATGTTCAGTAAATACGTTGGGAAATGTAAGAATGGACATCGAAACATTTTGCTTGTTCTATAAGAGCCCTCACACGTTCAGAGTTTGGCGTACCTGGTTGAAACTAGGCACATTACATAGCAGTGACGATTTTCACTTCTCTTTTTTTTCTTCACTAGTGTACCTCAACGAATACTTAGTTTGCTTCAGAAAGGCACAGTTGAGCTTCATGTACAATCTCTTGATTCGGAAGCAGTCGACAGCACAATAAATGAACACAATGCTGATATTGACATTGTGCTACCAAGCATAACCAAAATACACGTCACCCCAATGGAAACGACAACTCAGACACCTTTCTAGTGATATACATGTGGAGTAAATATAGGCTGGCAAATCGAAGCCTTCTACAATACTGCAAGATTACTTATCACCCTACTTGAGCGCCATGACCAGGGCACACAGTTAGCTAGAGCGTAACTGTGCTTCACTTGACCACCCAGTAAATATCCGCATGCGGTAAAATAGTAAAACAATGCGTCACGGTAGCAGGCCAATATGATTGAACGACGATAATTAGCCCAGGTTTCACCAATACACGCCTCTATAAAGAAGGAATCAACACAAAGTGCACCATAATGGGAAAAGTAATACTTGCGCAGACGAATTCATACCTCCTTACAATGTTCTATATCAGAAAAACTTAGCAGTTGTCATGCCTTTCTTTGTAAATTTGACGAGAATAGATGCAGTGTCTGCAAACAAAATAAATGCATTCAGTGAAGCCAGAAGATTCTGGCGGAGATTTTCGCTCGTACGTGAAAAACAAAAAAGCAAAAAACAAATTAATGCACAGGCTGGAATTCAACGCACTCAGCTTTATGCCAAGGCCTCCACGGCTGCCACAATCCACAGTGAAGGCGCCCTCTCGCGGTAGCTGGTCGTGTGGGGCACAACTAGCTGGTTATGCTGGGCTGCGCGGCTCTTGAGATGACTGGAGATAAACAAACTACGCGCCCGCCGCCATCTCGCAGGAAATGATATTGCACATCATTCGCACTTTGTTCTTGTTCACTATTGCTTGTTGGGGGCGGAAATGCTGTAGGCCGGTGTGCTCAGATTTGGATGCACGTTAAAGAATGCCAGGTGGCCGAAATTCTTGGAGCCCTCCACTACAGCGTCTCTCTTAATCATATCATGGTTTTGGGACGTTTAACCCCACTTATTATCATCATCACTTTTGCTTGTGGCTCACACCCACCGTGGAGGATTGGCGATGAAAAGAGTAATCTTTTAAAATCTGAATTTTAGAATGATGAAATTTCTTTTTCGAAGCGACAGCATGGACCCGTCTACATCACTCTAAACAGGCCACTTACACTAGCATAATTTTCAAGTGCTTTTTTCCACTCCATCATTACATTGCAGACCATTTTCTAGGGCTCTTACTTCGTGCGGCAGATTCGATCTTCCTCGCGAGAAAGCTGAACAACTCCAAACGAGGTGATGTATATCAGTGCTGCGTCATTCCTGTCAGTGTAGGCATAGATGAGAAGTCCTTGAAATTGTTGGTCTTGCTTCAATTCACTCATCAAGCACATACAGAGCTTATGCTGTATTCGTCATAAACTTGTTATCAAATATACCTTGCTGAGAGAAACGAAACTTCGATTACTCTAACCTTTTTTAACAGTTATTCTTGTTTCGCGTAGGAAATCACATATGGCATAACATACATTTGTTTGGATGAAATCCAGTAAGGCAGCACCAGAGGTGGACAGAACGCGAGTATCGCAGAAGAAGAGGAAGCAGGAGACGTAAAAGGTACGCAACACTGCTTGACACTTATGTCCACCTGTTCTCATCAATTATGCTGCGTTTATTTAATATTAATGATCACTTCTTGGGCTAGTTAATTTATCTTGATTCTGAGCTCACCCACTAGCGTGAAAACATCAGCAGCGCAACAATTTGTTACTACCTATATGCTGGATAACAGCACTAGTCTTGCTTTGAATTGGGCCATCTCGCACTGCGATTTGGGGCTATAGAGTAAACCTAAAGTTTTCTTCAGTTTATTAGCTGATTACTGCTTATCTGCATGTCAAGTTCTGTTCTGCGTGCTAGGACCGCCAAGTTTGTTTCCGCGTTGATCACGTACTTTGCTGTACGCTTTTTTCTCCTCTGATCGTGTATTGCTTGATGGAACCTTAAGCTGCAATTACGCGCAGGGAAGTGAGGGCGTGACATGGTTGTTAAATTACTTTGAATGTAGACATTGCTTACACGGCAACACTTGACATAACAAAAAGAGTATTTTCGACATGTCTGATCAATCGCACTCAAGCAAAAGAAGTAGCAGATGTGCTTAAGTACGGTTTGGTGCACTGAACGCGACACGTGGCATATTTCGGTGGGAAAATTATAGCGATGTGTACACTATTTCAGCCATGCCACGAGATATTGTATGACACCATCAGGGTGGCCACCGGGTGGCCTTCAAAAGGCGCCAGAGTTCAAGCCAAAAGTAGCTACGTTATTTACTATCATCGCCTAATATGCAGTTAAAATGGAACAGGAGAGCTTTCATTATGAACAGTCTTCACTCTTGATGAATAATTAAAACTATTTTGAATATGTAAAACAAGAAGTTTAATGACAGCGTGAAAACAGGCATTGTGGCAAATAGAAATTTTCATTGCCAAATGGACTGAAAAGTAAAAAATTTGGTGCGAAGTGGCCAACAATAGCAGCCCTGAGCGTCACCACATTGCGACGTGATCTTCCAGCTTATGGTACTCTTGTGATGATGTCCGTGTCTTGTGGCAGAATCACTTTGCAACGCTCTAAGTTTGGATGAACTCAGTCTTCGAATTCTAGCGTCGAAAACCTATAGACGGTTTTCCGCAGTGGCGACTGGCCGCTGCCACATTTGAACACGTGATCTAATGGCCTTCACCTTTCCAGTTCTTCACCGTTGCCGATGGCCGGCTGATTCGTCGCCGCCGCTCCCGGGTTCAAGTCTAGTAAAGCGAACGCAGCGCATAATCCGCGCCACCCGTTTCTTTTTTTCTCTCTCTTTTAGGCACTCAGTGTTGTCCCCGAATGGCTGACAGAAATTGGGTGCTTTTTTTCTTCAAGAATCACTACGACCACTGTTTCTCGCCGTAGGCTGCAGGGCAACGTCTGCCACACACCAAATCGCGGCCGCGCCGCCGAGGAGAAGGCCGCGGCTTTTTGGTGTAGTGCGCCATCTAGTTTTGCATAGACAAACTAGCTGCGGAAAACGGTAAATAGCAGCAGCATAACTTGTCCAAGTGATATGCTCTCGCTTCGTGGGAATTCTCGTTTCATGGTGCGTGTAACGCTATCACATTGTAAAAGTTTCCGCAAACCACACCGAGTTTATTAAAGACGAGATAGGGGTTTCTTTATCGTCGTCGCTACGATAGGCGTTCAATATCTCCCCGCCGCCTATTTTTTCGTGAAACACGTAAATAACGTCAGTACTACTCGATGATCCTATCACAATTGAGTGCTATTGGTTATAAGCGCTGTCATGTTAGCTTGCGAAAATCCAGACAACGTTCAAAATAAAGTGTGATCAGCTCATCGAGCAGATTAATCGTGCGAGACAATGCAGAACGGGTGTGTGACTACATGTTAAAGCAGCCTATAGGAGACAATTCTCAACTGTCATTTTTTGTCGGGAGCGTATGTTCTGATAACATCCCATGCACAGACTGCTATCGCCCCGGAATCATGTGTAAAAAAATGGAAACACCAGGACAGCATAACGCGCTGGTTCTCTCTACATTCATAATTTGTGCAGGGACGTTTTGAGGTTACCACGTGGTCATGCGTACGTTTTTTGACGAGGTCACGTCATTATGTTCTAGAAATCAGTAAAGTCCCTTCCCGAATTGAGACGCCAAAAGTTACGTCCTTACTTCGACTGAATTGTCGCTTCGTGGAACACGTAAGGCTCTCGCAATGTGAATGGTGCACATGCCAGAAATCAGTGATTGTAACTATTCTTCGCAGATGGCCTTCAACGAAAAATACGGTACGGGCGACGAATCACCTGAGGCGTCTGTCGCTGAACCTCGGGCCGCCAATCGTTACGTGGCCTCCAGATATTGCCCGCAGAATAGGGAATATGACCACGAAGAAGCGTCACGCGAAAGCACCAACAAACCGACGTCAGCAGACAGGGTCTCCTTGCAGGACACCAATGTGACAGTGGCCGACGAACGCAATTCTGAGGTCTTCCAAGATGATGGGATGACGTCGAATATCAAAAGGAGGGATGACCCTCAGCAAGAGGAGTCACTACAACACATACAAGGTAATTTTTAAGCAATACAAAAGGTTTTTCACACTGTGGGTGTTGGTGCAAATATCGGTCATTGCTCCGCTTCAACGCCCACTTGTGTTTCTCACCTCCCAACGCTGTCGCTACACCGCCCACGTGCAATGGGCGGGAAACGCAGGCGAGCTATGGCTCCATGCGTGTTGTTATTCAAAACACTTGTGATTTGGCAGATGACCCAGTGCAATACCACAATAGGCCACCCAAAGCCCTGCTTTTGTTTTTAAGTGCCTTATTTATGTCACAAATTCGCCCCCCAAATTCAAGTACAAGATGTGCCAAAAATCGAAAATGAAACTTTGGAAAACTTGAAACTGTTGAAATCAATATCTCACCACAATCAAAAGAAGACATCCAACCGTAAACAAACATCTGGGAAAGTCCCTGCTGATGGCGTAGTCCTTGTAGAGTAGCCCGCAGCGTTCCCTATTCATTAAGTAAGCAGTAACCTAGTGCTTCACAGGTGGTACCACTTTGAACGCTGCTCAAGGGACTTCAGCTGGTTCAGTTCGCTTCTTTGTGCTCTGCTGCGCTACGGCTCGACTTCAATGCGATTCACAAGAATTGCACGAGCCCTGTTTGAGTGCGTGCGTAGTAAGATACTCGTCAGATAGCTGCCGTACTTTTTTGGGGCACCACTAAAATATGTAACTCATATTTCTCTTCCAGGCGTTTCTGGTCTATAACTTACTGTTTTCCAAATGTTCGGTAAAGGTTTAAAAAATAAAGCTGGTACCACATCGATGGCACTAGATCAAACTAAAAGTTGAAGCACGCATAGAATTTGTGAGGCCGTCTTACTGTTTATAAAGGCTTTGGATATTAATAGCTCACAGCGCACTCGAAGACACGGACGCAAAAAGGACACGTGACCAACACGAATACAAGCGCCAACTTCAGCGCTCGTCTTCGTGTGTGTCTTCTTCGCCCGTGCGTCTGAGTGTGGTGAGAGCTATTACGGATATTCACCAACTAGTCTGGCAAACAAACTTTGAATCTTAAAACACCGGAGAAGGAAGCGCTTCAACAAAGCCACGACACGGACGTCTCGGTTGTCACCGCGAACACCACCCCTAATAGCGAGTGATCTACAGCGCCACCTTGCTGAACAGGACGCCGCGTATCCATTTTCAGTGACGATGACGGAGCACGAGTCCCGTGTTTCCGACCCGCAACTTTCCGGCCACTCTTCTCCGCCTTCAGCTCCTTGTTCACCGCCGCCTGTCGTCGAGAGCCGTGCCCCTGGGGTCGAAGAACGAGATGACCAGCCGGCATTCGCGTCGCACACTGCTGGCAGAGCCGAGCCGCACGCAAGGGCGCCTCACAAGCCCCCGCAAACGGTAATGCCCCTTAAGCAATACTGACGATATCGTCAAATGGTTTACTCAGCAAAGGACATAGCCACGTATAATTTTAGTTGGAGCTTCATTCAAAAGAATCATAAAGGCTGGGACGTTTTAAAAACTCGTAAATGTGCTGCGGCAACATTATATATGCGCAACCGTTGTTTCTGAAGATCTTAGTAATCGTAAGATAGGGTAGCTCAAGTCCATAGCTCGTGCTTCACTCATACTCATGTCATGGTTTATGGACGCTAAAACGCACATATCAAGTCTATACGTCGGGAAAAAAAACGTGGAGCCCACTCACACTCGCTCATGACATATTTTTCGCTTAAGGCTCACTCAGACTCATGCTCATCCAAATTTTTCTCAGTCAGACTCATTCTGACTCATATTTAAATTTGCTCAATGACACTCACGATAGGACACAAACTCAACAAAATATTACTCATTCAGTTTGAGCTAGTAAACTCATGCGTTTTTTATCGTGTGGTGAGCAATATTAATCATCTCGCATATATCGCTATCTCGCATATATGTATGGATGTACTTTGTTTCTTTTGATAATGTCACGACTAAATGCTGGCAGGATGGAAGAGGACAACGAAGGGACGAGCGCCGGCAGCAAACACCACTCCTCTGAGGAAGACGACTTCTAGAGTCTTCTGCTCTCGTTCTTGATCTGTAAACACAGACATTATTTCTCTGTGTCGCACCGTGGCCCTGTCTCCTGTTATTTCCACGTTGCGGAAATATCGTATCATGAAATACACACTATCAGAGGTCGCAATTCATACAGGAAGTTTTTATGGAGACAGATGAATCATACGAGGTATTTTTCTGCATAACTTCCCATGAAGGAGCTTGTTGGTGGAGTAATCAAAACTATCTCCCCCCTTCCTACCAGCATAAATCACGCCTTCTATATATTCTCAGAAGGGTGACCCAGCGATGACCGCCAGTGCGTAGAAGTATCAGGAAGTACACGTGAGTGAGAGAGACAGTAACGCTGATGGAGCTGAAAGAAATAAGTTTAGGGTATAGCGATCAAGCTATGCCTTTACCCAGCGGGTCATTCGCCCCGCCGGACCAGTGCCAAAAGGACAGTCTCACCACGGCTGGACGGAGGAAGCAACAGGGGTCGACTACACGAGACGGCGCCCACTGATTGACAGCGGTGCCAACTGTGTAAAATGTAGCAAAAGAGGGTTATGGAGCCGCCGCTCTATCTCCCGCCTGGGCCACGCATCACGTTGGCGCCTTAACCAGCAGACGACGACGGCGCTGGTCAAAGGGCTCTCCCCAGAGGATTCCACGAACCTGGCACCTCTCGAAAGGGCGCGCTAAAATCTTTTCGTGGGAACGCAGCGCGAGGCTGGCACCAAAGGGGTCGAGGCGCCCTTGCGTCTTCCGCTCTCCCCCTCCCTGTTCTACGGCAGCGCTGCGACTAGTGGCAAGGGTGTGTGTGTATGTGCAAGCCAGTGTTGTGCCTCAATGAACATACATGACGGGCGTGTACTTTTCCGAGGGCGGTACTTCACTGAGAGGAACTTCCACATCATCATTTGTCCGCATTGTTTTGTGTAGTGATCCCCAACCTAGAAACCTAGGAAACGGGGGTCAACAAAAAGGGCGTGCAGCGCCTCGCCCAACTCTCTTCTGTCTTCATCTCGACAACTCATTGTAAAGATGTAAATAAATCCGTTGAGTTTGCTCAAAGCTCTCCCCTAGTCCTTGGCTCGACGGAGCGACGGCGACCGGCCCCGCTACCCGCACACTGCGGTCTCCACGACGCGCAACAACTGGATGGCAAGCGGTTGGATGTGAGCCTGGAGGACGGAGAATGAACAACACGCCGAGATCATGGAGACTGGCAGCTGTGGACTGGTGAGTGCTGGCTTTGGTTTTTTGGTTGCCAGGCTGATAAGATAGAAGTGCAATCTTTTCGCTGGTAGAGGCTACCACAGAAGCAGTTATTTACGGAACTTCTGGGTAGAGAGTGAGCTGCACCACACTAGTTCTCTGTCATGGATTGGAAGCGTTTGTTGAAGAATCAGCTCCTTATTCTGGGGGAGGAGCTGGGAGCAGAAGTAGATGTGGGGATGAAAAAAGACGCAATTGTTAGCGCTATCGATGGCTTGAATCTGAGCAGTGAAGATATTAAAGAAACGTGGAACGAGATTCAAAAGCAACAGGAACAGGAGCGCGAGAAAAAGCGTGAGGAACAGGAGCGTCAGGAAAGGCGACAGGAACAGGAGCGTCAGGAAAGGTGTGAGGAACAGGAGCGTCAGGAAAGGCGAGAGCAACAGGATCGCCAAGAAAAACGGGAGCAACAGGAGTGCCAGCTAAGGCAAAAAGAACTGGAGATAGAACAGTTGCGACTCGAAGTGGAAATGAGGAAGATTGCAGGGGTCCAAGGAGTGGAGGAAGCAGGCAGACAGAATCTTTGTGATTTATCTAAACTAAAGCAACCCTTCAAAGTAGGGCAAGATGTGGGCCTCTTTCTTGCGAACCTTGACAGAACCTGTGAAAAATCGAAGCTTGGTCGTAGCACATGGGCTCGAAATTAGTTAAGTTTGCTGCCATTTGAAGCAGCGGATGTGATCGCGCGGCTTCCGGTGGAGGATGCAGACAACTATGACAAAGTGAAGGATAGCCTTCTAAAGAGGTTCCGACTTTCGCCAGACGCGTTCCGCCAGCGGTTTCGCAATCTGACAAAGAAGCGGGGCGGCACGTATTCTGAGTTTGCCTACGAGTTGAAGGTCAACTTAGTAGAATGGATGAAAGGAGCCAACGCTTTGGTAACTTCGAAATGGCTCTTGAAGTAGTGGCTCTCGAACAGTTTTTTTTTTTCAAAACTTTCCGAGCCAATGAAGCTCTGGATCCAAGATAGAGCCGGCGTAGAAACAATACAGGCAGCGGCCGACTTGGCTGACGAGTACGCGTCACGCCGAGGAGAAAGAGACGAGGTTCCTCCAACAAAAGTGGGAGATAAAGGGACACCTTGGACGGCGAAGCAGGGAGCTGGCGCAGGTACGACTGCACAGAAAAATACGGACTTCGCTGCAAGTGGTCAAGGATCACAAAACAAACAGGAGGGAAAGGTTTCGGGGGATTCTTCCAAAAAGAGTCCTTTTGAGGCTCGGAAACCACCTACTTGCTACAACTGCAAGGAGGAAGGGCATATTGCCGTAGGCTGTCATAGGCCCAGGCCAGCCCTTTCGTATACTTCTGACTCAGGCACTAGCGAGGAGCTTCCTAGTACGTACCTTTTTAACCTAACAGTGAACAGAAAGCCGTGCCGCGTCTTACGGGACAGTGGGGCAACCATGGATCTGGTGCACCCGGACTATGTGGCACAAGCAGACTACAACGGCAAGTGCGCATGGATTAAACCAGTTTTGGAAGATGGAAGCATTTGTCTTCAGGTAGCTTGAGTAATCATCACAGGGCCGTTCGGAGAAGTGGAGACGGAAGTGGCGGTGTCAGACAAGCTGCCCCCGCAGTACCCCTATTTGTTCTCGAATCGGACCGACCGTCTGCTGAGAGAACAAGGGAAAAGTTTTCACGAGGGAACAGTACAAGCCTTGACTAGAGCTAAAGCAAGAGCGTTAGCAGCCGAACTAGAGCGGCAAGAACCGAGTTTTACCGGAAGTCCAGCAACGCCAGCTGGATTCAGCGCAGCGAAGCCTGCTATCCCGTCGCCTACTGAAAAAGAAAGAGAGGGGTCAGAGAAGCAGACTAGCGCTGATACAGCAAAGGGAATCGGAGGAGGGGCTGCTCGTGTTGCCGGTATCAAAAGCACTAAGCAATGTACTGGGGAAAGTTGGAGTCAGCGCAGCGAAGCCTGCTATCCCGTCGCCTACTGAAAAAGAAAGAGAGGGGTCAGAGAAGCAGACTAGCGCTGATACAGCGGAAAGGGAATCGGAGGAGGGGCTGCTCGTGTTGCCGGTATCAAAAGCACTAAGAAATGTACTGGGGAAAGTGACAAGAGACGAACGAGCTCATCGAGCAGCAAAAAAGCGATCCGAGCCTTAAGGAGATTTGGAACATCGTCAGGGAAGGGGTAGCGAGGAAGAATGTCAGTTTTTCTGTCAAAACTGGCATCTTGTACCGCCACTACCGGACTGCAAAAGGTCGCACGTTCGACCAGATTGTAGTGCCGGCTAAGTATCGGCCTAACATTGTGGATCTCTGTCACGGAGTTGGTTGGTCGGGGCATTTAGGAGCTCGGAAGACCAAAGATAGGCTCCTAACGGAGTTTTATTGGCCAGGATGCTTCAAAAAAGTTGAGAACCACGTAAGAGCGTGTGACACCTGCCAGAGAGTGGGAAAACCGCCCGAGAAGGGAAAGGCACCACTTAAGCTTGTTCCGCTCATTTCGGAGCCAGTTCGCCGGCTGGTAATAGACGTTGTGGGACCACTCCCAGTGACAAAGTCAGGCTACCGGTATTTGCTTACCGCCATTTGTCCAGCAACCAAATTTCCTGAGACGATCCCAATGAAGGAGCAAAGCTCCGTAGAGGTAGTCAACGCACTACTGTCTATTTTTTCCAGACTGGGCTTTCCTCAGAAGATACAGTGCGACCAGGGCTCAGTATTCACCAGCGTTCTCACTACGGGATTCCTGGAAAAGTGTGGAATGAAAATAATCCACAGTTCCGTGTACCACCCGCAGTCCAATAGTGTAGAGCGGTGTCATTCCGTGATGAAACGAGGTCTGCGAGCCCTTATCTTTGAAAGGAAGTGTCAGTGGGATGCTTGTCTTCCGGCAATGCTGTTTGCGCTGAGATCGGTCACTCATGAAGCGACGGGTTTCAGCCCCGCGGAGCTGGTTTACGGACGGACGCTCAGGTGGCCACTGCGACTTTTGCGCGAAACCTGGGAGTCGAAGAGTACCGACCCTACGGTGGTGGAGTACATTCTGGAATTACTGGAAGGGCTGTGGTGTGCTCGCGACATTGCTGAGGCGAACATGAGAGAGGCGTAAAGTAGAGCCAAGAGCTATTACGATCGAAATGCGAAACTGAGAGCTTATCAGGAATGCGATCAGGTAATGGTCTTGCGCCCCTCGCGAGCAAATAAGCTGGAGATTCAATGGGAGGGGCCCTTTCGGGTTGTGAAAAAGCTCTCGGACACAAATTATGCACTGAAACGTAAAGGAAGATGCCGAGAGGTTGTCATTTACCACCACAATTTAATGAAGAGTTATGTGGGAGAACTGCAGAAAGGTAACTTGGCTCTTAACAGCACGGAGGAGCTAACACCTGAAATTCTAGGCTTGGTGGAGGTTGGAAGATCAATGGAGGTTACCGATGTCACGAAAGCGTAGCGCCGGCCGAGGGCTTGACTGAGATGCAGAAAGCCGACTTACGCAACTTGTTGTCAGAACACATCACTGTTTTCTCGGAAAGGCCAGGGCGAACTGAGGTTATCACTCATGACATATTGAGCTAACTTCTGACACCACTGTGAAGCCGAGGCCGTATAGGCTAGCCCCGCGATAGCAGGAGATCTTAAAAAAAGAAGCAGATCGAATGCTCGAGCTTAAGCTTATCGAACCTTGCGAAAGCACCTGCACGTCCCCTATGATTCTCGTCGAGGTTCCTGGGAAAGATCCACGGCCTTGCGTGGATTACCGCAAACTTAACGCGATCACGAAGGACCAAACTCATTTTATACACAACGTAGAGGAGCCGGTGGAAAAAGTGAGCGCCGCTAAATACGTCTCGAATTTGGATTAGTAAGAGGCTATTGGCAAGTTCCAATGTCTAAACGAGCTAGTGAGTATGCGGCCTTTGTGGCGCCGACGGGCACATTTAGGCCCCTAGTTCCGAGCTTTGGCCTTAAGAACGCCCCATTTTGCTTTTCAAGGCTAATGAACCGAGTTCTGCAGGGGGCTGAAGGCTACGCTGTTTCCTACTTAGACGACATCGCTATTTATTCCAATACATGGGAAGATAACCTGTACCATCTTAGCGATGTACTTAGACGTGTGACGCACGCTGGACTGACAGTGAAGCCGGCTGAGTGCCAGCTGGCTCGCGCCGAAGTACGGTACCTAGGGCACGTGGTAGGGCAGGGCAGGAGGCGACCTGACGAGTTGTAAGTAGAGGCGGTTAGCGAGTTCCCGCAACCAGAAAACAGGACGGCTATCCGCTCCTTTTCAGGGCTGACAGGGTATTATCAGCGCTACATCCCTCAGTACTCTGAGGTAGCCGCTCCGTTAGCGGATGCACTGCGCAAGAAGGCTCCAGAAAAGGTAGTTTGGAGTGCGGAAATGGCGGGCGCCTTCCAGGGGCTCAAAGCGGCTCTTGTTAGCTCGCCCGTACTGCATGCACCGAACTATGATCGTCCCTTTATTGTGCAATGCGATGCCAGCAACAGAGGCTTAGGAGTACTACTCTGCCAGGAGGATGAGAACGGGAACGAGCACCCTGTGTTGTACGCCAGCAGGAAAATTTCGGTTCGTGAGGACGCCTACAGTGTTCCGGAAAAAGAATGTGCCTGCATTGTGTGGGCTACCCAAAAATTAGCCTGCTACCTCTACGGAACTTCTTTTGTCTTCGTCACTGACCACTGCCAACTGACATGGCTATTGCAAATGTCGGGAAAGAATCCACGGCTACTACGTTGGAGCCTTGCGCTTCAGGAGCTTAACTTCATTGGGAAGTAAAAGAAGGGTTCCGCGAACGCCATTGTTGACACATTAAGCAGAGCTTTTTAGCTTTTCTTTTGCTTTTGCTTTCTTTTGTGTTCAGTTGAGGGACGTTTTCCCGTAATGGTTTTAAGTGGTCTTTTGAGTAATCGAAGTTTTTAGCTATGAGCAAGAGTATTAGTGTGGTTGCCATTTAAGAAAAAAAAGCGTAGGTGCATTGTGGCACATTTGAAAGACTGGCCTGGTTGCGAAAACTCATTGCCGGCGCTAGCTGGTTTTAGATGTTGTTCTTTGTGGTTTCAATGGTGTTGGAAGACTGCGGTTACTGTGATCTCTCCCGTCGAGCAGATGATACTACCCGACGTCCGAGATCTTCCCGTCGGCGGAGGAGCTGTAGCGATCAAGCTATGCCTTGACCCAGCGGGTGATTCGTCCCGCCGGACCAGTGACAAAAGGATAGTCTCGCCACGGCTGGACGGAGGAACCAACAGGGGCCGACTACACGAGACGGCGCCCACTGATTGACAGCGGCGCCAACTGTGTGGAATGTTGCAAAAGAGGGTTATGGAGCCGCCGCTCTATCTCCCGCCTGGGCCACGCATCACGTTGGTGCCTTAACCAGCAACCGACGACGGCGCTGGTCAAAGGGCTCTCCCCAGAGGATTCCACGAACCTGGCACCTCTCGAAAGGTCGCGCTAAAATCTTCCCGTGGGAACGCAGCGTGAGGCTGGCACCAAAGGGGTCGAGGCGCCCGTGCGTCTTCCGCTCTCCCCCTCCCTGTTCTACGGCAGCGCTGCAACTAGTGGCAAGGGTGTGTGTGTATGTGCAAGCCAGCGTTGTTCCTCAATGAACATACATGACGGGCGTGTACATTTCCGAGGGCGGTACTTCACTGAGAGGAACTTCCACATCACCATTGGTCCGCATTGTTTTGTGTAGTGATCCCCAACCTAGAGACCTAGGGAACGGGGGTCAACAAAAAGGGCGTGCAGCGCCTCGCCCGACTCTCTTCTACCTACATCTCGACAACTCATTGTAAAGATGTAAATAAATCCGTTGAGTTTGCTCAAAGCTCTCCCCTAGTCCTTGGCTCGACGGAGCGACGGCGACCGGCCCCGCTACCCGCCGACTGCGGTCGCCACGACGCGCTACAAGGGGTCATTTCACGCTATACAAATTTAGCGAAAGGTTCTTTTTGCGAACAAGATAGCAACTTGTCCAAATGCACCTTTTCCGTGCGGTAAAAAAAACGTGCATAGCATTCAGGAGGCACTGCGCTTGATGGATATATTGATCTCAAACGTTGATGATCATTTCAAAATAATTCTTTATCACTTGTGACAGTTCTTAGTGCAATAAGACTTCGTATGCAAACAAATAAAACCATCGACAGAAAAAAGTAGAATAATGAGCGAATGAGTGTGATTATGGCTAGAAATAAAATTTATTAGAAAAGAGATTTAGTTCGCATATCGGCGTTGTATCGGCATGAACACAGTACGATGACAGCACTTGTGTGCTTCGCAAGGAAAGAGCAACGCCGATAATCAAGTAAAACATAGCCAATCCTGTAATTATTGAAACTGAAGACCAAAACTTAAGAAAGCTGCAGCAACTGAGAGTCCATTGCCTGCGTCACTGGGTACGCCTGCGTAAGTGTCACTGACTCATAAGACAGCAGTGCGTAGAAAAGCTGAACGATTTGCGATCACCGTGGACAGGCGGGCATGCTCACATTGCAGTCAAACCGTATGCATGCGCCTGTCAAACGTCATGCTTGGAAGCGCGCGCTATACCATAACGACTGCTTGCCGCTGTTCGGGTTTCATATGACACCACTTGTACCTCTCAGAAACCTTAAGATGTTCACTATTGCATTGAGTTCTCTCCTTCTTGCAGATGCAGGTTCACAGGACACAAGCGATTTCCAAAACAAGCGGGCGTCTGGAACCGAAAGAATCTTTGAAAAGCAGGCCTTCAATGACTTGGCAACGTGAGACGTCGAAGACACCCATCAATTCAACGTCGTCGAGCGCGTTGCGGGAGGGAATAAGTATAGCGGCCCACGGTACGCGAACGGCATTTATGTCGGACCAGGTTGAACAGCAACCGCATCAGCGCAACTTCAATGGCGGTGCTGTGCCGAGCATGGAAGCAAACCACGAGATAGACATCGATGCTTCGCGGAAAGTTCAATCACTCGCTACGCCACCGTTCTCCAGCTGGGACCAAAGATTGGCAGACCAAGACCAGAGCACCAACGCGCAAATCCCGGTAAAGGAAGGCAGAGACTCTGACCCAAATACTAGCTCCACAGGATTTCCAACTCCTGCCAACAGAAGTCCTCCTGACTCTGACAAAGACTTTTTTGTGCCTCAGGTGGTGGGCGAAAGTTCTAGAAGAGCATCCGTTGCTGAGAACGCCTCGACAACGCTGAGATCTTCTCCAGTGCCTCCGCGTCCCAACGTGTCCCCGGAGCGGACCAGCGTCTCCGAAAATGGTTCGGAGTGCTCCCGTATGTCCACTGCTGGTTCCGCATCTCCAAGCGACTTACCGACGCCGCAGACGAAGCTGCATCGCACATTCAATCCTCCGTGGATGAAGAAGAAACGAAAAGCCAAGAACTCCGACTTCCTACCACTCACCTTCGAGTCATCGCGTGACCAGGTTTCGCAACCTTTGAGGACCTCGACGTGGTGGCGCAAGCCGCCGTTCCATGCCGCGAAACTACACAATGGTGCATCTCAAGGTTGGGAGCCATTCCGCAGCCTGCGCAGCCCTTTGAATACCATTTCAAGCTCGACGGAAAGATTCTTCACTGAGAAAAACGTGGGCGTAAAGGTGCGTGACATTGCTTGGTTTTTTCACATGTTCTGTAGCAAATGTTGTGTGGCGTAGTTTAAAAGAATTTTAAGCGGACTGTTTTCAAAGGATACTAAACAAAAAAAGTTATAGAATTTATCAAGAGTGTTACGAGAATATTTGAATTCTACCTGGCTGACATATATATGAGGTTTAACGTCCCAAAGCCACCATTTGATTATGAGAGATGCCGTAGGAAAGGTATCCAGAAATTTCGACCACCTGGGGCCGTTTATTGTGCCCCCGTATCTGAGCACACAGGCCTCTAGGATTATCGCCTCCTTCGAAAATGCAACCGCCGAAGCCGGGGTTCGATCCCTCAACCCGTGGGTCAGCAGCCGAGTACCTCAGCCTCTTGACTACCGCGGCGGGGCAAATCTACTTGGTAGACATGACTGTTTCGATAGATAGCTAGATAGATAGATAGATAGATAGATAGATAGATAGATAGATAGATAGATAGATAGATAGATAGATAGATAGATAGATAGATAGATAGATAGATAGATAGATAGATAGATAGATAGATAGATAGATAGATAGATAGATAGATAGATAGATAGATAGATAGATAGATAGATAGATAGATAGATAGATAGATAGATAGATAGATAGATAGATAGATAGATAGTAACATTCAATCGGGTCCCAAAGAGTGTTAACCCCATTTTATAGGGACAATGCTGTGGGTCACTATAAACAGATTTTATTGCACATATTTTTTACAGTCTGCTATAGAGTAGCAAAACTGTTAGCGCGCAATGGTTTCAAGTGAGTTCGAGCACTGATAGAAAAATATTGTGAAAGGATGCAGTGTGCACGTTTACCGGCCCTCGTAGTTCCCTTTCTCCACTTCTTAGTTATATCCCACTTTCTTCCTTTTACAAGAGTGCGAACACGTGCCCACCCCTAACCAGTGTCAGCCCACTTGAGGTCACCTCTAGACTCTATACTCGAGGTCACCTCTAGACGCAGAGGCAACGTCGCGCTACTTACAAACGTTATCATGCCTTCACCACTGTATAAAATTGAAGTACTGTATAAATCGAATAGGGAGGCTACGCAATACTGAATGAGCAAAACACTGACCAAACTGCTGGTTGGGAATGCTATACGTTACACTCGAAGCAGATATCTTGAATGGTTTTAGTAGTGACGGGGAAGAAGGCGGCCCTGTCCAGCCCCCACAAAAAGATTCTAGAGGCCTAGCAGCGGCCGCAAGCAACGGGGTTCAGGCCAACAAAATTTAGCAAAGTTCTCCAACCGATCAACTGATATCATGACCAGAAATGACACAGGACGTCTTATGTTATAAATCCGCAGGCTTTCTTCAGGAACCAACCAGTGGCCGTCATACTGTGCTCTCTGCTCGTTCTGGTGGTGGCAGGCGTCTTGCTTCTGTTACTCGGCGTACTCGGAGGTCGCCTCAATGGGCTGCGAGAGCCGGCCGCCGTGTGTCGCACGGAGCCGTGCCGCGAGTACGCGCAACGCCTGGTGGCCTCCATGAACTCCACAGTGAACCCGTGCGAATGCTTCACGCGTTTCGTGTGCGACGGCTGGCGCCGCCACAGCAGGTTATCTGTGCGCGAGTCGGCGTTTCTCTCCGAGCTCCGCCGCATGTCCTACCTGCTGCGTTCGGTGCCCGTGCCGCGCAAGGCGCAGAAACCGATCCAGAGGGCGGCTGCTTTCTACCGCAGTTGTGACGCAGTGCGCCGAGGAGATATGGACGAGCTACCGAAGGTAGCACTATCACCTTTCTTATCACGTTTGCGACTTTTTGATGCGAAAGGCATAGGTGCCTCATGAAATGTGAAAAATGAACGTCGGCGTTGGCATCAACACACAGTGCTCCAAAAGCATTGCAGATTCTATGCACTAGGGATGCCGAAACCAAGGGAACCGCAGAACTGGGGGCCTTAGCCTCCGTATTTATTTCTCACCCTCCTTTCTCGCTCACACTCTACTGTACAACACTATGCATCGCTTTGTTCCCTGACATCCTCGTTTTCCCCTTTTCCTCATCCATATACCAGTCATAAACCTCAGTTAGGTTTCGCTTCCCTTGCTAAACTATACAAAGCCACGCCCTGACTTTTCTTCCCTCCACTTTATTCTTACATTAGTCCTCCTCACCCTCACTTTCTTTCCCACACCTGTGATATTTAATGTATTTTAATGTATTTTAATGTATTTTTGTCTGTACGCTGACTTTTGCTTATATTCGTACTAACGCTGTATTTTTCCCTCCCCACCATGTACCATGTGTTATTCAATGTAATCCACTCCCCTCTGTAATGCCATTTGGCCCTGAGGGTATTATAAATAAATAATAAATAAATAAATATACCATACTGTGCCTCTTGCCTTTGCCAGCCTTCGTAATGCGAGGCTGAGATTCTCTCTTAACGTGCCCGCTCCTCCTCGGTCTTTTAATGCAGGACAACAACAGTTTCCGCAAGCTTAAACAGCTCCACAGTTAGATAGTTTTATGCCGGCACAATCGTGTGTCAGTGGACGCCAGAACATGTGAGATTACCCGGCCTGACGTCAGCCAACTTGACGTAATATGTTGGGATCCTCCAGTGACATCATGACTTGGGTGTTGGTATACCGATATGTGGTCGCTTGGTCATAGACACACTTGGTAGAAGGTAGGCTATAGGTAGGTGATTGAATAGAACACCCACGCAAATTATCCTTGTGTGAAACACTGATGCCTATGAGTGTAGATTGTATTTTGTAATATGCTGCCGAATCCAGACAGATGATTCTAGACCTTATTAAGAGCATGCACTTGCAAACTTCATAGCCTAAAGAGCTCTCTTCATAAAAGCTGATTAATACCTGCGATCATTGCCATTCATGCGGCCGTTTGGGACTGGAAACCTGTATGCTATACCATTCACACCAGCTTGCGACCTCTGCCCGTCGCCTCTCAAAATTTACGTCAGGCCACATTGCCGTTAGCTCGTAAAATATTCTGACGTGTTTTTTTTTTCTGAGTATCTGATTGAATTGGGGGCTTCCTACTGCAGTCATGCAAATAAAAAAAAACAGCAGCAAGCGATTGAGCCGAAGCAGTCTCTTTTGCGACCAAAACGGCCATTTTCGACCATATGCTTACTCGTTGCCTTGCGAATAACTTGATCACGTGACCCTTGCTGGTCGCATCCATGAGCGAGCCTTAACGGACGCGAGGAAAGCTGATCTGTTCGCACAGTCTCGTCTCATTCGTGAAAGGTTGGTCACCTGTTCTTTTCCGCGGCGCGTTATCTTATCCAAGGTGAAGTCCGCTCTGCTTCAAGCGGGTGTTGTGTGGCCACGTATTCCCAAAGACGGGGACTCAATCGACCTTCTTCGTACATTGCTACATGCGTCGCTGAAGCTGCGGTGGAGCGCTGTGCTCCACGCATCCATTGAACACGGCCCAAACGTCACGTTCGTCACATTAGATCCACTACGAGAATTTCAACGCATCGTAGAGAAACACCTGAGGATGGCCAACAGTGTTCGAGCCACCCAGTTGTACTTCGAGACACTCAGGTGAGTAGTGCACTCGCCAATCTCGCTTTTGACAACAGCTTCATTGGAAATACGTTTTATCAGAGAGCGCTCTCACAGTAATAAAAGAAACAAAGAAGTAAAAACCATCGCTTTATTTTTTCTGCACGCCTTTTCACGATATTTATTTCACGCCACAATTAGTTATGCCGAACCAGTCTGCGCTCCTATTTGCCGAAGAAATCTTTTCGGAAAGTGAAGTTATTAGTATTGAACTTAACGTAAAATCAGCAAAAAACAGAAAATCTGTGAAAAAAATTAAGACGCACTGCTTACTTACAACATGCTTTATTTGTCACAACCATGCAATATGTACTTGCGTAGTTTATGACAAAAAAGACGACGAGGATAAAAACAGTAAGAAACAATCATACTTTATCGTCGTTATAGCGCGCCATGAAGATTGTGTGAGAGAACATGTAGAAGAAAATAAATCAACTGCATTTTTTTTTCATGTCGGCAATAGGACCATCATCAGCGTGCTTACTAAAGTTATGCATCAACCTGCGGTAATGTGCAACGCTCTCGGCATAGGTGACGAGACACTGGAAGTTGTAAAAGATGATGATGGTTGCGGGTTTTAATGGCACAAGAGCATTTCAGGCCAAAGATCACCTAACGGAGTTATTGATCATGTATGTAATAAAAAATCTGCTAAAGGGGACAAGAATAAGAGCATTGCGTATAGGGCCTTAGGGAAGTGTAATAAGTATGTGGGATGGGTCCGAATTGTCAAAAGCTAATTGTTGGAAAAGAATATGTTGACTTAGGACAGGTATCACTCTCGGAGCTGAAGCATGAGAGTCAAATATTTAGAAGAATAAGGATGGCGTCGAGCCCATTCGGCAAGTATTCTCGAACAATGAAGGGCAGTCTACCACTGCCCCTTATAAGAGTATACAACGGCTGCATCTTAACAGCCTTTACCTGCGTAGCAGATACATGGAAATAGGGTACAACTTATAATGAGGACGATGCAGCGAGTGATGTACAACAAAATGATAGGTGTAACCTTAAGAGACAGTAAAAGTGTAGAAGGGCTCAGGGAACCAACTGGGGCTGAGGATAGCGTAGCTTAAATCAAGATGAAATGGAGATCAGCTGGCCCGTAGCGCGTAGGCAGGGTAACCGCAGGTTATCAAGGTTAACTGACTAGATTCCCAGAGAAGGCAAATGCACGACGGGAAACAGAAAATTACGTGGGCAGATGAGATTAAGAAGTTGGCAGGTGTAACGTGGCAGCTGGAAGCACAGGACCGGATCGATTGGCGAAACATGGGAGAGGACTTTGCCCTGCAGTGGGCGTAGTCCTGCCGCTACTGCTGCTCACGATGATGATGATCCGCGTACTTCTGAGGGCAACACTTCAGTAACAGGCAGCAACGCTAATGATGTGTTCATATCGAAGTTACAATCAGATGCGACAATATTACATAGGAAGTCCCCTTGGTACCATGAATATGATTTCAGATCGTCGTGTTGCAAATGGCTGATCACTGACGAGTCAAAAATCGAGAGCGCATCAAATGTCCAAAAACGGCTCACATGTTAAGAGTGCACTTTTGTGGGTCGCATTCCCAGGAACTCACGTGTGCCTTGTCTCTTTTTTTATCATTTGCTCATCTAAATTACCAATGACACTTGTGAGGCAATATCATCTTTGCTAGAAAATAACTTGCTGTCACGTGCCTTTTTCTCATACGCATAAGTAAAGACGGACATGAATGTTTATTCAGAGGCGAGACTTTTTACGCAGGCGAGGCTTCGGTGGTGCCACGGCGAAATCGGCGGAAAGCACCGTCACATTCGCCGACCACGTGAAACTGGAAAGCAAGTACATGGGGAAACTGTCGGGAGCGTTGCACCTTCCCACACGCTCTGGTGCACACGAATCAGTCGACGTTTTCGGCTTAGTGCCGGAACTAAGCAAGGAACGCTGGGTTGCCGAGCTGGACCTTTACGGAGGCACGTCGAAACCCTTGATTTTCCTGACAAAGAAGCCAGGCTATGTAACGGCCTTCCTTGAACTGTGGAGAGAGCGGGGTGAACGTGACATGCATCTGTTTTACTCCTGGTGCGTCGTCCAGATCGCTGCGCGGTACGCCAGTCGAAAGCTCTTGGTCAACTTTTACGGTTGGTAAGTGCCGAAGACGCCTGTACTCTACAAATAAAAATTTACACCATCTTCCACTAAAGAAAAGCATGCGAAGCAGTGCGTGGGTTCGGTTAATCATGAGCATCTTGCCCGATGTTAACGCGTTCTTGCTTATTCACTGTAGTTTGGGCTGCTGTTACTCGTCTCGAACTCTTGTTGGAGCATCCCATGTGGGTTGTTAGCCACCCCACGCGGGAGCTCTTACGTTCGTCGCGCGTTTGCAGAATTTAGTTCCCCTACACCGTCACGTGATATGTGATAGAGCCTGAAAGGAAGAGGCCACAGCCTCCTACACAACCACTTCTGCACGCCCGAACGCGCTAGAGCGTGTCAGCGCGTTCTGGCAAAAATACGAAACGTTGGTTTATCGCGCTTCTGCGGAATCTCGTTCCCCGACACCATCCCATGATTGCTGAAAGAGTGTAAGGGGCAGAGGCTACAGAATGTTACCCAGAATTTACACAGTCCTACACGCGCTAGCGCGTGAGCACGTTCTGGCAGTGGTTGGGACAACTGTTGTGCATGCGTAGCAAGGGTGGCCACGCACACCACGTTGAGCTCGACCAAAGCAGTTTCGCATCTAAAATACGTGAGTGATCACGGGTTTGATCCAGGCTATGGTGATGGCGCTTCAGTGAACGCACACAGTTTCCTAATATACACTAGAAAGAACTATGGCGCCAGTGTGTATGGGAGCTGACACACACGGCGCTTGAACGAGCATGGGAATGATGGGTAGCACACACTTGTCCAATATTTGTACTTCTGGCCTGCTTTTGGCTCTGTGTGTGCTCGTGTGGCTTGGAGCTGTTTTCTCGTGAAACAAATATTAGCAAATATTTGAGCAACTTATTCGTTTCGACTTACTTTTTCAAATCGGGTCATGAAGTTCAAAAGGGTTGAATCTTTCTTTTAAAACAAAACCGAAACACTGCAATAAACGAAGCCGCAACTACGATTCGCCGCCCGCAAGTAGGAAGATTGGGCAAATGTGTGTACTACCCATCCTTCCCATGGTCGCTGAACGATCGCAGCGACAGACTTCCCTGTAGTTAATATCAGGAAACTTTATGGATGAAAGCAAATTGCGAAAGGCAGAGGCTGCACACAAAGGAGGCAGAAGGGGTGGCCACCACCACTCCGATACCCCAAGGGGAGCGTGATGTATTTTAATTGTTATGGTTTTACGTCCCACATTCACCATATGATCATGAGAGACGCCGTATTGGAGTATTCCTGAAATATATTTCACCGGGGCTTCTTTAAGCCCATGGGCCTCAAGCATTTTAACCGCTATCGAAAATGCGGCCGTTACCACCGCGATTTCATCCCGCGACCTGCGGGTCAGCAGCCGAGTGCCTTACCACTAGGTGACCATGTGGGTAAAGAAGGCCGCGAAGTTCATCCCACATTGTTTGAAGTATGTCGCAGTTTGCATGAAGACAGGCAGGCAGGCAGGCGGGCAAAGAACATTATTTGATCCGGAGACGACGCTCACTCCTCCTTCGGGCGCGACATCCGCGGGCCGCACTTACGACGGGACGGGGAGATGCATCTCCTCGGCCATGTCGTGGGCTCTCTGGATACCCCGTAGCTGGTCTTCCTTCTCGTTACTTCTGAGGAAGGATCGCCATTCCTACTCCGTTCAAGGAGAACCGGAGCTCTCGTGCTGTGCAAGACACTGTCACAGCATGTGTTGCAATGTGCAACGCGGGTTATCACAGCGAGGGTGGCCTGGCTGTATACCGTCTATATATTTAGAGAACTTCAGGGGAGAAACGTATGCCTCAGACTGTAGTTGACATAACGTGATAGAATGAGCTCTGTTTAAAGTTGGACGCGGGAGGGGGAACGTCCGCCGTTCCAATTGATAGTGCTTACCAATTTCTTGAAAAGTTAGGAGTGAATCTCGGTAATACCAACGCGTGTCCTCTGCCTACGAGTGGCTCAATCTGGCGTGAAATGTCAGACCTCGCGTCCGGGAGTGCGCCAACTCGTTGGCATTAAGGATGGTTCCATAGACGTGTCCGCAAACGTGTGCCACAAACTGAATAATATGCTTTTTGTCTGTAAAACCAGCAGCAGAGAGAACTCGTGCAGCTTCATGGCATTCCGAACCCGTCAAGAAGGGGTGGGTGGTTGCTTGCGAGTATAGATAGCTGTGCGCTTGGAGGTAGCGAGAGCTAGTGCTACCGCAACCTGTTCAGCGCTATCAACGTTCGTGTGTAACAAACTCGGTGACGACAAATGGTTGCCTTTAGGTGTGCTAACAACAGACACAAAGTTATCCGAGTTTCTGTACTGCGCTGCATCTACGAAGGCCACGTGATCCTCCATAGCGGCGGCAGTACTGAGTACAGCTCGCGCCCGTGCCTGCTTTGTCCCCACTTCAAGCGTGGGGTGCATGCTCCGAGGTATCGGGGATACTGTCAGTTTAGCGCCTAACTCCTTGGGGAGCTGGCACTACCGTTGTTAGGTAACGGGAGAATTGAGCCCACGGTGTGCCGATAATCCTCGCCCAGCCTCAGCGGAAAACAGCCTTACAAGCTGGCATAATTTCTGTGCTTCGACAATTTCGTTGAAGGTTTTGTGTATGCCTAGCTCATTTAGCTTTACCGTGGGGGTGTTTGCTGGTAACCTGATGACCTGTTTAACACACCGACGAATGATAACGTCCAGACGGTTCTCGTCCTTTTAGGCCGCAGGTCGATGGGGGCTACGTAGGTAATGTGAATCGTAAGAAACGCGTGGAAAAGTATTCGGAAATTTTTCTGAGACAGTCCGCCACGTTTGTTGGCCACTCTATTGATGAGCTTTGCCATTGCTTCGGCTTTTTTTTTTCGAGAAGCGCATCACGCTGGCAGCGTTATTCCGTTGGCTTCTATATTCACGCCCAAAATTCCTACCTGCCCTACCGTTGGGATGGGTGAACCGTCGGCCGTATGAAGGTCAATTACTGAGTAAACGTCTTTACGTGCCTTGTATTTGGGCGATAAAGTAATAACTCCGATTTTTATGCCGATATGGAGAGACCAGGCTTCCGTATAGAAACGCTTGTACCGTGTTAACTGCATCTTGCAGTCTTTCTTCGATGTTCCCGTCATTAGCCCCCGTACACCAAATTGTAATGTCATCGGCGTGAAAGGCATGCCCGATGCCGGTTATTTGTGAAAGTTGCCGCGAAAGTGTGCACATGGATAGATTGAATAAATACAGCTCCTAGGGTGTGCCTCAAGGCCCTAAGTTGAACTGCTGTGAGCCCAATGAGCCTAGCTGCAAGGTAGCTTTCCCGTCACGAAGAAACAAGCTAATATATTTATAAAAGTTCGTTCCTAGTCCGGCCTCCTTAATATAGACAAGAATGTGTGAGTGCTTTACTCGGTCGAACACTTTCTCAAGATCGAGTGCTAAGATAGCTCTCGTGTCTCTGGTGACTTTGTCCAAAAGCTCGTGTTTTAGCATCATCATGACGCCCTGTGGGAACATAGACGGGCGAAAACCAATTTGGTTGAATGGTAGTATTTGTCGCTCATCGACAAATTTGGCGACTCATTCGAGGATGACCTGCTCAGCCCCTTCACCCACACAGGACGTGAGGACGTGAGCGAGATAGGGCGAACTGAGCTTATGGCTAGGGGTTTTTCCGGCTTGGGGATTAGTATGACAGACGGCTCAAGCCACTCGGGGGGACGTGGCCTGTTTGCCAGATCTTGGTAATGTGTTCCGTGAAGAGTTCGATGTCTGCTTCTTCAAAATTTTTCAGAAGTTTTTTGTATGCCGCCGGGGCCCGGGACCAAATGGCAATTGAGGTCAGTTAGGACTGCCCTTACCTCGGCGCACGTGAAGGCGCCTCCAAGAGAATCCTCCTCCATCCTCCATTGCGGACGGTACTTGGTGTACTTATAACGAAGATATTTTTCGTGTCGTTGGTACACACAATGTCTTCATCGGCAGCGGTTGGCGGCAGCCGTGCTGTGAGTAGTAGTGATTCTAAGAATTTGATCTTGCGGGACTTACGGACGTTGAGTCCTCCGTCCGAGAAAACGAGGACCCGGCACTGATCAGCGGGTAGAGGCGGGAGCCGGCTGGCGGCTGAAACTTTCTTCAATGCTCCGGCATACAAGGCGCCAGTGGAGCCGCGATGTTGCTTGCCGGTAGCTCGTAGCAGGCTTGCGGGGCATCTCTTGTGAGCAGCAATCCTGCCAGGTGCATCGGCTTCTTCGAGGATCACTTCTCCATCGACCATGGCTTTCGGCATGATGGCAGCGCAGCGATGAGAACGCTGGCGTCAGATGAGGTGCGTAGTCTAGCTAGGTTTACGCGAGGCCTAACGGGTGAAATTTGAACGATGTACCAGAAGAGGATGAAAAGGGTGTCTACCGGGCCGAACGTGTTGGCCGGTTGTGCCCCAGAACTTGCCGAATATGACAAGTAGGTAATCCAGAAATATTAACCTCGAAGCCGAAAGGTGAAGCCGATGCGGAGGCGTCCGCTCGTCTCGCTGCCCTCTAGGTGTCTTCCTTCCATGAAGAGCGAAATTGGTATGCGTATCTGGCGTTTGGGAATATGGGGTATAGCGCAGTTTTTTGGCCTGCGATATTCTTAGGGAAGGACCTAGATTCGTTATATACTCTACCTTGATCTTTATAGTAACAGAATCCTGCACGTGATCAACACCAGGCCGAATGATTGAGCTGCTGGTTAACCCAGTGTACAGAGTACTGGGGTGGTGATTTTTAAGAGTTGAGCTGTTTATGCTAAAAGTATAGTGCCATGTAGAGTGAACAAGAATTTATCATGATGATGATCGGTGTATATTTCGTAGCGCATTACACGGACGACGCGCGCACTAATGGCCTATTTCCGCGTCTTCTAGTGATCTTGCTAATTAAGGTAAATTATTCGTGGTAAATATTTAGTATATTGTTGATTATTTCTATTCGACTAGATACATTGCTATTATGACGTCCCTACTTAAGACAATGGTATTCAGACTTTCATAGCAGAGATCTTGCTAAATATTAACCTGCTAATGATCTTGCTAATTAATGACTTGCTGATACAGCGGGAACACTGCTAATAAGGACTTCGCTAATACAAACTTTATAAGCCAGACTGTTTTTATCATTTTGGAGTTAATAAGAAGAATGATAATTAGACCTAATTACTTAAAGTCACGCTTATTAACCATTCAGTTCAGTACGCAGGTCACCATGCAGTATATTTTTATGCTACACAAATCTTAGCGTTGTAATTCCTAGCCAAACGTAGCAACGACTTAGTCGAGCTTATAGGAGCCGACAGAAGCTAGGTCGGCCACAAGGCCGGCTGTTAGTTCAACCTTTCACGACTAGTGCTAGTTGCCAATACTTTTTTTTATTTTCAGATACTGCAAACAACCTTTCTCAGGCCTATGAATACTAATAATATAAACAGACACTAAATTCAAATACACAGTATATCTTGACACAGCTGAAAAAAATAGTACATAGCAATTTAACAAGTCGAAAGACATGGTGTTTGCCATAATGATTTCTTTGCGCAGCGAGGACTGCGCCGACCTTTATCACGGCGCCTTCTGCTTGAGCAAAGCGTACCTGCTGGCTGGCAACCAGATTTTCCAAGAATACTTCGACGCACTTTTTGGTGACCAAGCCGTGAAGTCGGCGTGGCTTGTTGTCTCTGAGACAGTGGAGGCATTCGCGCTGCAAATCGATGCCGGTCCTTACCGAGACCTGAACCACACCGCATTGCACGGTTCCTCGTTCAACGCTACCAATGTGATCCTCCGTTACTTTGACCCTCATTTTGGGTTGGAAAAACGCAAGGTAGGCTTCGTCGGCTTCATCTTCCAACTTTATTTGAAATTCTCACGAATAAATACATGCAAAGGCCCCGCAAACAGCTATCCAAAGCTATGTTTATGGACAAAACAGGCGCTGTCGTTACAGCGGACCATGACATCATATTTTCGAGAAAAAAAAACATTAGTTTAAAAGGTTTTTTATTGTGATTTCACAATTATGCAGGAAGAGTTTCAGCGTATTGATAAAAGCAATTATTTTTGCATTGAAATTGAGTTTACACACGAGCCACCCGAGAGTCAGAAAACATTGACGCACTTGCAAGCCCTGACGCTATGCGAACGTTCGCATTCCATCCAGCAATTTTGTTTTTGTGTTGAGCTGTGCGTGCAGTCGCGATAATTCCGGTTTGATCACTTTGGCAATGAACTCGAACGATTCTGAACGACTGGAAAATTAATAGAAGGCAATGGCATTGCTTCACGTTGCACGTGATTTCAAACGCTCCACTGATATCCAGTGGCTTCTGGGCCTCATTGCGCACTGAAGTAGCTTTTTAGCGACAATTTATCACATACTGTACAGGCAAAGTCGACCTTCTGTTTCTACTTTTCGCTGAAAACCACGAATTCTAGACTGTGAGTGCCATGGCCTTTTATTTGAATGTCGACGCACCTGTCGCAAACTTATCTTTTTGCCGACTGAAGGGAACCCACCACGCGGCGGTGATCAAATGGCTAAGGTACTCGGCTGCTGACCCGCAGGTCGTGGTATAAAATGCCGGCTGTGGCGGCTGCACCTTCTAAGGAGGCGAAAATGTTGTAGGCCCGTGTGCTCACATTTGGGTGCACGTTCAAGAACCACAGGAGGTTGGAATTTCCGGACTGCTCCACTACGGCGTCTCTCATAATCATGTGCAGGATTGGGACGTGAACTCCTCATATCGGTCAATAAAGAGAACCCTTATGCAATGATTATTCAGGCTGTGCGGTCAATACTCATATTCTACGCACACAGCGTGCATATGCTTGAATGCTTGTCAGCGGCTGTACCCGTGACGCAGCACGTGGAGGCAGCCGTTTTTAATCCCGGAAACATGGACAATTCCCTGGTCGAGAACTGGCAGGCGATCGTCCCGCATCTCGAGGACGTGCGCCACCGCTGGACCGCTTCCGAAGCGATCGAGTTCGTCGAGTGGACTGTGTTGGTTCCGGACCACGTGCTGGCTGTCCTACCGCACGCGCTCGCCTTCCCTTCGTTCGACGATAGCGCCACTCGGTTCATGAACCAGGCAGGCCTCGGGAACTACGTGGCTTCGGCTCTGAGCACTCACTTCTTGCAGAGGTGGAGTAGCTCAGTCCTTAATTAACGGATATGTGATTAATGACAGAGGTCTTGAGTAATGGTCTGTGCTGCCTATCCTTGGTCGCCATCGCACGCCTACGCACGACCTGAGGAAATACATTAACATTTTGCAAACTGTATGGTTGGTCTACGTCATTGAATGCAATAAACTCATGCTACGCTCGAGGTGGTGCATTCGATCCCCGACGTACAACCAAATTTCTGTGATAACGCAAAGCAAAAATGCTCGTGACTAAAACTAACATAGAGTATACGCCTACAGTTAGCTTCACCATAACACATTGTGCTTTGCGCACTTCATACCTCAAGTTGAATTTCTTCAGCCAATTATTGATTCCAAGCTATACCACACTGCATGACTTGAATTGGTTGACGCGGTCGAGTATGTAGTAAGAAGGCATCAATTAGAGTTTCACCACACCCAAAAAGCTCTCTGAACCTAATGGCGATTATTTCAAAGTACCAAGAAACATTTATATTAGCGCAGCTTCCGCAAAGCTGCGTCAGAGAAGAACTGGTGGGCCCATAGCCAGTCCTGACTTGGCTGTACATGCCAATCCTCTCACCTGTCTCATCCGGGCCCCTAGTCATAATATACTTTATGCTAGATATACTGTACTTTACTACAGTAAAAAATACTATACTGTACATTCATGGCTACGCTTGCTGGATTTTCAATCTTTCTTAGTGTCTTTTTTGCCTTTGTCTGTATCACTGTTTTTTCTTCCTTTCTTCCCTTTTGTTTCCTGTTTCGTTATTCCCTTCACCTACCACTTTTTGTAATCGCTTTCTCTTTTTCGTCATTGGTTCATCTTTTCTTTTTATCTCTGTTTTTGTCTTCATCTACGACACACATACGTGCCACATGTACCGCCACTGTAGCTCAGTGGAGAACATCGGACGCGTTATGCGAAGGTCGCAGGTTCGCACCCGGCTTGTGGCAAGCTATCTTTTCGTCCACTTTTCTTTCTTCCAACTCACGTCACAATCACTTACATTAACATTCCTTATGCCTATCTTGGCATTACTGTCTCTTAGCTCTCTTTAATATGGTGTCTAACTAAGAAAACGAGCCCTGAATTTTACACTTTCCTTAAAGAAACAAAAGCAAATCCCATAACTAAGCGCACTGTTCCTTCTAAAACTAACAAGCGAACACTTACTAGGGCCCGCACCTCCAAGCTTCTCCTGGTAACCATCTGTATGCATAGCTTGGGCTGTGTCTGAAAGCATGCTCAATCATGATGACTACTATCTTCCATTTAGGAGACCATGCAAACCTCGACCAGAACAGCTCCGCCGTAAAGCAATAGGTATACATAGAATAATTTTCCTTTTCTCAACCGATACCTTAAACAGAAACTTTTTGCCTAAGGGTACTGCAAAGGCTGCAATTGCAAATGTGACAGTGGCTGAGATCCTTATGCCTTAAGCCAAAACACACCCCGAACCCGTTCCGTATCATGTAACGCCTCCTCAATCACCACCACGGGAACGTGACGAGAGTTTTTTCCCAGAAAAAAATGGCGGGCAGCAGATCAATCCTCCATCAAAAAGTTTGAAGCGAATTTTGTCCCAGCATGCAGACCGTGATTGGTGCTCTTCATGTTCAACAGCTTCCGCTATGTTTTAGTTTTCTGACATTGCGCGCGCATTGCCCTAAGTCGAAATGGAAACGACTAAGTGCCGTATTTTGTGGGGATGGAACTGGGGTCTCTAAAGACGCTACCACGGCATACACGCAGTTTGGTAGGCAAGTGCGTGGCGCACTGCTTCGGTCGAAACGAAAGTGCTGAGCAGCTCATCTGCTGATGAATTGACCTGGTTAGTTAATCAATAATAATAAATGACGAATTCGTAGTTTTGAGCGAACGGGGTGAAAACTAATCTACTGCATGCCACAGCCATGACCGCGGTTGCTATCGAAGCGATCATACATAAAGTGAGAGGCTACGCCATGGAGAAGGCAAAACCAAACAAGAGTGCTGCTGCCACTGAGACCTTGGTATATGTCGTTCACACCTTTCTGATGATTTTGGAAGGCGACCACGAGTTTCTAAAGGCTCGCGGCCATTGCAGATATTCCCGAATGAAGTTCTTGTTCCTGGACGGTGCATATTCGAGGCATTTCGTTCGTGGCGCGCCCCGACTATCGTCCGTATTAACCAGGAAGAGACGAAATATAACAGGTTTAGCGATAGTTTGAAGGCACTGAACAATACCTCGTACAATGTAGTGCTTCGTACGCGTCAAACACGTATGCCTAATAAGGCTCCTACGGTGCGTCTCACGCAGCTTACCTCATATTGTGGCTTTCTGGCGCGACATTTTAGCCTACAAGCTCATAAATCATTATTAGTAATAATAGTGATGTTCTTACTGTCCATGTTTTTCATAACGTGTCATTCTAAAGTTCGCGATTACATTCCGGCCACGGGTGCTGAATTTCATATCTGGTGAAATTCTAGAGGTTCGTGTGCATTGATTGAAGTGTAATGAACACCACAAAGCCGAAATTTCCGGATCCCTTCATTTTCGGCATCCCTCAATATCATACCGAAGTTTTTGGGCATTGAAACGTGATCAGCCCAACAGTTTTTATTATTGTAATATTATTTACCTATTATTATTATTATTATTATTATTATTATTATTATTATTATTATTATTATTATTATTATTATTATTATTATTATTATTATTATTATCTACCACGAAGCCCAGAAGCGCTTCGGAACGTAAGGCTGTAAACAATGACGACCTCACCTTCCGGCTATGCGAAGACATGCATGGCTTAGAACAAATATATATATATATATATAAGTGCTAAACGTCGGGAATGATTTAGGTATAGAAACTTAAACGTCTCTGATCCTATGCGCAGGTACGCAGATCCGTCCGATACCACTGCTTCTCTCCTACACTCTAACAACTGTCCGACCAATGACAGCCGCTTCAGCGATGCTAATTCCGTTGAGGGGCGCCTCGGCGTTCTGACGCGAGTGCTGGCGCTCGAGGCGTCACTCAGTGCTTACCGCACCGGCGGAGCAATGAACAGGGACGAGAAGCTCGATGGATTCGACGGTTACAGCACCACCGCAATGTTCTTCGTTGCCTCTTGCTACGCCCTTTGCGGTGGTCACGACGGCGTGCATTACCTTACCGGCGAGGAATGCGACGAACCCTTCCGCAACGTTAGTGGCTTCGCAGACGCTTTCGCTTGCGAGCCTGGTACCGTGATGAACCCGCTCGATAATTGTGCGGTTTGATGTGGGGAGCGGCATCGCTTACCATGGTATCTGTTTCGTTTTCGATATTATTATTCTTTAGTTATTTTGTATTATATATAAGAATGTAATAGATATCAAGTGGTCGCACCACCGAGTCTGTTTTCTCACGATGCACCACAACAAAAATTTGTAGAATTCGACAAATACGACCACAAGTATAGATTAGGCACGCGTTGTAGCTGCTTTCTTTGTTCCTTCAATCATCCTGACGAGTGCGTTGCAAAATAAGCACGTTGACATAGCAAGGCTACTAGATGAAGTCAAGCCCGTGCCGTGACCAAGAGCGCAACTTCTTTTTTTCTCAAATGTGTTATCTCGGGTCGACCACGACTCCGATGACGTAGTTCCGTCACGGATATGACATTGTAAAATATACATTACCACGTGTCAAACAAAAGAAACTACATCATTTTTCGCTAGGGGGAGTCATATGTAGATAAGAAGCAGCGGTTGCTAATGCGTATACACTATCGGTGGTGACGACGCTGGCGCTCATTGTGGCTCGCGGCATTGCGCTGGAGAGAATTCCGGGGAGGCTCGAAGCACAGTGTTTCCTCCTAAAACATGCAAATCGCTGCTAATAGGAAATGAGGGACAAAATACTCCGATAAGACACAAAGACCCGCAGTCCGCTTTAAGCAAACGCACACGCTGCAAATTTTTATTGTTCAACAACGCGCAAAAGAAATATCCCACTGACGCTACGCTGTGGGTAAGATGCAGTGCTTATATGTACGGGGTTAGGAGGGACCGGTTGTGCTGCGTGAACGACCGTTCTTTTTTTTTCGCTCAAGAAACTCGCTAGCAGATGCTGCCTACATTGCTGTTGCGAGGAGAGAGAGGGGGGAGTGTAGGGGTGTTGGGGGCGCATGCTCAATGGGGGCGCCCTGCAGGGAGGGATGTCTAGAAGAGAGAGGGGGGACGAGAGTAGACTAACAAATGCTGTCTGCGTCGGCATTATCAGGCGAGAGGTATGGGAGCGTAGAAGCGGAGAGAGGAGAGAACGGGCATGCGTAATATGGGTGGTCACACCACACGCTAGATTGAGCTCGACCGTAATACACTTCGCATCTAAAAACTTCGATTTTACAGTAGCCAGTCTTGAGGTCCATCGACGAAATGTGCTTCGTGTTGTGTGTTCGATCCAAGGCATCGTGTATGTATGCGAGAGGATTAACATTCAACACAAAAACGTCGGGTGTCATGCTTCTTCTTCACGAACACCACGGTTGGATGATGTCGTCACGCAGAATTTTGTCGACTTGCCTCTATACAGCCTCGAGTTCTCGCGTCAAAACTGCAGAGGCTGTGCCGTAGTGGTCTGGTGCTTTCCTTTGTTATGATGCGATGTTTCGCGACTGGGGTCTGGCAGATTTTCGACGATGACGAAAAGCAGTGTTGGTATTGCAGGAGCAGGGCCTTGAACAGTTCTTGCTTATGCTTCAGATGGCTCCAATTGACGCCGAAAAATGGGCGAGGGGCTTCGTTCCTCGGAGTTGCTTCTGCAGGATCGGCGAGGGTGAAAGCATTGGTGGCTTCGATAATTTCGCCGATGAAGTCAACCGTTGTACCTTTGTTGACGTGTCTGTACTCGTTGCTGAAATTTGCGAAGATAACTTTTGCTTTTCCTCCCCCCTGCTCAGCGATTTCTCTTGCAACGGAAATATCGCGGTTCTCCAACAGGTGCTGATTGCCTTTGCCTTCGAATTCCTCTGGTTTCCGCGTGCCGACGGAAATGATGATGCTTGAGCGAGGAGCGAGGGTAAGTTGTTCTTCCAGCACAATTGGAACATGTCTTCCTCATGGCGTGCGCGGTGGTAGTGTATTTTCTGTAGATAGCGTTATTGACTTTATTGGTGGCTTCGATAATTTCGCTGATGAAGTCAACCATTGTACCTTTGTTGACGTGTCTGTACTCGTTGCTGAAATTTGCGGAGATAACTTTTGCTTTTCCTCCCCCCTGCTCAGCGATTTATCTTGCAACAGAAATATCGCGGTTCGCCAACAGGTGCTGATTGCCTTTGCCTTCGAATTCCTCTGGTTTCCGCGTGCCGACGGAAATGATGATGCTTGAGCGAGGAGCGAGGGTAAGTTGTTCTTCCCGCACAATCGGAACATGTCTTCCTCATGGCGTGCGCGGTGGTAGTGTATTTTCTGTAGATAGCGTTATTGACTTTATTCTCAGTTCGGTGACTGAAGCATGTGGGCTCTAGAAAGAAGTCCATACCAAGAATGACATCCCTCAAGCATTGCTGTAGTACGGCAAAGCTTGCGGGACAAATGCGGCTGTTAATGGTTAATCTGGCTGTGCAGATTCCTGTCGATGTTACTAGGTGACCTCCGGCTCTACGAATTTCAGGACCTTTCCAAGCGATCCTGACTATCTTCAACTTCGCGGCGAACGTGCCACTGATGACAGAATAGTGGGCTCCGGTGTCGATGGAAGCTGTGACGTTGTGGCCGTCATTGAGAATGTCAAGGTCGCCAATTCGTCGCTTGGCGTTTCGGTTGAGTCGTGGTGTCCCATCACGCATACGACGGTTTGTACCACTGTTTCGACGTTGTACCACTAGCCACGATGTTTCCACGTCTGGGAGTACGTTGAGGTTTCAATGTAACCTTGAAGTTGCATCGCGGCGTCGTTGTCGGTGGCGGAGAATTTTCGGTTTGTTTGTCGTACAGCCCCCACACCTGCATCGGTTCTGCCATTAGTTTTATGAAAAAGAGTGAGGTGACCGGCCCCGGGTCAGGCCAATGTACGGCCGGCAGTGACATGACATGTAGCGACCGGGTGAAGGTGTACGCTAAAACTCTCGGGGCGTCCACTGTGTTGCTGTGAAGTTTAGCTGGTCACGGTGCATCCATGGCGAAACCACGCAGTCTCATATGGCGGCACTGGCAGTGGCGGTGAGTGTGGCCAGATTCTCCGCAGTGGTAACAGAGAGATTGATGGTCGGGGCGCGCAACGCGTTGGTTTTTCTCGGAGCATTGCGCTGGCCGGAGAGTAGACGGTAAGGCATCGGACGTGGCAGTGGCGATGTCTGGCGACAAAAATGCGGCGGCGCGGCCTCTTGACGTGGACGTGGGAGCGGAGTGCAGCGTCAAGCAGTACCAGCGTAGCTCATGGCTTGGGGTTGCGGCTGCAATGTCCAGGGATACCCATTGATAGCTGAATTTACTGTCTGACGATGTCTGCGATTGACAAAACTTGAGGCTGGCACGGTGTGAACATTTGGCGAAGTTCTTTGCGCACCACAGTCTTTATGCTCTTACGCGTATCATTGAAGCACAGTGGTGCATAGCCTGGAGTCGAGCGGTGGTTAAACTGTAGTGTGCGCATTCCCACGGTCGTTTCACCAGTTGTCGCTTCTGACACAAATTCATGGACGCTGCTCGTTGGATTACGCATCAGTCCCGCGAAAAGCTCCTGCTTTGCTCTGCTCGCATGATACATTTAGTTAGTTCGGGGTAGGCGTGACAAAAGATTCGCGTCATTTTTTCCACGAATAAAATGTAGCGAAAAAATTATATACGAAGAAAAAACTTTAACTTCCATGTAGATAGTCACATTTTCCTTCGGGAGTTGCACCCTCGTGTCCAGCAACATTCCAGCTCTTTTCTTGCGGGCAATGCTCCAGAACGTGTCAAGCAACGTGCCGCCAAAAAGATCCTAGGTCTGAAAAGCAGACTCCCGATTTCCGAACCAGTTCTTTGCCGCATCTTGCAGATAAAAGCAGACGCCACGGAGCTTCTTTTTCGTGTCCCAGTGGTTTAGGGTGGCCACTCGGTCGTAGGTCTTCAGCCAGGTCTCCACGTCTTCAAACGATGACCCACGAAAAGTCGGTGGCTCCCTTGGCTACTGCATCACGATCGTGAGCTGTCGCGCAGCCGTGGTCAACGTTGCAGCAGTAGAGGTACTAGTCCTGGTCTTCCGAGACTTGTCGAGGCCTGTACCCCGGTGGTAAACCATGCTGCCAGTGGCTTATTCGCTACTTGTAGCTGGCGTCGGTGTCTCCTTCGTGAAGTGGGCTGGGTTCACGGCTTGATGGGGGCTTCTGTTACATGAAAGAAGCAACACCTCCACCTGATGTCGCGGGGTCGTGAACAAGGAGCTTTTAATTTTTTTAACACCTCCTTGGTTGTGATGTGGACCAATGAAGCAGACTCTAGTTACAGGATGAAACTTTAGCCCCGCCGCGGTGGTCTAGTGGCTAAGGTACTCGGCTGCTGACTCACAGGTCGCGAGATCGAATCCCAGCTGCGGTGGCTGCATTTCTGATAAAGGCGGAAATGTTGTAGATCCGTGTGCTCATATTTGGGTGGACGTTAAAGAACCCCAGGTGGTTGAAATTTCCGAAGCCCTCCACCATGGAGTCACTAATAATCATATTATGGTTTTGGGACGTTAAACCCCACAATCAATCATCAAGATGAAACTTTATTCGGCGGAACTTATGGCCCGTAAACTTAAGGTCAGACTGCAGCAATGCCCACTGGCACTGATAGCGGCCAACAGAGCGTCGGCCGTCGAATAACTGCCAAGTGGTGAGGCGCGTCGGCATTTGTACACGTGCCGTCGAATATTCCGGCGTTGTCACTAGCGGTGACGTAGGTTCCAGAATAATCTGAAATGTCTGCGAAGTCGGCACAATGTCACTAAAGCGATCAACTGCAGTCTTGAATCTTCTCGGAAAGTGCAGGCGTTGTTTGGGTTGAGCATCACTGTCATTAAAACGGGGCCATAACAAAGCTTGAGGAGGGAATGTGGCAACATTTACTGAGATTGCGACATCTGAAGCTGCATTTGTATAGTGTAATTTCTGCGAAAAAGAATTTCCTCTGCAGCTTCAAGGCGAAACTGCTTCAGCGCATAATGTTTGTACGGGTTCGCTGTTTGGAAAGTTGTTTTATTGCCACGTGTTTGACAAGAGCTCTTTTTTTACGTGCACTACATGCACGCGATATTAATTTTATGTATTGTGTTCATAATATGCGATTTATCTGTGGCTTGAAGTCCAAGCAATGGTGTGAAAAGTGAGCTCTGATTTTCATGTTCTCGCTTACTTAAATGGTATAAATATTTAGTCAATACGAAACACTATTCCTTATACCGCTTCTGTTCTATAGTGGGCTGCATATAAGTTGATAGGCTTCGTTGGCTACTCTGACTTGAGTTTTGTCTCATTTTCAAGTCCACTCAATGAAAACCCTGTGCCGTAGTTCAGCGTGTAAGCTCACTAAGGTGTACTGCTGTGGAGCTCGAGGGCACTTGCTCAATTGCTAGGTACGGCGGGTACATGTGCTACATGGAAAGTAAATGCAAATCCCCCGTGCCCATCCGAGTGCGCAGCGGATAAGGACAGGGGCATTTACATTCCGCTTCCATCGGTATGCACCTGTTGTGGCCAGGAGCCCATCATGAGCACCGCGGATAAGGCGTGTTTGTCGCTTTCATTTTCATCCAGTCCATTCTTGTGCTATAGCTGGTTCTTGGCATGCGCTGAGCAATAAATTAAGCCATATTTTGTCCCGCCCATCACAAAATGTTCGTGCTGTTTTTTACAGGTTCGCAAAAGGAATAACTGTGAAGGAACACAAATAACGTGTTCTTGGTTGCCTTTTCAGGTATAGTTGCGCGGTAATGAACCATCGCACTACTCAAGCTTGACCAGTGTAGCTTACGCTACAACATATACAATCTGAGTTACAAACCACACAAACACGCCCTATGTGTGGTTTGTCGCTGCAGTACGCTCTTAGAATAACATAGTACCCAACATTGTCTAATATATTGTGACGACGCAGACGCACCAGAAGTCCGATATAGAAGAGCTCACTTTAATCAAAATTAAAGGCGCTCATAAAGTGGACCGGGCAAGAACTTCATCCTTCTTTCTTGCTGCGTGAGCTCTTCTCTGCAGGTTGAATGCGGCATTCGCATCCCTCCAGGAAGAGCATCGTCCCGATGCTCCGCTACAAAATACGCGGTGTATGTAGTTGACGTATTATGCAACTGGCTCACTGCAATATGGTTTCATCTGCACAACATGTACGATTTCTGATTTTTGCTGGCAAGTTTGCGAGAAACTGTTAGAAATGACCTCATAATTTATGTCACTGAGGCACCGTACAACATTGTTGGGACCAAAGTACTTCTTTAGTAACTTTTCATAAATGCCACGTCAGCGAATAGGGCTCCAGACCCACACTTTCTTGCCTGGTTGATAAGTTACCGACAGAGATCTCTCGTGGAGTCCTCACATCTCGCACTTGAAGAAGAGGCTCAGCTCTATCACACACGTGATGAGATTTCTCGCTGGTAAAACGTGGGGCACATCAGTGTCATCTATGCTTCAGCTGTACAGAGAGCTATTCTTGGCATATTTGCGGTATAGCACACCCGTGCTTTCCAACGCCGGAAAAACTAACATCAGGGTCCTGCAAAGCATTGAAGGCCAAGTCCTCCGCACATGCTTGGGGCTACCTCAGTGCGCTAATACGTTAGCAACAATCGGTATTGCTAAAGACCATCCGATCACGACACATAGAACTGTCGACACACTCCGGACACATATCCGTCATATATCCAGAGTGGCTAACCACCCTCTTGCTAGCTTGCCACTAGAAAGACCAAAGAAAGCTTTTTCCAAAGTTGTTGCGGCTAACCACAATTCTATCTCGTGGAGATTCTCGCCCGCAACCATACCACTATCTCCAGAGTGGTGAATGAAAAGACCGACTGTGCACCTTGAAGTGCCGGGGATATCTAAAAAGGCAAGCCTGTCATCTGCAGCCCTCAAGCAGATTTCACTGGACCTTTTACATTTGTCGTACGCTAACCGAATTCATGTTTACACGGACGGTTCGGTCTCGGGAAGTTCGACACGTGCCTTTGTCATACCATCTCGATCAATCACTGGCAAATTCAAGACATCACACGTTACGACATATACGGGATCCGAGCTCACCGCTCTTCGAGCCGCTGCGGAGTTTGTTACGCAAGAATCCCCTAGTAGATGGGCCATATTCTGCGACTCCAAGGCAGCCCTTCAATGCGTGCGAAGTCTACGACGTGGAAACTACCACCAGATGGTGTATCGTATAATGAAATTTGTCATCGCGCTGCTGATCAAGGACACGACATTGTTTTACAATGGTTGCCGGGCCATTGTGGCACCTTGATTGTTTTACAATGGTTGCCGGGCCATTGTGGCATCAGTGGTAACCACCTCGCTGACGACGCTGCACGATGTGCCCACGATGGAGCGCCCACACTGTTAATACCCTTGTCAAGAGTAGACGCAGCTAGAGAACTTCGTCATATCGCCCATAATGCCACGCTAGCACACTGTAATTTTCCACCTAACTCCAATCATCGCCCTAAGAATCTTAAGTCATTACGCCAGAAACAACTGATATCCAAGATTTCTCGACGTGACGCTACAATGCTGTGCCGGCTGTGGACTGGGGTAGCGTTTACTAAGTCATTCAGCCATCGCATTGGCATGGCGGATTCATCCATGTGTGAAAGCTGCAACTGTATAGAGACCATTGAACATCTCTTGTGCCACTGTGCCCAATTTGATGAAGATCGCTGGACTCTCCAGTGTGCCTTGAATAGACTCGATGACCGGCCATTTAATGAAGCAAAGATCTTAGGAGCCTGGTTGCGCAGCACATCAGCACAGAAAGCCACACGATCCCTCCTGAGATACTTGACAGCAACTTCATTGAGGGACCGCCTGTGAAACTCGGCATTGTGTGTGTGATGTGACAAGTGTCTATCTTTCTCTCTCTTTTTTACTCCCTTCTCCCCTTCCCCATGTGTAGGGTAGCAAACTGCACGCATAGTCTAGTTAACCTCCCTACTTTTCCTACATTCCTTCTCTCTCTCCTCCTCTGATAACTGACGTATCGGTGTCGCAGGTTATAACGTTGTGCGTCGTAACTCTCATGCCGGGTGTTTCGCACGCGTGCTAGCTGCTGCGCCTCTTCAGCTCGTTCGGTAAAGGCTTGAACATGGCATCAGGCAATGCCGTCACTTCACGGCCATAAAGAATACTAATAGCGTGCTTCGGGTAGTGTGCTCCTGCGCCGTATTGTAGGCAAACGTCACGTATGGTAGAACGTCGTCCCAATTTTTATGATCGACGTAGATGTACATACTCAGCATATCGGCAATTGTCTCGTTGCGGCGTTCTGTTAAGCCGTTGGTTTGTGGGTGGTAGGAGGTAGTTTTTCGATACGCTGTTCCACTCAGCGCAACCACCGACTTAAGGAGCATGGCCGTGAAAATGGTACCTCTGTCCGTTATTATAATTCTAGGAGCACCATGCCTCAGAACGATATTTTCAATGAAAAATTGTGCCGCCTTTACTGCGGTTCAGCTTGATAAAGCCTTTGTTTCTGCGTAGTGAGTAAGGTAGTCGGTAGCGACGATTATCCAATTGTTTCCAGTGTGCAAAGTCGGAAATGGTCCAAGGAGGTCCATTGTGATTTGTGCAAAATGCATGGTGGGCACTTGAGCTGGTTGCAACAATCCAGCTGGTTTTAAAGGTGGCGATTTTCGTCATTGACAATCGAGGCACGTGCGGACGTAATGCTTTTCATTGCCTGGAAGCTTCGGTCAGTAGTACTTCTGTCTGATTCTGTCCAATGTGCGCGTGTATCCGAGGGGGCCGGAGCTTGGTTCATCGTGGCAAGCGCTCAGGATCTCATCGCGAATGGATGTCGGGACAACAAGTAAGTAGACATTTCCGCCGAAGGAAAAGTTCTTCTTATGTAGGACACCACTGCGCAAGCAGAATGAAGGCAGGCTCCTTGCAAATATCTTGGGAACGCTTGTAGACTGGCCGTTAAGAAAATTATTAAGAGGAAGCAACTCGCCATCTTTATTCTGCTTAGACGAAATGGTGATCGTTTCGACTACTCCTAAAAACGCCATGTCATCCTTTTCGGAGACATCGTCTTGCTTTATAGGTGACCTATATAAGCAATCAGCATCAGAGTGCTGCCGTCTCGACTTATAAATGACCGTCTTATCTAAATCTTGTACATGTAAGCTCCAGCGCGCTAGCTGACCAGATGGGCGCTTCAAGTCAATCAGCCAGCAAAGGGAGCGGTGGTCACTGACTACGTGGAAGGGACGGCCGTAGAAATGTGGGCGAAATTTTATAACTGCCCATACTACAGCAAGACATTCCTTTTCCGTTGTGGAATAATGGGACTCGGCCCGGGAAAGCGTCCTGCTTGCATATGCAATCGCTCGCCTGAGTCTTGCCACTGGACGAGTGCAGCGCCTAAACCTACGTTGCTGGTATCAGTGTGGATCATGGTAGGAGCGTGCTCGTCAAAGTGAGCAAGCACAGGTGGTGTCTGAAGGCGCTGTCGTAGATCGTCAAATGCTGCTTGCTCTTCTTCGCCCCATAAAAATGCAACATCGTCTCTGGTTATGCGTGTGAAGGGCGACGCTATGTGCGAGAAATTGGCGATAAACCTGTGGTAGTAGGCGCCAAGGCTAAGAAAACATTTCACGGCCTCCTTATTCGTTGGCACCGCAAATTTTCGGGTGGCATCAATCTTGTCGCGGTCCGGATGAACACCTTCAATGGCTCACCACATGTCCTAGGAATCGGAGTTCCTTCAACCTGAAATGACATTTCTCAGGTTTCAGCGTTAAGCCAGCGGACCGTATTGCTCGAAATACTAATAGCAGCCGTCTTAGATGTTCTTCGAATGTTGCTGGGAAAACAATGACGCCGTCGAGGTGTACCACACACGTCTGCTACTTAAAACCTGATAAGATGGTATCCATCAGTCTCTGAAATACTGCTGGGGCTGAGCACAATCCGTAGGACAAGACTTTAAACTCGTAAAGCCCGTCAGGCGTAACAAAAGCAGTCTTTTCTCTGTCTCGCTCATTGACCTCGATTTGCCAATATTCGCTTTTCAGGTCCATCGACGAGAAGAAGCGTGCATGCCTCAGCCTGTGAAGCGAATCGTCAATACGCGGTAAAGGGTATACGTCTTTCTTTGTCACGCGGTTCAGCTTGCGGTAGTCCACACAGAAGCGTAAGCTGCCGTCTTTCTTCTTACCTAGCACAACCGATGATGCCCAAGGGCTTTTTGATGGCTGAATGATGTCATCATCAAGCGTTTTCTGGACTTGTTCTTAGATTGCTTCGCGCTCTTTCGGTGCCACGCGGTACGGGTTTTGTCGCATTGGTCTTGCCTTCTCTTCCGTTATAACTTCGTGCTTTCAGTGCTTTGTCAGTGGCATTTGATTTACCCTCGTGTTCGATGAAAAACAATCTTCTAACTGGCCGAGAACATCTATTAGACTATGCCCCTGCGCTGGCGATAAATCTGTGCTCACGTCAACAGGTAGTGGTGTTGAAGCAGCCGGCGTCACTGCCTGTTTCACTGCAAAGCACTCGCGGAATTCTACAATTTCTTCGAAGTATGCAACTGTGGTACCCTCTGTAACGTGTCGACGCTCGTTGCTAAAGTTCTTCAACAGGACTTCTGCTTGCCCAGACACTACACTTATGAGACTTCTGGCAATAGCAATTCCTCGAGAGAGTAAAAGCGTCGATACTTGTTCCGCGACACCATCTCCAGTATGCTGCGTGTTACACGTAACAGAGACGAGACGGCATGACAACGGTGACGTGGTCACGTGGTCAATGACGCGCATGGGCTTGCACTACAGCGCTGTGCTATGGTCCGCTGAGAAGGTCAGTACACCGTCCGGTATATTTATGATGACACCATGCTCCCGCAAGAAATCCATACCCAAGATGGCCTGTTTACAACACCCAGAAATAATAACGAAGGTTGCGACGAATGATGAATCCCCGATCTTGATTCGTGTGGTGCACTTTCCGGTAGGCGTCAGCAGCTGGCCTCCGGCTCTCTAATTTGCGGCCCCGTCCATTCCATTTTCACCTTCTTGAGTTTGTCGGCCAGATTCACACTCACTATTGAAAAGTCCGCACCAGTGTCGACCAGTGCCGTCACGTCGTGACCGTAAATTGAAAGTGTAATGTCAGCGGTGACAATCTCGTCTTTCGTCGATTCAGTAGAAATGTGCGGCTGTTCGTGCGGTGGTAATGGGGGATTTTGAACTGTTCGGCAATTCGCAACCGTCCCCCCTAAGGTCACTGCTATTAGTTTCCCCGGCGTGGACTGGGAGATCTTCCTCTTGTCATGTCCGTGGTGCTACCTCTATTAGATTGGAGAAAATGACCAGGAGAGGGCGAGCGTGACCGGAACCAAGAAGAAACGTCCCGCGGGATCGTCGTGCTCGTATCAACGTTGCGTCTTCCGTTGAAATAGCGCCGAAGGGTAGTGGACGGAAATCCTTGGTACCCGGCGACGTGATGAGAACAATACCGCACGATGTGGCCTGCTTCCCCACAATAGAAGCACAAGAGCCTGTAGTCAGGGGTACGCCAGATGTCGGTTTTGCGGAGTGGAGGTCGCATCGGCGTCGACGTTTCCCTGTAGTAGCAAGGCCCTGTCGGCTGCTGTTGCTGGTGGTACTGCTGAGGTGGCGGCACGTTAGATGGCTGTCGATGGAGAATATATGCATATGTTCGCCTAACAATGTCAGTGTTCGGCTCGGGAAGTGAAAGCACTTGCCTTATCTCTTGGCGAACAACTTCTTAGACCGACGCAATCATGCTGTCGTTCGGTGTGGCGACGAGCTTCTTCACCTCTTCTTGCACAATTTCGCGTATCTGGTCACGCAAAGAACGTTCGTCAGGTGTCACAGTGGTCACGGCGGTTGCGCTAATTTGTCCGCTGTTGTTTGGGCGGTCGTACTGGCGCTAGCGTAGCAGTAGTATGCGTTCAATGGCGATCGCCTCCTTTGAAAATTCGTCGACGCTTGAAGATAGGTTTCGCACGAGACCAGCAAAGAGCTGCTTTTTAAACACCGCGCATGAGGAGGCTGATCTTTCTGCTCTCAGACATATAGGGATCGGCTCGATGGAGAGACGAGCCATGTCCTCAACAAACATAGCAACAGACTCGTTGGGCTTTTGAATCCGTGATTCGAGGAGTCGTTGTGCATGCTCCCGCCTTTCGGTGTTTGCGAAGGGGTCCAGGAACTTCCACCGGAACTCGGCCCACGTTGACCACACGCAATTCGTGAGCCATGTGCGAGCCCCGTCTTGAAGGGGGAAATACACGTACCCCAACTTCTGTGCGGCGTTCCACCCGTTAACGTTGGCTGTGCGCTCAAACTCATCAAGTCAGCCATCTGCGTCCTCATATGTGTTGACCTGGAAGTCCACAGGAATTTTATGGGTGACAACAGTCACCTGTGTCGTGCTTGGGCTGGTCATGGCAGGGCAACTGCTTCCGGGCGTGGTCATGTTTTCCGCCCAAGGACTGAACTCTGGGTTCAGGTCTAACAGGTGGCAGCTGGCGCGGTGAACGGGAGTTTCGACGAACGGAAGTTTTTGTGGACTATATCCTGGGCTTTCGGAAGGTGTCCTAGACTTGTACCCAGCATCTCCACCAGCGTCACGACACAGACACAGTGGAAGTCTGATATAGAAGAGCTCACTTCAATTAAAATGAAAGGCGCTCGTAAAGCGGTTGGTTGGTTGGTTCCTCAACACGTTGGTGCAACCCACCTAGGGGGATAAGCCATGAATGGAACGGTGCCTTGCTCTTTAAAATAATTCACTTCTTGAAAGAGAGGGTTGGATTAATTAGGTAATATAGGTAATAATGAAAAGCTGTTATACTTCTTAAAAAACTCTTGAAAAGAAAACATATAAACATACAAGAAAAAGCAAAATTATACATAAAACAACTGAAGTTACTTATTTTTAGCATTCCATTCTTTTAGACTATCGTAGGAAATTTCTAACAGCGGTAAAAACGCTCCTGTGGCTGAATCCAAATGCGACTGCGCCAAATGAAAGAATCACCGGAAGTGTCAAGTTTAAGCCCAACTTTCATAGGGGTTCTTCTAGTAGATTTTCCCTTTCAGTTTTGAATTTTCTGCATGACAAAAAAAGTGCTCCAAAGATTCTCTCTTATTACAATAAAGGCACAAAGGCGACTGTGCCAGACCCGACCTGTGAAAGTAAAAGTTCAATGAGGGGACTCGACAACGCAGACTGGTATTCACTATTTCTTCCTTTCTTGATGAACACCACTTGTTCTTCCAAAGGAACTTTAGCTGTGGGAAGTCTGATACAAACAAATGGGATTTTTCAAAGTTATTGGCCGTTGTGCGTTTTTCAAAGCGTGCTGCTGTGATATATTCCGAAGTAGGCAAAATAGGTAAAACAGGACAATCAAGGGAAGATACAGCTGGTGAATCTGCATGCTCATTCAGAGCTAAACCTCTATGGCCTGGTACCCAAACTAGTCGGACGAGTCGCACATGTGTAGGAATCAGCGAGTAGAAAGTTTCTAATGTACGCGAAAAAGTTGGTGAGCTTAACGCAGTACAGACCGAGAGACAGTCTGTTAGAACAATCACCGCTGATAGATCTTGCGGTACTTTACGCAATGCAAGGACTATTGCCAGTAGTTCAGCTTGGTAAATAGGTGTAAAGTCGGGTAATCGAATTGAGAAAGCCAAATCTAGAGAGGATGATACGATTCCTACGCCAGCCTTCTCTTCATAAACCGAAGCGTCAGTCGCTATCACAATGGATGTTTCTATATTGGCCACATGATCTTCCAAAATGCCATTTTTATACTGATATGGTAAATATTTTGCATTCTTGGGATATATATTGTCAAATTCCATCCCTATTGCATCTACAGTGTTGAGCACAAGTGTTTCCCAGAGGTAAACTCTTCAGGGCTCCAAACGTTTTTCAGTAAATATTACTTGAGGACACCTTAATTTAGGCCATTCGTGGTTGAAGAATGAGGTCTGCTGGTTAATGCGCACGTACTGTGCCTTCCGCTAAGGTGATGCATAGATTTTAAGGAATGTACGTACTGTTAGAATATGAAATCTTTTGATAAGAGAAGGCAGGCGGGATTCTTCGTATAGGATATTGTTGGCAACATATTTGGGTAGCCCTAGGCATAAGCGTAAAGATTCGCGTTCTAGCAGAATCAGTGGTCGAACTTTGTAGGCCAGAGCGCCAGAAAACAAAACACAGACGAATTCTGATATCGGTCGAATGTACATGCAATATATCATAACGAGCACGTCTCTACGCAAACCGGCTCGATAATTACTGAGCCTGCGCAGCATCCCTACGGCACGTGCTCCTTTAGCAGCCATGTTTTATATGTGGGAACTCCAGTTAAGTGTTTTGGTGTAGGTTACCCCCAAGTACCTAACTGACTCGACCTGAGGTATGGCGTCCTGTCGGTACATTAGTGAAATTCGCACTGGGGCATTGTGTGCGAAAACTATGATTGTACTTTTGTTTGTATTGAGGCATAGGTTGATATCCTCAAGCCACGTTTCCAGACTTTTCACGTATGTCTGCAGAATCAGGTACAGTGTGTGAATGTCCGCCGACCCAGCAAAAAATGCAATATCATCGGCATACACCTAGACCTGTACATCTTGCTGTATGGGAATGGTACATAGTAGTGCATTAAATAATAAGGGCGATAGTACTGACCCTTGCGGTATACCTCTCGTTTGCCTGTATATTGAAGAGTTCACACCAGATTGCGAGCAGTAAAATTCTCTATCCCCTAAGAAAGCATGGATCCAGGCCACAAAGTATTGAGGCAGTCCTAAATTCTGAAGTGAATCTAGCAGTTTAACGTGCTCCATGCTATCATAGGCTTTTGTGATATGTAAGGTTACCAACGCAGAGTATTATTTATGATATCGAGCAAGATGAATTCTGCTTTCGAGATCCACGTGCGCACACCAAATGGAGCAACCACGCCTGAATCCAATCTGACATGGGATTAGTGTCAGTTTTTCTGACATCCATCGATCTATAAGTTTATTTGAATTCTTTCAACAAGCTTTACTAGGTTCGATGTAAGTGAAATGGGCCTAATATTGTCTAAGGTACACCCAGCGCCTTGCTTTTTTAATAATGGAATCCCTTCTGTCATTCTCTAATCAGGTGGCATCCAAGAGCTTCTAAGTGAGTGATTAATAATTTCGAGTAGGCCAAGTGGGTATATTTTATGTACTGATTTTATCACCGATGTCGTCATGCCATCAGGACCAGGAGCTGAATGGGGTAGTGTTCTGACTATGTTTGCTAATTCTGCAGGCGTAACCTCTTCAAAATCCTCAGCCCTTTGGGGGGACTGGGCTTGGTATGAGAGAAGTGTCGTAAAGCCACTTTCTAGACCCTGAGCTATATATATCTTCTAGAAGGCCCTTCAGTTCAAATGGTGATAATACTACAGATTTTATATTTCTTTGTACCGAAAGAACTTTCTTAGTTCTCAGAAAGCGAAAAAGTGCTTTTCTAATGACCGGCTTTGACAGGAACTCACACCGGTCGTTGTTAAATTTGTCCTTCGCATTAGCGATGGTTCTCCTAAAAATAGCGGCCGCCTACTTATACTCACTCCATTTCCTGGGACACTGGTTGAAGATTAATTTTTTCCATGCAGCCTTTCTTAGTCTATAAGCCCGCGAACAGTCCGCATTCCACCAAGGATTGGTACACGGTTTAGAGCTTTCAATGGTGAATTTTGATTTATTTAACGACTTTTTTATAAATGTCGCTAATTCTGATGGCGTCTAGGTCTGCATCATTTGTTTGGTTAGATAAAACGCCTCGGAAGGATTTCTCGAAAGTATTAAAGTTTACATGGGTTACGGAAGATCTATTCTTGGAGGTTGTTGGGCATACCACCTCGAACGATATTGGCATATGGTCACTACTTCTTCCCAAGTTAATCGCAGACCATGATAAGATGGAGAGGTTACCGTTAGAAAAAGTTAGATTGAGTACCAATGAGGAGTGATTACACCATAAAAGTAGGAGTTTTTGTGTTTATGCATATAAATTTATTATTGTTCACCCAATCCCATATACGTTTGCCATTCAGATCAGTTTTGAAACCCCAAGAAATATGATGAGAATTGAAGTCACCTACTAATACAATATCTTTTTGGCAATAGTGAACTGCAGTATCTAGGACGGAACAATTTAGAACACCCGCAGGAAAATAAGCATTAATAAATGAGAATGAGAGGGACCCAGGAATAGTAATGCTTATTGCTAAAATGTCGCTTTCTGAAGCCAATGACTGATAAATAATTTTAGCTCTATGGGCAATTTTAGATGAGATAAATATTGCCAAACCTCCACCCCAAGTTGGGCGGTCTAGACGAAATGTGCGGTAATTTTTAATCCTAAAATACTTATTTTCTACAAGCCAAGTTTCTTGTAAAGCAACAATATCAGGGGAATAATTTTCGCAAAGTTGAAGTAAGTCTGTAGCTGCTGAAAAAATGGAGCGGCAATTCCACTTTAGTACTTTTAAATTCCCTATTTTGAAGAGATACCAGCAGCACTCACTGCTTTCTCTAATGTTGAATTCCAATGGCGGAGTCGGAGCAAGTTTTTCTGCTCTTTTCAGAGCAAGTGTGTTCCAATGACAGAGTGAGAGCGAGAGTCAAATGTTCCAATGACAGAGCCGGAGGAGATTCAGAGCGGGAGTCCCTCCGTGGAGCAGGAAAAACTGCTCCACCGAAATCGGTGGAGTGAACCGGAACTCAGCGTGACGCATTTCCTTTAACACGTTTGCCTGCTTGGGGGCGCGGCTGGCGTGGCGTGAGTTGTGTTGATAATGGCGGACGGCATGGACGGCTCGGCTACGTCGGCAAAGCGTGCGGCAATGCTTCTGCTACTCGATAGCGACAGCTCTGAGTCGGAAAGCTCAAGTACCTACACGAGTGATTCGTCGGACAGTGACAGCGACGCTAAAGCTTGCGCTTAGGAGCGGGAATTCAACAAGTTGTTCCGCAGGCGAAGAGGCCCAAAGTCGTCGGTTTCATCGAGGACGTTGTTCGGCAGTACTCGGACCACGAGGTAAAGAAATAGAAAAAAAGAAGGAAAGCATTATGCTCAAGGTTTAACACGTTGTGGTGTTTTCGTTTGTTTCGTTTCTTGAGCGAGCAGTTATGGAGGCACTTTAGGCTGGCTCGACCTGTGGCCGAAAAGTTGATCGCGGAGTTTGCTGTCTCGTCAATGTGCCCTTCGAGCACACACGGAAGAGTTCAAGCGAAATCCACGGAAACGCATGTCTTGACATTTATCTGGTTAGTTGCACCTCCCCACCTTCACCCCCCTTTTTTTTTCTTTGTACGATGCCTGCACAAGAACGCATTTGACTATGAGCCCGTTGCTTACAGTGCAGTGGGATCAGAAGCTGTTTTTTTTTCTTTCGGGTACCTGTAATTCCACTTCGCAGGTACGCGGCCAACAAAACCTGGATGCGAGACGTGGCAAGCCGTTTCGACATGTCAGAAGACACCGTGTACAGAGTTCTTCAGAGAGTAGCACAGTTCCTGATGACGCTAGGACCATCGGGGATCAAGTTTCCCGCAGACTTGGAGAACCTCACTAGCAGTTTTGAGAAGGTTTGTTTCGATTTTATTTATTGTGAGGACCAATAATATTGGCCGGCCAAGCTATAGTGATCATAGCACAAACACGAGTGCACATTTTATTGTGGGTTATTTTAAGCTCAATTTTACGCTGAGGTGGGACGTTAAGAAAAATGTGATAGGTCGTGATGATAATACCGAGCTTTATCCAGTTATGTTCGAAACATTTAACTTATGTCTCTCCTGCAGTAACAGTCGATTCCTTGCATGCGGATGATGCTGCATGCTTTGTCATTTCTGTTCAGATGTACGATACAATATGGACGAGGTTTGGTTTTAAATTTAAGAAGTAAATTGCAATTACGTACTTCAACTCCCTTTAGAAAAAAACTCCTTTTAGGCTTTGTTTTGTTTTCTCTCCCATTATACTATTGCAAAAAGAGAGCTGGATAGCAAGAAAACGTGTAGAATATGGTGTGGACAGCATAGTATGTTATCTTATTTAGTCCTCAAAGTTGAATTTGGTTTGCATTTTGCATCTTTAACATAAAATATATTGTGCTGAGTCATGAAGCGTATGCTGTGATTGTGAGTTAACGGGCTTGAGCACCAGTATTTCCTGTTAAAACTCCTCGCGAATGCTCATTTCTTGCTCAGGCATGGATGATATCACTCATTAGAAGAGTACGACTTGCTTGCAGGTGTCTGGAATGCCTGCTGTTATTGGCTATATAGATGGATCGTATGTCAAGATACAGTGCCCAGCCAACAAGGTTGCCTCCACGTACTGCAACAGGCACCTTTACCTTTCACTAACGCTTCAAGCCGTCTGTGACCACAAGAGGCGCTTCCTCGATGCGTTCACTGGAACCTCCAGCAAAATTCACGATTCTCATGTGTTTAGCTTATCGCCTCTGTCAAAGAACATAGCTTCAGTATGTCAGGGCCGTTATCATATATTAGGGGACGCAGCATATCCACTGCGGGACTACTTGTTGACACCATACAGGGATTACGGTGCAATGAATAAGCAGCAAAAAAGCTTAAATTTTAAGTTTTCAGGCACACGAGTGCTCAATGAAAATGCATTCAGCACACTCAAGAAGCACTTCTGGCAGCTCATGTACCTGGAGTTGCACACTATCCACTGGCTCAATAAGTTTATCATCGATTACGTTGATGCAGAGCCAGATGATGATAATGATGATGATGGAGCACCCAATTCTATTCAGTGGGAGAACTGCACTGATAACCACAGTGATAAAACTGATAAGGAGCGAGCTTTGCCCAAGCTTGGCGAAATTAAGCGTGCAAAGGTTTTGACTAAGCTCCTGCGAAGTGATTGTGGGAAATAACACCATAATTCTCTGTTTTGTCTGAACTAGCCCTTTAGTTCCCCACAGTAGTTGGGAGGCTGTGTGTGTGCACCAATGCGCAGCCCCCTTTATATACACAAGCACATGTTTTGCACTACACATTTTATTTCAACATGCTAATAGTATTTTAGGCCACTGGAATCATTCATTGTCTAAGCCAAGAAAGCGGCTCGAAAGCTTCATTTTTCTTCATGCTGTTTTGCTTTTTCTTGCCGAATGCGCTCCTTCTGTTCTTGTCTCTCTTCATGATGCTTCCTTCTTTCATTCTCGCGTTCAGTTCGCTTTTTTTCTTTTTTTTCCAGAATTTCGCTCATTTCATCAAAGAAGTGATTCAATTCCAGCATTCTAGAAACCGAGAGTTTCAGCTTTTTGGGCTCAGGTTCCTTCGTTGTGCTGGTCATATCCTGGCTAGTTGAACCTTGGCTTGTCAGCTCCTGGCTCCTCGATGCTTGGCTTGTCGACGATTGGCTCATCGACGCTTGGCTGGGCGGTCTTTTAATAGAGACTACTCCAGAGCTGTCCCTGAGCTCTTCTGGCTCAAGGCTGTCATCTAGCCAACGTATTTTGGCTATGTCGTCTTCAAAGGGAACGTCGCAAGGAGAATTCCCCGATTTGTTGTTATCTGCTGCAGCGCTTCTTTTTCGTCGCATGACTGTTTTGTAGCAGCTGCAGCACTGGTCTCCTGTTTTAGGGACCCCGACAGCCTCTGTGATGTTGGCCGCTATTTTGGCAAACATTGCCTTTTTATTTTCAAATTTCTTCATTGGCCCTATTTGGGAAAAATACTGCTGGTAGTAGTCGAGCAACAGCTTTGTTTCTCCCGCCGTCTACTCACAGCCTGTACCTGAAAAGAAAAAGTGCTTGAGACATTTGTACAGACGTTGCCAGTTGCACGTCACCTGACACAGGTGTTAGAGAGTTGTGGTATTCTGCTGTGTTGGTATTATTGTAGAGCTTTTAGGCATATATAGGCACCAATCTGTTTTAGTTTGTCTTGATATCGATTTTTCTACTTTGATTTTTGTTGTTACAGTGCTTGCTGTTCTTTGCACTGATCTAACTGTATATATCATGTATAATTCATTACTTGAATGCATTTATATCCTCTCTTGCTAGGGCATCTAGATGGGCCTGCAGTATTCTCTAAATAAATAAATGGACTCACTGCGTTGCTCGCTCTTTTGGCTGTGTTCCGGCACTGTGAATGGAAAAACGAAATGCATTGTTATTCATACAGCTGGCATACATGAAGCGACATAACGACCAACGATTTGTGTTCTGTGACACAAATTGCTGTACATTGAAGCACCATGTGAATTTCATGCAACTATGTATGCAATTAAGCTAAGCCATGTGAGGCTTCCTAACACAGCTTCACAAAACAGTAACTCTATGTTTGCTATGCTATCTCATCACGGCACAAAATGTTGAATAACAATTTCCCGTAAGCATACATGGTGGCATGCAAGTTCTTCAACAGTAGCTCAAAACATTGTGCACATTCTTGATTGAATTACACACTCTCATCATGATGCACAGAGTTTCTGATCAGCTGGCTGTTAATCAAAATGAAGCACGATCTTTCAGGCCTGAAATATGCAGTGACACTCCAGGAAAAGCAACGTAATTTTTGTTGACTGAGACCGATTCCTAATTTGGATGCGCTGAATGCCCTGACCTTGGTAACATTGCCAACCCATTAGATAGCAGAACATGCACTCACGCTGCTACCTCTTCAGCTAAAATTTTCTGGAAGTCAAATTCTCGGGTGTGTAACACTGGCTTATAGTTTCTTCGAGACATATAAAGGCAGACAACTGCTTCTGCGCCGTTTCCACTGAAAAGCGAGTGCACTGGAACTTGCCACTTAGTAGTGCAGTACTGAAGCGCTCGCGCTGTGTTGTGCTTGTACGGTAAAAGCGTTACTTTGGAGGTATCTCGCCGCTAATGCGTACCCGCCAACCTAGGGACTTCTGAAATCGGGAGACTCGCCGCGGGAGCGGAGTTGGGGGCAGAAAAAAATTGTTTTGGACGATCGGTCGAATTTCCCTTATACCAAACATGCTTTTCACCAACGCGGTTTGTTTCTACTCGTGTGGCTACATTCTAAAGTGATAGAAAGTCGCTTCTCGCTAATGACGCCGTTCCGTGCAAGAACAGTGGCGTCGCGCGCACGTTTACTTTTGGCTGTATATTTACAGCGGTGTTTGTGCAATCAATGCGGCGAAGGTATTCGTTCTCCACGGACACAGGCAAACGGACAACCGTATGACGCAAGCGATGCGTTTCAGTGACACGATCGCATCAGCAGTAGAGCAACGTTGCAACATCAACATAGCGCGTGCAGACAATCGCTCCACGCAACACATGTGTTGCATTCAACTTACAATTACAGCACAGTGTTGAAATTGAGGAGAGACTTACCATGTTGCTCCGCATACTGTGTGGTCACCATCGCAGACATCGTGGACAATAGCTGTTGCACGCTTGGCGTGATATCCATTCCACACAGGTGAATAGCGCTGAACAAGCAAACGAACGATGCGGCGATGCTGGTAAACCACGTCTGAAAGAGACAGCGGAAGAGACCACGCGCAATGTATCCTGGGTAACGCGGCAGCTTCCGCCTTGCTCCAGCAGGGCGGTTTGTGTTCCGATGGCGGATTTGGAAGATTTGCTCTACGCCAGAGTCGAGTGCTCGCTCGCGAAGTCGGTCGGCTGCACCGACTCCGCCATTGGAATTCAACATAAGATGCTATCCTTTAAAAAAACCTTTTTTGATGGGTTTTCCTTCTGACATCTCTTATTTCTTGACTTAGGACTAATTGAGGACCGTTGTGCCTCAGGAGAAGCACGTCGTTTCATATTTCTTGAGTCAGAGTCCATTTGTTCTGGTTGTGAGACATGAGAATCGGAGTCCGAGCTCCAATTTAGGTTCTGTACAAGAGGCATATTTATTCTATGGCCAGTGTTCGGCGTGTCTGGCTTTGACTTCGAAGGGCCTGGTTCCGATGGAATATCAGCAACCTTAACTGGGGAAAATAGAGAAGGGGGCACGGTAGGTTGGTTACCTCCCTGCAATATTTGATTCAACTGAGTGCTCACTATTTGTGCCAATGACTCCGTTAGGCTTAAGAATAGAGATTCCATAAGTTTTGTCATGGCCTTTTCCACCGTTGATGTTATTAAATCAGGCAACGATGACTCCATTTCCGATGGAGGCGGAAACGTTGTAGGCCCGTGTGCTCAGGTTTGGGCGCACGTTAAAGAACCCCAGGTGGTCGAAATTTCCGGAGCCCTTCACTACGGCGTCTCTCATAATCATATGGTGGTTTTGGGACGTTAAACCCCACAAATCAATCAGGCAACGATGACTCAAGCATCTGGTTTGCCCGGTTGGCAACGGAGGCATAGTCACGTGAGCTCTCAGAAAGAATAGATCGGTCCTCACGCCGGGAGCTTCGTTGTTATTCGATGATCTCTAGAAGTTGCAACTCACATGTCTTCATGGGGCAACTTTCATCGTCAGCCGCGTGATTTCCTCTGCATAGACAGCATCTCACCTCTTGTGTGGAACGTTTGTCGGGTTTATGTTGATCAGTACATGTGCGACACCTCACATCCGATCTACATCCCTTGATGGCATGCCCGTACCTCCAGCATTTTTTGCACTGCAGTGGACGAGGGGATAGTGCATCTACACGATAAATTAGTAGCCATGCCTTAATTTCGGTCGATCGAGCCGTGCCGGCAAAAGTCACAATCACTGATTCTGTGGGGACCTTTTTGTTCTCAACGTTTCGCGAGCATCGAAATACAGAGACTGCTCCTGCGGCCGCAAACATTTCAAGTATTTCGGGTGGTGTAAGGCTCAAGTCCACTTCTCGAACCAGTCCCTTCACACAGGCCAAACGAACATGTACGAAACAGCTCACCGGATTTGAGGCAAACGTTGTGCATTTTAGAAGATCTGTGATGCAGGCCTGGTCCGGCGAGCAGCACAGGATGCCTCCACGCCCAAATTGACGCACCTCAGTAATCATTTGGTAATAATCGGAAATCTTCCGGAGTTCTTCCTGAATTAGTTTCGGGTTTTTCATGCGAATAGACTCGCCGTTGGTTGGAACCAGCGCCACAGAAACGCTCTTCAGACCACTGCGCAAAAATAGATCGATTGGCAAATCACTGTTAAGAAGGGAAGCCGACCAGGCAGAATATGCCTGGTCGGGAGAGGAAAGAGACATCAGGTTAATAGCCTTAACAGCACCACCCAATCCGGCCGCTCCCCCACAGGAGGAAGCACGAAGGTGCCCTGGAAGTAGCAGCGGGGGTAGATCCCAAACTGAAACCGGACGCTGAAGCCTCAGGAAGCACCGGAGGAAGCACCGGAGGAAGCACCGTTTGATCGGCCAGAGACGTTGCGATCAAGACCGTAGTAGTTAGACGTAGACAGCACAAAGTAAAGTGGACCGTAAAGTGGACCGTGCACTCATAAAGTGGACCGACCACTCGTAAAGTGGACCGGACAAGAACTTCGTCTTTCATTCTTGCTGCGCGAGCTCTTCTCTGCAGGTTGAATGCGGTAATTCCAGCTAATAACGGCCAAATTAACAGGTGTGTAGCAAATATCTGCTGCTTTCCCGACACTTCCCCAACAGCCACGCTATTACGCAGCAGTTGACAGGAAAGGGTCCTGGCTCCTACATGCTCTATTATCATAATTCAATTATGATTTGCGTTGAGACTCAATCCACTAGGATCATCGAGTCGTCATGAATGAACTGAGCTGCTAACTAGTTGATCCGGTCCAGCGTGTTATTTGTGTAGAACGTGGAACTACCTGTTTTCATTTTCTTACAATCAATCATACTCGATAAGTCGTCAGGATGACAGGTCGGTCTATGTAGCTAAGGAACGTTGCAATGAACTAGCTCTAACAAATTACACTTCTGCTGCATCGAGGTATTTATCAGCCACGTGTTTGGTATGTGCTCTCGCAACGTCTCACTGAAGGAATGAAAATCTTGAAGACAGCATACCAATTTTCAAACGGCTTTGTGCCTCCGAGGGAAAGGCAACTCTGCCGACGCGTGCGCACAGCGCTGTTTTGTGGCCGCTAGGGCGAGCTTATAGTGCTCATAGGTGTTCCAGAAGGCAGAAATTGATGCTAACCAAGTACGAATATCGTACTGCCATGCGGATAATATAAGTTGCAAAATAATATAAGTTGCAAAATATATTAAGTTGCAAAATAATATAAAAGACTTTTTGGGCAAGACGATGTCAACAGGACAGGTGTGCGTCTGTCGCCTGCGTCATTTCCAGAGTACTGCTTTATACCTTTTACCACAACTGCACAGAAATTGAATTTCGAGCAATGCAATGCCAAGTGGTTTTCAGCGTGGCCCCGTATCAGAGCTTCATTAGTCACCCCTTTGCACCAGTACGGCAACATTGCCGCACCATATGGGACAAACATTTCCGCTAAGCTTCATGGCTACTTTAGAACTTTTGGTTCCTTTCATGGGTAACCACATTTATCATTACTCGCCGGTAAAATAGTTTTTAAACTTTTGTGTTGGTTTAGATGAAGCGCGCACGTGTTCTCCACCCACCTGCGGACTGATACGCGTCGATGCAGCCTTTCGATTCGCTTGGCACACCTGAAAATATGGAGTAGTGGCGTTGCGTGTCATTTGGTTAACGCATGGCAACCATGCTGCTTATTCTACCCACCATCTGTGACTATGCTACACGCAAGTTTCTCCGAGTAATAATGACGTAGATAGCATGTTCTAACGTAAACTAGATAGATAGATAGATAGATAGATAGATAGATAGATAGATAGATAGATAGATAGATAGATAGATAGATAGATAGATAGATAGATAGATAGATAGATAGATAGATAGATAGATAGATAGATAGATAGATAGATAGATAGATAGATAGATAGATAGATAGATAGATAGATAGATAGATAGATAGATAGATATAGATAGATAGATAGATAGATAGATAGATAGATAGATAGATAGATAGATAGAAGATAGATAGATAGATAGATAGATAGATAGATAGATGATAGATAGATAGATAGATAGATAGATAGATAGATAGATAGATAGATAGATAGATAGATAGATAGATAGATAGATAGATAGATGCACGGCAAGATGAAGTTGATATGTGTTTGTTTCACCCGATTCCTTTGTATGACACTAGCCACATTTTCTGTGAACTGATCCAATTCAATCTGCAGCTTCAAGATACAAACATCTTTTGATGTGTAATTTTCCTACTGATTCGTAAGTTGCAATTGTTTTATTATGCATCTGGCAAGAAATCTGTTTTACAGCAGATATGTTACCACCGAGGTTTGCTGTGTGTCGTATTTAAAAAAAATCATTGCCATGAACCGGCACACCCACCAGCTCTACGGTGTCCATCGGCTGCAGAGACCGTTCACTGCGGAGACTTGCCCACCAGCTTGCTGATTTATTTTCCGCTTATCCGCGGTCTCAAGAGGAAGAATTAAGAGAAAGTGTAGTTATTTGGGGCCTCTTAATAACTGAAATGGTAATATTTTTTTCGCCTATTCCAAAGATTCTACTCATAATGCCGCCTGTGTTCGATTTGGCTACAACTTTGACGTAATAAATTGCATGACTACAATCTCAAAGTTTGGCTTTAGCTCTGGCTATTAAGTCAGTGCTAATAGCGTAAGCAAGTCCAGTTTGTTACAGAAGAACGCCGAATGCGAGTATTTAGTTGGGTACAGTGCTGCTGTGCTGAATCTCTACAAAGGAAGCTAGCTCCGGTCACAGAGTAGCGAGCCGTAGCTGTAGGGGGCGCTGATGGTAACGCACAAAAAATTACGAGAAATTTGACTCGACCCCGGCAGGCTCCATCCAACTCTGATCGAAAGAGTGCGGGGCCCAATCTTGATCTCAGAAAGAGACTGCGTGTCTCAGTCGAACGTGCAGACGCTCGCCAGAACAATCGGGGACCGGCAAAGTGAACACGTCGCGACGTCTTCTCTTGCAAACGGGCGAGGTGTGGGAGTCACGTGATGAGATCTCGGAGGCACTCCAAGCTATAGCGTTGATATTTGAAATAACCAGCCGAACATGGCGCCGGCTGACCGGCCGAACGTGGTGCGCTCGGCCAGGGCGCTCCGGAGCCCTCGAACACGAATAGTCGAATGTAGCATACGAAAAAAAATATTTTAGCAGGGATAAGCGCACGCACAGAACAGATTCGTTGTTGCTTCGAAATGATGAGTGGTACTCAGGGTGAGATCTCAGTTTGCTCAACACACGTGCCTACTGCGTGTGTACTGGATGTGCAAAAAGTTGTACGCATTTGAGCGCTACGTATTGAGAAAAAGAACCAGGCGCTTACATGATATATATGCATATACAAAGGGCAGACACTCTTCTATGGCCCTACGACCAAGCTACTGCGCTGCTTTCAGCACCAGGAGTGGTTGGTCAGACCCGATAATGTCTTGAGCACAAATAAAATAACTTTTTTCTTTCCGACACTGGGGTTTGAACCCTCATGCTCCGAAAGCAAGTGTCTTCGCCACAAGTATAGTGCCTGGAATATACTTCAGTAAGTATATTATAGGCACTATACCACTGGGCTGCACACCCATGCTTCCACAAAAAGCGCAGATGTACAGTACATCTAAACCACAGAAATGTGCCGCTTTGTGCAAAACAAATGCAGAAAGACAACACTTTCTAGCCATACTTTTATGTTTTTTGTTGTAACGCTTTAATTGTCCTCAGTGGGACATGATGTAGAGCGGGTATAAAAATGTTAACAGATTAATAAAATTTCTTCGTTGCAAGAAAATTTATGACAATCTTGGGTAATCATTGTAATCAGACTATTACATGTCTTAAGAAAGAAGTAAAAGCGAGGATGGGTACGTTATCTAGTGGTTGGTCAGACCTTTGCTGCTGGGCCGCGAAAAGGCTCCAGTAGCCACTCTTTATATAGCATATTTCTCTATGATATGGGCACATTTACATGCAGACGTTGCTGAAAATTTACGCGTCTCAACATATTCGGGCAGGTGTATTGACATACACTGTTTCAAACGCGAAGCGTTTTTCTTTTTTTGCGAAGTGCCGGCACTTAGAGAATATATCTATCTACCTATATCTATCTCTACCTATCTATCTCTATCTATATCTATATCTATCTCTACCTATATCTATATCCATATATCTATCTCTACCTATCTATCTCTATATATCTATCTCTACCTATCTATCTCTATATATCTGTCTCTACCTATCTATCTCTTGTTATATATCTATCTCTAGTTAATTAAGTTTGTTTACGTTTAGGTGGTTTCGCGATCACCCAAAAACTGCTATTAAGAGCGTTGACCCGACGAATGCAAAGATTTAATGTCAGGTTCCCAGCTGGAATCGAAGCCCAACATTCAAGTATTCTACAAGAGAACCACTCCAGTTCTCAGAACTATTTTTCAAATAGGCCCTAATATTCGTGACACGTCAATAGTGGTCGCATTGCTGGCTATCCAATTTTATAACGCTTACATATTGTCACGTACGTGGATGAATACATGGTGCGACGTGGACGAAGGCATGAGGCGGTCTGCCCGAAATTACTCTTTATTTGGCCGAACTCGTGGCCTGGAATTGAAAAAACAGATAGAAACAGGCCCTGATAGCGGTGACAGAGCGCCGGCCCTCTATCAACTCGCGAATGATGACGCATGTTGGCATGCATACATGTGCTTCGAAGTATTCTAGTGTTATTGTTAGCAGCCACGTGAAATCCATAATATAATGTAATGTTCGCTTTGTACTCGTAATCAAATTGGTACATTCTACGATTATTTCTGTAATTCTCAATCAATCGACGCTATTGTGCAAGGCGGCACTTACACGTGTATTGGGGTGATAACAAAACTTAAAGTATGTGGCAATATCACCACACTAACAAGAAAAAAAACAATACCTTGCCATCATCTGGGCAGCGTCAAAGTTTCGCTTTACCTCTATGGGAGGCCTTCCTCCCATAGAGGTAAACCTATGGGACCTCTATGGGAGCTTTCAATCGTATGACCTGGCTACACCATACGAATACTGCACAATACTTGCCATGTCAAGCCACTCACGGCATGTCGTCAGTCTCTTCACGGTCACATGACGTCACGTGACTTCCCAGAACCAAAATAAATAAGCGATGTACGTCTTTGTAGTCCAAAATCAAGGTGGTTTATCACGTCTAGCAAAATAACAACTCCCATCGCAGTGTTGCCGCTTACCCAAAAACATAGGTGCATTTTGCAGCACCAGAACAACCAAGTAAAAAAAACATGCTCAAATTTTGTCGTAGAGCCTTTATACGCACACAGTCTGTGGACAAGCAAAAAACGCCCGGCCTGCGTGGAAGGCCCAGCACAATCACAGCGAAAGCTAGAAGAGCGGCTTTTCAGGGCCTTTACTAAACACTCCAGTCAAGTCAAGATCCTTGACGATGTGACGCATACTCGCGCTGTGGGACTCCAAACACACATTGGATAACTGCTGCAAGCACACTTGCTTGATGTCCTCTACAGCAATATTAAGAAAACTTTTAGGGTAGTAGGCCGGCATTCGATGATGATGATGGTCTAAACCAGTGGCTCACACCCACTCTGGCGCATTGTCCAAAAAACGATTATTTAGATATTGGATCACATATTACTTTTAAATCTATTTAATTTAAAAAGGTTAAAAGAAATCAAATTTTCCTAATTGAGAGGTTTGCAATCAAAACCACCTTGATTCGATTAAGAATCTTTGTACAGCAGAACAGATATCTCAGAGACAACGACCTAATGGGTCATTGTCACGGGGATATATCCCAAGGAGATATCACAAGGAGACTTCTAAGGAGATAGTATTAGAAATTATAAAATCATACCCAGCATTCGCTGTGCTCTTTTTTGTCATTCTTCTATATAGCGTGATATCCGCTAAACACTTGCAAGGAATTTTATGCCAATTGTTCACACAGTGCCTGACGACAATGAGGAATCATGCCTGAAGTATATATGCGGCACAGATATTAGCAGAAAGAAAACAAGCTTTTTGTAAAGGGCTGGAGCATTGTGTTCCGAGTCACCAAGTAAGGCACGAGCACGGCTCATAGCAATAACAGGAAGCCCCTTTATTCCGAACAACCCCCTGGCATATACCCCACTTGAGGTGGCACGCGCATGCTCCCAGGGCCACTCATTAGAGGATGAACGTAGCACTCAACGTCCACTACTTCATCCCTCCCGGGTTAGTTACATATTCAACCTGCGCGGTAGTTTCACAGCATGCCTAGAACGCGAATGCTTAGGTTCGCCACACTGAGGCGCACTTGCTTGGACACGTCGAGTCTGCACTTCAGGCGAGAGAGGCATCCTCACAGGCGGCACAGGTGATGCGCACGAAGTGCTTTTGGCGGACTTGATGACAAGGCTCCATGCGTTGGTGATGTAGCTATTACTGCTTGTCCTTGGACATTTTGGTCGTTTTCAAATGGCACCAAATGGCAACGGTTTCTCTGGACAGCTCCACTCCGAGTCTCGACCCCGTACGACCATGGACGCTGAGCTGGGCCGAGAACACGACCGCTGCAACCTAAATCCTTTATTCACACGTCCTCCCCCACATTGAGAGGAATCAGAGGAGCAGCACTGTGATGGCGATAGTAGTCCTTCACCGGTTGAAACTTCGCTGCAGTATCCTCGGCTTGAAATTTCTCGTAATTTGGTAAGGCCGGAAGGAGTCGTTCGGGCAGAACCAAGAGACCAGTTTGTAGTTTCCTTCTCATGAGTAACTGAGTTGGAGAGTCGCCCAAAACTCCAGGTTCATCTCGGTATGCAAGTAGAGTGAGGTACGGATCCGGGCTTTCTTCAGGAAATGTTTCACGGTACGCACCATGCGCTCTGACTCTACATTACTCTTCGAGTATCGAGGGCTGCTGGTCTCGTGGCAGAATCGATACGCCGCTACAAAGTCGGCGAACTCCTTGGGCAAAAATTGAGGTCTATTGTCCGTCTGCACAACGTCTGGTATTCAAAAACGAACAAAACTTTTGACCACAGCAACCACCACTTTTGCTGGCGAAGTTCCGAGTGGGACTGCTTCTGTAAGTCTCGAGTAGTAGTCCAAGATGAGAACGTAGTCGTGTCCTTACAAGTGGAACAAGTCGATTCCCAGGCCTTGTTTCCAGGTGTTGACATGTTCATTCCGGTGTTGGCGTTGGCGTCAGTGGCTTAGAACGCAAGGCTTGGGTCTCAGCACACTTAGCACATTGAGCCACAAGGTCCTCAATATGCTGGTTGTAATGGGGCCGCCAAATGCACTAGCGGGTGCGCTCATGACAGCGGCGGACACCTTATGTGTTTCAAGCAGCAGTGTGAGAATGTCCTTGCGTTGAGCTGATGGAATGATGATTCGGGAATCCAGTAGGAGTAACTCATCGTACACACTTAGTCTTTCTCGCTCCTTCCAGTATTGTGCTAAATGGGTCGGAACTCTCTTGTTGAACGGCCAGCCTTTCTCACAATAAGTCCTAGTAGAAGAACACTCGCTATCTTGAGCTTGAAGATGATGGATCTTGTCCAGCTCATTTTCCAGTTGTGGAAGTAGATGCTTAAGAATTTCCCCTATATACACTTTCAAGCTGCTGACTGCTTGGAAAGTTGACGAGTCACGGGGTGCTTTGATAGTGTTTCAGCTGTGGCTAGCAGCTTTCCAGGAACATACTTGATGGATAACTGATAGCGCATCAGTTTGATCTGCATACGTTGAAATCGAGGGGGTAAGGCGTCTAAATTTTTGCTTGACAGGAAAGTTACAAGTGGAAGGTAATCGTATTCGACCTCAAAGCTGAGTCCACGTAGGTTTTGATCGAACCTGGTGACAGCCCATGTGACAGCTCATGTGACAGTCAAAGACTCTTTTTCTGTTTGACTGCAGCGTCTTTCTGTAGTCGTGAGAGATCTAGAAGCATCGCCAAATGCCCATCGAATCGCTAACTGTTGGTCTCGGAGTAAGACGGTGCCAAGGCCATGAGAGCTTGGGTCAGCCAATACTAAAGTTGGGTAATGGAGATTGTGCATAGCCATACATGTGTAGGAGCTGAGCAAAAACTTTTATCTTCCTGAACGCTTGCTCTTGGATGTAACTCCAGCTCCACGCGGTGTTCATGAAGAGTGCACGAATAGGGGTGGAGATCTCGGACAGGTTTGGAATGAATCGAGCCACAGGGTTTACCATTCAGAGTAATTGGTGGACACCACTAACATCAATTGGTGGTGAGAGATCCATGATAGCCTTGACTTTGTTCGGATCTGGACTAATTGCTGGCTCGCTGGTGACAAGTTTTAAGAACTTGTCAGAAGAGACTCGGAACTGACGCTTCTTTTTGTTAAGAGTTAAGCCCACTCCAGTTAAACGAGCCAAGAGGTCAGCTAGATGCTTGTGCTGCTCTTGACGGTTCCTACCAAAGACGAGTATGTCATCCATCGTGTTGATAATGGCAGTGATACCTTTTAGAAGTCTCTAAATGAAGCGTTGGAAATACTCGGGTGCTGTCGCAATGCAAAAGGGAAGAAGCTTGTAGCAATAGCAGCCAAAAGGTGTTGTGAATGTCGTCAGTTCTTCACTCTCACTAGTTGGTTTGATTGGGATCTTCCATCAAGCTTGGAAAAAGTTCGTGCTTCACCAAGCTAGCCTAAGATGTCTTCAACTGTTGGTAGAATGTAGCGTTCCTGCAGGATAACCTTGTTAAGCTTGGTCAAGTCGATACAGAGCCTGTTACTACGCGACCGCTTCGGCACGACGACGAGGCCTGAACATCACGCGGTAGATGCGAATGACTCCTTGGCTTTCCATTTCATCCAATTCCTTCTTCACCTGCTCGAGCAGAAGCAGACGTATTCGTCGAGGAACACTTTATGAAAAATGACGAGGATCTTGAGCGACACGGATGTGGTATTCTTCTTGCATTTCCTCAAGTCCACGAAAAAGTTTTGCTCGGAGTGACAGAATACTAACCACAGTGTCCGAAAACTGAACGATGCCCAAGTCTTCAATTGCCGGTAATCCCAGCAGATGCGTCGTTTGGTTCTTGATAACATAAGGTCTTTGCACAGACACCTTGTTACGCCACTGCAAGGTAGCAGTGAAAGATCTCAGAACGTGCAACTTTTGATTCCCTGGACCAGATACCTCGGCTTCCAATTTATACAAAATAGTAGGTAATGCCGAAAAATAAGATAAAATCACCGTTACTTCGGCTCCTGGGTCTATCTTGAAGTGTGCGAGGTGACCATTCACGTGAAAGTCGGCATATCGTGCCCCACGTGTACTGAGCGCGTCAAGTTCAGCTGAGCCAAACAGCTCTTCCCGATGCATGGCCCGGGAAGCAGCAATAAAGTGGCTTTGCTTCTACCAGAAATTGCATGTTCCCTTGCAAGCTGGGCATTCTTTTCGAGAGTGCTGACCATGACCCCAGTAATCGCAAATATACTGAGTTGGCTCCACCGACTCTCTGCGACGCGATGACGCGTTTTTCGCGCATTGCGCCGCGTACACGTTTAAGCAGTCGAAGGCCCCGCTCTCATAGGGAGTTTCGCAGAATAGACGTTCTTTTTCGAATTCTTCGTGAACACGCGCTTGGCACAACGCTTCCTCGGCTGCAAGCTTCGTACATCGACACAATTGACCCGATATCTTTTCATTCGGCAATCCAACGACAAGCTTGTCTTGCAAGAGGCAGTCTTCGATTTCAGCGTTGTTGTACCCACAACGCTTCACAAGATTCTTAAGCGCGGTGAAAAATTCATCAACCGACTCCCAATGTTGTACTCAAAAGTGAAATCGGCGGCTCTCGTAAATCTCGTTGATAGGGTGGACAAAATTCGAAGTGAGATTAGCCCTGACTTCCCCAAATTGTCGGTTTTCCGGCGCACAGTCCTAGCGACGACAGGAAACTACGTGCTTGGCAAGCCATGCAACATAAAAGAGTTCGCACCTGCACCTCGTCGGTGGCTGTGTTGATTCCGGCCGCGAAGGCGTAATCGTCGTACCTCGACATCCATGTTGTCTTTTCCCCAGAGCAGGTGAAGTTAAAAGGCGATCGAGGGTGAAGTCATGGCGTACCGACGTGAACGAGGGTGAGCTGTGAAGGCCCGGTGTCTGTGCCGGTTGTCTCGTCCATAAATCCGTGTTAGACGCCCACTTCCGACGCCATGATCGGAGATGCCGAGTAAGACACGAACACGGCTCAAAGCAACAGTAGGAAGTCCCTTTATTCCAAACTGCCCTCCTGCTATATACCCCACATGAGGTGGCGCGTGCATACTCCCAGTGCCATCCATTAGAGAATCGACATAGCACTCAGCGTCCACTACACATTGGACGACCCACTCGTTACTCCATTCGTGTTGTGCGACGACTGGTTGTTCTTTCGCTGTATTAAAACGCTTTATAAGTCGTAATAGCACGATTGCTTTCCCGACATCAAGCCTGCCTAACGCAAGTTTTCTAAGTGTCAAGCACCAGCGTTTCTCAGAGAAAGAATACTTGGCTTGCACCCAGCTGACCCGGGCTTGAGCCCCACTCTGTCATTGGTACTAGGTTTTTCGTTAATTTCGCTCTATATGATAATGGACACCGGAGGTGGTGGAAGTGGTGGACTACTACGACGCTGTACGAGACCCGAGTTGTATCTCATAAAAGCTTTCACTGTAAAATAAGCCAGTTGGCAGCTCAGCTGTATGATTTCCTAAGGAAAATTCTGCCCATCTTTTCTGTCCAGCCATAAATTCTGCGTCCTCTTTGTTATAATGTCACGAAGTTTTGCCGTGCGCGAAATAACGCCGGCGTTTTTACACGCAGACGAGAATTTGGCAGCAGCGTCAACATGCAGGAGTGGCTGGTACCCAACAGCCAGCGCAAGCCGTGTGAACATGAAGCGGGTGCCTGCCATATGGCAAAATGATCGGTGAGAGCTCGGACGTTTCTAATAGTTAAATAGAGTAACTGAAAGGCGGTTCTGAAGGTTTTGCTACAATTTACCTATTCAGTGGTGTAGGCTGCGTTACAATGAACCTAGATGAATGGTCACATGAAGGCCACTATCTGCATGTCTTTGCGATACACGAAGTAAGTGTGGAAGTCTGTTTATTCCGGCAAATTCCTCGAGCGATCGGAGTGCTGTAGAAGTCTCGAATACTTTTTTAGAGGTCTGTCTGTCTGTCTGTCTGTCTGTCTGTCTGTCTGTCTGTCTGTCTGTCTGTCTGTCTGTCTGTCTGTCTGTCTGTCTGTCTGTCTGTCTGTCTGTCTGTCTGTCTGTCGGAGATAGCGATAATCCACACTTCTTTAGCCCTCTCGATCGCGTGGAGTTCAGTATAGAGCAATGAGTTCCGGAAGGCTTCTTCCCAGTTGGGCTGTTAGAGGGCCGTTAGGTAACGCGGGGTAATGCCAAAGCGTGTCCGCTAAAGAACAATGCGTTTTATTGAAGCCCTCACAGTTAAAATTTTGTTTGTGTGGGGTTGCACGTGTAGTAATGTTTGGGACCGACGCACTCATGAGCAGACAACAAATTTAACTTATTACATCCGCTTCAGTATTTATTCTATTCTTGAATTTTCTCTATATCATTATTGCTGGATTGATGCTTCGAACTTACCTTAGTTAGGTTTTCCGAATTTCCTGCGAAAGTGGCCCATTCTTTTTATACTGAGTGCACAAAACCAAAATGAACTTCCTGCAGGCTGCTTAGCAGCTTGTTAACTTAGCCGATTGATGAGAGTACCGCCGCCCTACTCATCCATGATATGGGCAGGCATCCCCGCACTATTGCTGTTTAATGTGGTTAACCCGAAAAAGGTTGATCCCACGTGTTGTTTTCCCGAAACGAGGGGCATGGGTTGCGCATAAGACACTGATTCCGGTTCCGTGGAAACTATAGTGCAATCTGGTGCAACCTTTCGGAACTTCAGCGCTATCAAACCTCACGAGCACGCACCGACAATCAAGACGTCAGAGTTTGAAAAAGTTAATACACGATGTGTACAGGAAATAGCGACAACACTACTTGCATTAAACTAAGAAATGAGTATTTTTTGTTGGTAGCATAACTCATTTTCATAGCACACAAGCTGAAATTGCGCATATGCTCAAGCAGTGGCTTGCGCTGATGCTGCTCAATGTGACGGCCTCTATACGGTGATGCATGCGTCTAATAACACTCTTTCTGCACTAACCATGTTCCCTTTTTCGCGGTCGTGAGACAAATTTATGCTATCAGTAGATTTCTAGAGAATTAGGGGGTCGGAGGTTTCGGCTTTTGGTGTAGATTGCAATTGAGCTCCAAGACATAATCGCTTTTATTAACGTTTTTTTATCGTCGGCAACGCATCATATGTAACCAATGTGGTTAATTTTTATTCTGCAGGAACTATTTTGGTATACGGGCTCCTCAACCCTGAACCCCACACAGTACGGATGGTTTCTTTACGTTCTCACTGCTTTCAGGCAATGCGTATAAAAGTCGGGAATACACTTCCCGTCGCCGTTTCAAAAGGGTATTGCCGATTTTGCGAGGAAACAATCGCCATCTATTCAGTGAGAAAACAATATGTGCCGGGACTACAGTGGTCGTAGGTCTAGCAAGCATTCTAAATTAAGGCAGAGAGAAAACATTAAGGGAAGTCAACTCAATGCGACCATGTACGCTCTTCAAGATTCTTGAACATGGAGACTTAAAGAGACACTCAAACAATTTTGACGGCTTCTTAGACACCCATTGCGCCACTAGACCCAGTCCTAAGGTTTGTTTACAGACTGGCTTGAGTTCTCTGCGTAAAGTCTGTTTCACATGCCAGGACTGCAGGAAAAAAATATTGTTTTATTCGTACCATTCGCGCTGTTCGGCACTGCCGCTCACACGAACTGCAAATGCTCTGCGATTTTCGCTCTGCGACTGGCACGGCGAGTACGTTTCTGCCACCGCATTTGTAGAAGGCACTTCATAAATTTTCCTATGTACTTTAATGATTTGTGCTATATAATATTGTTAAGTTTACATGATTAAGTCGGCTCTGCAAGCACATTCGCAGCATGAAAACTGCTTTTTGTGTAAAGGTAAATGGCCTGAAGCTGTTGACTCATTGCAACGCTTTAAAGCTGCGAATCGCTGCAGAGCGCAGCCACTCCATCAAACGCGTTTTCAACCGCTCATTCACATAACGACATGCTGTGGTAAGGTGACATGACTTGAGCTGCTGGTCTGATTGGCTTTGGAATTCGCGGGAAATCGGCTGTTGGGTGGCGGCATAACTCGGAGCAGATATCAACCATACCATGATCATCGTCTCTGATGCCACACTGCGTGTGTGCTGCAGGGGTGCCCTGGGAATAACCTCCGAGATTGGAGCAACTTGTCGGCGCGCAATGTCGGAGGCCTAGACTGGGCGAAGCTCAAATCGTCGAGTGCTCTCAGGAGAGCTCTGCGATTGCCAGCGACGCCAGCGTGCCCCACGAGTGGAGAAATTACGGCTGGGGTGTAAAGGAGGATATTATATTATTGTCGGTAGCGGCTTTGGTGCGAGGGGTGTCGCGAAATTTGTCGTGTGAACGTTTGGATGATGTTGTAGGCTAAACACTGATAAAGCTTCTAAAAACCATCTGATGATCCCTTTGATTTATTCACTCAAGTAGTGGCCTCATTGCATTCATCTATCCAACTTACTACGCCATTCATTACTCTCTATTGAACCTCCTGCCAATCTTTCCACGTACCTGACTAATGCACAATTAAACACCAAAGTTATCTTTAGTATATGTGAGCTGCACTACTCTATTATACGTTCCTTGGTTTACACGGTATGAGAGTTGGTCTCAATTTGAAGTCACATGTGCAGCGCCTCCACGCTACAATAGTCGTCACTCCATGGATGCTCCACAAGGTGAAAGACGTCCAGACAACGAAGGAGCCTCGATGCTGAGACGGAGGTGAGTGTCACTTTCTATGAACACCATGGTGATGAAAGAGACTGTATCAGCTAAAGGAACTGGTTATTTAGCGTGGTGCTCTTAGTCAAGCACCGCATTCGCTTGCGCCAATTGCGGCAGTTCTCTTTGTTGTTTGAAATCTAAGCACACAAGTGCACTTTGATTCAATCCCGAAACCATGGAACCCTATGCGAGACAACTGCTAGCTCTACGCCAATAGTACGGCCATGCAATTATCTTCAAGTAAAGCTCAGCAATAAATTTGCCTCCCAAATACCTTGCGCTCGGTAGCAAGAACACTAGTCAGAATTCCTGCGATATGGGTTCCCGATGAAGTATTTGCATAATAATTAAGTTTTCCAGCAACGATTCTGTGGACTGCTTCAGGCAATTTTTACCGTTGGCGTCGCCGTCATGTTCCGTAAAAAGTCTGAATAGTTAACATGGTCCTACACATCGCATGTCATATGCGCGAGGAAAAGCCTGCGTGGGCTCACGATACTAGTGGTTCAAGATTAGATGAAGCTTTCCGGCTATCTCCGTCGTGCGAAATTTGTACAAAATATTGCAACAGGCGGACTGAGATTTGCATGGCTTCGACAAAAATGAAATGTTTCCTTTCAACAGTTAAGCGTTATGATGCTTGCTGCCCCTTTAGAGGGAATTAGCTCACAGCTGATGCTTTAGTATACGCGTTGTTTTGTGAAAAAGTTTGCGTTGAAGCAACACATATTGCACAAATGTGGCTTCTCTCGCTGCAGAAACTAGAGATTTTGCGTCGTCATTCTGCTTAGTTACGGCGAATGAGTGACACTCCTTCCTTCGCATTACATGCCAATAAGCTAGTGCGACGAATCCTTCACACCTGCGGAAAAGTGTTTTCGTCTCTGCTGGAAGCACGTGGCCTGATAAATTCGTTTATTTGCATGCAGCACTACATCTGCGGCGCAGTCTGCTTCATGGCACCCTTCTGAAGGCGCCTCTGGCAGTAATGGTGAGTGGAGAGAGGTTTTTACATTATTTAAAACTATATTGGAGGCTTGAAGAGTCGTAGAATGTACCTTGTTTTACGGAACACGAAGCCCTAGTTAAAATACTGTTTTGCTGACAAAGGAAAACAATGAGATCTTCTGAGTTCAAGTTGCTTGAAGCTGGAATTGAAAAGAGCATACGTGTACACGTCAATCTATGTCCACTGCCAGTGAATTCAAGTTAGATCTTTCAATTTCTATCACTATTGGATCATGAACGCTTTTTGAGGTAACCAAACGAGAGTTCTAGCCCTCGCCTTGTAACCACTGCACATCATTCCCAATCGTATGACTGAAGTTTATGCTCCGAACGAACATTTGGCAGTTCTTCAAATAATAAGTAGTATTGGTGGCAAGGTTGCAAGTGTTTTTGCAATGAACCTATTTTATTGTCTGCACTGTAAGATGGCTGTCCTTTTCCCCCGACGGATACCGCCGAGTGCTGTGGAAGGACCCATCAAATGCACATTGAATTCATACACGAAAGAAGGAAATTTTCTAAAGCGCACATTGGCAATTAGCCACCGACAGAATGGTGGCGGCACATGTTCTGCGCCATGTCACTGCACGTTGAAGAACATCGGACGGTCAAGTTTTGTGGATCCCTCCATCACAGCGTTTCTTGTCTTATGCTGGTTTTGGGTCCATAAACTTCAGTTGTTGTAGATGTCGTCCTCGTTGTTGGCGGTGGTGTTGTTAACGGAATAGCGTTAAACAGACTGTTTTTCATTTATTGTTTTATTTATTGATACTTCAGTCTCAAACAGAGACTATAGCAGGTGTGAGACAGAGGTACAGAGTATTCTGAAAGGGCAAAATAATATACACGCAGAAAATGCATAACGCGGAGAATATAATGCATACAGTTAAAGCAACACAAATAGGAATGCGAAACAAAATTCGAAGTAATTAGTCAAATGCCAAGTAGGTTATATAGAATATACAGAGGATACATCGCTGAAAAAAAGATTCCGTTTATCTGATAATCGAATTTTACAAATGACACACAAAAAGGAACAAATGCAACAAAAGATGTAATCAATGGTACTAAAGAACTACTCTAAGCATTTTTCAAACAATGAAAGTGATTCTTCTGTTACAATGTTATTAGTTAGGTTGTTCCAATCAGCAATAGTTCTGCAGAAGAAAGAGTATTTAAAGCAATTATTTTGTGGAAATAAAGGAGCTATCATTAAAGAGTGTCTTTGCCTGGTAGCATAACCCTCAGAAAAAGTGATAGTGTGGGAGGTATCTATGTTGTAATGTCCTTTCACTATTTGGTACAAAAGTTTCAGTCGACAAATTTTATTTCTCTTCGTAACTGTGGGGAGCCCACTTCGTTTAATGACCTCAGTAACTGACGAACGACCATAAAAATTATAAATATAACGCACTAATTTTTTCTGTATTCTTTCTAATTTGCTGATGTTTGTTTTGGTGTAAGGGTCCCAAATTGGCACGGCATATTCAAGCATGGGACATATAATTGACTGGTATGCAAGGAAGCGTACAGAATGAGTTGCTAATTTTAAGAATCGTCGCAAGAAGAATAATTTACGTAACGCTTTATTTGTGATGACATCTATATGTTTTGACAGTGATAGATTATTTGTGAACCCAGGTATTTATATTCAGCAACCTCCGAGAGGCTTATTCCATTAGCTCCGTATAGTGAAATAAAAGTGGCTTCTTTTTGTGGGTTGTTCGCATAAAGAGCGTTTTGTCGTAATTATTAGTCATCTGCCACTGTTCACACCATGAAATGATTTTTTGGAAGTTTTCATTTAACCTTATCTGGACCTGAATTGAATTGACTGTTTCATAAATCACGCTGTCGTCTGCATAGAGTTTAATCTTAACATTAATGTTGGTGTTGATGTCATTTATAAAAATTAAAAATAATAGAGGCCCAAGCACGGACCCCTGAGGTACGCCAGAAGCAACTTCAACTCGGTTGGAGCAGGTGCTATTTAGGAAAACGTATTGATACCGTTTTGTCAAGTAAGCTTTAATCCATGCTAAAAGCTTTAATCCATGCACGAAAGTTCTTGCATCGATGTGGGCGTCATTGGCTGTGAGCGATAAATTATCTTGTTTGTGAAGGAAAAATCGAGATGGATTCGTATGAAATAAGTGCAAAGATAAAATAGCTAGTCGGAGAGAATGCAAAAAAGAATAAGATAGATTCAAAGGATTAAAATTTTCCGGTCCAACTGAAAACTGATTCCAGGCCGTCTGCGTGCAAACAGGTGTTTTACCACACAGCCATGCGTTTGCTTGGAAACAAAGTTTAAACAACTTTCATGCTTCACAAACATACACTTCCTATATACAGGCTTCACAGTAAAACAATGTATATACCAGTAATATTGTAAACGTCAAGCGTACAACGCCATCGGGTGCCAGAACATCTTGTTATCATAAGGGCTTCGTGGTCTAAAGTAGGCCACCAATTGCAAAAGACGCAGAAGTGTCCGCGCGTACTTCCTTAAGCCTGCGTAGTAGGGGCATAGCAAGTTCGAAGGCATTTCACGCGCTTAATTGCCCGTGGTTTGAAGAATGCTACCCATTACAAAGTGAAGAGATATGCGAAGCCTTCATTGACACAAGCCACTTTGAACTTTATCGATTACAATGTAGTAGTCTATGCAGTTCAACTAATCAATAAACATCATAGAGCTACAAGTATTCATTGGTGGTTTATATACACACTATATGAACAGGATATCGCTATAACGTTCAATTCTTGTGGGTGAAGCTTAAAGCTTTAAAATTTATAACATTGAATTATTATATTCATTAATAATATGATAGTTATTTATTTATTAAGTGCACGTTAAGCTTATTTATCCCTCGAAAATCTGATCCCCCACTTTGAAACTACGCGTCCGATGCGCAACCACTCGAGCTTCAATGAAGGGTTCTCCTTACCTTAATTTATTTCAGTTGAGTGAGAAACACAACAACACTGTTCACTTTCTTGTTACCGCAGTTAAATAAGTACTCCAACGTTCACTGCTGCATTCGAAATTAGACGTAATGAAATGCTCTTTCCAAATAACATATCGAATAGAACAAGAACATTATGCGCAGTAACAAGCTGTCCCCCCCCCCTCCCCCCACGCTCAATCCAGGATGTTCACAGTTTTGTGAGCCTATGTTCTGGATTTCTTCGGTTCGTGACAGACTTTGTGGCTCTCGCACGCCCACTCACTGGCCTTCCGAAACACAACGTCACTTTGTGTCGTGGGAATAACGAATCTGCAGTCATCTCTCTGCTAATCACCGCTCTAACGGCTCCACCGATACTTGCACATTTTGACCCAGATGCTCCTACAGATGTGCGCACAGACACTAGCGGTCACGTCATTGCCACAGTTTTGACTCATACTCAGTGGGACACTGATCGTGTAACGGCATATGCCAGTCACTCTTTTGAGAAGACTCAATGTAGTACATACATTTCGTAAATACATAATGTATGTACAGTACCTATATTATGCTCAATGTATGTGCTGCGCCTACACTTGTATAAAACCTACTGCTGAAACAACACATAAAGGTTTGAGCACATTGTTCAATACGCAAATACGTTTTCTGTTTCCCAGTGAAGTGTCGACTCAAAGTTCCTCTTTCAGTGACTGCACACCCTACCTTGACCGGGAGTGGCCACCTCCAAGTCTCACAGTCGTTGCCCAGCACGTCTCGGGTGGCCATGGCGGAAACAATGCAGGCATACGGGCCGAGGTAAGCCCAACTGTCGAATATTCTTTGTTTTCAAAAAGAAGCAACCCTCGGAGAGGAGCTGTGGCTAAAGCGAACTCTACGACAGGTAGACGTGTCATTGTAGAGGCAGCAACAACGAAGACAACTCCACATGTGCAAACCTTACATCCAGCGACACGTTCTGTTGACAGATATGCTTCGCCTTGGAGCATCCAAGAATCAATGGACAGCTTCAGGCACTCTTTGCCATTGGCGTTGCCGTCATGTTCTGTTTAAAGTCTGACTCCGTAACATAGCCCACCACATTCAGGAAAAGCCTGTGTGAGCTCCTATCGGTCACGGTTGAATCTGAGATGAAGCGCACCAGCCGTCTCTTTCATGCAAAATTCTTACAAAGGGTGCAAGCGGAGGAGGGAGTCTGCGTGGGTCAGCCAAGAAATTCACCACTTTGGACAACTAATCGTTGTTATGCGGGCTTCCTCTTTAAGCAATATGAGCTCTTAGCTGATGCATTAGTGTGCGTTGTCTTGCCGAAAGATTGCGTTGAAGCAATACATGAAGCACGAAGGTCGCTTTTCTCGCTGCTGCAGCCGTGTAGTTTGTGCCACCATTCTGCCCTGTTACGGCTAGTTAGTGCCCCTAATCCTTCACATAGCATAACAATGGACTATCACGCTCGATGTTTTCCTCCTGCTACAAAGCAGATTTTCGTCTGTGCTGCAAACACTCAGCCTGGCAATTTTGCTTATTTGCCTACAGGACTCCATCTGCCTCAGTGACTTCCCTATGGCAGCCTTGTAAAGGCACATCTCGCTTTAACAGTGCGTGGAAAAAGATTTACTTAAACCTGTAGTGACACCGTAAATAACCTTAGAATCAGTATTCTACGTTTTCCGGAACATGAAGCCTTAACAAGAACCTTATGTTGCTTCACAAAAAAAAAGCAGCGCAACCTTTTTTATTCAAGTTTCTTTTTACTGGCATGTATAAGACCGTACTTGCGCACAGGTATAAATATATTTGTTATCAGGGAATGGAAGTTTACGAGAATTGATTGTCTATTTGTATCGCATCATGTTGCCCTTCGGAGGTAACCGGAAAAAAGTTCTAGCCTTCTACTTGTAAAAGCTGCACATCAATAGCAGCCGTATTGTCAGAATTACTGCACTAATCGAACAATAGGCAGTTTTGCAAATAATATATAGTATCGATGAAAAAGCGAATGAAGTGTTTTTGCAATGAAAATCCATCTACGCTACCCAATGAAATGGCATAGTGGTTAGGTGTCTCTCGTAACCTCATGTGAAATGGTTGCCTTCCCGGGAAATATACATTCGAAATACGCCGGAGCACGTCTGATCGCAGGTCTTCCATGCATTACCCATTCAATATACATGAAAGAAGGGAAATTCTCTGAGGCACTTGGTTTCTGTTATGTACTGTGGGAATCGTGCCTATCAAACGGCTTGCGTAACACCTGCTGCGCACCAGTGATGCGCATGGACCACTCGCGGGCTTCAAGAGCAGCAGCCGTTGTGCGGCCTGGACAGTCAGCAACGGACCGCTGTGCGTTCGGGAAGGGTCCGCCCCGTGGGGGTGAAGGTTATATGGGCAGTGCGCGTTCCCGCACTGGTGTATCGTGTAGTTTTTGCCTTATTTTAGTGTTAATGTTAAGTTTTAAAGTTCGACCAGCCAGCATCATTTCCTCAGCAGAAAGACCGTGCAAACCCTGCAGCGCACAACTAATGAAACCTACCCGTAATGAAGTCAAAGAAACCAGAAGAAACATTTTTAGATGCTAAGCAGCTTTTGCTCGGGGCTGTGTCCGTCTCTCGACGACTGTCCGCTCTTCACTGCGCATGCGTCAGCTCTCCACTTCTCCTCGATTGAGGGCGAAGAGGTTGGAGAACGCTGTCTTCCTCGCGTGACCACGAGGAGGTGAGAGGCGGGAGCCGGCAAAGCGCTGCCAGCACTTCGTTTTATCTCTCCCGTTCTCCCTACCACATTTTTCCCCCACAGCTGTGCGCTCGTATATGTATAATGTTGCGCGCGCTCGCGCCGTTGCAGTCTCCTAGCAGCGCTGGGTGTTCACTTTGCAGCGCGCACACACATGGTAATAGACCCAAGTTGGAGGGGCATAACATTTGTTGTACCCAACATACGCACAACTCCAAACACAAATGAAACACACGGAAACATACAATTGGAAACACCTGCGCTTTCAAGCGCTGCTTCACATCGGCACATGATTTTCTCTATTGGGAGAAGGTGTAACTTTTTGTGATTTCTTATGTGTGCTGTGATTGTTCTCACCCGCATCAAAAGGAATGGAGGTGTGTCCCTGATGGTGGAACAGTAGTCATGGTACTCGGAGACTTACCCACAATCGTGATTCAGATACCAGCTGCGCAGTGGCAAGTCGCTAGAAGCGAAATGAAGGGTGCCTGCGTCCCGTGCGATGTCCGAGCACGTTAGCGAACATCATGTGATGGACCTTTTTGGATCCCTTCACTCCATGGACTGGACTCTCATGATAATATCGTGGTATTGCAACCCCGTTGACACTACCCAAAAAATTATGTTGAGAATACGAGATCCCTCGCGATTTGGAAGAAGCTGCAGAGTGTCAATTATTAATGGTAATAACAATAATAATCATAATAATAATGTAGATAAAATATTACAGGTAAAAAAGTTTATTAAATTAGTATCACTGCTATTATTATTATTATATATTATTATTATTATTATTATTATTATTATTATTATTATTATTATATTATTATTATTATTATTATTATTATTATTATTATTATTATTATTATTATTATTATTATTATTATTATTATTATTATTATTATTATTGAAGTAGGCTAAAAAATGCCTTCTCCATCGGTGGGATACAAACTCGCAGCTTTTGTATTACGCGTCCGATGCTCTACCAATTCAGCTGTTCACACTAATAACTTGAATTGAGGGGCAAACCATAACATCACTATAAAAAAGCACAAATAATGTCCCTTTTACTTTCGTCTAAGTCGTTATGAAAGAGAAAAGTTCCGCCGGCAACTGTATATTCTAAAGATGACACCTCAACAGGTCGGAACAGTAATGAGGTGACAGGAATAGAATGGATAAGAAGAAGATAATAGACGAAAGAATGGAAAACATGACTACTTCGATCTGCCTCTCTCAGGACGTGCTTCAACCAACGCAACGCGCAGCCGACCGAGAAAGCCACCGAGAAAGCCAAGGCCCAGTGAGACGCGCGATTAAACACGGGTGGTAAGAAGAGAGATCTTCGGAACTCGTGATGAAAATATCATTGGCCCCGGGGGTAGCACCTCTTCAGAGGACTAATCCTAAGGTGTCATGGAATTGTAGGCCAGCAGAGACGCATCACAATACTGCCGTTCCGGGCAGTCGTTTGGGATAAGCTTGACCACCTCACGAAGTGCCGCAACGAGTACGGTTATCATTTTGCCCTTCAACATCAAAAGGCCGGCAGGCCCGGCGGGGTCGAAGAAGCGGGTGGTGTGATCGTCGCACTCTTCCAGAAAGCAGCAGAAGCCGGCGGTTGCGAGGAAGCACGTGGTGTCTGTGTCACCATCCAGTTTTTGGTGACGGTGGCAGAGACCGGCTGAGTCATGGAAGAGAGTGATGTCGTTGTCATGTTTGTGGAGACGACGGGAGCACTCAATATATAGCTGGCAGGGTTGCATCCGAGGCCGTACCGCCATTTCTTGCGAGCGCATCCAGAAAGAGTGGCCCTTCACTATCATCGCACTGCTCCCAGGGGCCCTGGCATGGTCCGTGGCTTGGCGACGAATCATGGTGCTGTCAGATGAGGTCATGATGACCGTGGTCTTGCGCTGGAGCTGCCATGAAAGGCTGCGCGGCTAATTTGCTGAATGTTTTCCGCTAAAGTAGATGTAGCGTGGGTATTTAGTTGCAGATGGTCCTGGGGTGTGCTTGACGCCACAGCGCAGGTACCGTTCATCTCTTGAGCAGGTGGCAGTTGCGTGCCTGATGCGGCCGCTACAGGAACACCTTAGGAACCGGGGCTGGCGTAAACGAACACGGCGCCTTTGGTTATAAAGCAGGATTGCCAAAGGGGATATTGGTTCCTGCAGAATTGAGGGTGAGGCAATTGCCTCTGCGAACATCGGTCACAATAGGCACTGATGAAACCATGTATGTGGCTAGGTTTTAGAATAGGATCGACTGGTCCACTCCGAAGATCATGTCAACAGAGGTGTCCGGGTCCAGTTGCATGGCCCGGACTTCAGTCTCGCAGATCGTCTTAACTTAGAACAGGACGGTCATATTGGCGGTGAGTTCCACGTCAACCGCAACCAGGTTACGCTTGAAATTCATCGTACGCGTTGGGTAGCACGTAATCTCAAGATGAAAGCGTCGATCGCGATCTCAATACAGCCAGAAAGCTGGCCTTCTTCCTGACAGGTCGAAAGATTGTGGCTGCCCGGTCACTCAGAATTAAAACCTCCAACTGCTTGAAGATCTTGATGGCGCGGATGAGGGCACGTAGAGGTATTTGAAGGCACGAGCGCACTTGGTAAGGGCGCTGTTTGCATGGCAGCCGTTGGGGTTGGGAGAGGGGAGAATATGGCGCTGCTGCGAGTGGGAGTTCTCCGCAGGAAGCCTAGGCCGTGGCCGGAGAGGCACAAGATCCAGAATTCACTTTCCCTTCGCTCAGAGTCTGCGGGAAGGTGGCAGTGCCATGGCTGCCATGGAAGTTTTGGAAAAGCGGCCACTGGTAATCACCGCAGAGCGATGCAATCTGGCCAATTCAGCTGACGAAATCGAAAGTGACGCACCAAACAGCGCATCTACCATTCACTTCGACAGCACCCTGAATGACGACACTGTTTTCCTCGCATTTGGAGAGAAGAATTAGCGAGTGTCTGTATGCAGCCTCGAAGTAACGTGTCTAAATTGACAGTTGATAGTTAATAGGAAAACAACCTTTTTGTACGCAAATTGCTCATCGAGTGGGTCGATCAATACTTTAAGCCATCGTTGGAGGCTCAGCATAACTTTTAATCTTCAGCCACAGCATCAACGAAGTAACCCATAATTTCTTATGTGTGCAGCTGCTACCAGGCTTCTCCAAAGAATGACAAATAAGGTAGAGCACGCTCCTCTTCTGCACAAACTGGCTGGCAGATAGGGGATGTTACAAAAGAAGATGATCATCCAGAACAAAAAAAGCATGGCCGGTTCTTTTTTTTTAGAAATTGGTATAAACTGACGAAAGGTGAACGTATCTTCACCGAGATATTTGAGCGTTAATTTCGCATTGTTTTGCTACAAAGGCGAAGGAGTGAACGTTACAGCAACAAATTTGTTCCATGCAAAGAACAAGCAGCTCGAATCATAGTGCGCAGATTCTCAAGAACTTGTTTGCTTGGTGAGGCATTCTCAGGATAGTCAGATTTAACAATGGACTACCATTTGTCTCACACAAACGGAAAAGCTGCTTTCGCACGGTCATATATAGGTTTCAACTCGTAACAAGCACTTCTCACTATCCTCATCTCATGCAGAATAGACGCACGAAATGAGCATACACAGAACGAGCGTGGGCAAACGACTGTCTCAGCTCCACATGCTGCTCGAACAGCAGAAAAATGCACGGAACAAACGGACAATTATGCACAGAACGAGCGCGAACGAGTGTCATAATTCATACTTCTAAGTATGAGAGCAGCATGCTCCTTTCCTGATCGTGGCCGCGGCATCGAGCGAAGTGACTTTCGTGCCCTCTTGATTCACGAGTCTTATCTGATAAGCGCGCGCAGAAGAGACTATGCCCCGTGGAGGAGCGCGCTCAAAGAAATGCGATAGGCACCCAACCGACGCGAGCCCGTTGAACAGTCTTGCTACATATTACGAAAATGTGGTAGAGCAGAGAATCTCCGAGGTTCGGCCAACGGTATATAGCGCATATAAATAGCTTACCCTTAGCAAGCTTGTCAAAGTGTGCTCCGTTGCTTAGTGGTTTGTGCTGCTAAGCGAGGGGTCACTGGTTCAACGCTGCGCAGCGGGAATATTCCTTCTCGAATTTTTTTCTTTGCAATCTCTAAGCATGTACTTTACTACGACAAACCCATGACAGAAATACGTCAGCGCAGTCGTGCTGAACACCGACATAAAACAATTTATTATTAATTATATTCTGAGGAAGTCAAATCAAGATTACCTTCCTGCAAGCTTTTCAGTAGAAGGCAAACTAAGCCGATTAAGCGCAGTACAGTGGCCTCACTCCTCCACTATGTGAACAAGCATCTCTGCACCATGGGTGTTAACTAGGTTAAGGCGAGTTCGATTGATTCCGTGCCTTATTGTATTTCTGAAGTGAGTGGTGTTGGATGCGCGTAAGATGCGACGAAATCATTCTGTTGTCAAGGAAACATTGGTGCCATCTGGTGCAACTTTCGGAATATGAAGCATTTCAAACCTCCCATGCAGGCACCGTCCGTCTGGACAAGAGAGTACAAAAAAGTGAATACATGGTGACTACAGAAAATAGCAAGGCACAACGTACTTGAAACATAAAATTTAGTATTTTTTGTGTATACATGATTTATTTCCATAGTGCGTGAATTAAAATAACGCATATGCTGAAATAGACGCTGAAGCTGCTTCTTTCGAAGGCCTCTATACACTGACACATAGGTTTATTATTTCCGTTTCTGCAGTGACCGTGCCAGATCTGCCATCCTGAGACTAATTGAAGCTCTCAATAGCCGGGCCCCTCTAGAAAATTTGGGTATCTGAGGCTTCGACTGTTGGCAAAAATTGCAGTGGTCCACAACAGTATGACTGTTTTAAAGACCTTTTTAAATAACTCTTTTAAAGAACTGTTCACAGAACTCTTTAAGCACTTTTTTAAAGAACTGTTTAAAGACCTTTCTTGGATAAAGAATTTTAGTCTGGCTGTCTGCCGGTCGGTGGACTTCTGTCACCCGAAACGGCTAAAGTACGACCAGATCCGCAGCTTCCACGAATATTGCTCCGGTTTTTGAGTATATACTTGTGCGTATAATCGATTAAAAAGTTAACGAAGTGCATATCTTAGGCAGAGCATCAACATGTCAGTATGCTGTAGCATGTTTTATAGTACTATAGATGGTATACATAATTCTGAGGACCACAGGGTTTATTGCATTGCGCTGACAATGCAACGCTATGCACGAAGAACCAGGTGTGTCCTACGCTTTGCTAAGACGATACGGTGGTGGCACCTACCCGTCACCTTGCATTCTACACATTATGGCCTCCAATATCACACTTGCACGACTCGCGCTTGCTATACACCAGAACACAGCGAGCTCAGTGTTTGCTGCCATATCGAAAAGCGCGTGGCGCCATCTGTTGCAAGCCTGGCAAAGCAACACCCTCAACTGCCACGCCCGCAGACACTCTGCTAATCAAACGTGGAACTTCACAACCCGAGGCCGGCTCTAAGCATGTTTAGCGCTGTTCCTCTACTGAAATGCTGTGCTGATTTCGTGTGAAACGTCGAGGAGACCTTCCTCTACAGTCTGGAAGGTCTGCAGTGCGTGCATTGCCGACTGCGGAAGCAACTTCATCCGGTACGTATTATTCGACAGAAAGAAACATGAATAGCGGAAAGGATTAACTGCGGCGTACGTGCCTTGGCTGTGACAAAGCAGAATTTGTGCTGTAAGCCGGCGTCAACATCGCGCTAGAATCTGGCTCCAAGTTACGCAACGCATGTGTATCAATTGCCAGTCCTGCCAGGCACTCGGAACACACACACGGTGCAAAAGTGCCAGCCAGAAAAAGATTTTGAAATACTACGGTGACGCCGGCCAAAAGCACATGTAGATTCGCCTAGTGACAGTCAAGGTATGTCTGCAGTTCAACCGAGACGAAAGCCATATTTTCCGCCCCGTTCACATTTCTTTGCATCGCGATAGTAGGCTGCTTTAGTTGTACTAAACATGCGCGGTGCGTGCGTACGTATACCCTATTATTGACATGCGGCCTGCGAAAGAGCACGGCAATAGTTTGTGCCGCATACTACAGGCATACTGCAGTCAAATCGCTGTTGTAAAGTGGAACAGCTGGAGTCGCGCTTGAATAAACGCAATAAGTAGACTTACTCGTACACTTCACTGGGCTCGTAGTTTCTCCTGTTGATTGCGATTGTATCCTAAGGCGGCGGAGGTCAGCGTTTTTTGTTGTGGACAGAAACATTGGCAATCGCAGAACGCCCCACCAGCACGATTCTCGCGATGCGCTGTGAACTTCACAGATAGTGCCCACAATCTCTTCCTCTTACGCTGGCTGTTGTCGCATCAGACTAAGTGCAGTGGTACCCAGATGACATTTTATTAGCGGGCGCAGCGTGAACAAGCGCTTTTTCGCATTAGAAACCGCCAGAGCTACTGCATTCCATGCTAGACAGGCGCGCCTTGGCAGTTCCAAACAAATTATGACGTCTCTGGGTGCGAGGATATACCGCCGAAGGCGCCTGGGTGCGAGATAGGCGTGCTCTCCTCTATATCAGAGGCCATCCTCTCGTTTTTCAAGATGACTGTGTCACAGAACGAGCGCTAAAAATGGGTGCGCCGCCAAATTCTTGCGATAACGGGCGGGAGAAACGCCGCGAGGTCAAAAGAAAAAAAAAGAAAACAAACATCCAAGGCTCCCCGGGCGCGCGCTCTCCCCTCGGAAGCGTGGCTTCGCGGACGAACCTCCTCACCCCACATCGGCGGCCCAGCAAGCCCGCGAAATTTCTAGAACGAAAGAGGCGTGGTCACGCCGAGTTGAGTCATCCGACGCGGAGGGCAGTCGAACCGTCTCGCCCTCTCCCCAGCCTTCGCTGCGTATCGCGCCGACGAAATGACGAGAACCTTCTGGAATGTCGCGCGGAAGGTATTTAACCGAGCAGCCGAGACGAGAGATCAGGAGAAGACGGAAGTTAGCGCCAGAGCGCGTAGGGTTATACCGCCCTGTGGTCGGCGAAGGTTTTGTCCGTAGAGACAAAGCAGGAGAAGAAGATGATTTCCACCTGAGGGGTGAAGGCTCGAGCTACAGGCAAGAGCGTGATTTTACCGCTATCGAGCGAAGACGCGTGGCAAATACTGCGTGTGTGAAGCCGACGTGTTTCCGGCGAAGAAGTTGGAAGCTTGGAGAGTGGCCAATTGAAGACGCGAGGTTTCCTGGAAGAGAAACTTCGGCGAGGTTTCCTGAAAGAGAAACTTCAGGGGGCAGCGGAACGACAACAACGCTGGACTTCGAGTGAGTGATTCTGGGAAGAGTATCATCCAGACTTTTGTTCCAAGAACTTTGGACTGAATAGGTTTTCTATTTCTTTTGTCTTTAAGTGTCTTGGTTGTTCAAAGCATGCGACTGCATTGTAGTGCGTATTGTTGTCTGTGTCCGTTGTTTCAAGTGTGGCTGATTGTACTGTGTAGTACGCTGTTTGATTGGTGACATATTGTATGCAACTATTGTGGAGTGTGCATCTTTGTGTATTGTTTTCTATCTGCCATTATTGAGAATATAATTTGTTTGTTTAACAACTCTCGGCTCTGACTTGTTCTTTGGGCCACAGCCGGCGTCCGCTGGCGCGCCAAAAAGGACCACTTCTAAATTGTCCACGCTTTCGTGGTGCGGTTCGGGGGGCCGATACTTCGGCCCTTGGAATTAGCCCGGCGATCGCCTCCCTAAATAACGGGACCTGTGTGTGACAGACTGCCAGATGGCGCTCATGTATCACGCATTCACCAGATATTTATAAGTTAGTGCGGTTGTCTGTTTTTGAAGTTTTTGTTTTTTTTTCGTTAGCCACCATGTGGGGGAGGTGCACGTACATTGAACATGCAAATTTTTGTAGTAGAGCTTAGAGTTTCTTTTTTTCGTAGTGCAGGGCTCGAGTTCAGTACTTATTGAGTATAGGGACAATTGGTGTCAGAAAGACATGGTTAAAAAGACTGTAAAGTGTTCAGGATGTGGAGTGTGTTTGAAAGTGGACCCAAGCGTAGAAACGGATGGAGAAGAGGCTGACGCGAAGTTTAGGCAATGTGAGGTCGACGAAAAAACGGAGAAAATGATGGTTGCCCAGAGTGAACTGCTGATGAGAATCGCCGAGCTCGAGTTTGCGTTGGCGACAGAGCAAGAGAAAACGAGGGAAATGGGAGAAAAACTGAAGTCCGCCGAGGAAGCACTAGCGAAGCTGAACAAGGAAGCGGCCTACGGAGAGAACAGTAAGGAACCGCCAACCAGAACGGTGGAGAAGGAAGAGCAAGCAAGTTTGGAAAAAACAGGTTCAGCCGGTTCAATTGTCGCAAGGCCCAGCTTCAGCGAGGTAGTGGTGGGGCTGGGAGGGGACAAAGCAGCCGGCGTCACAGGTGCAAGTAGCCCCCAGGTGCAGGACGCTCCAGTTGAAAAGTCACAGCATGTGATAATCGCCGGGGACTCGAATTTAAATCGATGCACAGAAGCAATCAAAGAGAGGGTAAGAGGTGACAAGAGGGCTGCAGTAGGGGCGTTCCAGGACGCAAGCTTGAAGCAGTCATGAGGCAAGCGAGCGCAAAACTCAAAACTACGGCTGATAGACGAAACCTCGTGATAATTTCAGGCGGTCTAAACGATGTAATAAATGAAGATACAGCAGGAGTAGCAACCACACTGGCGAAAGGCGTCGATGACATGCGCGCGATTTCTCCTAAGGTACAGGTAGTGATATGCACGATACCGGAGGTACCAGTGCGTGATAGCAACTTGCAAAGAGCGGTTGTCAACGCAAACCAAGAGATATGGCGGATGAGTCGAGAGAAAGGCTTTAAGGTGGTGGAAATAGAGAGGTGCATAGGTGGGGTGGTTTTCAACGAGACAGAATTCACTTCGATGGGCGGCTAGGTCATGGGGTGGGTTGGCGACTTGCAGGACGCGCAGTAGCTTTTTTGGGGGGCAAGCGAGCCCTTCGGAGAGCAGGATAGCTAGTAACGAGAAAAACAATCAGGGAGACTCTTCGACAGGCGGTATGGACAGATACGATTCCAAAGTGGCACCAATATCTAAGATAGGTAGAGTCCGGGGCATAAATAGACGTAGCCACGAGCGCCGAGCCAATTCAGACATAAAAATGCAGGGTGGTAGGAACAGGCTGAAGTGGGAAGAGTTAGAAGAACAGCTAAGAGAAGAGAGGCCGATGGTATAAGGTTTTGTAGAAACACATCTCAGGAACATAGAACAACCTCCGAACAATCCGGGCTACGCGTGGGAATATTGTAGTAAAACAGAAGGCAGCAGAAAGGGGGGTGGTATTGGGGCATTCGTTCATAAAAGTACAGACTGGCAAAGCGTCAAGCAGGAGTGAAAGGAACATTTATGGCTAAAAGGGAAAGTGGCAGGTCAAATGACACTCCTTGGTTTTGTGTACTTGTGGACGGGGGCAAAGGCCAGAGAGGAAAACCAGGCAATGGTAGAGTGTATATCAAAGAACATTCAGGAGTTAAGAAGAGAGTGCGAGATAATTATACTAGGAGACATGAATGCGCACATAGAAGATATAGATGGATATACTGACCCGACAGGCAAAATGATCATGGATATGTGTGAAAGGCTTGATTTGATCATTTGCAACAGTACCGAGAAGTGTGAAGGGCAAATAACATGGGAGGTAGGAAGGCTGCAGTCGGCGATAGATTATGCACTGATGTCATATAGGATGTATGTTAAGCTCAGGGGAATGCACATAGATGAAGGTGGCTCCAGAAGTCTGTGTAGTGATCACAAACGTATCAAGCTAAAGTTTGGAAGAGCAGTGAAAGTGGGAAGGAGACAAGATGAGCAGCTACAGGAAAATTTTTATCCAGAAAGGCAAATTGAAATAGCCACTAAACAAATTGAGAAAGTAATCACAGAGGGTAATAAGACAGTGTGGACGTACACGAATCTAATTAGACTCTTTGAGCTAGAGCTTGCTAAGACGCGTGACAAGTCACCCTGGAAAAGAAGACACAAACCCTAAAGTTGGTGGAACGAGGAAGTTAAGAGAGCCATACCAAAACGTCAGGAAGCCTCTAGAGAACACAGACATGCTAAGCAGTGGGGTGAACCGACAGATGATGTTGAAAGAAAATTGGAAACCTTTCTAAGCTGTAGAAGGGATGCATCCCTTTATATCAATGAAAACATTAGAAGAAAGGGAGCTCAGTGGCTGGCAGAAGTACATAAAAAAGATAGAAAGGCAACTGCGAAATTTTGGAACCATCTAAACTCCCTAAGAAATGAGACGAGCCTAGAGCAGAGTTTTGTAACTACAGCCCAAGGTGCTAAGCTAAAAGGGGACGAAGCTATTGAATATATAAGAACAAGGGTGACGGAAAAATTTCAACACAGAAGTACTTTATGCACCACAATAGACAAGGACGAATCAAGTGGTGAAATGGCTTCATTTTCACAACGAGAGTGGGAAAGGGCTGAGAAAAGGGTTCCTAGTAGTACATCAACAGGCCCAGATAGCATTTCAATTATGCTGATAAAGACATTAGGTCCAAAGTGTAAGCAGACTTTGAGAGAGGCAGTGAGCAAAATAATAATCGATGGTGAAGTTCCCAATGGATGGAAACTTAGCAGGATGAGCATGATCTATAAAGGAAAGGGGGACAAAGCTGACATAAACAACTACCGTCCTATAACAGTGACATCAGTGGTCTACAGGCAGATGCAGATCATAAAGCAAAGACTGCAGGCATGGATAGAGCATGAGGGGGTGCTGGCGGAACTGCATAATGGGTCTGAAACACAGGAGGTTGGAAGACAATCAGTTCTCACTGACGCAGTGCATCGAAATAGCAGAAAAAGAACACAGGCCGCTGTGGCTAGCATTTTTGGATATCAAGGGAGCGTATGATAGCGTGGTTCAAGAGGAATTGTGGGGAATATTGGACACACTAGGCGTGGAACATGTAGTCACTAATCTTTTAAAGGATATCTATAAAGGTAACAAGGTAGTTATAAAGTGGGAAAAACAGGTATCCAAGCCTGCAGAGTTAAAATGGGGGCTTAGGCAGGGGTGTCCTCTGTCTCCCTTGTTAGTCATGATGTACGTACAAGGATTAGAGGCCAAATTAGAGGGAAGTGGACTTGGCTTCAACCTCTCTTTCGTCAAACAAGGAAAACTCATTGAAGAGGCACTACCAGCATTGATATGAGCAGATTATATAGTGTTAATGGCCGACCACAAGGAAGATTTGCAGAGATTGATGGACATCCGCGGTAATGAGGGAGATAGGTTAGATTTTATATTCAGTAAGGAAAAATCAGCAGTCATGATTTTCAATGGCAACGAAGATAGTGAGCTTAGAATACAAGAGGTCCCACTAGAGATAACAGATAAATACAAATATCTGGGCGTATAGATAAGCGATGATACCGAGTACCTAAGGGAACACGAAATATACGTCACGACTAAAGGTGACAGGAATGCAGCAGTGATGAAAAATAGGGCACTGTGGAATTACGATAGGTATGATGTTGTGAGAGGAATATGGAAAGGGGTAATGGTTCCTGGGCTGACGTTCGGAAATGCGGTCTTGTGGATGAGATCAGAAGTTCAAGCAAGATTATAAATTAAGCAACGTAGAATAGGTAGGCTTGCTTTAGGAGCTCACGGGAATACACCAAATCAGGGAGTACAAGGTGATATGGAATGGACATCATTTGAGGGCAGGGAATTAAGCTAGCAGCAAGATAAAATTTGAGAAGCGATTGAGAGATATGGGTGAGGAGCGGTGGGCTAGGAAGGTTTTCAGCTACGTGTACATGAAGAATGCCGATACAAAATGGAGGAAGCGAACCAGGAAATTGACTGGTAAATACTTAGAAAACAGCAGATGGCCAAACCAAAAAGAACTATCGGTTAAGAAGAAAGTGAAGGAAACGGAGACTGACATGTGGAGAATGGGCATGATTAAGAAGTCCGCACTAGAGATCTATCGAACTTTTAAGCAGGGAATTGCCAAGGAAAGGATCTATGATAATACTCGGGGTAGTTCTCTACTGTTTGAGGCCAGGACGGGAGTACTGCGAACCAAGACATATCAAGCTGAATACGAAGGGGTAGACACCGTATGCAGTGCGTGTGGAGAGGACGAAGAAACTGCCGAACACTTGATAATGCTCTGTAAAGGGCTTCACCCTATAGTTCAGGGTGATGGCGCAGAGTTTTTCAAAGCACTGGGGTTTAGGGACCGGGAGGGCAAAATAGACTTTAACCGGGTAGACTTAACTAGAAGGAGGTTATCTGATTGGTGGCTAAAGTCAAGGCACGAGTGAAAATTAAACTCTTCACTGCAAAGTACGAATCTGCAAACTCACTTTTTAAAGAAAAAAAATAAATCTAGTTTTTGGTTCATTAAGTATTACGGCTTGGTGGCGCTAGCCACCGCCCGATTTAAAGAGTACAGCCATGTCCATCCATCCATACATCCAGCCTAGAGTGCCTCGACGTGCTCGTTTGCATTCGCTGTGCGTCAATGCACTCTAACGCAGCGCCTCCAGACTCCTATTCACCAATTTTCTTGCGCAGACATCAAACAAACGTGATATTCAGTCTCTTCAGACAAAAGACCGTCAGCTTTCGATGACATTCGCGGTGAAACATGCCGATATGGAGCCATTTGTCTCATTAACGAATTTTGATCCCCAGATACGCAACGCATTATACCAATGTGTTTATTCTATTATCCAGGAGCCCACTTGGTACACGGAGTCAGGAATCAAACACCGCTTACGGATATGGTACGGAGGTCTTCTTCTCTAAAAGCATTTTTGTGTGTGTGTGTGTGTGTGTGTGTGTGTGTGTGCTGCGTTAGGTGTCATAATTTTTCCATTGTTTTACCTATTTATATAATCTCCCCCTTCCCATTCTCTCGTCTTCGCGGACCTAGTTAACCTCTCTGCTTTTACTTCTATTCTATTTTTTTCTCTTTTCCAGGTTTTCAGAGTTTCTCCACTGCAAGTGTAAATCGGGAATACATTTCCCAAGCAAGCGATTGAGAAGAATTATATTTGCTTTAGAATGAAACTGTCGTTGGTCGCCGGCCACAGCGAAAATTTCAAATTAGGGCAGTAAGAATAGTCTCTTCAATTTACGTATCACACTTCGTATATATAGAAATGGAGTCATAATAATGGCACCCAAGTTGGCAGCCTAGATAACTTATTGCTCTAAAAATTACTCTCTATCCATCCACCTAGCACTCTTTGACCACACCTGTCTTGTGGACCACTAAATACCTACCAGCGTTGTCTTTAGTACAGGTGGTCAACATTAGACATTCCTTGGTTTTCAGATTACGCTAGTATGAATCAGTACGGAGTCCCCAGTGCCCCGCTTCTGGGCTACAATAGCCGTCACTCTATGGCTGCTCTTCAAGGTGGAAGATGTCCGAACAACGAACAAGCACCGACAAAGAGAGCCTGGTGAGTTTAAGCTTAGATTAAAACAAGGTTATTTTATTAGCTCGAGGCACGTAACAGTTTCGGCGGTTCCCTTAGACAAGCGCTCGTTTGCTAGCGCCAATAACGACATTCTTCTACGTTGTTTGAAACTGAAGCGAACACGTGCACTTTGATTCCTTTCAAAAACCAAAGAGCTCCATTTGAGCCGACTGCGTTCTTTACACCTACGACAAGGCCGTGAAATTATGCGCCAGTAGAACTCGGCATTATATTCGCCCCCTAATGTTACCTTCACTGAGTAGCGAGACCACCAGCAGAACTTTGTGCAATAGTGCGATCTGGGGAAGTACTTGAGCAATACTTACCCGTTTTCGTGGGCTTATTGTATGGACGCCTTCTAGCACTTTATGGTGTCCCCTTCACGTTTCGTATAAAGTATGACTCCGTAACATAGCCCAGCACATCGTATGCTACATGCCGGAGGGAAATCCTGTGGGTGTTCCCGATGGATGTGGACCAAGCTGGGGTTAAGCACACCACCCATCTCCTCCGTGCGATATTTATACAAAGCTTTCAAGAGGGCAAAATTGTATGCATGTCCCTGGCAAAAAAAATGCTTTCTTTGAATAGATAGGCGTGGTTATGCGTGCTGCCTCTCTTAAGAGCGGAACCGCCAACAGCTGATGCATATTTGGAAAGTTTGCGTAGAAGCCATATTTGAGTACAGTGGCCGCTTAGCTCACTGCAATGCCTTCGTACTTTGCGTCAACGTTCTGCTCCGTTAAGGGTAGTCAGCCGCACTCCTTCCTTTGCACAGCACTCCAATAGGCTCACGCACTCAATGTTTAATTACTGCGGCAAAGGGGATACTACGTCTGTGCTGCAAGCACGTAGCCAGATTTTATCGCTCGTTTCCCTGCAGGACGCCATCTGCCTCACTGACGGCCCAATGGCGCCCATATGATGACGCATCTCGCTCTAACGGTACGTGCAGAGAGATTTTTACCCCATTTATTTTTGTATTGACGCCGTAAGCAATCGTATAATCAGTATACCATGGCTTATGGAACACGAAGCCATGATAGAAACAGTGTATTGCTTCACAAAGGAAAGCAACGCAATATCTTCAGTTCAGGCAGCCTTATGCTGTCATTTAGGAAAGGGTTTTCCTGCAGATGTCAATAGATCCAGCATCAGTAAATGTAAGTTAGAGACAATCGAATGTCTATTACTATTGGATCATGGTGCCTTTAGAAGGTCGCCAATCGAAGTTCTCACCCGCAACTTGTAACCACTGTGCATCATTCCCGACCATATGATTGAAATAACGCACTGAACGAACGCCATGCAGACCTGCAAATATTATATTTTATTGATGACAACATCACAAAAGTTTTTGTTTTCAATGAACATTCCATCGACACTATTCGACAAAATGCCATGGAGGATAGCTGTCCCTCGCGACCTGGTAGAAACCGCCGAACAACGGGGAAAGACTGTGTGTCCCCCCTATCAGAAAATATATGTCCAATATGTATGACGAAAGCTAAGCAAGCAGAAAATGTACTATATGTGGTTTATTTACTGGGGTACAATGAATCTCACCTAAATTGAATGACACGAAGCTGTGTCCCCTATGGTCTAACAGTGGTCATCGTATGCGGCTGCCGACCCGGAGTCGCAGTTGGATATACGGCCACACACTGGTAATTTACTGAGGGCGAAATGCTATAGACTCATGTTCTGTGCGATGCCAGTACACCGTGAAGGACGTTGGGATGGTTGAGCTTTCTAGAATGTTTCATTACGGTGTCTTTAATATTTAGTTCGGTTTTTTTTTTTTTGCCCCGCCGTGGTGGTCTAGTGGCTAAGGTACTCGGATGCTGACCCGCAGATCGCGGGATCGAATCCCGGCTGCGGCGGCTGCATTTCCGATCGAGGCGGAAATGTTGTGGCCCGTGTGCTCAGATTTGGGTGCACGTTAAAGAACCGCAGGTGGTAAAAATTTTCAAAGCCCTCCACTATGGCGCCTCTCATAATCAAATGGTGGTTCTGGGAAGTTAAACCCCACCTATCAATCATATTTCGGGGTTTCGGGACAAAAACTCAAAGTAATAGGCAATCAATCAATCAATCAATCAATAATTTATTAGGATTGCCCTGAAACAACCATCAGATCCTATTGCACGTGCATGCGAAAATAAACAAATAAAATATACAAATCAATGCAGACAATAGAAAAAAAATTTTAATAAAAAGTTAATACATGCAGAAAAAGAAATCAGCGCCAACTGGAGGAATAAAAAGGCAAGATAATATTAGATAGAGGGTTGAAAATAAAGAGAAATACACACAACTATGTAGAAACCTTTCTGAAAAACGTTGTGAAAACTGTGTTAAGACAGTGTAGAGCTGAGATAGAAACAATGACAGTGAACTGTGCAATACATCAAGATCATGAAAGCTAACGTTAGAGACTTTGTATTCAATGTACGGTGGTAGGTCGAAACAAGTTGGCAGGTACATAAAATGATTCTCTATGGTTAACTTACACAGAATCCGAAAATTTACAAAACTCAGAATTTAAAAGCAGGATATCATAGCGTAAACTGGTTTGTAAGAAAATCACAGGTCAGCGCGGTTACGGTACAATATAGCGATGGCAATCCAGGGTGATTTGCGGCAACACCATGGTTCTAAATGCTTATTAATTTTTTTCTGGACTCTCTCAATGGCGTGACTGCCACATTTAGCGATGCGATTCCAAGTCCCCGATGGATATTCAAGTTGAGGAAGACATGTTGCACTGTACAATTCATGGAAGGCTGTAGGAGAACTAAATTCTCGAGAGATTTTGCTAACGGCACCGAGAGAACGAAGGCCACGCCAGGCAGCACAGTTAACGTGAGCAGACAAATTTAACATGGTATCGAAATAAACACCTAAATCACTGAATTCATAAACGTTACATAACATGGTAATAGCAGAGTATGAAAATGACAAGATGGATGTCTTGCGAGATATACTCTTGAATATAGTCTTTAATATTGTTAGTTTATTACTTTATTATTCTTATTAATATTATTATTAATATTATTATTATTTAAATGAACGAAATCTCCTCTCACTTGTTGGGATACGAACCCAGAATGTTCGAATGACGCGTCCGAGCCCTACCATTTAAACATCAACGCAGGGTACTCCCTACTTTCAACGAATTAAATATGAGGTGGAAATCATGACTTCACTATAAAGAAATCCCAAATAATTACTTTTCTGCTTTTCTTGACCTAATTGTTTATCAGTTTCGTTACGTTCAACGTATGTATGGCACTCACTCTTCCAAAAAATTTACAACGTTAACCAGTTAACCATAAAGAAGGATTCAAGGGCATCGTTAAGTACGTGAACATGCTTCCTACTGCCATGGAAAGTGCCGACTCAACTCTTCTATTTCAGTCTTTGAAAACGCTACCCAAACAGGAAGTAGCCCTCTCCCAGCTCCGCCGTTCTACCCCGACACATCGCGCATGGCCACGGAGTCAGCATTACGAGATTACAACCCGAGGTGAGCCCAAGTGTTGAATATTCTTTTGGGGGGCACCTTAGGGTCTAGGCTATAGTCCGCTGTCTCTTGTGCGATGTCCCACACAACGCATGCAAGTTATTCACTATACGTCCACCCTAAGAAGTATTGAAGCACGCCCCACAGTGCCACTTCGTCATTCTGCTGATCTGCGAGGTACCCACTACACATCGGTGATGCATTCTGTGCACATTGTTCTGTGCCTGATGACGATCGAGAGTGTTCTAAACTGAACATTCTCTTTCTGCCGTTGATGAAAACAATCATGAACGCGCTCTCGTCCGTGAAAAGCAACGACGGCACAGAAAACAAGCTGGCCTGGTGGCCGGACTTCTAGAAGCAGCTGCAACGCTGACCATAAGTTGGTCCTCCTGAGGCGAGAGCGCTGAAGGAGTTAGCTCAACGTCTAAGCATACAGTAAGCTACCTTGAATTTGCTGATTTAAGGTTAGATCCCATCGAAAAATCATAGTCTGTAGATTTCACTGACCACACAGAAGTAGTGATGGAGGACAGACGGGAGGCGGAACCGGACAATATAAAAGTTATGATTATTAAAACTTGGTATATGCTGTACACACGCGTTGTCACTCATTTACATGCGCCAGTTGGTTGGTAGTTTAGCTGCCCACTGCTCCGCGCACTCGGTACAATTCACTTCGTGTGAACTCTCTTTTTTCCTTTTTGTATTGAGAAAGGAAGAATACTCGAACAACGGTTGTGGCTGTAGCCAACTCTACGACATGTATGTAGCCGTGTCATCGGCAAGGTCGCTCCAACGAAGACCAGTCAAAACGTTTGGTCCAGAGACATCCCTTGTTGAAATATTTCTTTTTCGCATTGAAGCCTACCTGGTGCCCATGAAGGTTTTCATTGCTAGGACGTCTTCAATGAAGCTACTCGTACTCGGAGGCCTAGCCGAACAGCCGCAATGGTTTTCACATAGTGACATTCCCAGGCATGGAAGTTCTAGTTAGTCGACGTGGCTATCGGCTAGCAAGAAGTTAAGCCAGAACTAAAGAAATATTTTTGCTCGACAAATTTATGCCGCGTGAACGGGGAGGAGATTGAGGAGGGCAGTACTTTCGTAAACTTTGTAATTCATTACTTGCGTGCGACTGCAACACAGACATGCACTATCCAGTAGGCACACCAAGTGTGCCTACTGCCATAACACTTCCTTTTGGAATCAGCGAAGGGCCCACTACTCGTCCACAAGACAAGCGAACCTAGGCAGCTGCTTACTTTGTTTATGCTTTTGCTAATGTTCATGGTTAAACATCTGCCAGAGCTTTGCAATGACTGGGTCTCTAAATCACTTGCAATTGTGCAATTGTGCAATTCTAAAGTCTTAACGCCTGGTGCGACTCAAAGCATCTGTCACGAAACTTGACTGCGGTTGAGTAGGATCCTCGCTCAAGATTGCGCTCGTAGAGCTTTTCAGCAGAAGGTGTTATCTGATACCGACAATGGCTGGTTTTGGCACGTAGTTATCCACCACTACCAGCGTCCGTAAACACTAACGCACGAAAAAAGTAGACAAAATAAATTTGTTATACGTCGGATAAAACGGGATTCAAACTCAGGCCCTCTGCTTGACAGCGCAGTATGCTGCCGCTGAGCTGTGCCGGTGCTTGCATTTTTAATGCAAACTGACTCTGTGCAGGTTTATTGTCAGGTAAAAGATCACGTTAGCATGCGTCGATTGCGTAACGAGTGGGCTGTACAATGCACCAACCCATCACAAAAACGTCAGCATAATTCTTCATTGTGGTCAGCAAGAGCATCGCCGAAGGGCACATAATGCCTTCTAAGTATGTACCGGTCACCCGGCTTCTCCGAAGGATGACGATTAGTGCTTAGTGAATCCTTTATTACTACGCAAGGTCACAGGTAAGATATGTTGCAAGAGAGGAACATGGAAAAGTTTTAAAGAAACTGCGCAATGGTACTATAAATGACACTTCCCCTCACACCCTTCCCTCGCAGACCGGCTAGCTACTGGCTAACCTCCCTGTCCTCCCTTTTTTTCTTCTTCAGCCTTATGCTATGCAAAAATTTCAATGATTTATAGTGTAATGAGCACCATTTACGCTTACCTGTAGCAGTTGCCCCAAGAGTGTATAGAAGAAGCGCCAGAAAGGCCACTCTGTTTCCATTCCAGCTTTCTTTGGGATAGGGCTTTGTGAGCCGCGCTGATTTGAATGTTCTTTTAACACGAAATTGTTTTGTTCCAGTGTCAACCACGGCTCCGGGACGTATTTCTGTCACGGATATGACGTTGTAAATTACTCAATAGATTGCAAAGAAACGAAACGAGAAGAAAAAGTTCGGTATCTGTGCATCAAATCAGCCACCTCACGCTACCTAGTGGGTCACGCTAACTACTGCCCCCCAAAGCGACCTTTCTCAAGTACGTTAACTATGTACCATTCATATACACCATGTACCGCTAGCGGTCTTTAGAGCTCGGAAACTTAAGCACGTTTTAGTTATCAGTAGGGATATGGCACGACGAGTGCCCATCGGGCGCACGCGCTATCAAGGACGTCGTCCCGTGCCACCCCGCGCGTCGCTGTACGCGCCTCCACATGGCGTGGTCAAAGTGCGTAGAGATGTCCTCTGGTGTGGCGGCTCAGTTGCGCGCGTGCTTATATCGGGATTCGGGTGCTTCGTACCTCTTGCGTTTCCACCACAAGTTTGCTTTTGAAGTTACACTGGTTAAAGAGAGCAATAACGTGAATTCGCTCGCTGCCGCGGCTGCGTTTAGAAGGAAGTGCGCTGCTCACGCACGAAATATGAATCGTAACAGATGTTTATCCGCACTCGTCCAGTGTATGCTCATTTCGTGCGTGCTCTCTGAGTAAGGTGTTCTTAAGCTGCTTGGCTTTCTCCGCGTGACATTGCTGTTTTTTTTTTCCTGCAGCATTTATTCATTCGGCCTTGGGGCAAAAAAATGCACAATGACTGCTCTACTTTCTCTGCTAGGATACGTTTCACTTTTGCGTTAAAACGAATCCTAAAAAGAGGGATCAAACAAGTTTTTATATCCTTTTTTCCGAAGCTGTTACAATAAATGGCTTCGCTCTGTGGTAGAGCACATGCTTGCCGTGAAAAAGACCTGGGTTCGGGGCTCACTCAAGCCGAAGCTTCTTAAGTTTGTTACAGCAAAGCATGTTATCCTTTGGGTTTTTCATGTTCCGTAGAGGAAACAGTATCGTCATCATGAACCGTACACGTCCTCTTCTTCCTCCCCAAGACCTAGCCTCGTCTTCTATTGTGGTCATCGTATAAAACCTTTGCTATAGTCTAAACATCTCAGACACAAAAAAGTTTTCTAAGTAGGCTTAACGTTGTCATGGGTTGTCGAAATTGTTTATTGGGTGAGTTGGTGATGCCATTATGAATTGAATTTCGAGCACGATCAGGGTGTCCCAGGTATTTTTAGCCAATTTTTAAAAATATGCCGACACATGCAATTACAACGCGACCAAATGCGTGCTGCTGATCGTTGCCTGAAGTTAGTCAGAATAATGTTTGTGTTCTAAAATATTGTTTAACTAAATATGTTTATTCACCTTCCCCTTGAAAGAACGAGGATAGACAAAAATTACAACAAAAACTTGTAAAATAGTCTGCAAAACGAGTCATTAGGTAGTCTGCACCTTCACATCTGTTATAATTAGTGTTTTCTGATAACTGTAAATGGCCACAAAATACTAAAAATACCACGTCACAAATCCGCTTGCGCATTAGTGCACACAATGACTCTAGTGTCCTTACGCTCCGCGTACGAATGACCATAGCGTTTGCCCGATTCTGCTGTGTCGACAAGGCCACAACGATGGTGGTGGCTGTGCGATGAACACGCTTTGCTATCGGCCACAAAAGCGATAACCACTGTGACTCCTTATCACTGTCATGAACTGGTGCGAGGGAAGCGTATCGTTCCTAGGTGGAATGTAAGAAGCGCCGCAATCGTGGTACGTGTGGGCGTGCCAGTGGGTTTGTCACGTGGTATCTTTTTGTGATTTGCAAACATTTCTAGTTAGCAGAAAAACACTAAGGATTAAGAGATATAAAGATTGAAACTGTCTAATTGAACGTTTTGCGAACCGATCCACACATTTGTCATTGAAAATTTTAACTGTCTTCGTTACTGCAAAATTAGTTCGCATAGTAACTACGTGTTCTGGCATCTTTTTCAACTCTGTCAAAAGTGCCGTGGGACAACCTGTATATATTGAGGCTCCTTGAGAAAAGCCCACACCGAGTACTATACATCCAAACAAATTACTCATATTGTAATGATATCTTGCCACCGGTAAGATGACAGGTTCTTGTATTCGCCTTCTAGTACCATGGTCTACTTCGGCAATTTTCTAAATCTTCCACGAATTGCCTAAGACGACTGGAAGACAGAATAAGTCTACATTTCTATATACACTTTCTTTCACTAAATTTACCTTATATGGGGCAACGATGTGCAAGGTGCACTGAATAATCTGTTAGCGGCTCATCGATTGTACTAAGTTACAAGTATTTTAACTTTTCAAGCCATTCTGCTTCACTTTGTAGATGCCACCTATGTAAAAACTACTGCCATTGTGTGTTTTCTTTCTGTTTTTTTTTTAGTTTTTGCCTGTCTCTTTCTTTGATACCGTTTTATGCACATGCATTCTTGCGTGCCCTAGGTTATATATTTCGTTTATTTTCTTGAAAGGAAAACTGGGTTTCGAGTTCGTGCCCATTTGTCTTCTCACCTTTTGTTTCTTTTTTGAATATGTCATAGTGTGCTACCTCAACAAGCGGCAATCGTGGAAGAAAATGTATACATAATTCTTTTGCCTGTATGGAAGCAGAGCTTAGTTGTCGGGATCGTTTACCTTTCTTTCAAGTCAACTGAAAAAATATAGACACATAAACCTGGTAAATTCGTTTCCTGTATGACACTATTCCACATAATATTTAATAGAGCATGCAGAACTAAAATAGGATGCTGTATTTGTACCAAAACACTCATACAGAAAGTCCTGTTCAATGAAAATAAACACTTGATATAAATAATTAGTCATGAAAATGCCGAAAAAATAATTAAAGAACCACTTTGAATGCTGGTCCACACATATCGTTGAACATGCCGTCTCTCTCAAGACTAGTAATTTTACTTGCGACATGAAATCTCGCGATTCACTCTGAACACTTCTAATAAATTCATTTTAAATTCATCTATATGTATGGCATATTTCAGTCATGCAACTCTACTACTTAGCTAGTACAATTTGGCACTGTACAATTTGGCATTGCTTTAAAAACCAAGACATCACTTCGAAATATTTCGCATACGTTTGCCGAGGTGAAAAGTGTGTTTTTCCCGGCTTTAATAGTGCCCGACCAAAAATTCACTAGTCTTAAGTTGCAAGTGATAAAGGCAAATGATGGCTAAGCATAAATTCTCGAAGTTAGGAGAAATTATAAATGAATGGGCCACTCAAAAAAGCTATGTTATGCTCCCCAAGCAGTCTATGAACAAAAACAAGCTACTGTCGTTCCAGACAACATTTTATTGTAAAGTATATATTTTGTTGCGTGCTGACTCGCAGGGTTGCCACTGGTTCCAGAAAACACGAAGATATGCAAACCGTCGACTACGGCAACGCCCGCCAAGGCAAGCAGCCGTCAGGGGAACGATGCCACGTTTGCGAATTTTGCCAGAAATCAATCAAATGGAAGCACGTTCTCGCGAGCGATCACCTTGAGCACACAGCTAACAAGCCTCATCATTGCGGAATATGCGATAAAACATTTTCCGGTAGGCGTAATCTCGTGAAAAACGGGCGCGTTCACACGGGCGAGAAGCCCCATCGCTGCATTGATTGATTGATTTGTGGGGTTTAACGTCCCAAAACCACCATATGATTATGAGAGACGCCGTAGTGGAGGGCTCTGGAAATTTCGACCACCTGAGGTTCTTTGACGTGCGCCCAAATCTGAGCACACGGGCCTACAACATTTCCGCCTCCGTCGGAAATGCAGCCGCCGCAGCCGGGAATCGAACTCGCGACCTGCGGGTCAGCAGCCGAGTACCTTAGCCACTAGACCACCGCGGCGGGGCGCCCCATCGCTGCAAGATATGTGGTAAATCTTTTTCACAGAAGAGTAACCTCAATACACACGGGCGCATTCACATAGGCGAGAAGCCCCATCATTGCAACAGATGTGGTCAATCATTTGCACAAAAGCATCATCTCGTGACACATCGTCACATTCACAGGCGACAAGACCTTGCAATGCCTGACATGCATGAAGTCCTTCGCACAACTGAACGCCATTCGTATGCACCAACGCACTCATAGTGGGGAAGGCTTTATAAGTGTGAATTGGGATCAGTCATCGAACACATCGTCAAATCTGAAAAGGCATCGACGCACGCACTTAAACAAGACAACGTGAGCATGAGAGAAAATGATGATCACTGATACAGGCGGTGTATCAATGAGGGGCGGTGTTTTTTGACGTAGTATAACTAACCTCACACCTCACGACAAGCGCACTTCGGCACCTGCACATTCACCTGGATGTCTATCCCTTCGTTAACGAAACGTACCATCAATTACGAAAGCCCAAATAATTGTCTTACTACAGACGTGTCGAACAACATTCGTGCTGAATTTTATTACTATTGACGAGTCGATGTTTTCATGCGTTTAACGTACCTCAAACCTCATGCGGAGCACACGGCGCCAATTTCACAACCACACACGTGTGTCCGTGCACTAGTGCTATTTGCAAGCAATTGTTCGTGTATAAATAAAGTATTTTAACACACAACAATTCATGAACGTGATTTCTGAATTTTTACATGATATTGAATGATGATGCCAGTGTTTAAAGACGTTTCAATAAATATACCCATTATGAAAAGCATATGTGGACAACTACACGATTATGTGGCGGAGATTTCTATCGACAGCGACGACAACGGCGAAAGCGACGCTGCTCGACACCACGCGCAGGCGCCCAAGAGCTGTCACTAGAAAAATCTGCCTTTGAATATAAACGCACAAGAAGTTTTAATACCGAACAATCGATGAACATGTGGGGTGACTTTGTCGTAAGTTGTGTGGCGGAGTTCTTCGAGTTCAACCAGCCTCATGAGGCGGACGCATGTGCGCCTCTGCATTCACGGCGCAGTGTATCTGCAACTACAAGTATGTACAGTGCTCAACCCGCACGTCTATAACGACGCAGCGTCGCACGCGGAACAGCACGGGCGACATCTGCAGTCGCAAATACGCCACATCTGAGCATGCGTGGCGCCAATGATGTGCCTGCCCTGCAGTTTCTGCCCTTCTTTATCTCCGCGGCCGCGATAACTGCTTTGAAATGCTGTAAACATTACAAAACCGAAATAAAACAAAAGATAAAAATATTCTCGCCTCGTGATATCATATCATAGCGACAACGGTTTAACTTCGTCTTTTTTTCATGCTTTTTTGTTTTTTTGGTAAATCGTTCAAAGCGCTTTCGACGGCCAAATCGGTTGTTGCATCCGCCGCGATAAACAGGGATCAGTATTGCAAGGCAAGCACATCGCTGTCGCCGCGCATGCTCATATGCGGCGTATTTGCGACTCCAGATGTCGCCCGTGCAGTTTCCCGCACAACGCTCTGTCGTCATAGACATGCGAGTTGAGTACTTTCCAATCAATCATTCGCATACAACAAAAGCTTTAGTACGCTATTGTAGCGTGCATTGTGATTTCTTTAACAAAACGTTTTTTTTTTTTTCTTGAAGTACCCACTCTGAGTGACCGTGCGAATGCTTTTATTTAAAGTTGTGAAATTACTTTACTTCAGTGACTGCATATGGGAGAAGGGAAACGAAGGATTGGTGAGGCTGTGTGTGCTGTGCCAATTCCACTACCTGTTCTTGCATTAGGATGTCGAGCAACTTTCGTCGGGAAAGATCGGGTGAAGATTCAGGTTTTGGGCTGTCACAGGTATGCTATTGGAATTCCGTGACCCAATGAATTGGGTCACAGGAATGCCGCTGTCTGTCTACTTCTTTTCTTGTCCCTCGTTATTGGCGATATTTTTTATGTGAACCAATTTTTGCCGCTAGAACTTCGATTGATTTGTGGGGTTTAACGTCTCAAAACCACCATATGATTATGAGAGACGCCGTAGTGGAGGGCTCCGGAAATTTTGACCACCTGGGGTTCTTTAACGTGCACCCAAATCTGAGCACACGGGCCTCGACATTTCCGCCTCCATCGGAAATGCAGCCGCCGCAGCCGGGATTTGAACCCCGCTAGAACTTCACCTGAAGAATCAGCTAGCCGTGTTTACCAATTGCCTCGTCTCAAACATTGTCTGCTGTTGACTGGGGAGTCGGGACACAACATGGTAATATTTCCAAGACCAACACGAACGCAGGGTTTACGATTTCATGCTTATTCCAAATTTATTGTTCTATTGATTTCTTCGGTTAGCAATGGTCTGGTGAATTCGCGTATATAGAACACTGCACACCATGCTCACTGCATTCGATTTTCAAATCAACATTCTTATAATAAAGGTAGTAATAATTTTTTTTCTTTCAGAACGCGTGAAACAGTCCTGAGAAGAGGGGAGTTTGGGGGATTATTCCGAGTATATATAATCATAATCATGTGTGATTTCACCCTCTCCTCTTGCGTTTAGTGGTTAGAGGGAAAGATAAACGAGAAGGTGGCGGTGGGTCAGTCGCGCATAGGACGCTACACGGCGGAAAACAGTTCCGGCACAACGTCTATATTACCAGAAGCGCTCCTCTGTGTTCTGTCTGCCTTATTCGGTATTTTATTTTCCATGTTCTCTGCTGAAACCTCAGGCGTAAGCCAGCTGTTCAAAAACAGAAAAGGAGTACTTTGCTATCATCTTAGCTATACCAATGTTTCGTCCTTGCCTCAACTGCAGGTCTTTCATCATTGGGAGCGACAACCATGCCTCGTGTTGGCTAGCTAACTTGAAGGATCATTCAAGCCACCTGACACGGTGGAGTCCGTGACTTCATCATTATTGTTTACAAGACCGGGTGAAAGTGCTCTGACACCGGTTCCCCGTCTCATGCGGCTTTGGCCCCTCACAGCAGGTTGACTGAGACAATGAGTCCTTCTCAGGCCGCTTAAGTACCGACGACTTCGCCAAATGACAACTAGACGACGCAGAACTCAAAGCCCTTGCGAAATACTGCAGAACAAGGCCGCCATTTTTCCAAAGGTGGTCAAACGAGTAAAGGTGGTCAAACGAGTACTGGCGTCGTTGTTATTGAGAATGGGCCTTTCCTTAAAGAACTTCGTGCCGCTTCCAGTGAACTGCCTGCTCGTTATACTTTGAACATTTCGTCCACGGGTTACGAAAGCTGTACATGACGACTCTATAGCTGGACCCCTTGAGTTTTCCCGCACGCTCGCGAAGATACAAGAAATGTGCTATACACCTCGCCTCACTGTCAACGTCAGTAAGGTGAGCAGACGCTCGAGCACATCCTATGCACTGCTCAAACTCAACGACAGCCCCGCCGTGGTGGTCTAGTGGCTAAGGTACAGGGCTGCTGACCCGTAGGTCGCGGTATCAAATCCCGGCTGCGGCGGCAGCATTTCCGATAGAGGCGGACATGTTCTAGGGCCGTGTGCTCAGATTTGGGTGCACGTTAAAGAACCTCAGGGGGTCTAAATTTCAAGAGCCCTCCACTATGGCGTTCCTCATATTCATATGGGGGTTTTGGAACGTTAAACACCACAAATCAATCAATCTCAACGACGTCCAGTGCAAGTTAATCTCCACGACCTATATTCATGACCACTTACAGGACCTAGGCCGACTGTCTTGCATACGCGCAAAGCCATGAACGCGCTCTCGTGCTTCCTGAGGGTCATCGGACTTCACGAGCGCTTCTGAAAAAGCAGCGCGGTCTGTGCTGTGTAGTGTCAAGCTGACTATTTATCCGTATCTCACTACTGTTATTCTTTCTATATTATCTCTTTCTTTTCAAATATTCTCCCTTCCCCCACCCCAGGTCTGCGGTAGGCAACCGAGCCAGGCTTGGTTAATCTCTTTTATACAACTGCAGCACAAAAATGTATAAAACGGATTAAGAGAACATTGAGGACATGCACTTGATTAACCTCCCTGCCTAGATGGAACTAGGCTCCCTCGCTCCCTCCCTGCCTGATGGATGGATGGATGGATGGATGGATGGATGGATGGATGGATGGATGGATGGATGGATGGATGGATGGATGGATGGACGGACGGACGGACGGACGGACGGACGGATGGATGGACGGACGGACGGACGGACGGACGGACGGACGGACGTCATTGCTGATGACGTCAGTGCCGTGGCAGCCACATTTCGATAGTTGCGATGCTCCAGGCCCATTCAATAAGATTTAATAGCACCTTAGAAATCCCCGGGTGATCAAGCTTCCGGAGCTCTCCACAGTGATATTGTAGTCCTTGGCATTACACTCTGACACCTAATAATGTTCCCTACTAATAGGAATGCTTAGCAAAAGGAAGTGGGTGGACCGCAAAAATAACTCTTGAAATAAGACAGCGTATCCACGGAGTGAATGTTGATAAGTGAAACGAAGCATCTCTCCGTCCATGCATGCGTCCAATTGCGTTCGAGAATGCAGATGGTGCGCGGGTAAGACCGACGAGAGTAACACCGAGCACAAGCGTCTTCAACGCACCCGCGCAGCTCTGCTTCACCCATGCCCCACCAACAATCTGTCACGTACGGCGACTATCGAGGAGACTGAGAGACACTTGTTCTCCGCGTACCCAGGTGCAGCCAACGCACTGGCCTATCGCTAAGTAGCCGTACAGTGCCATCTGGAATACTCTCACTCAACTGCAGTTTGTATGTGCGCCACCTATTAAACTATTCGGGAAATGCTGCCTTGTTTTTTTCTGTTTTTTTTTACTCTTTTCCCAAGATTAAGAGGAGCTTCACCCCTAAAATTATGGTACCCTTAAGCTTCGTCTTTATTGTGTTCTATAGTGCTTACTTCAAACACTTTATTCATGAAATCTTTTCGAACTTGCTATTCGCCCACTACGTGGCCTTAAGAGAATAGGCGCAGTAGCGTGTGTGCCTTTTGTAGTAGGTGAACGGCTATAAACCATGAAGTAATGATAATCCTATGTTCTGACACCCTCTGGCAAAAGGCGCTTGTACCACGCAACATTACTACCATAGTTAATGATGTAGTCTGAAGCATGTATACATGAAACGTGTTGAAGTTACTCTCACTGCATTTAGAAGCAAAGGAAATTATTTTCATTGCGTTCACAAGCAGACGCACGTTCATCTGGTAGAAGAGCATGCGCTTTCCACGCAAACTATCCGGGTTTCATTACCCTGACATAGGACGTTTTTATCCTATATTTTATTTCCATCGTTCTCATTTATTCGGTCACGCATAAATGATGATCACGCTTGCCACGCATGGCAATTTTCGACCATTTCGAAATTGTGTTGCAGAACCGCGGTAATTCATTTTTTTTCTGCATTAAACTGTGTTAGGTCTCCACACCCTCAACCCCTCTCGAGCGAGTGTTCTTCAGCCTTTCCGACCCGCTCCCCCTCCAAGTCAGTTTCACTTTCAGCAAGGCGCAACTTCTTGTTCTTTCCGTCAAGTCTCACTTTCACCCCTCAAACACCAATCTATGCTCGGTGATATTTTTTTTCTTACGACCACTGTGGAGGCTACAGAACTAAAACACTTGTTGCGTGCGCGCCGAAAAATAGTACCCATATTTACTTTTCCATTTTCATGGTACCTCTGGTCCAAACAAACACGTTTTCTTTCTTCATTTTTAAAGTAAGGCAAGAATTGTGAGCCATTGGTAGAAAAAGCTGTTGTTTAGTTTAATTTTTCTTTTCTTCAATTCTTAGCCAGCCGTATATTTTCTACACACTTGCTCTTCACAGCAAACATGGCGTTCTCCATGCCAGCTGCGCAATGTGCGGCCACAAACTTGTCGTTTTGTTCTCCGAGAAAGGCGCATGCTTGAAACTTGACAAAAAGTTGCTGTCAGAACAGATCAAACGAATTAACTGCAACGTAAGTCTTTGCCAGGGTAACGTGCCGTCATCCCGGATTCTAGATGAATGCAGCCAGCAAGCCAAACCGATAGCGACACTAAAATCGGCTGGACATAGGCTGCCGGACTACTTGCGCCGTAGTACAAACATGCGGAGGGCCCGCCTCTATGGCCTTCTCTTGTCTTCCAAGATAAGTTGTCGCCTAGACCAGTATGGCAAAATCCGCGCCGGTATACAGGGTCCGCTAATAGAGCCTCTCTGTATAAAAGACAAATCAGGCGCTTCATGAGGTACTGCAACGATTTCCTTGCATGACACATTTACGTGACTGTTCACAATGACGGAGAAATCGCTGTGTTACCTACACTTTAAGAGCAATGATCGCAATCGTTTTAGTTAGTCTCCATTCGTGAATGGCGTTTCTGAGTCATTCATTGTAGGAATAGTGGTACAGGCTATGTCCAGTCATTTCTTGCACTGCGACATCACACGTGTCTCTTACGCTTTCATCGTTTTCATTGTTTATTGGCACCGAAAGCGCATGCGTTGCGATTCAGTGCATTGCACAGAAGACAGTGCCTGCAGTGCTCCCGAGTCGCCACTCCGGACATGTCCGACACAAAAGAGGATAGCCGCTCGTCTTTCAAAGTTCACCCCAGTGAAATGCCACCGAGCTCAAGCTTTGCCAACGCTGAGAATGATACGTCCGTTTCATTGGACGTCTCCATGTAAGTCTTTCCGCCTGTCGAATCTTCATTTAAATAAGGCTATCTGTAGCGCTTACTTGACATGCTGGGCAAGGCATAACTACGTTATTGCGTGCTAAAACGCTGTTAAGCTGGAAGACATCGTGTCCACGTACATTATCTCAGTTTTCCGGCTCCTTTCATGATTTCGCAAGGGCCGACAGTAATCAAATGAGCGAAATATTCACCATAACGACATTACGATTATAACTTACTTGCTACAAATGATCTCTCGATAACTGATTAGGTTTCCCTTCAAACGTATTAGAAGCGCAATATTACAGCATGGTGTGAAGGGTGCGACGACAGTGTGTATCAGTGCTGCTAAACGAGAACGCTTAAACTTCAATGTTTAAAAAAGTCGTTCAACAAATAACTTGGCGAAGCTAAGTCAGACGTTAGTAGAGCCATAGGTTCCAAGATAATATAAGAGCACTTTGTTTATAAGGGTGTTGTTTTGACCGAATAATCTTTGCGTGAACCGGTTTGAAGTGGAAAGCCTAAAATATTAAAGTGGCGAAGCGTTACTGCCGGACATTTGCCACTTGTTGTTTTGTATCGAAGCAGCTTCAATCCGCGTGAAGCCAGAACGAACGTACACTACGAAGACTAGGCGAATCCATGTACTACCCATTATTCCCATGCTCGCTAAAGTGCCATGCATTGCAGCTCCCATAGACACAAGCGCCAGAGTTCGCTCCAGTGTATATTTAAGAATCTCTATTCGCAAGCAGCTCGAAAACGTGAATGGCAGTCGCAACGCCAGTTTCGCATCTTATTAATTGCATCCTGGTGTTACCTATCATTGCTGGTCAGTGCTTATGCGTTATCGTCAATATCAAGGCGTACCTTTCAATTTTTTGGCCGTAGCTATTGTGTAGATAGCTGCGCGACCTTAGGCACGAGAGCTAAAGCTTTGCGGGATACATTGCTGCGACGCACGGAACTGTTTGAGCCCACTAGCACACGAGCACACGGTGACGCGTTACAGTGCACACCAAAAATCAGCCCCAGACCTTCACCACCCCTGTATATTGGTAATAACTAAAACGTCAATGCCTGCTTCACACTGTAACAGGGAGAGAACAGTTTAGCTTGACATTCTGTGAAGCCCGTCTCTTGCCCCGTTTAGTATTTATCATTCCACCGATATGAGACTGCGTAACAATTACTCATGTGCCCCCGCTGAAATGACGATGGAGATAGTCTGCTTAAACACTTACTTGTTTTTTCTTTTTCCTATGAGTTTTGCATATAGGTACAGTACACCGAGTGTTTTCTTTTAAGAAATAATTTTTTATAGAATTTCTATAGAATAATTTTTTATATAATTTTTCACTCCCATTCACCCTTCCCACACGTGGTGTTGTGGAGCTGTCTTCCATAGAAAGAGACAGTAACGACGCCGCACTGCTTATTTTTTTCCTTTTCCTTTAGAACCTTTATGCACCCGCAATAAAGCGCTCGGGTGGCTCACATTTAGCATAAAAAAAGGTGGCCCCTGTAACTGGGATTTGATCTCTCGACTTACGGATCAGCACTCCACTGCTGCAAGTACTTGCTACTGCAGCGCGTTGCCCCTAGCGTAGAAGCATGTGCACTGCCATCTATTACATAATTGTGAAAGCAGGGATGCATACAACTCCACTGAAAGAAGTGTTGAAGGGTATTGCTTCACAGAGAAAGATGATATTGAATGAGACTATTCGTTCCCATGTACACTGTCATTCTTTGTGAAAGGGAACACATGAACGCGTGGCCTGTGCTCGGCGGCGGCTGCCTACAGCACCATCAACCAACAAGTGAAGAAAGCATGTTCACTTTTGGCGTCATCTATGGCCAAGCAAGATAACGAGTGATGGCTGGTCGACGAGCGCTGCTACATTACGTGTCCTCGCTGCTCGCACGGCGAGTGATATCGGGCGATTACTGGAGCCTGCGCCTTGGTCGCGTGCAACGTTTGATATGTTGGCAGTGGACTACGCACTGAAGGCCTGAGCAGAGAGGGAGTGCAACCTAGCAGCGCTTGTCTACCCGCCAAAACTCGTTATTATTTTTTTCGGTAGCATATGATGCTGAAAGCGAACGGGTTTCCTTTTGCTGTCAGTTGATGTTGCTGTAGGCGGCCACCGCAGAGCGCAGGCCACGAGTTCGCGTGTTCCCTTTCATAAAAGACGACAGTGCACAACGCACGATGGTTTCGCGTTTTTATGTAAATGCGTTATCCTTTTTCAAGGGATGGTTCAACATAAATTTTTTCAAGCTTTAATGAAGGACGACGTCGAAGCAAATGATCAAGCCAGCAAGCCTCAGGGCCAGTAGTATCACGGGTCACGAAAGGGTGCTTGGCCGGAATTTCGCCTTTTTGCCGTTCACCGCTCTTCGAAGCTCAATCATTGACGTTTCTCAACTTTCCCAGAATTTCAGCGTCAGTAAACAACGTCATATTAGGAGGAGGTATTGGGTAAAAAAAATGCTCAAGTATCAGGTCAGTTTGTTTTTATATGCGAATCAGGTGTGTAAGTCCACCCTTACTGCGCATGCATCCCAGCTATAGCCAAAGCACTGCCAGAGCGCGCTAAAGCGCTTGCACGTTCGCGCCTGTAAGAGCGGGGCAAGCCGCTGCGGATGAAATGCTATAGCCAGAACGCGCTGGCACGTGCTAGCGCGTTGGGTCCTGCGTAAGTGGCTGTGTGAGAGGCTCTGATGCATCTCGCTTACGGTACCAACAATCACGTGATGGCATCGGGGGACAAGACTCTGCAAACGCGCGAAGAACACAAGTTCTCCTGCTTGGCGATGAACTCGCGTGACGTGGTTCTATAAGCGTTCCGGACGAGTAACAACAAAAGAGACTGCAGTGAGTTTATGGTCCCTCCACTTAAAAGGACGCGTTAACACTGGGCAAGGAGCCCATAATCCACGAAAGTTCTAGTCGACCCACGCGCTGCTTCGCATGCTACTCACGATACCGTTTAGTTGGAAACGGTGTAATGGTATATTCTTTTATTGATACAAACCATGGAAAAAAAATATATTGTCATTGTCGCATCTTTTGTTCTGTCAATTCTTTTGTTGTAATGCATTGCTTCGCAGGTCGACAGCTTGCATTAGTCGCGGCCTCTCACGTAATGTGCCCAGGAACATCCGCGGCTTAACTTATTTGCGCGAATGACAGGGTCCAAAGGAGCGCTTGTTTAACCGAAGATGCGTGCTCCATGCGGGCGCTTTCGGCAACCAGATCCCAAAAGAAGCTGCCTTCTGACTGATAAAGCACTATGTAAAGCATGCCTGACTAGGCGCGGTGTTATCTGTCAGGACAAGTCATTGTTTGGAATCTTTGGTTGAACGAGGGCACCTTTCAACAGTGTCACTCACAAAGCAGATCAGCATATATATATATATTAGGCTACGCATGCTCCAGCCACACCACGTCAGAGTCCGCTATTACCGCTAAGGATCACGCCGCGAAGCAATGCAGGCTGCTCGCGCGCTCTACACAGACGAGAGCACGGCTGTACGTTTTATTGTTTCAAGATGTCAGCTGTCAGTTCTTCCTAAATTAACTGCTTCCAAAACTACGATTGCCTGTGGTTTCTTTCCCTATGCTGTAATACCACCACCTTTCGACATAAGAATGCTTTCATGCCCTTCGCGTAACGTTGGCGCTATATCTGACAGCAATGCTTTGTTCCAGCAATGCTGCTGATGGCCAGACGGATGATGAATCGTCGAATTCACCCCGCCTCGTCATAGATTTCTCGCCCGGTACGTGTAACATCATCATCACATCCTTTATCAAACCGAATTATATAGATCGTTTTTGCACAGTTTCGATTACGCCTATGCTTTCAGTGGCAGCTAACATTTACAACCACCGTTGTTTCTTTTTACGCAATGAAAGGCTTCGGGAGTTGCTTTGAAGTCACGATATCTATTTCTCGATGAAAAAATTATGAATTATCTTATCAAAATGTCGGTTGATTTGAGGTTATCAAGTCCAGGTGATCGAAATTTCCGGAGCCGTGCACTATGGCGTCTCTCATAATCCTAAGGTGGTTTTGGGAAGTTATAACCAACCAAGTATTACATACTACTACTTGAGGTTTTTAGCACTGCGTTCAGAGATGCCGCATTGATGTGGATTAAGCAGCTACACGCCACATGAGGATTCGATAGCTCCGCCAACGGTGGCGCAGACCTTCAACAATGACTATATACACTGTTCTTCAGCGTCGGTCGCCCCTGAACAAATATGCTTGCACGTGCGAGTTTCCTAATAGGCTGTTCGTGCCTGTTTATTGCACAGTCGCTGGCTGAAAACAGGCTAGAGCCTCACGTTTCTAGAAAAACATTAAACCAGTGCGAATAACCTAACCCAATAATTTATGTTCATACCTTCGTTTTGGCACATGAATTTTTAAAATTTTACAAGTTTGTATATTCTGGCTGGTTGTGACAGCAATGCAAACGCAAGTCCTGCTGTTAAACCCGAAACTATTTAGTCAGGTGAACTTAAGTGATAAGATGAACGGTAGAGACAGATAGCGGATATCACAGCCATCGGTCTTAGGTGAACTGATACACAATAAAGGGAGTCGGCTATTATGCATGCGAAATTGTATATTCCAGCATTATTGTTGGCACCCAGAGAACTTCCGCAGTGATCTGTTGTTTTCGGTTTGGACGCACAATTCTATTGCAGGATCCTAAAATAATCTGGAATGTTTCTAGCTCTTCTGGTGCGCTTTGCCATGACAGCATTTATAAGTGTGATGATCTGTTCACATTAAAGAAGTAGTGCTCATGGAAATATCCTAAACAACCTGTATTGAGTAAAGTATGAAAGCCACAAAAATACAGACTATTGCACCTAGCTCTAGTTATGTTCCAACAGTGCCACTTAGTGAACCAGGCTGGCACTGTTCCTTGATTTGTAAGGCATTGTGCACGAACATAATGTTTTACCTTATCAATTGGTTGTTCCTGATATATTTGTTTACCTGTGCAAATTTGGCATAAGTTATATCACTGATTGCTCTAATTCAGTTGTCCATTGTTTTCAGAAGCCACTGAACAGATGACATGAAACTTTGTCGCTTAGTCTCATCAACGCACAGTAACTGAAGGGCCACTTTTATATTATAATAAGGTGCTTTCTAATAAGTAAAAAAGACTCAAGCTGAAAATTGGTATTCGTTATAAAGGCGTTGGGTTGTGAATATTTGCGGCCACGAACAATGATGTTCGAGTAACGGTAGTGAAACTTTTGATTACAAACTACATGTCAACAGCGTCGGTTCCAGTTCAGCGGATATTTATTACTGTGATCTACAATTTAGCTGTCAGATCGTGTATTTTTGGGTGTTTTATATAAGGCATACAGGGACCAAACATACTTCTTGCACTAGTACTATTACTAATAATAATAATAATAATATAATAATAAACTTTACTAATAATATTAACACGAATGCCACATTTTCGCCAAAGCTACGAATCAATGAATGCGATAGCAACATATTGAAATGTTTTACTAAGCAAGACTAGCGGTGTTAGGAGCAATAGTATTTGTAGTAAACATGCGCTTGCTAAGTAACGAAGTTTCCTGCTGCGCAGCCTCAGTAACTGGCTACAACAAGGCTCATGCGTAGGGACGGCGTTGATGAGAAGCGCCTCCCGTGGGCAGCGCATGCTGGTACTAAAAGCTATAGGTCATGTGTCGCCGCTGGTGGTAGTTTATGTTTAGAGCACATCTTTATGTGGACGGCCGCTCCAGGTACACTTTTGACACCGTTTTTTGTGTTGAGAACGCAGCCTGTAGAAGCTCCCGCCTGCTTAGGGGAGGGGGGAGCCGTGCGCTGATAGTTGCCGCGATAGCGTCTGCCCCCCCCCTCTCCCTTTTTGCTCACGAGAAGCGCACGCGCACAGGTGACCCCGGCCGGAAAGGCGATGTTCGCTCCCCAAAAAGAGAAGGCTAGCGCATCCTCTTTTTGAAAGAAAAGTGGGTTCCTGATCACGGCAGGTTGCTTTTTCACCAACTTTTCTTTCTTCCTATTTACATTACATTGGTTCTAATAACTTCCCTTATACATTCCTTGGCATTATTGCCTTTTAGATCTCAATAATATTGTGTCAAAACACGGAAAAACGAGTCCTTAGGTATACACTTCTTTTTATATATATATATATATATATATAATGTTGCGCACATGCACGAAGACAACGAAGCGTATACAATGAACGCACTTGTCGCCAGGAGTGAAAACGTAAGAAGAGGATCAGAAGGATCTCTATCCAGTCAACCGCTTCTGAGATAAGCGACCTATTTATCGTTGCCATAAGCGCCCCATTCACATTGTGACAACCAGTTCCGGCACCTCTGTGAGCTCGACCACTGATAAGGTGGCGTACTTTTTGCTGACTGAATCTAATTTCAAACCGTTGGGTAGTGTCACGGGCTCAGAGGAACAGTTTACAGTCCGTAGGGCGGTTCGTCCGACATCGATCGACACCACACAATGGGGAACCAACACATTCTTCTTCACGCAGTTTATGGGCATTGCTTCTACACTCGCACCGAAGCTGTCAGAATATATATATATATATATATATATATATATATATATATATATATATGTGTGTGTGTGTATATACAGGGTGCCCCAGCTATATTTATCCAGAGGTTAAAAATATACCAACACACCCAATTACGACTTACGACGCGACCAAATGTGTGTTGCTGACCGTTGCCTGGAGTTGGTTGCCGTTGCCCGGGAAATGCAACAAATTAGCACGTGACGTGACCAACCCACTGGCGTACCCACGCACGCCGTGATTCTGGTGCTCTACAACGTTCCACTTGCGAACGATATGCTTCCCTCGCAACAGTTCATGGTAGTGATAAGCAGGCGCAACGCGGTTATCGATTTTGTAGCTGATAGCAAAACGTGTTCTTCGCAAAGCCATCACCATTGTTGCAGCCCTGTCAAGACAGAACAATCGGGCAAATGCAATGGTCATTCGTACACGTAACGGTAGGGAGCGTTAGAATCACATTGCGCACTGGCATGCGAGGGTTTGTCACGAGGTATTTTTTGTGTATTTTGTAGGCATTTGTAGTTAGCAGAAAAACACTACTAATTAACAGATAAAAAGTTTTAAACTCTCTAATCAGCCGTTTCTCAAATCAATCTACAACTTTCTCAGTAAATTTTTCTATGCATGATTGTTCTCTCAAACGTTAGTCAATCAAACATATGTAATTAAAAGTATTGTACAACGAAAGAAATAGTTCGACTAACTCCAAGCAACGCGGTCAGCAACATTCATTTTTGCAGTGTAATTGCATATGCCGGCATATTTCTAGACTCTGGCTAAAGAGCTAAAGATAGCTGACACACACACACACACACACATATATATATATATATATATATATATATATATATATATATATATATATATATATATATATATATATATATATATATATATATACGTGAATGAGATTGGTGGCGGTGGCGACGCCAAGAACCAGCCGCGACTGTCCACATAATTGCCATCGCAATAAAATGATAATAATATTAATAATAATATTAATAATTTGGAGTTATTGTAAGAATAGAAGGGACGCTGAATAAGAGCCTTACAGAAATGTTGGCCATCTGGTCTTCTTCAAAAATGCCCTTACAGTGCGCAGTGCACGAGGTCAAATCAAGTTTAATAAATAGTTCGGTTGAGTTACATGGTTAGCGTTAATACAGCAGGAGGCCCCAAAGTTTCAGAGAATTTGACAGGGGGACCTCTTATGGCTACATGAATGGGGTAATTACAAAAAATGCAGCAATATTATACGGAATTGCGAGTACTAATGAATAAGCTTGATTAACAATAAAAATACGATCAATACACAACATAATGGTAATACTCACTGTTGAAAAATAACAAGGAAATAGTCAAAAGCAAGTTGTGACAAACAAGTGGTGACAACAAAAGGTGATAGCATTTAGCCGCCATAAAAATGCGAGTGAACACACATGCATGTATAGGACCCGCGACTTACGCCAAATAGGTAGTTGGATAGCAAGACAGCCTTGAAATCCTTGCGAGAGATTCAGAAAAGGGGGCATTATGCTTCGTAGCGTCAACAATACGTCTGTCTAGGTAGCTAAAAACATACGGCAATACAACTTCACGATCTGTCAGAGATCGGTTTTTGTTCTCTTGAACATTAGGTCCTGCATCATCAACTATTCTAACTGTTTGCTACCTACGTTCGCTTTCCCACATGTATAGAAAATGACGAGCGTAGTAGCCCCGACATCCAGCCTCCAATGTCCTGGAACGAGGAGGAAGCACTGCCGAGTACAAGCGGCGGCCACGTTGAAGTCTCCTCGGCAGCCGACATGAAGTAAGGGTTTTTAAAAAAACCGTTCAATGTCTTTAAGTGGCTGACACATGCTTTTAGAGAACGCTCGCTGCCACTAATCATGCTTCGAACCACTTTTGCCCCAACATGGCGTGATATTGCTTGTTTGTTTTTTTTTCACCGTATGGAATTGTCGTCAGGGGTAGCTCATCGTGAAATATGCAAGAAAGAAAAAAATTGGCACTCCTTCACAATGGTGGTGCCTAGTCTGCTGAAGCGTCGTAGCTGGTGACGTTGCCCTCCTCCTCAGCCTCACTGCTCTCTCACCTCTGGATATACTATGATACACAAGACTACACTCTACCTCACCTCATGCCCAGCTCCTTTACTTCCTTTTCACCATTACTTCTGTTTACTATGCTATGTAAGATTGTCATCTACTTCACACCATGTCCTGCTCCATTGCTTCCATCTAAAGCTCACTTCTGTTGGTCACCCCTTCTTACACTACACTTTACTTGGCTATGCTTGCCTTCTTCTTTTCGTTGTTGTTAGATCTTTTTAGCCCTGTCTATTGCTTTCTTTCCCGTTCAAACCTTACCTATTTCTGCTTTTTCTCTCCTCTCTTTCTGCTTGTTCCCCTCTTTCTTCTTTTTTTATTCAATTTCTTTCACAATTTTTATCTCTGTTTCTTTCTCGTTGTCCCACATTTTGTTTTCTTCACATTTTATTTGTCGTGTCGTTTTTTTATACTTATCTTGACTCATTCTCGCATCATAATCCTTCGAATCGTAAAAAATCAGCACACGTTTCCCTAGTGCCGAGCGGAAGAGGACACAGAGTACGAGCCGATTTATCAGGATGATAGTTTTCGGATTGGGCATGCGCATCACCACTGGCATGAACAGTTCTGATGCTAATTAACAAAAACCTGTTTGGATAACCTTTCCGCCTAAAGTGACGTATATGTCGTATTATTCCTGCATCAATATATGGGGTTAAGGGAAGCATTTACAACGGAGTGATTAGACTGGATAATGGCTAACTACACTTGAGCGCATCTTTAAACACAAAACACCTGGAGCCTGATTTTAGTACATGATACTGAGGAGAGAACAGCGCAAAACCGGAATGAATCGAGAATGACTGAAAAGGGAAAAATTGCGCGGTCCTTTTTTCCAGTTGTGCCAATTACGCACTGCTTCCCTCTCAGTATCACGAAACAACTGCCCCTTTAAGACAGTCTTACAAATGGAGAACACCTTGAATTCACTTTAGTTACTGTTGCTAATACTCGTCTTGAAATTGTTTTTTTTTAATTTTTATGCAAGAATTACCCTGTATTGCCGTACACGCTTTACAACAGGAGGAGTTTACAACATGTTGAAATAAGTATTAATTTGCAAAACATAATTCTTTTTTCGAGAAGCTTATCTCTTTCCCTACACACTTGAGTAAAAACGTGTCCTGGATTTACGGATTTTTAGTTGAAAATTTTTACGTTTAGAAGTATAAAAATGTGTCTTTACGTAAGTATCCTTGTTTATGCCTCCTATGTAATTTTGTCTATGTATATTTGTCATTAATGCAGTTGTTGGTGCACACCACGCAATTTCATTGCGCGTTTGTGGAATTTCGTTACTCGACGCCATCACATTATTGCTGAGAGAGAGTAAAGGGGAGCAAGTTGAGGCTCTTACACAGACACTTACGCAGGACCGAACACGCTAGCATGTGACAGTGCGTTGAAACTAGAATACAGCGCGTTGGTTCATCGCTTGTCTGCAAGTTCTCGTTCCTCGACGCCATCACGTGAAAAGGGGGAGCAAGCTCAGCCTCTTACACAGGCACGTACGCAGGTCTGAACGTGCTAGCATGTGACAGTGCGTTGTTACTATGATACAAGGCGTTGTTTCATCGCTTGTCTGCACAATATCGTTCCCCGACACCATCACGCGATTGCTGAGAGAGCGTAAAGGGGAGAGGCCACTGCCTCGTTTACAGCCACTGTGTAAGAAATTTTCTTGATGAACAACAGGCAGGCGCAAACGCTTATGTTAACGTTCTTATGATTAGCCAAGCGTTTCAATAAACTGAGAAAAAGGACATGTTAATAGGGGTTGCAGTACAAGCACCAAAGTGCAGGAAGAAAAGCGTATGGAATGCTAAGAGGGACAACACAAGCGCTGACTACCTACTGAATTTTGTTTTCGCAGCACACGTGTTCACACACACACACATACACACAGATATATATATAAATATATATATATATATATATATATATATATATATTTATTTATTTATTTATTTATTTACCTTGGTCCTAACGATCATTACTACTGTTTCTGTTTTTCAAACACTCTCTCGCAGCCGGCCTGGAGAAGGTGCCGAAGTATCCAACCAGCGGCAGGAAGTTACGGCCATTGAAAAACCCTGGGTGTGTTCTTTCTGCATGGCGCAATTCGCTAGTGAAGCTGGCCTCAAGAAACACAAGGAGGTCGCCATGATCGATGGAAAACATAAGTGCCCTGAATGTGAGAAGTGCTTCAAGTACGCTTCCTTATTGAGAAGTCATTACGTACGTCACTCCGGCGAAAAGCCTTTTGAGTGTCGTGTGTGCAGACAAAAATTTGCCCGCAAGCCCGACTTAAACACTCACGAGGCAGGAAAGCATTCGGACAGAAGACCGTTTCGTTGCCGGCAATGCGGGGCAGATTACAAGTATGCGAAAGCCCTATCAACCCACGTTCGCAAAAAACACCCTGTACATGGAACCACTGCAACCAAATAGTGTCCCGAACTACGTAATGCGTAATATTTGCCGCTCTACCTCTGAGCTTGGCTAAATGCTTGGGAATAACTTCGACCGTCGTGACAAACACTTGTATGGTTAACTGCCTCCTTCAAAGAACAGCTGAACGGCGCGTGGAAAGAAAACATTTACCTGGATTTTCTCAAGAAAGAATCTGCCGCTCTGTGTTCGATCTAGTGCAATGCAAACCTCATCTTTCATTTTAAGTAGTTCTTTTTTTAGTATTATATGCATCTCCGAGGAACCTTGGAGTACTGGCACCACTTTTTACCCTTGACGTAACATAAGGCGAATCGCAGCTAAGCTTTTTACATTTTATTGATTGCGGCCGACACGTGTGAGTAGGAGTTGTAGTTTAGCGGTTATGACATAGCACCATTGGGGTCGATGTCGCCGGTTCGATCCCAGTCACACTGTTGTTACTTCAATTTGCACAAAAGTTCCATACGCAAGATTACAGGTGTTTTTCTCCAAAATAAATCGATATCTTTTGTGATAATCGCACTTGTACGTCATCTCTAATAAAGTATATTACTCCTGCGCATGAAATGCGAATTCACTCTGGAGACCTAATCTATGTTACTTGCCATGGCTTGTCCCCTGCTTTACGAGTGAAGCCCTTAGTTTAGTAAGCACAGTATTGTGATGAAAATGAGTTATCCTAGCACAGGCGTCAATATAACTTCCGCGAACTTTAGTGTTGCGCTCAAACTGGCAAGTCCTTTACATACGCTACTATAGTGCTCACAAGTGTTACGCCTAAATCTAGTAAGATTGGGTGTTCGCTGCGTTCTGATAACGGGAATGCATACAGAGGTGAGTCAGCGCTGTGCCGTGTAAGACCTTTCAAGCATAAACGAATGAAGTCGTCGTCACGCATGCTTCGATTTCTCAGTGTCGGAGAGCAGCTATATGAAAGAGTAAACTTTAGGCGAATTGAATTGCCATCTGAGAAATTTTGTGTGTAATTTTAAAGGGCCAGTTAACAGGCTCCAAAAGGAGCAGGATAAGCTCGCGATTTTTCCTGTACGTGACAACCTCCTTCCACGCGCAGTGATTTCTCTTTGGCGATCGACGACGTGACGTAGCACGCAGCTCGTCGATTGGTCTATACCAGTTCTGAACAAACACTAATCAAGTCAACGTCACCGATCGACGAGTTTACGCCACTGCGCATGTAAGAGGTTGCTCAGGCATACCCAAGATGCGTCAGCTTGTTTGGAGGGTGTACATCATTTTCACTGGTATAGCGCACCACGACAAGGACACACACAAAGGAGAGATTCACACACACACAGCGCTAACTTGCAACTAATCTTGCAACTAATCTTGTGATTAGTTGCAAGTTAGCGCTGTGTGTGTGTGAATCTCTCCTTTGTGTGTGTCCTTGTCGTGGTGCGCTATACCAGTGAAAATGATGAATCCCAACCAACTAGCCCGGCGACGTGCCTTAGCTTGGAGGGTGTAAACGAAATTGGCCCTGTATCTGCATTTAATCTGTAAATGTCGGCGAAAGACGATAGTCTTGCGTATGGATAGAGTGAACAAAAGATTTATTTGATGATCTGCTCAAGAAAATCGGTGAATGATATTCTGGCGGCGCTGCGTTAAAGTGCCTCGAGCGTGCAGCGCAGGCGAATGAGCGCATCAAGTCACGTTGCATGTGAGACATGAGCGCCATCTGGCAGTTGTTTTTTTCAAAAACAAAGCGCATGACTCGGAGATGCGTGTGCGCGCCCGCCTCAGAGGTGATAGGGTGTAGAACGCAAGGCGACGGGTAGGTGCCACCACCGTCTCGTTTTAGCAAAGCGTTGCAAGCACTCGCCTTTCCGTGCAAGCGTTGGATGGTCAGCGCAGTGTGATAAGGGCTACGGTCCTTAAAATTACTTATGTATGCTTTTTCTAGTAAAAGGCGCACATGCAGAATATATACGTGTTGTTATCGTGCTCCATACACGCACAATAATAGCTTTTTCATCGACAATTGCACAAGTATGAACGCTGAATCTTGACCAACATAGGTGGGCGCTGCGGATGGGGTCGGCCGTTTCAAATACCCGATGCTGTTAAGAGTACAAAAACACACAAATGTACAGACAGACAGACAGACAAAAGTTTTTTGCGTCGAAGGTTCCAAAGAAAGACTATCGTCTTTAAAAGTCGGAGCCTGTTGAGTGGCCCTTTAAAAAATCGATCCAGGTACAGCCATGAAATTAGATCGCGATCACTATGCGCGCGCGATCACGGCAGGAATCAGCGTGGATAGCTCGTGAACTGCTCTACATGTTGCGCTGTCAATGCGAAGAGACGGTGACTGGGGGGGGGGGGGGGGGGGGGGGGCAGAAGGATTACTAACCACGATAGTAGCACGCACGTGGTCGGGTTCGAGTATCACTCATTGCGGTGAAGGAGAGAGAAAGCACTTTATGTGGCGATCATTCAATGCGCAAAGCGCGCAACCACGCGCACGCGTCGTGTGACGTTTCGGCAACGTGCTTTTTTTTTTTGGGGCACACAATGCATCAATACACTAGTGCTTCGTTGATGTCTGTCGACGCTTTCACCATATCCTGCCAAGTTTCTGCGAAGTGCGCACGTACAGGTCGGTCCACTGTTAGAGGGAACAGCCGAGCACGTGGTCTGCCCTCTGCAGCGGCTGCCTACAGCACCATCAGCCGACATCTAAAGAAAACACGTTCGCTTTAGGGCGTCATCTATTGCCAGCCAAGATAGCGATCCATGGCCGGTTGCAAAGTGCGACTGTACTCGGCGACAACTCCCTGTGGCAGCACAGCCAAGGCTACGAAGCCCATGCACGCCCTTTTTTGCTACGCATCTGCATGCAGTCCGCCAACGCTAACTTTTGTACACAGCATAGTATACTGGAAAATATAAAGATGTAATTATTAAGTTCAAGATTATTCACAATACTTTTTGGAAGCATCGCCTGTGTAGGTTTTTCGTTCCTTGCTGTTTGTAGTTTTCTGGTGCCGTTTCACCTTTTCACTGCTCGCTGAAACACAGATGGCGTCGCTCAATTGCAGCAAGTTCACATCAAAGCTTGTGAGCGAGAATGAGTGTGTGTTCATCAAGTGATCTGTATTCATCAAGCAGAGAAAAATGAAGACAGCGGTGCGTCGTGAAACATTTTGTTTCCCGCACAAGTAATCACCGAGAATTTGTGTGCGAGTGATACCGTCAGCGAAAATGGGACTCTCATTGCCTTGAAAGTGACACGGGCGGCCTGCCAGTCTTCTACAACACCGCCTGTTTGGATTAAAAAGCGCGATATGAAACTGTACGTACTATCGGCATCAAATGAAACGCGAACAGCGGAGCGCGTGGCGCAAGTCTCATCAATGGCATAGTGCGTGCCATCGATCATTCATTGACACAGGCAGGCCCGCAGATCCGGCGTGGCAGCACTGCGCGATCCCCCTATAGTGCAATATTTCTGCTTGTGTTCCAGGTATGGTGTTTGAAAGGAAAAAAATAAAAAAACAGAGGTTATACTACTGTAGCCGAGGCCGAGTATTGTAGCATGGTTTGTCACCACGGAGTCCATCATCATTGAATTCCTTGCTAATTCTGTTTATGGAAGACAAACGTCGGTTCATAATGCTGGCAATTTCCCGCTGTTTAACTTCGTGCCGGTAAAGCGAAACAATTTGCGCTCCAACTTTCGAAGAAACGTTCGGCATTTCCAGTTAAAGTGACGCGTTTTCGGGTCTGTCTCTGAAAGAAGGGCGCAGGTGAAGCAGCGCTGGCGAACAAGATGCGGCGATCGTTTGAAAATCAACCACAAACTGATTATATTTCTCTTTTTGTTTTATCGTGCCGAGTAACCGATTGCGCTGCGACGCTGAAGTAAAAGCAAGAAATTGCGACTGATACGATCAAAAGCGTTTGGCAGGCCCACGATGGCCACCCTTACCACCGTACGAAAACTAGAGCAGAAACGGAGATAACGCACTGTAGGGGCATCGCGCAGTGCAGCAAACCGGATGTGCACGCCTGTCAATGGTGATGACTGGACGGCTAACACTATACTCTTTGTAATGCTTGAAACACGCTCTCCGCTGTTCGGGTTTCATTTGACGCCGATAGCACAACCAAAAACCATTTTCTTAAATTGCGTTGCGTACGTGGTCGGTGTTTCGTCTGCCTAATATTAGAGGTTTTTAGCAAGCTACGGAAACACGTTACGGAAAGGTGGTAGCATGGAACCGGCTGACGAGTGTGCATGCGCCACCGTTGTACGCGCATACGGAAAGGAATCGTGTCGTACTTCCGTAACGGGTTTCCGTAGCTTGCTAAAAACCCGTACTGTCGATACAATAACGCTGGAGATCGCCTATCGTAGCACCTCTTCCGTGGGCGTCTACGCAGAGACACTTCCTAGCACTTTGCTTTGGTAACAGATGCGTTCTTGCATCTTACCCTGTTGACTGTGCAAAAACAGCCCTCTTGGCCGAGTAAGGATTGCGTTTCAGCCGCCTGGATTTACGAACGACAGACGCCCGCTCATGACCGGTCGTGGCCAAGATTTCTGCTTCCCAACGTTGCCATCACGCTCAGAAAAAATAACGTGGGAGTCTCCAGAAAGTTCTTGCGTCTCTAAGAGAAAGAAAAGAATGATGCCGACCAAGTGTGCAGTGAAATTCAGGCAATGGCTTCTTGGTTTTACGTTCGAAACGCTCAGTACCTACTCAGCCGTACGTTTTTTTTTTCTGAAATAAATCTCAACGCTTCAAAAAAAAGGTGGTGTTCTTGCTCTTAAAAATGATCGTTTTATTTACTTCCTCTCCCATAAATGTAACATTTATTGCATGGTGGTCGTGCGAAACACTACATTTTGGATGCGCTTGCGAAACCTAAATCACACGAAAACGAACTACTTGGCGTAGTAATGCATGTGCAGAAGCTCCCCCCTCTATAGCTTTTTCTGTGCTGCCACAGAAGGTTGTCGCCGAGTACAGATTACATTTCCTCACCGTTCGCGCAACTAGCGATGTTGGGTGATGCCTGCAGCTTTCGCCGTGCTCGCACACAACGTTCGATTTGTTGGCAGCAGACTACGCACTGCGGGCATCGCCATTTGCGTTAGCGGAGAGGCAGCGTAATCTAGCAGCACTTGCCTACCGGCCATGACTCGTTATCCTGTTTGGCAATAGATGACGTCAAAAGCGAACGCGTTTTCTTCAGCTGTCGCCTAATGATCAGGTATACGCAGCCACCACAGAGTGCAGGCCACTCGCTCGCCTGTTCCCTCTAACAGTGTTCCGACCTGTACATGCATACCAGCAGATATGGTTGACCACGAAGAATGGCGCAAATATTTAAATATTCTTGGCAGCCTCTACGAAGTACTTCAGGAAAGAAAGCGGGCAGGCACATCCCGAAGCAATGTCAGGTGAGCTTCTGTCGAACCTTTTTTTTTTTCTTTTATAATGGTGCTTGAGTTCACGTTTCAACGTGAAAATCTCTGGATGGACAGCTTTTTTTTTGTCATGTCATGGTGGTCAGAGGAAGTTGTGGCGCCGCGTTTTAGCTTTGAGGGAGAAAGGCGTCATGCAGTGAGTGGCAGCAGGGTTTCTTACCGCAAATACTGACAAGTTTGCAAATGTAACTGAAGTAACCCACGCCCGAACTACACACTGCATTCACACTACGGGTACCCTACAAACATATTTTCCAGTGTTTCAAGAGGCTGAGGTGGGCTTACGCTGGCGTCGAAAAAACGTCTTTTCCACAACAGGTGTTCTGAGCGCTGCCCTACTTTTGCTGTCGATTCAGACGAGCGGCTTTAATGAGTACGCGCGCACTCTGACTGCTACGCTCGGCGTAACAAGTTCTGGGTGACAAGTACTGGGTAATTAATTTGCCCATGTATCGAGGATGTTTGGTGCCTTTGTTATTTATTCGTTTACTCATAAAATACACGAATGAAAAAAAAAGCATTCCCGTTGCCGCTTGGGAAATGATCATGTTTATAGCTATCAACTATTCAGTTCTACTTCAGCTTTTATGAAGAGTTTGCACAGGCACGCCCACGTCTGTGTTAAGCACGCGAGCAGCTGGCTTTGCCCTGCCGGGTGAAAATTGGCGGTGTGTTCTGGGCTCTCAGGCGACTTGCTCCGGTACATGCGTGACTCAGTGGACATGCTGACAGGACCGCACGAATGACCATGCTGAAAGGGGCGCTTGTTGAACCAAAGATGCATATTCTCTCCGGGGGAATCCATATTTCCTCAAGGCGTTCTGACTGATAACAAGTGCTTGACTGAACTCGTTTATCGGCCAGAGAGCACCATCAATTGTAATCTTTGGTCAAATAACCACCCATTTTAACGTTGTCACTTTAGCAGTGCATCTCGGCATGTCTATTTAGCCGCACATGCTCCTGGCCCCACCGCATCAGAGCCACCCATTGCGGCTAACAGACAAGCGGCGAAGCAATGCAGGCTTCTCATGTGCTGTACGTGCACGTGGGCACGGCTGTATGCGTTTCGCTGCTTCATTACGTAAGCTGTCAGTAATTCTTGAATTCCTTAATTCACTACACCCTACGACGACCTTTGATTCCTCTGCCTACGTGCTAATAGCGTGACATTTGGACATAGGAATATTTCCGTGGCCTTCACTTTGTGTGTGGCAGCTTGCACTTGTTGGTAGGACATGAGGATAGTTATAGCGCGAGAACAGAACGACGACACAAAGAAAAAGACACTCGTGTGCTTCTTGTCTCTGTGACGTCGTTCTGTTCTCGCGCAATAACTATCTTCACTTCGTATAGTGCTTGTACACCTGACACCAGTGTTTCCTTGCAGCAATGCTGTAGGTGGAGTGTTGGCTGATGAATTGGCTAATTGGCCCCGCCTCGTCATAGCTTCCTCGCCCGGTGCGTTTAACAATATCATCACCTGCTATAGTCAAAAAGCGTTGTTCAGTTTGTTTTTCACACATTCGATTACCTTGATGCCTTCGGTCGTAGCTAACACTTTTAAAAACCGTCGTATCACTTTAAATAATAAAAATCATTGGGGATGCTTCAAAATCGCGGTATCATTTGGTCTATGAAAATATAAAAAAAATCATGTCAGGAGTTCGGTAAATCTCAAGGAACGTCAAAAAATTGCGTTGGGAGATGTCACCCTGATGTGGCTTAACCACCTACAGGCTATCAGAAGGCTAAATAACCCCGCCATCGGTGGCACAGAACTCGAATGTCACTATTCGAACCGACGCTATTCCTTCGCATTTGCTCTTCCTGAGCAAATTTGCTTCCACGTGCGATATTTCCGAATTGCTTTCGAGTGCCTGATTATATAACACACTGACTGGTAGAAAACAGGCTACAGCCCCGCTGCGGTGGTCTAGCGGCTAAGGCACTCTGCGGCTGACCAGCAGGTCGCGGGATCGAATCCCGACTGCAGCGGGCGCGTTTTTGCTGGAGGGGAAATGCTCTAGGCGCGTGTGCTCAGATTTGGCTGCACGTTAAAGGCCAAGTCCGGCGATTTTTCGAGGTCAGTGGACCGCAATGAAGTTCACTGGGTACGTTCACTAGCACGTTTGCGCCAATCATGCCAAATTACAGGCTTTAGAGTTTCGCAGATTCTTTTCATATGAATTTCATAGCTTTCCTCGAAACGCTCACCTCATTTGCCAGAATGAATTGCAACATTGTGTCTGTGACGTTAAATTTTACCTGGCGGAAGTGACGAACTGATGTGGCACTGCAGCGTCTGTTTGTCTGCTACGGATTGTGTGGGTTTGGCCGGCGCTTCATTGGTTGAGCGTGCGGTTTCCTTTTCCTTGATAGTGGGCGTGCGATAGGTGCCAAGTGGTGTGGCATTGTGAGCCACACGTGATTCGCCATATATTCACCATAACAGCCAACGTTTCTAGACTATAGGCAAGTTGCAAAACTGAGCGATGTTGCGCGGCACCGCCGCTGCCAGCGACAAATGTGGCGCTGCTGCCGCATCCGGATTCACTTACTGCGTGCTCGCTCACAGAACACCTAGCTCGCTCGTGTCACTCCCGTAACCTTCATCGCCTGTGCATGTTGCAGTGCGTCGATATCTGTGGAGGCTTCTCCCTGCGTGAACAGTTTTGTGCTTCAGCGCGCCCTGTTCTGCTTTGTATGTGTTGCGTGTTTTCAACATGCCCAGATGTTGCGTTCTCGCCTGTAGAGTATGGATGGATGGATGGATGGATGGATGGATATGGCTGTACCCTTTAGAACGGGCGGTGGCTAGCGCCACCAAGCCGTAATATTTAATGAACCAAAAACTAGATTTATTTTTTCTTCTTTAAAAAGTGAGTTTGAGGATTCGTACTTTGCAGTGAATAGTTTAATTTTCACTCGTGCCTTGACTTTAGCCACCAATCAGATAACCTCCTTCTAGACAAGTCTACCCGCTTAAAGTCTATTTTGCCCTCCCGGTCCCTAAACCCCGGTGCTTTGAAAAACTCTGCGCCATCATCCTGAACTATAGGGTGAAGCCCTTTACAGAATATTATCAAGTGTTCGGCAGTTTCTTCTTCCTCTCCACACGCACTGCATACTGTGTCTACTCCTTCGTATTTGGCCCGATATGTTTTGGTTCGCAGTACTCCCGTCCTGGCCTCAAACACTAGAGAACTACCCCGAGTATTGTCATAGATCCTTTCCTTGGCAATTTCCTGCTTAAAAGTTCGATAGATCTCTAGTGCGGACTTCTTAATCATGCCCATTCTCCACATGTCAGTCTCCATTTCCTTCGCTTTCTTCTTAGCCGATAGTTCTTTTTGGTTTGGTCACCTGCTGTTTTCTAAGTATATACCAGTCAATTTCCTGGTTCGCTTCCTCCATTTTGTATCGACATTCTTCATGTACAAGTAGCTGAAAACCTTCCTGGCCCAACGCTCCTCCCCCATTTCTCTCAATCGCTTCTCAAATTTTATCTTGCTTCTAGCTTCCCTGCCCTCAAATGATGTCCATCCCATATCACCTTGTACTCCCTGATTAGCTACAGTAGCTACAGAAAATGAGAGACATCACGACATTTCTTTTGTACCCACGTGTACCTGAGCAGCGAGAGGTATGGAACCACGCTATTCCTCGTGCAGATAAGAAACTTCCCAGCACCTCACGTACGTGTGATATGCACTTTCATGAGAAGTACATCCTGAAGACTTTCACTCACGTCACATAGTAAGAAGGTACAAATCGCAAGAGGAAAGTGGGACCTTGTCGAAGGATGCGTTCCACGAATATTCGCGAATTCGCCCGCTTACCTTGCCCACTTAGCTTTGTCGTGGGGCCCGCGATAAAGAAGCGAAAGCTGCCTGATAGCAGTGGGGTATTTTCCAGAATGTCATCGGCGAAAAAGAATAGACTATCTCCGAGCACTGAGCTCGAAGACAGTGAAATAAGTCCCAACATGCCGTCAACTAGTGGCGTCATATCGCTTCAAGACATAGAAAACGTTTATTTGCATGCTGGCGGAAAGTTGTTGAGAATGGTGAGACAAGACGTCTTGTGGTGTTTCTAGAGCTCAAAGAAAAAAAAAGAGGGCTATTTGTGGAGAAATGCGTTGTCGTCGCAGAAGACATGACATTCACCATTAGCAGCCATCACCATCGCTTAGCCAAGTCGCCTGGCAATGCAGATACCATCACCCAATCGGCCGAACTTCTGGAGGACTTAGAAAGTCTGGAAGTGTGTTCATGTTGTCCCAGTGCGTCAGCAGGCAGACTCGTGAGTAATGACTACGAAGTGCTCACCGATACCCCAAAGTGTGGTCTCTGCTCGAAGCTTTGGCTGCAGCTGTGTTGACAGGTTTCATTAGAGGAAATCCAGAAGAAGCAGATGGAAGACATGCTCAAGAAAATGGCCGCACGCGTAGCTTCTCGACGATCTAAGTTCCTAAAGAATGTGACTGACATGAAAAAAAAGCTGACTACATAACCAGACAAAAGCCACGAGATTTCGTCACATAGTCGTAATTTATTTTCAAGCCCGAAAAAGACAGCCACAAAAAGAGGATGCCAGACATTGTAATTAGGGTTTTCGCGTCTAAAAGTATATTGCGAACGTACACAAACTAGTCACTAACCGACAGACTCGTATGTTATGCAATATATATCAAGCATTGTTTATTGTGGGCAGTTCAGTAAACCATAATTATACTGTATTTGCCTTACGCCGCTAAATATTAGGCAGTACTAAGTTTCTGCGGCAGCACAACAAATCTCGATAATATACTGTTGGCAGAGCTCTTTCAGAACGGCCGCCACGAAGTCTTGACACGGCGACTACGCGTTTTCGTCTGCTAGCGCAAGCTTGTTGCGCCGCCAGTGCCACTAAACCACGGCGCCAAGTGACGAGTAGTCTGACACCGGGAGTTTTGCAACTTACCTAGTCTATACTCGGCTAGGGTGGCTTGAAGGGGAGGTGTGATGACCGGGCGGCAAAAGTTGGCTGTCGTTCGCGTGAATGCCGTAGAGCGGCGCTGTCGTCGGGGGCGCCGTCAGCGAACGTAGCCGTTCTCCGTTCTCGGCAGGGAGAACGGTTCAGGGGAAATGCGTCACCAAACTATATAAAACTTTAGCTGACAATGCAGTTCCTTCGTCAGCGCACAGCTTGTATTGCGCTATCGTTATCATGCGGTTTTGAAATACGGGTACAGAGCAGTTTTGTTCCGGCCGAAAGCAAGCAGGCCTCTTGGAAAGCGATATTGAAGCACTACTACTAGGAGAGCGGGGCTTAGTTATGCTCCAGTGCGCTCTGATCATTTTATTCGTGCGCCCCATTACGTGCGAAAGCAGATAACTTGATTTAGGCCATTCGAACACTTGATTTGCAATTGATTGAATAACTTGATTTGCAATTCGAACAAAGCAATTTTGCGAAAAACAGGTGGAATATCGCTGGTCACATATTCGGCTGTTTGATAGGAAACTGCACGTTTGTTCCTGAATGTTTGCGTACACCAGTGTTCTGATGGGTGTCTCAAGTTAAAAATGAAGTGCTTGGCAAGTCCATCTGTAGTAGTTTCCTCCACATCCGCTGTTGTTGCATCTTCCCGCAAAGATGCTTCCGAGTCCGTGCACGCTTTCTTCGAAGGTACATAATTCTGTGAACTGCTAGCCACCATGGAATTGCTTCCTCGCCTCTTTCTTTCCTTTGGTAACGTTTTAGAAATGTACTTGGGCAAGTTTGGAAACAGCGTCGGTACTGCATCGTCTCTTAGTAGCGGAACGTCGCGCGGTATTGAGACTTCAACGCCGTTTACAATGTGCCGGAACTCCCTTTGGATGAACCTGCCGAGAAACATAAAAGGTGGTATGAATGAGCGCTTCGAAGGACTGCCACCGTCAGAATGCAACACGTGCAGTAAGCAGCGATGCTACTTCTGTTGTAAAGCATTGCTTGTAGTTGTACTACTTGTTTTGAAAGCGGTAAAACGTACGCCAGCATGCTATCTATTACACTTACCTTTCGTCAAAATGCTTTGCGCAAACAGCGGAATTCTCTTGAAGCGGTTTGTCAGCCCTAGGAATGGCGCGTGCCCACTTCAAGAACAGTTCTTGGCAAGTCGGAGCACGGAAAAGGGACACTTTTTCCGAACAAGATCTGTAGCCGGAATCGCACCCTGGCACGAAGCACCAACGCTGAGTTTTTTTCTTTGAGGTAGACGGCATCTTTGCCAGCACACAGCACTCGTGAATCAACAGCACACGCCAACAGTTCGCAGCGAAATACACAACGACAAACCGCCGCCCAGGCCTATCTCCGCGGAAACGCTGGCACGCTGGCGGCGCCTCAGACGGTAGCGCTATGTTGTGCCCTAGCGGCAATCACGCGAAAGAGGACCACCCTCTCCAATGGCTGGCTGCCGCGCTAAGCACACCTCCCCCCTTCTAGCCACCCTAACTCGGCGACAGCTTTTCTTGACATTGGAGCGAAGGCTACGGAGGCGGGGCCTACACACATTTGTGTTACTACGCAAGTAGTCTGACAGCTTGCAGCCGATTTCGGTTCCAGTTTCGGTTTTCGCTTGCTCGCTGTGCTAGTGTGTTTAGCAAAATGTATGCATGCAAAATGGGAACGTCAGAGTTAAACTTTGATGAGAGTGCATACATGCAGCTAGTCACTGTGCTGTTTATATACTGCTACATATAAAATTTTCCGTTGTTCAGAACGTTTTCCCAGCATTATTCAGCCTTTATAACAGTGAAGTTTAGGTTCCGTGTTCAGCCCAGTATATACGGGTACGCACCACACGTGATCGAATGTTAACGTTTACGGTATTGAGCCCTGGTACAGGCGAACTGGAAGGCCGGTTGCGGAACGATCCGGCCACAGGCCTGTCTTGTTTCAGTTTTGCTGTATTCGGTTTACGCCCTCAAAGGCTGTCAGCAATGATCGGCGCAGACTGCACCTCAGTGTTCGAGAAGCCTCACGATTGTTGTAGATTGTTGTTAAGATTGCGCGCAAGACGCGAACAGTGAAGCTTATTTCAGAGCTTGCGCGGCCACCAGTGATAAGGCTGGAAAGTTCAATGCGTGATGTATAAAAGACGGCGCGTCCCAACGATGAGCAGCATTTCGACGGCCGATGCTGTGCTCGCCGCTGCAAGAGCAAGCAGCAGACGCAGCCGGCGTGCGAAAAACGTGGTGCCGTCCAAGAAATAAAAAAGAAAAAAAACTAGGGCGCACGATAACTTCTTTTCCATGAACAGCGTCCCATACTTGTTCTATCCTTATGATGAAGAAAGTTTTATTTATTCGGGCCAAGTAGCTATTAGAATCAGAAAACAAAATAGGTACTATTTCCTGGCGCGCGCGCATGCAGGCGGTTCAGCTCTATAGCTTCCACAGTGCTGTCAAGAAAAGCTGTCGTCGAGCGTAGAAACGTTGATAACAGCGTGGGCGTTTTAGCCGATCGCCGTGGACGGCGTGGGCATGTAGCGCCATCTGGCGGGCATTAAGTTCAATCAGGCAGGTTCCGGCAGTGTCAGGCAAATCTTTACGCCACACGTAGAACTGCACTTAGTTGGGTTTTGGTATTGCGGTTTTTCGGTAAGTATAAAGTATTTTCGAATTTACATAGCATGTCAGTTATCAGGCGCGTGAAAAGAGTGTCTAAAAGCATAAAAGAACCATTATCCTGACATGGTCTAAAAGTCGCCGTAGTTGGTTTTTAAAGAACACCAGGTGGTCTAAATTTCCGGAGCACTCTACTATGACGTCTCTCATGATATGTTGGTTCTGAAACGTTAAACCCCACATATTGTTAATATGAAAACAGACTACAGCACCACGTTGCTAGCAAAACATTCGACAAATTTTGGTACCCTTACTAAAGCTTCATGTTCATACCTTCGTTTTGGCGCATGAGTTTCTAGAATTTTACACGTCTTTTAATTGTCAAGTGATCGCGTCAGCGAAGACAATGGTAGACGTGCTGTTAAAAACACGAAACTATTTTATCAAGCAAACTTAGCGCCATGGCATTGAGTTTTCAGCAAACGTGACACAGAGTGTAGACTGATAGCGAATATTGCAGTCGTCGGACATTGAACTGATCCGCCCTGAAGAGCACCGCAATCACAGGTGGGAAGTGAAATTTTCCACAATTATTGTCGGTGCCGGTCAAAGTTTCACAGTGAATTGTTTTCGGGTTGGCGCCGAATGTTATTGCAGGAGTCCTAAATTCCAATCTGGAATGTTCCGGGCTGTTCGGGTCCACTTTGCCACGATAGTGGTTGCAGGTCTAATGTTCCGCCTACATAAAAAACAAAAGAAAAGAGAACGTAGCCCTTGTGGGAATATTGCAAACGACCATTTTGTAGCAAAGAATGCAAGCCACAAAAATATTTTTTATATAGTCCTAGTTCTGTGGCACAATGCTGTTTTTTTTTAACCAAGGTGGCATTGTTACTTAGATTGAAAGGGGTTGTGTACGAGCACAATGGTTTGCCTTATAAAACTGGTTGTTCGGCTCATATGTGTTTACCCGGCACGAAGCTGGCCCTGGTACGCCAGATCACAGATTGCTACAATAGACCTTTTTCAAGCAATCCCACAACCCCCCGCGGACGCGCCGAGCCCTATGGGAAAACCTGGTACGCCGAGAGAACCAGCTCTTCCTCCGCCCCCTGCACGTTGGCGCCGTGCGAAGACAAAGCAAAAAGGACATTCCACAGCTTGTTGAATAGGGTGCAAACACACCTGCACGTATGTCTACGCATTAAATGAGAAATGAATAACGCATTCAGTGTAAATATCACTGGACGGGTCTACATCGAACGTAGAAGATGAGTGGCGTGCGAGTTGTTGCGCACTGATCCATGTGGACAAGAGATATGCGATGTGGGCTTGTTGGTAGCTCATCTTCACTTCGTCTACATGTGCCTTCATTTCTCCCTGTTATTTACGTGCGATGCAAAGAAACTTACTGATCATGTGCTCAAAACATGCTATCGTGAGGAATCTGAGCTCGAACACTGATATTAAAGTTATTAAACGATAAACTGCTCATAAGCGCCATGGCTTTTAATACCACCGTGGTTTGAGTGGGCTGTTAACATAAGACTGCAGAAAATTGTTACAGCTATATATTTTCTTTATTTTTACAACGTTCTGAAGAAAGGAAAAGTAAACACATACTTAACCTGCTTATAGAGTTAGGGATGGAACTAGAATACGCGTGCGAGGTACACTACGGCGTCTCTCATAATCATATGGTGGTTTTTAGACGTTAAACCCCACATATCAATCAATCAAAACCACCGGGTGTTCAGCAAGCCGAGCATGCGTAGTGGGAGTGCGCATAGAGTTTCCTGAATTTAACTTGAGAGGACTCTGCCACTGCGATCATTCAGCGGCTAACAAAATGATTGGCAGTACAGGAATTTGCCTAGTCTTCGTACTTGCGGATGGCGAATCGCACTTGTGGCTTCGTTAATTGTTGTGTTTTGGTTTTGTTTCGAACGAACAAACGAACACTTTAGAACTTCGGGACCCTATTTAAAATGGTAAGTCTAAAAGAAAACGTTGGTGAAGTGAAACTGCTGAGCAATTACCGATTGTTGTTTCATAATAAAACAACTCCAAGCCACACAAACACACATTGAGCCAGAAGTACGAAGAGTAGACAAATTAGTGTACTACCCATCATTTCCATGATCGCTGAAGCGCCGTGCGTCGCAGCTCCCATAGGTCTTAGCGCTAGAGTTCCCTCCAGTGTATATTATGGACCTCTCCGTCAGACTTCTCGCCCTAAAACGCAACCGCTGTGTGTATAAGTGGCGGAGCAAGCGTTCAGAATTTAGTCTAGGGCGTCTTTACTTGGATTTCGCTTGACTTGACGCTTTGCTTGACTCGAGTGGATGCAATAGAAGCGACAGTACCTTGAACCCGTAGTGCGGCACAACCAAACGTTAGCGCCCCACCACTCGTGGAAGGCAACGCTTCTCTTTGATTCAATAAACACGAATAATAAAGACGAAATAACAATGAAGCAACATTTACGCGATACCTCACCAATCTGCGACGCACTTACTCGAGTTCTCTTTTTGTGAATATGCGGGCGGCTTTTGAATGTAAACATTTGACAGAAGTCTGTCTGGTTAGGTATGAATCTGGGAGATGATTTAGACTCCAACCAAAAGTTTTGAAGAAACCCGACGTTTCGAAACCGACTTGGTTCCTTCCTCAGGGGTGACTGTGGGGCTACGTAGCAGCGGCGTCTTCAAAGCACTCGCGGGGCGGATAATGACCCCTCTCTCTCTCTCGTTTTGCCGTGGAGCGCAGTCCGTGTGGGGTAAGGGTTTCGAGAGAGCGGTTGATGTCATAGGCTGTACTCTATGTGCCACGACTCGAGTAATAACCTTATCCTCCAGTTCGGCTAGCTCTCAGGGATGGCCGTCGCTTCGAAATTTATTCGGTGATCGAACGTCTGAGCAGCGGAAAAATTCATCTCCCCGGGCGGCTTTTCGTATGGATGATTTCTATTAGGGACATTGACGCTTGGGGCAAGATCACGACCTCCGGCTGTGTTCGGAGTGGACGAAACCACACATACTTCTATTAGGAACGCGCCAAATGAGACGGACGCTGAGAAACGAAGGATATAGAGGCAAGGCTCCTCGCCAAAACCCGCGTACCTGCCCTCTAAATTCAAATAAAATGTGGCATTGAGGAGAGGATCGGCTAAGCGTTGCGATCTTACATACTTATTTCCTAAGTACTGCATATTCCAACATGAAAAAAGATCGTACGGCACTTTATCAAAACATGCTGGAATATGATAATGAACATTGTACGACCTAATTATAAACATTTTTTTCTGTAAAGGTCGTTGAAAGACATGAATAAAACGGCATCTTTGCAGCTCTCCAATCAATGTGCTGGTGCTGCGGGTAGATCACAAGAAAGGCACTTTCCGATAGCACAGACATATATTTTATTACAACCACAATTTCACAGGTACTGTTTCATATTGGGGTTTGGAGACGCATGTTATTGGGTTGCGAGAGATACGCATTTCACGCACTTGTTTCTACATGCCATGGCCTCGAAAATCAAAGGGAAATGTGCGGTACTGCAGAGTGGGATGAGGATTGGTTGGGATAGTGTATTGCATGAGAAACTGCAGACGAGTAGGAGGAGGAGGAATCAAGGAAGAAAGAGATCGAAGATATACTCTAGACAAGCATACTGTTAAAGGAGCGATGCGAAGCAACAGCGGTGCGTATGGCATTGACCCGGTTGAAACGGGCGTCGACGCGGGCGTCGGAAGAACGGTTTCAAGCTAAATTGGGTGTAGCGTTTACTAGAGTAAACGCCTGTTTGAAACGCCAAGACACGGGAGATGACGGGTAGGGTTTCGTGCAAGTTTTATCACAGATAAATGAGCCGAAAGAGTGTTTTCACTCGAAGTACCATCGAGCGTTGCGGGCTGTGAAGAGAGTGACGCGAGAGGGAAGTGTGTTGCGGGTGGAGGAGCCAGCAGATACTGCGGGCGAGGGAGAAGAGTGACGTCAACGTGCAGCTGTGACTTGACCTACTTGGCACCGCTCCAACACTTGTGGAGAGGAGAACACGTTGTGGTGCGTTAGTAAAGACGTACGTACAGCATTACACACATTAGTCAAAGGAATGCTTCGCATCTAATAGTGGGATTCAATAAACCGATCTGGAATGGAAACCCTGTTGTCACAGGTCCCGTTAATTAGGGAGGTGATCGCCGGGCTAATTCCAAGGGCCGAAGTATCGACCCCCCAACCACACCACGAAAGCGTGGACAATTTAGAAGTGGTCCTTTTTGGCGCGCCAGCGGACGCCGGCTGTGGCCCAAAGAACAAGTCAGAGCCGAGAGTTGATAATCAAAACAAAATTATATTCTCAATAATGGTAGATCGAAAACAATACACAAGAATGCACACTCCACAATAGTTGCATACAATATGTCACCAATCAAACAACGTTCTACACAATACAATCAGCCACACTCGAAACAACGGACACAGACAACAATACGCACTACAATGCAGTCGCATGCATTTAACAACCAAGACACTTAAATACTAAAGAGATAGATAACCTATCCAGTCCAAAGTTCTTGGAACAAGAGTCTGGATGATACTCTTGCGAGAATCACTCACTCAAAGTCCAGCGTTGTTGTCGTTCCGCTGCCCCCGAAGTTTTTCTTCCAAGAAACCTCGCGTCTTCGCCCCCGAAGTTTCTCTTCCAGGAAACCTCGCGTCTTCAATTGGCCACTCTCCAAGCTTCAAACTTCTTCGCCGGAAACACGTTGGCTTCACACACGCAGCTGTTGCCACGCGTCCTCGCTCGATAGCGGTAAACACACACTCTTGCCTGTAGCTCGAGTCGTCACCCCTCAGGTGGAAATCATCATCTTCTCCTGCTTTGTCTCTACGGACAAAACCTTCGCCGACTACACGGCGGAATCCCTACGCGCCCTGGCGCTAACTTCCGTCTTCTCCTGATCTCTCATCTCCGCTGCTCGGTTAAATACCTTCCGCGCGACATTCCAGAATGTTCTCATCATTTCGTCGGCGCGATACGCAGTGAAGGCTGGGGAGAGGGCGAGACGGTTCGAAGCAACGTTACTATACTTTTCCAGTTGTCAAACTCCGCCGCGGCACGTGACGCTTTTCCATTGAGCGCCGCGTGGGGGCGCGCGCGACACGATTGGCCCGGTTCGGTGAGAGGTGCAACCGCGAAGGAACCGGCCTGCGAGCGCAGAAGGCGACCGCATCGTTGTGCTCGAGTTGTTGTGCGCGTTTGTTTTTGTTTCCCGTGTATAGACGTAAAATGTCGATGACTGCTGTGACTGTGTAGTGAGAAGCAATGCCCCGTTGCTTTGTGACCGGCTGCAAAAGCGGCTACGACTCTGCGAAGAGCGCAGCTGAGAAGAGACACTTTTTCAAACCGCCCAACGAAACTTCGAGGCTTCAAGAATGGCAACACGCGATCCCAAGGAGCGACAGGGAGCTCACGAGCTCTTGTGTTGTGTGCGACCTTCACTTTCAGGAAGCAGACCTTGTGAAAAACTTCGTGCACAACATCCGCGGTGACGTCGTCGTCATACCGCGAGACAAGTGGAGCCTCAAAGATGAAGCCGTACCCCGCTTGTTTCCCAACTGTCCGAAATATCTTTCGAAGCCTTTGCGGAAACGCAAAGCTCCTGCCGTGAGGTCACCCCTCCAACCGAAGCGTCGGAATGTTCAGGACGACGCCGAACAAGAAAACACAGCGCCGAACACCTTCGACTATGGGGAGAGAGACGGCTCTGTGTCAGGCAGCGTCACACTCGATAGTACCCAGTCCTTGTTCGAGGAGCTATCGACAATGGCGCAAGAGGGACGGCGGCTGCAAGGCTGGTCGACTGAACTCGTTGATTCTGTTGTCGTGCTCTACAAACTTGAAGTAGAAAACTCAGTTCCCTGAGTCGGCAAGGCAGTGACGTTGTCAAGCGACCTTTGTCTCTCAGTCAGTGCGAATGAGCGGCTTGTACCGTCAACTGTGTACACAGGATGCTCGCACCTGGAGGTGAAGTCATTGAATGACCTAACATGCTTGCTGAGCTATGTGGAAAGCTAAAGCCATGTCAGGGCTTTCCTGCCAAGCTTTACCCACAAATATCATCTTCGTCGGTAGCAAGTAAAGAGGGTGAGACTTGGCGACGCGAAACATGCACCACGCTGAGCTTGGATGCCACCTGCACAGAATGCAAAACGTTGGGTAGACTGTTTTTGATGCGCACGAAGAACTCCCAAGTGCGCAAACCCAGACCCAAGAGTAAGTGCATGAAAACGCTGCGCCGTAAAGTGATCCGATCAACGCTCAAGAGAGAGAGGCTGAGCAAAGAGCTGGCTTCTATGAAAAAGCAACTTTGTAACGTGACTGAAGCTAAAATTGAAAGTGTGCTTCATGTTCTTCCTGCAAAGCAGCAACTTGCTTTTAAAACGGCGGTAATGGCAGCAAAGGCAAAAATGAAAAACGGAAGGCGTTATGACGACGAATGGCTGATGACATGCCTGTTGTTGCAAATTTCCAGCCCAAAAGCTTACACCTTGATATCAGACATGCAACTGTTGCCCCTTCCCACTAAAGCCCGCTTGCGTCAAATAATCAGTGGCATCCCATGCAAGTACGGGTACAATGAAGTTGCGCTAAGTACAATTAAGGCGCACTTCCAGGGCAAGAGTCACATCAGAAGGTGCGGCGTTCTACTGCTGGACGAGATCAAACTAAAGCAGTCGGTTGCATTTAACAAGGCGTCGTGCAAAATGGACGGCTTCGTCGACTATGGCGACGTAACATCCACAGCGACTGATAAGCTTGCTGATCATGGCCTAGTCTTCATGTTTGTGCCGCTGTTTGAGGACTGGGTGCAGCCCATAGCAAGCTTCGCCACGAAGGGAGCAGCCCCTGGGAAGGTACTTTCGGAACTCGTGCTGAGCGCTGTGCTTGAACTGCACAAAAGCAACGCCTCTGTGCTTGCTATAATAAGTGATGGAGCCGGGAACAACCACTCAATGTGGACCCAGCTCGGTATATCGGGCAAGCTGGACTCGTCGTGCCATCACATCGAACACCCTTGGGAGCCTTCACAGAGGATTTATTTCATTTGTGATGTGCCGCACATAATCAGGTGCATCAGAAATCATGTGAAGAAACATACCTATGGATTGGTAAGAAAAAAAGTGCAAATGTTCAGAGTTAGATTTTAATCGTTCTTTTTCTTACTTCCAGGCACGTGACCATAAGATCAACTTTGGTCACTATGTTACACTGTTCGACACAGAAAAGGACAAACACCTATGAGTCGTACCAAAACTGACGCGAGCCCATGTTGCACCTGATAACCTTCAGAAGATGAGTGTCAGGCTTGCCACCCAGGTATTTTGACTGCTATAGTCTGTGTGTTACTCGTTGCACGTTGTTTGTTTTCGTGTACCTTCACACCGAATGCACTTCTTTAACAGCTGTTCAGCCGTAGCACAGCAGTTGGCCTCAAGCTGTACAGAGAAGCCAAGGTGCCAGGCATGGAAGACTCCGAAGGCACAGAAACATTCACCAGGATGGTGAATGATCTTTTTGATGCCTTAAACATCAAGCTACCATCGAGAGGAGTGAGGCGCCACTCGAAAGAAATACAGGTGACTGCTAGACCCCTTTTCATTTCGATTTAGCCTTGTATGTTCTTGAGCACTCACTTTGTTCAGCATGTTAACATCATGACACTAATATTTTCAGATCCTGAAAGACTTCCTGGAAATGCTCAACACGACGGAGCGAAATGCAGTCAAAGAGAATCTGAAGCTTTTTGCGTCACAGCAAACAACAGAGTCTTTACGAGTGACTTTGCTGTCCACCATAGACGTCATTGCATTTTTGCTGGCTCAAGGTGCTAACTAAGTCCTTACAGCAAAGTTAAATCAGGACCCTTTGGAGGTAAGCATGCTGTTCTTGTTTTTCCTTGGTGCATTTTGTTAGCACATTTCAGTGCAGTTCAAAGGCATGTCTTTTTCAGCGACACTTTGGACTGGCACGGTCATTTGGAGGTGACGAATCTCATCCAACGGTTGTCAACTTCAGTCAGATATTCCGCCTCCTTAGCCTCTACACACCGATAAAGACAGCTTTGCGTGGCAGTGTGCAAGGCACACCCTGTTCTGTGCTCGTTAATGTGACTGACACACTTAAGATAACGAAGGACGCCCACCAAGAAGAGAAAGTCCGCCTGCATGACATAGTGGAAGCCAAAATGATGGAAATTACAACTGCTTCTGCTGACACATCTGAGCAAGGGCCAAGCGACCACGCCTATTTCAAGGGTGAGGTGGAGGACAGTGTTGTGTACTACCTGTGTGGCTATGTCATACACAAGTTCACCAAGCATGCAACATGCCATCTCTGCATAGAGGACATCAGCTCCGCCACACCTGTGCTTGCTTCTGACAGCTACCTAACCGACTACAGGAGCTTCAAGCAAGGCAGCTTAAAGCATCCAACACAGAAGATGTTGACGTTTTTTAAAATAGTCAGCAAAGTAGTTTCAGCTTGTCTGGACAAGGAGGATCTCTGCGGGGACATATTTTGGAAAGTGTTGGAAGAGTTGGAGAAGCACCACCTTTCTCGACTCGGCTGTGACCAGCACAATTCAGCATTCACGTGCCAACTGCTGAACTTTTTTATCATCACCCGCATGCATTTCTTCTCGCGGGATGTGAACCGCCGCCTCGGAAGCAGCCAAAAAGTGGCAATAGCGAACAAAAAGGCCCGCCTGCTGTGAGCAATCACGCAGCAGCCGAATAAGGTTCCTTGAATGTGTGTACGTTTGTGTTTTAAGTGTGTGCTGGCGCGTTACTTTGGCTCTTTGGATATGTGAAGCACTCCTGCTTGTGCGTAAAATAAATGTTTGTCAGGGCGTGCATACATTTCGTCGGCGTCCGCTGCTGAGCTAGGAGCCGGGCTGCTGCAAAGGTGAGTACGAGCGCTTTGAGTTGACGTTTTTCTCTTGTCCTCGCCGGTAGATCGCGCTTTCAAGAAGCAACTTGTTATACCAACTGCCACAAGCAACCACGCGTGCGAGTGGGCGTGATAGTGTGCGAAAATAATCTAGCTGTTACGAACCAACGTACTGACGCACGTTCGCGATACGCGGTGCTTTCTTTATCGAAAGTTCGCGAGCAATACAAGCCGCCCAGTCTGCGTTTTCCGGTTTTCTGTAAAATAGCAGGCAACTTGCCTCAAATAGAAGGAAAATGTTAGCCGAAAAAGCATGCAGAACCTATGAACAGCACCCGCTACTGCGCTGAACTGCAGGGGAAAGTTGCCTGTTCAGCTGCGCGCCGACGCGCTCGATCGGGCCGACCGTGGCGCGAGCGCCCCTGGCGGCAGTAAACAGAGAGGGGTCAAGTTTGTGCGGCGGTCCAGGCGGAGTTTGACAACTGGAAAAGTATCTAGTAACGTTGGTTCGAAGGCCGTCCGCGACGGATGACTCAACCCGGCATCACCACGCCCCTTTCTATCTAGAATCTTCTAGGGCCTGCTCGGCCGCCGACACGAGGAGGCCCGTCGGTGAATCCACGCTTCCGAGGGGCGAGGGACGCACGCCCGGGGGGAAGGTGTCTCTGGATGCTTGTTTTTTTTTATCGTTGACCTCTCGGCGCTTCGTCGCGAGAATTTGGCGGCGCGCCCTTTTTTGAGCGCTCGTTTTGTGACACTGCCCCCCACTTTGAGAATATTATCTCATAATATTCAAAAACCACACAAACGAGCGCGAACAGTCACCACACACTTAAAGACTGTAACATAGTCCGTTGCTCATGGCACGTCACATTCACAGTAGATCACTCAATACAAATGTACATTGCAATTCAATCTCACAACACATGAAATATAACCACAGGTGCATGAGTACAACACTCCATCACATATTCCAGACAATACAAATGTACAAAGTTCTCTCATTACAACAATTACTATACTCACATCATTACTATACATCACACCACCGTAAAAAACATTTTGACTCACTCGACATACAGTTGTGGCACAGGAAAACAATCACATTAACTTAACATATAGCACTGTCAAACACATTCTAAATCTACTTCGACACCTATCCGGTGCATTTCGAGCGGCACTTGCGCCCTTTTTTGCGGTGCTCTCTCGATCTCTTCTTATTGTTTTTGCTCGTTTTCTTCCGGCGAGCCCCTCCCAACGACGGTATCTGAGGCGGCGTCTCAGCCATCGTTGTCACTTCCGACACTGCTAGCGGGTCATGACGCTCAACTGATCCTGTCCGGTTATTCACCCGCTTGTTCATGTCCCGACATTTGGCCTGGCTGGCCGACTCCGTCATCTTTACATTGTCGGCCAGTTGAGGTCGAGCCGACGTAAGCCCAGCTGCCCAGCACGTGAGCTCATTCGATACGATGATGTTCTCATTCACTGTCTCTTGCGCCCAGGCTTCACCTTGGGCTCGAGTGAAATCCTTCGCGGGATTGTTCTTCGCTGTATCTCGCGGTCCCTGTGTCGGCGGGGGCTCCATCTTCGGGTCTTCCCCCAAACATTCTGGATCATTCGGCCCTCGCACCCCGTCGATGTTTCCGATGACGAGGTCGGACAGGGGGGTCGTCATGCATAGAGCCGTAACCTTCCCGCTGAAGTACGGGGTTTCAACCTCAATCTCTGCTTCGGGAAGCATCCGAACCGTACGGTCAATTAGGCAAACCGGTTTCGTTCTGCCTGTCAACTCACTTTCCCGTACCAAATTTCTCCGCACGATAACCGTGGAGCTACCGGTGTCTCTTAGAACCGTAATCTTCTTGCCCGCAACCTTTCCAGGCAGCGTTGGCATTCCCTTCGTAACACCGGTTGACTGTTTTGACATTACAGCACCCACAATAGGAATTTTCTCCCCATTTTTCAACTCTACGAATCCATCAGTGACGGCATTATTATCGGACTTTGGTGCCGCTAGCACACAGGATACCTGGTGAGTTTGACTCGCTCCGTTTCGACATGCGTCTGCTTTGTGCCCAGTCTGATCACACTTAAAACATTTTACTACCGTAGGGCTCGTAAAGTTAGTACGACAGTTGCTCGCGCGATGACCCACTCGGTTACACAGAAAATATCGCGAAACACTCTCGGGTACACGCTTCTTTTGTTCGGGTGCCAAATTTTTCGAATCTTCAGGACACTCCTTCTTGACCTTGGCCAAATTAGTTCCACCTTGCGCTTCCAAGAATTCTAATTCAAGCATGTCTTCAAGTGACTTAGCTCTCCTCTTTTTCAAGTACAGCGACAGGCTTGGGTGGCAACTAGTAAGAAATTGTTCTCTAATTAGGAGCTCTCTAAGCTCATCGTACTCCTGCGCTGTCCCTGAAAGTTCAATCCATCTGTCGAAATAATGGCAAAGTCGGGCGGCATACTGCGTAGCCGTCTCACCATCAGCTGGCTTTCCTGTCCGAAATCTGTCCCGGAATCCTTCCACAGTAAATCTAAATCGCTTCAGCAAAGCAGCTTTCACCTTTGCGTAGTTGGCTGCATCGGTCGGCGTCAGCCTGCCGTACACACTGAGCGCTTCACCACTCAAGCAAGTACTCAAAGCAGTTGCCCATTGATGTTCCGGCCAATTCTGGCTCCTCGCAATCGTCTCAAATCTGTGAAGGTACGCGTCAAGGTCGTCCTTGCTTTCATCAAACGCTACGAGCAGCTTGCTTGGGTTCAAGCGGAAGCCATGATCTTCCCGTTCGCTGCTTTCAACTCTAGCTTGGACGGGAGTTTCACTTCGCTGTTGCAAACGGAGCCGCTCGAGTTCCATCTCGTGCTGCCGCTGCCGTTCCCTTTCCTCTCTTTCTTCTTTCAGCTGTCGCTCCTTTGCCTCTCTTTCTTCTCTCGCCCTCTCAGCGGCCAGCTTTTCTCTCTCCAGCTCCAACTTCAATTGCTGCTCTCTTTCTTCTTTCAGCTGTCGCTCCTTTGCCTCTTTCTTCTTTCAGCTGTTGCTCCTCTGCCTCTCTTTCTTCTTTCTCTCTCTCAGCTGCCAACCTCTCTCTAACTCAGCTGCTTTTTCTTCCTTGGCTCTCTCTGCTGCCAACCTTCTCTCTCCAACGCCTCTTTCGTGTCGTCGAGACAAAATTTGGGCTATCCCAAAAATGCGTCGAGACAAAAATTTGGGCTATCCAAGCCTACTAGTACAGCATGGCATAGTCTCGTGCAGTATGACATAGCAAGGAGATGGGAAAGGGTGGTGCCAGGAGAGCTGCGACGAAGAATAGGAGAGAAAGGACGGAAGGGTGGGAACAATAAAAAGAATGAGAAAGAGAGAAATCAAGAAAGAGAAAGTAATGAAAAGAAAAAGGAGTAGAAAGACAAATCACGAGGAAGCAAGAGGCGATGAGATAGAAGAAAAAGTAAAAAGATCAAGAAAGAAAAAAAGGCTGGCAAACATTGAAGAAAGTGTGAAAATGGAGCGGGATAACAAGGATAGATGTGAACTTTAGGAAATGCGAAAGGATGATGGGAGAGTGGAAAGAATGCCAATGCCACAGACAGAATGGGTTAGAAAGAACTGGAGAGAGACAATTGTAGAAAGAGAAACGCTAACGGAAATAGAAGGAATTGAAGAAATAAAGTATGTGGGAATGGAAAGAACTGGAAAGGAAAATCAAAATTGCAAAAAATATAAACCCATTTATAGAGACATAAATAAATAGATATAAAAATAGAAAAGACACAAAAATGAAAACTGGAAAAAATAGCAATAAATAAGAAAGCAATTAAAGTGAAAAACAAGACAACGCATCTCAGCACTTTCATCAGGCCTACGAACAATGCCACAGAACAGCTTTTATTTTTGTGGGAAGAGTATTTCTTACGCCACAAATCAAGTAGCATCGGCGTACGCAACATATGTACTCTTCATATTGAAAACATTTATAAAACACAATCAAGTTACTGTGGTGCACCTCTTGTGCAAAAAGAAAACTATCTAAGCACGTTGCTGAACCAGAAAGTCATTACATATCCTAAATATTTTGAGTAGACACTTGCAGGTCAACAAAACACTCTGCATTGTTCTATGCTGCACGTGAACGAACAAACTATATTTAAAAGAAGAAAGACAACAAATATGACACATTGTTTGTAGTAGCCTTAGCGATGATGTCGTCTTGTTCGCACTTTCATCTCACACTTGTGTCACACTTTAGGAGTCAGCATTTTGATCGACAGGCCTCCCAGTCCTCCATTTTACGCATCGTATATATAGTCACTAAGCCAACCGCACTTTACCGCTCGAACTAAACTACCGACACCGTCCCTCACGAACTCATCTAAGATGACTTGGAGGCGAAAGCCGGATTTTCGTTCCCAGTCGATAACACAAAGAGCTCGTCAAAATTGAACACTAGTCTTCATCAGCGGTTCCGCATTGAAACCTTTTGTACACCAATGATTTATGGCATAATTCACTGATTGATTGATATGATTGCTATGTGAGGTTTAACGTCCCAAAACCCCCATATGTTTATGAGAGACGGCGTATATAGTGGAGGGCTTCGGAAATTTCGACCACACGGGGTTCTCTTATGTACACCAAAAACTGAGCACACGGGCCTACAGCATTTCTGCCCCCACCGGAAATGCAGCCGCCACATCCGGGATTCGATCCAGCGACCTGCGGAGCCGAGTACCTTAGCCACTAGACCACCACGGTGGGGTTTGCATAATTCGCTAGATAAAAGAAGGATGTGGAGGCTTGTTAAAAATGAGGTGCCCACGTGGGTTGGTCGTGACGTATGAGCCCAGTTAAATTCACAAAAAGCACCACCACTCATTCACAGGCCACTGGTGTACAACTAATTTTGTTTCTTTTTGTTGGCAGACTCATGTTTTCGTGCTTTTGTGCCTGCGTTGATGCCTCTTGAGATTGGACAATTGCACCGAAGAATAATCACACATTTCGCATATATACGGCTTCTCGCCCGTATGCGTGCGTTCATGTAAACGAAGGTGTGAGGTGCTATTGAAAAACATTGTGCATGAAGTGCACTTGAAGGGCTTCTCGCCCGTGTGGGTGCGTTGGGGCACCACGAGAGTACACTTCTTCGTAAATGATCGACTACAGATGGCGCAATGAAAGCGCTTGTACTCTGTATGCGTGTGAGGATGAGTCTCCAGATTGCCTCCAGCAGCACATCTGCTGCAATGGAAGGGCTTCTCGCCTGTACGTATGTGGTGGTCTATTGTGAGACTCGCCTCACTTTGAAATGAATAGTGGCATATTTCGCAGTTGAGGCATTGTTCCCCTGATGTTTTCTCGCCGTGGTTGTTTTTTCCGTATACAGTAGTGGTACATTTTCCCTTGACCCTTTGTGTGGAGCCGAAAGCATCCCTGCGAGTAATCGGACAACAATATGGAACACTGTGCATAGAATATTCTGTAGAAGCACAGCAGCTTGTTTGTTCTTGACATAAATACCACTGACAAAATCACAGCTTTCGTGCCAAGAAATAATCAATTATTCTCATTCCGAAAAACAGTAATTAGTATTCATCGACCATTTGCCTTGTTCGGGAGCAGTTGAAGACTGGTGCATTTGGCCACGCGACACGCTAACCTGAGGTCAAAACACAGCACTCTTTCTCCTTCTATGTATACTAAATATCTTGTTCTCTTGATTCCAGGAGCAACCTGCATATAGCAATGCGCAATGAGAATCACGATAAATACTTCTTCCTGGTGAAAATGCGAAGATATATTATTGTGCATTTTAAATATGATAATTAAAAGCCTCGAGAATAATCTGTCAAGATGCTGTCAGACGTAAAACAGAGACACATACTACATAATTGGCAGCAGCTACGAAGGCGCTCACAAAGAGGTTTCTCTGTTTCAATCTTCTAACCAATCTTTCTACGACGAATTAAGAATTGTAACTATTTAGAACGGACCATGCGCTATTACAGACAAGTTTTTAGCATTGCGTAGTTCTGCACGCAGCACTCGGTATTAATTTTGAGGGTTTCATAGGCTAATGAAGTTTACTACATATCAATGGTTATCTTTGTTCATATCACAGTGAAAGCACATTCTAAGGATCATGGCTATTTGCTGCACTTTATCGCTACCAATGTTAGTGCATTCGCATTGTTCACCCTGGCTAGTTTCCGCCGTGCACAACAAAGATTATTCTGGAGCTTCTTATGACCCGTGTATCTGCTGTACGTCTGTAAAATCATACCAATTTACAGTATTTCGAAAACGCTCCTTAGGACATTTCTGTAGCAAGCTTAGGCGCCTGAAAATTTGATTGTGTAGAAGAAGTCATTACGTATCAAATATAATAATTACAATAAAGTGCCAACAAAAGCGGCATTTGACTTCAATGTCTTCCCAGGCTGCAATAGTAGTTGTCTTGAGTTGAATGACACATTTGCAAAAGAAGGCTGTGAATATGTCCCTTCATACAATCCCTACTAATAAACTAGGGATACACTGCATCACTTTTGTCCCTTGTGATTCCTTATTCAGTGCAGGTCAGAGAATAATAGGATAATTTTGAAAGGGTTTCTGTGTATATACATAGGCGTGGTAGCTCACGCTACCGTTTTGGACACAAAATTACATAGTACAAGAATCGGTCGCGAGATGGGGCATTTTTGGCTAACTATATATGTGTATAATCAGTGTTTGTGGTTGGCGAGAGCCTTAAGCAAGAACACAAGGGCCAACCAGAAGATCGGAAGTCATGGCCATACGGGCCACTGGACTGCTCTGCCGACGAGCATAGGCGAGCCCCCGGCTTATCGTCCTCCTTTTTTTCTTGCTGGCAGGCAGTGGTGCCATTGATTAGTTTGTAGACTACTTCTTCAGTAGGGAAATAATTTACCAAAGATCTCACGTGCGTTTGCGGCCATGCAAGCAACATCAACGAAAGTAACACGTTTCATGTTGGTTTTACCTTACGTAGTTTCCCGCGGATGCAGTTGCCTCTGGGCCGGCACGGCTTGTGCTGGGAACCGCGTCATCGTAAGGAACGCTGCTGTACGTGCAAAGCAACAAAACGTCTTTGTTTTCCGCCGTCTGTGTGCAATCTGAAATTAAAAGTTGTTTGTCACTCTGTTAGGCTGATTTATTTGGCTTCAGCACTCAATAGAAAGAAATTATTGAAGGGAGATTGTTTAAAAGAAGTCGTTGAGATAAGAGAACCCAACGAAAAATCCGCCAACTCATGACGTCTTTTTGAAACATGAAATATATGGAGCAATAAAACAGAAATTGTAGTTTTCGAAAACGAAGAGCTCGCGGTACTGAAGCTCCTTCAGTATATCGTTTTTAACATATTCTTCGAAATCTTGTTAATTTGTTCACGTCGCTGTGCAGTCTTCTATTTCCTTTTTTGTCACATTATGTTGCAAATATTCTCTGATTAAGCATGTTATAGGCCTTTTCGATGGCTATATGAATGATTCGGAAATTGTCGAGAAAATGTACATGGGTACAACATATGTGTGCTCTGTACATATAGGGCCGAAATACCTCACGGTGTCGGTCTGTGGTCATGTCACGTGGTCATCATAGCGTCCGCTAGTGGGCGTGCACTGCCACCGTCATAATTTATCAAAAATATATACGCATCACAAAATAACGAGTTTACCTCACTACAAGCCACCGGTACGTATATATTATATATATTATGAGCGGAAGGTTCTTTGCTTCTGCGTAAAAGACGATGTTTGGTTAGGAGTGTTTCAGAGTCCTCAACAAAATTTATGAAGGGGCTCATGCTTTTTATATGATACCAAAGCCACAATCACTAGAAAGAAACTAGTTCTTGGTGACCATTTCGCTCAGAATATATGCAATTCTCTGTAATGTATATGGAGAAATTCAGTAAGTTCGGACAGAAAGACATTCTTGTCCCATCTTATTGTCCAAACACAGGTTAAAATGCGAATTCTCGGTTTCTCATCCACTTGATAAACAGCTGTATTTACAAATAAAGTGATAACAGTGTGAAATTAGCTTCTTCAATGGCGTGCAGGGTGAGTGAATGGAAAAAAAATTCTGCACGCACCATAGTAATTATAGACTGTTGAGCCACCATCCTGGTCGTTTGCAGCTTTTATTCCTGCAGAAGAGTTGGCAGTGAGACTCCTGAAGGTAGAAAACATTTTCTTCTTGCGTGACGCATGGCCAACGATAACATGGTCACAAAACTATGGAACAAAAGAAGACAAAGCACTAACACTACACCCAAATCCACTACATCCGAGTGTATGTGAAGCTATACAGTTCAATACGCATTAGTAACTGGGATTCGTTGATGTGATAACATCGCCCCATCGCCTTAAGTAAGGGCTTTGCTGTAAAAGATAGAATAAATTGTTTACAGGGGAAACAGATCAAGCTTCCTTGGAACATAAACGCTAAACACTGCTTATAGAAAATGATATGTATCGTGAGCAAGACACACATCATATCTTCCTTATCAATGGCCCACTTGATTTGCATTGATACAGCGGATTGAAATCACATGATAAGGCATATCACATGATGGCACTACTCGTCTCGTAACTTTAGTGTAGTTCCGAGTAGTCGAGAGCTGTGGGTGGTGTCCAAGCGCTGCTTCAACCCAGTACTCCCTAAAGATACCCCGAATTGTGCTAAGGTGGTCCCTCCCCTCCTTATCGCAGCCATTTTGCCTCCAATATGGTACCAGCATAGTCGTTTGGCTCACGTGATTCGCATCGATATAGCGTATCGAATCCGCATGATATTGCAATGTCACGTACTCCCCTTGTGACCTTAGTACAGGTGTCGAGAATTGTGGCTAGTGTCGAAGCGCTGTTCCAACCAAGCGCTCCAGAAAGCTACCCGGAGTTGTACTGAGGTGGTAGAGCAGACTATACCACGAATAAATTAGGCTTCCACTCCTTCATATCGCGCCTATCTTGCATTAATGTTGCCATAAAAGTCGTTTGTCACTCATTCTCTGTGGTGCAGCTCCCTATTCTTACTTCTCAATATATCGTGTTGGCTTTATGCACATCACTGCTACACTAATCGAACAGTGGGTGGACTTGACGTACCAAGGAATTCAACTTCAAAAGGTGCATACCTGGGTAGCTTTCTAAGTATGCGCAATATTTATTGCCGGCAGACCGCGTCGGAGCACTCACGTGCACCGACAGAGCTGTTTTTTTACACTTTAAGCCTAAAAAATTTCCCTCTTTGTTGGTGGATCTTTTTTATCAGAAAAGTGAGTCATCGGTGCATGAGTGCTTCGTCGTTGGCTGCCAGAAACGAATAATGAGCATACCAAGGAGATGATGATTATATGTGTGTTTTTTATGGTGCAAAGATCCCGCTTGTTCAAAGATCTTCATGAACAATGACGAGCATACTATATAGAGGCGAATCTGCGCTTGAAACTGTTTGGCTAAGTGGGATACGGGTCGGTTGCGTAGGCTTGTGAAGAATGAGGAATAATCACTAGCGTAAATGGGGATGGGGTGCTATTCAAGGGATGCTTTTCGAGTAGAGGAGCCTCCTACGCAACTTGTGATTTTTTTTTCTGCAAGTAAATTCATTGTTGTAAGTTTTGCGAAGCGCCCTGTCTCTCACTTTCAGCCCTACCACTGTTGTCGCTCTAATAAATTATGTATGTAGTCAATATGCGTGAACTATAGCCCAACTCTGGCAGAATCGTTGGATGCCCGTCACTCAGTAAAGGTTTCACAAGATCTAGGGAATATTTTTTTTCTCTCATAGAAGTAATTTTCAACAGGCGAGCTTGCGACTGAGGACCCGAGATTTTTTTAAGGGCAGATTGCTCTCGGGACAAGCTTTACTTGACAGCCTCTTATCAAGTGTTCTGTTAACTCGGTGTGTCTTGAACCATTTCAATATTTGAAAATCATCAGTCTAGCAATTATAAACTGATGTGATAGCTGTGTATTGTTATTGCGGTCGGAAACATTCCAGGCCATAACTTGGAGGGGCGCTGTAACGTTGTTTTTACAGGGGACTTCTTTGACGATTACACGACGAAGCAATGAATTCAGAAGATAAATCAGCTAGTCTCAGAATGGAGTTGAGACCTTTCCAAATATAACGTGGTCTTGGACTGGAAAGATATTAGTACTCGTTAAACTAATTTCAGATTGGGTAACAATGTCCAAAAGTCATCTGATACATACTGCGGACTTGGAGGGTTGGAAATTGTTGTCTCGTACAAATACTTCAGAGTGTCATTTCCGCCCTCGTTGGAACTGCAATAATTTAACATGGATAAGCTCGTGGCTGAAAATAAGTCTATAACAACTACTACTACTACTTTTACTACTACTACTACTGCTACTACTATTACTACTACAGTTCGATAACGTTTACTCAGAGCTGTATTATAGCATTTGATGGACTGTTTCCTTAGAATTTGAAAGAGAAAACTGCTTTCTTGTACAGCAAAGTGCAGCGTTTATCATATTCTTTTCTAAACATTTACGTAATTCTGTCGGACAACATATAAATGACCCATTAGAAGCACAGCCTAATGTGAAAACGACCATTTACCACTGAAGACTAGGCAACAGCCGGATACGTATGTTATAATCATGTCACGTGCGGCTTCATTGAATGGAGTGCGTAATAACAACACTCATTTCGCAGTCTGCTGCACAACTGATTCAATGCTTCTACTCGGTTCTGCTGTGTCAATGCTGTCAGCTGACGTCATAGCACATGGTCTCTCTGCTTCCAATGTTACTCCGGGCAGTAGTCGACTTCACTCACTGCTGAATACAAAAACATGTAATGAAAACGTTTCAACACACACTGTGCCCTATATCGGTGGTTCACCAAATAAAAAACTATTTGACACAGTGCAGGTGAGTGTCGACGCGACTACCAGATTGTTCTTTTGGGGACGAAGTTCCCTAGGGTTTCGGTCGTGTCCCTCTTAGTAACCACTTCTAGTTCGCTTTAAGAACTGCTCACTAGATGCGTTTTGTGTATATGTCCTTATAAGTAATGTCACTAGACTGCGAAGTCATGTTCGTATAGTTGACGACTTCGCTTGGTTGACGGACAGATGGATGGACAGCCAGCCAGCCAAACAGACGCTTCGGACCACTCATCATTCACTCCGTAGATATGCTGCAATTTTTGTTGAACAGTTAATTGCCGAGTCCTCATGATTTATCCACTATTTATAAACATTTATAAACACTGCACTGTATTCGCATCAGCGGTTATTCATTCAGAATTTCGCCGCTTATCATAACGAGTATTCGATCAAACATGCAAATATTTCTCCTGTGCGTTGTTGAACAATGAAACAATAAAAATTCGCAGCGTGCACGTTGACTATAAAAGCGGCCGCTGACTGCGCGTCTCTGTGTCTACTCGGAGCCTTCTGTCTCTCATTGCCCATTGGCAGCAATTAGTGGGTTGCAGGGGGAAACACTGGTCTATGACTACGTGCTTAGCGCCTCTCCATGGTTTCTCTCCTGCGCAACGCTCGGATGAGCGCCAGCGTAAGCATTAGTGCACGACGCTTGGTTTTCTGTAGTGGGAGATGGCATACATATATATATATTTTTTTTGAGTGGCAGTGTTCTATTGAATGGGCTACAAGTATAGCCTCTGTACACTTTTTTGTCCATTTGTTTCTTTTTTTTTCGCCTACACTGTTCTTTCCATTTTTATTTCCCGCTACCCTTAGTTTGGAGTAAGAAACCGAAATTCCTCCATACCGGTTGCCTCCCTACTTTTCTCTGAATTTATAATCTTCCTTGCTGAGGTTCTATAGCCTTCAATAGACAAAGCGCTATCTATTCCCATGACGATTCATTGTACTCCACTTTGCTTTTATGGTACGCATGCTCAAGTACAGAATACTCCTATCACGGCACTTGTAAAGGTGTATTGATATGTCTGGGACAATCACTGATATTTATATCATAATCATCACCCGTGCGGCTTCACTGAACGGAGTACGTAATAGTTAGGGGCTCATCCTCATCTCTGCTGCACAACTGATTCACTGCTTGTACTCGGTTGTTCTGTATCACTGCTGTCAGCGGACGTCATAAGGCGTGATCTTTCTATTTCCGGTGTTACTTTTAGGAGTACTCCACTTTGCTCTTTGCTAAATAAAACATCCAAAAAAATGAACACATACCGGTGGCTTACCGCACAAGAAAATCTTTGTGGCACAATGCAGACGACTGTCGACGTGACAACCAGATAGTTCTTATTGTCTTACACAATTGATTGCGGAATCCTCATTATCAACACATTATATAATTAGTGCACTCGATTCGCATCAGTGATTATTTGTTCAGAGCTTTCGACGTCTATTGTAACGAACGTTTGACAAAACATTAAAAAATGATACCAATTACCATTTCTCACGCATGCATAGAGTCGTAACGAATACAGAGTAGTCTTCATCGCTACAAGCCGGCCATCCGATCCACTGACCCGAACTGTCTTCGCGCAGGAAATCATTTGAAGTGCCAGTGAACTTTCGGAGCGGCAGTGCTCAATTGAATAATCGAAAGTAGTACTTCTCTATACGTTCACTTTGTCTGATTGCTTGTCTTTTTTCAATCAATCAATCAGCCTTTATTTCTCCTTGAGAAATAGGGGGGTAGCGGAAAAAAAGCCGCAGTACGCGTCAGCTTTCGTCCTTGCTTTTCTTTCCACCTTTTTTTTTTTCCTACCCTTATTGTAGAGTGCCAAACCAAATGCTATCTTTCCGGTTAACTCCGTGCGTTAGTCTCAATTCGTTATCTTTTTTTCTACGATGCCAGAATTCAATACATGAAACACTATCTACCTCCACGGCAATGCAAGCACTTCGTATTTATACTGCGCATGCTTGTTTTGCGACATGCGAGTACACAGGATTCAGGTTACGGCGCTGACAAAAGCGTCCTCGTGCGTTGCCTAACTCTGGCTCATCCACTTTGAAATAGTATAGCATGTGTCTGTGAGCTTTCGTACGATGATTACATTTCGTAACATGATTAAATTCCTGCCATTCAATATCAATTAAAATACCTTGCACTGGGCATCCCAATTAAGCAATAAGAAGATGAGGCAGGTCTTAGGGAAGGACAACGGATATTTTGATGATTTCTGGTTTGCGTGAAGTATTATCACACAGCCTACGCGCCACTAGCAATTCGCCTTCGCGCAAAGGTGCAGCAGCGGCAGGAATCGAACCGATGACGTTTGGGGCGTACCGCAAAAGCTTGACCACAGTGCCACCGAGGCAGACGCTGCCATTAGTTCTTTTGCAAAAACGGTGGTGTAATATGCAGAAAATTGTGCTTCAACAGCCGGCAAAATGTGCCGTAGACCTCGTATGCCAAAAATGAGCGATCTGAAATTCTCAGAAAAATAAAAAGTGCTGTGCATTCGAAGAGTGGCCCGTGGTAGCTAGCATTTCGGTTGCATAAAGAATTCGAAGTGTTTGACGAGAAGTTCATTTTGCGTTGAAGCTTGCCTTTTTTTATAATCCTCAACTATTTCGAAGTTGCCACCACCAATCAGGTGGTGGCAACTTCGAGCGTCAGGTGCAAAGTGTCTACCACAAACGATCACGTCCCCGACGTACGTCGCTGGATGGCCGATTTGCTTCAGCCATGCAGCGCGCAGTGCCCCATCGTGAGGCACCCGGTGCCGATCCTTTTCCACTGTACAGTCGCTCGATTCGCAGCCGACAACAGAGCAACGCTTTTACCCATGTTGCTCATGTCAAGGGCGAATTATGTTCGTATGAGTGCACAGGCGCTGTATTTGAGCGAGGAGTGTACACGTGCACGCGATAGCTGCGAGGCTGGTTCTTTCACCGCAGAGCCAAGAAACAAGGGGCAGTTTCGTAGCTGTGACTGGGAACAGGAACTAACGTTGACTTCACTACTGTTTTTTATTTTCATACCTGATTAAGACCAATCGGCGAGCTGCGTGCTACGTCACGTCGCCGAGTTGATGTCACTGCGCGTGCCAAGGGGGTCGGTCAGGCGTAGGAAAGATGCGCGGGATTTGTCTTTTTTTTTTAAAATAGAGGCTCTGCGCGGGGCGCAGCGCTTTTAATATTCAGAAAACGTGATCGCTACGGTCTAATCTACAAATTGCCGAGCTTGTATGGGAGGTGTAAAAAAAAGTTGGAGCATGTTTACTGGCCCTTTAAGAAGCGCTGAGGCATAAAATGAAGAATCGGTTTCAAGCATGTATCGTAGTCTTCCAAGACGCCATATGCAAAGCAAAGCCGCTCACCTGTTGTTATCGTCAACCATTTTGAAGCTCCCGACCCGCCATCGAGGTGTCGATGCCTCAGCCATGGTCCATCCAAATTTCGCAGGCGCCTACCTTCAAGTATAGTGTGGCACTAACGTGGATTAAGTTGTGCATTGCATACGAGGGTGTCTCACTGCGCATTCGTGCACACACGTGCTGATGACTTATCACAAAACGTGGTACCTAGCATGTACTTCCTTGCCTTACTTGTACCCTGCCACTGTAAAACGCATGACCATCTTCTATGGGAGCGCCTAGTATTCCAGTTTGGCAATTTAGTCCTACACTTTGCCTAATCACATTCTAAGCTGCCTTGTCATTTTCCGCAGTGCTTGAAAATGATTATTAAATGTGCGAGGATGTCCACAAGTTCCGCTCTATCGGTGTATCGCGTTTGTCTTTATCAATCACGTCATCTTAGTGTTTTGTATTGAGCTTTATCGCGCATGATCACTGCCCAGTGGTATCGGCCAGCATCACCTCAGCAGCGCTCCTCAAACGCGTTTGTTTTTCTACCTGCATTGCAATAGTATACGATATAATCCCACCATTTGATCTTTCGATTAAAGCACCGTGCTCATACATGACATGTACGTGATATAGTAGCAGATTAGTACTTTACATTACGCTTGTCAATAATAAAAGAGAGCTTCATGATAGTAATTTCCCAACGCACGGAGCATGCAAGGACGCGCATGTGCTGTGACATGTCTCGGCACCATGCGTTAGTTTAGGCACAGGTTGCATCGCTATACTCAATCTCAGTCAATGTCTTCCCGCGCATTTACAACCACGGCTTCTTTCTGCAAGGTACCCAATTTGAACAATGGACGTGGCTGACGAAGAAATGCTGCATTTTACTTTTGATAGCGGTAGCTACTCGCAAACATACCAGGCAAGCGCATGTCCAGACAATGCCAGGTGAGCTTCTTGTCAGAAAATTTTCATTTATTTGTACGTTCCCGAAGTTTTTCGAAAGCTTTCACTTAGAACAAATTGATTGATTGATTTGTGGGGTTTAACGTCCCAAAACCACCATACGATTATGAGGGACGCCGTAGTGGAAGGCTCCGGAAATTTTGACCCCCTGGGGTTCTTTAACCTGCACCCAAATCTGAGTACACGGGCCTACACCATTTCCGCCTCCATCGGAAATGCAGCCGCCACAGCCGGGATTTGATCCCGCGACCTGTGGGTCAGCAGCCGAGTACCTTAGCCACTAGACCACCGTGGCGGGGCCACTTAGAACAGCGAGCATGGACAAAGGAAAATCGCTGACGCTACATTTAGCGAATGTTGGTGGCAGCTAGAAAATATTTAAGGAAACAAAAAGTTGAAGCCCGACTCAAAATAACGTAAGGTAAGCTTCTTGCCGAACACTAGCAATCAATAATGCAGTCGAAAACGCTAGCCACGACGTGCCAGTCTCTGAATGCATGGGCTCATTTGTTTTTGTGCGAATGTGGCAGCACTCAATTTCGGCCTTACGAGGCCTATCATGCGTTACGGTGGCTGCTGCAGCTGATCTTACTGAATATTACGGCATCGCTTTTGCAAATGAAGAAATTACAGCGTCCACCTTGGTGATACGAAGATTACGCTTTTGGTGTCGGCCATGGTGGCCACATTTTCATGGAGGTGAAATGCTAGGAGCCTTGAAACTGCACATGAACACTACACAAAATAAATATATATAACGCGCATCTTCGTTGGAGTAGAACGTGCTTCATTTAACAAAATTAGGGACGAGAATGCCGGCTTATTGCAATGACACCCGTCACATACTTGTTAAGTATTTAGGCATATGAGAGAAATCCTGATTGCTGGCCTTTTCGCATCCTTCAATAGAGAATACCTCAGCATAGTCAATAAAAGTTCTGAACAATTGTTGAAGCAAATCGAGTGAAGTAAGTATGCAGTGCATCGGCAATGTGGTTTTAGCAATCAACTAAGACAAAGCAAACCAGCTGGTACTCACGTCGACAGTTGCCTGCTGTGAATCAAACATCCCCTTATGTGCCAAATTTTCGATGTTGTGTGTGCTATGTTTTTAGTTGTCTCATTGCATGGTAATGTATTCTGCCGTTATCAAAGCCAACTGTGGCCGAGAGTAACTTTGCAAGCAGATAACCCATGTCTTATGACGCCAGCTGACAGCGGTGACACAGCACAATCTAGTACATGTACAGAAGCGGTCCTGCAGCAGAGTGCGAGTGTGGGGTGATTGTCTAGCTATTACGCAACTTGTTTAATGAAGTCACACGTGTGTTCATTCTTCCACACTGATCACTGATCTTCAGACTAATCATATTTGTAACCTAACGCACAGAGTTAAACAGTCCTTTTTCGTACAGGGGGTGTTTCATGTGTGTCAATAGCCGGTTTCTAGGCAGAATTATGCAACTTTTGAGAAAAGAACACCATAAAAGTAGTACAATCCTGAATAATGAAGCTGTTTTCTGCTTTAAATGTTCAGTTTCAGAAACATTCTATGAAATGTTACAATAGAGTGCATGGTAAACTTCTTCGCATTGTATACTTATGTTAAATTTTTGCAGTTCCTCTCTCCCCTCATTTAGGGTAGAAAACAGGACTTCTACTTAACCTTCTTACCTTTGTTATGTTCTTTCTCTCTCTATTTTGCAGTTCCGATGCAGACTGGACAGATATACTGAAGGATTTGTACGAGATAACCTTTGGCTACCCTCCAAGTCCGCAGTATGTGTCACATGTCTTTCGGACACTCTCACCATATCTTGAATTACATAAGCCAGTAATAATATCATTCAATTAAAATATCATGTAACGTGTGCAAGAGCTTCGTCTCCTTAGCGGTGCTAGTACAATCATGAGCAAATACATTGTACTGTCACGTAAACTCCATAGATGCATTGTCTCTGAAGAAAGCGATTGCGTGGTTCAGAGGATATCGCCCCTCCCCGCAAAAGCAGCGTTGCAGCGCCCCTCTGAGGTACGTCAGAGAATGTTTCCGACCGTAATGCCTACACACATATCACGTGACCTCACATCTGCCAGATTGAACGCTTGGGATGATTGCTACAGTTTAAGTTGCAATCAGTCATCGTTTTGCTTGCTCACAGCTCGTCAACAAGGGCTTGTCACGAGGTTCAACTTCGTTTAAATGAATTATGTCTAAAGCGACTCAAACTACAGGAATGCGCACTGTTAAATGGTAGCCCGTAGATGTACGGAGCTTCAGGGCCACAAATGAATATCCTGACAACTTCCGATTCATCCAGCATCACTGTCTTTTAACTGTACCACCTGCAAAGGGGTGGAAATAGCCATAGTATCCAAAAAAACTACTTTGTTAAATATCCTCTATTCAGATTCGTTCAAAACGAACTGTGTGAAACCACTATGAAATTTGACAACACAGCTCAAAACAGGATCATACGTAATGCAGGAACGTGTGAACAGAATAAACTTTCCTCAAAACATTTGTAAGGAATGTCACGTGATAATTTATTGATCCACCGAATGCGCAAGAGCGTATGCGCGCGAAGTGTGTCACCTCGTAGCAAATTATTTTTGGCGCAGGGCGCGGCGCTATACACTGATACTCTTTCGGCACCTTTGGTACTTTGATATGTGTCTGCTAACTGCTCGTGCAGGCTATCGGACGTCACCGATGAAGAATTATCACGATACTCCACTGTCGATAGCGGGAGCTACAAAGTAGTTCAGGATACACACCAGGCAGACACGTCTCAAGACAATGTCAGGTAAGCGTTTGTCTAAGTGCGAAGATGTGCTACCACATAAACATTTCTGTACGTTTTTTTTTTAGTTTTGTCTCGCCTAATTTAAGGATGGTGGTAGCACAAGTTTTCAGACTACCGGTGATTATAGATGGCAGGTATTTTTTTGCATATGATAAACTTGTGACCTACTTGGTTGGTCGTATTTACAATAAAAGGCAGTGCACACCGGCTAAAGGCACAAAAATAAAACACGAAATGGACGACGCAAGCGATGGACATTATTTGATATTTCTTGCATACCACATTTGCCTAAGTAACATCTAAATGCGCATGAGTACGTCAAAACTCTGGAAGGAAATCCATACAACATTTCAAGAGCACCGAAAGCCAGTCAATTCACAATGCAAGATTGGAAGTAAAAGAGATACGGAAACTAGAACAGGCGCCGAAAAGATAAAGCGCATTACGTGTTAAAACTTAGACTTCCTCTCTTTCGATGACAGAGCAACCAATAGGCTGCTAATGCAGTCTTACTTCCTTTCAAAAATTTCTGCCCCTTCTAAAGATTCACGAGCGATTTTGCCATTTCCCTTTTACACCAACCTCGTGTTACACAGTATGGGTGCGCAGCCGCAATTGCTGCAGTGTATGGCCAGGTGGCCTGCACCTTTGCTGTAGCAGCAGCAATAATTGTGCCCTTTACGGCTCGCATTGAGGCATCAGCCTGTTAAACTTACGTACACCTTATTACACGTCATCGGCATCAAATATACGGCACACTCGGTGCAGGTAACCTAAGCGTATCAGTGCTTTATCGAACATGCTTCCTTCTGTTTGCTCTACGAATTCACTTTTTTTGTTCGCGAAGGAGTGGCAGGCATGGAGAACACCGCATCCAAACCAACCTTTTGGCCAGGATTGCGAAATTTGTGACACAGTGTGAACATAAGGTCCATTCAATTCATCCTGCACTTCCAGGACTAGTTCACGGTGGTGCCGTCTGGGTGTTGTCTTCGTGCAGGGGACGTTTCAGCAAGTGCAGCAGCGACGAGACGCGAAAACGAATACGAGAGTGCAGATGTGCAAGCCCTATGCTATACTCGTAGACTGTCTCGAGGGTTGTGGAGGCTGTGATTTGTAAAAGACGGTGCCACTTACGTTGCTTGGCATGTGTCTACTGGAAGGTGTTCACTATCGTACTTGTTCGACGCCACTAAAACAGACACGAACACAATCGGCTGTGTCGTCTGCTGCAGCTGCAGCCATCTTGTGCTGCACGGACTCGGCACTACCTCCTGAGCAGGTGCAGAAAATTCGTTGACGACAGCTGCACTTTTTCGAAACTAATACAGCGGTGCCGCCATGTTGAACTCGTAAAAGGAATGCTGAAGTGCAGCGCCTCCGTGTACCGGTTCACGAAGTGCAGGTGAAACGAATGGACCCTATAGAGACTTGCTAGGACCTTTCCTGGGTGAAATTGAGCATCGTTGCCACCGGTTTCTGCGGCCTAACCACTCCTGGAGCTTTTAAGTAACGTTTTCGCGACTGACACCAGAAGGGCTGTCGGGTACGCAAGCGCATACAGATGTCGTTAAATGAAATGTGGTCGTCAATAAAGACCACTTGAAGTTCAGCCCTTGCGTCGTCTTTTTCGTGTTTCCTGTTTGTGTCTTAACCCGGTGTCCACTGCTATTTATTGTAAAGGTACTTTTTATTTGTATGATGTGATCGTCTCTGCAAAAGAAGGCATAACAGTAAACCAATGCTGGCATTTATGCGTAAACGCCTTACATGAAGCATACTCAGGTATTCTGTAGCGTTTCAACCGGATAGAGTGCAGTTGGATCAAGACAAAGGTATGCTTTTGCCAATGCTGTAATTGTAAATGGTGTCTGTCCTAAATCTGGCGTTGGCACAAATAAGCAAAGTAAGTGTATTCAACTACTTTGATTTCGTTTTAGCTGCGTGCTTTCCTCTCGCCTCTTGTGCCGTAGTCTAGTGAATACCACAGGTGTGCGTTGCGCATTATCAAACGCTCTAACAACGTGGCTACTCGGACAAAAAGAAATGTGCCTGAATCGTCCGCTTATGAATACTATGGTAAGAAGCGTAGATATCCGGCTCACTTCACGATCTTTGATGTCACTGCGTTCGTCGTCAGGGCTTGAGAACTTTTATTCGCAGGTAGAACATTCAATGTGTGGGATGATCCTACCAATCTCGACTTTACACCACGAATGATGAAGACGGCAAAGACACGCCCAGAGTGTCCATACAATCGCTATCTACTCAGATTTGGGTACAGGTTAAGGAACCCCAGGTGATTTAAATTTTCGGAGCCCTCTATTACGGCGTTTCTCGTAATCATATGGTTTTGGGACGTTAAACCTACATATGAACCTACAATTTCTATGTATGTAACGAATTGACCGCGTATTTGCGTGTTTCGCGGGCAAAGGTCGTCGAAATACTATAGTATTGTGCCTAAAAAGAGAGAGAAAAATAAAACCATAATTGTGCGTTCTGCGTGATAAGATCGGCAAGTAGGATCTTTAGTCCGGGATCCCATGGTCGCCGGCACCTGAGCTGCGTTGGATATGAACACCATCTGGTAGTGATTTCTCTAACACACAGCCACTGTAGGTGGCAGCACCGTGTCGTTTTAGTGAAGCCTGAGAAGCACCCGCTTTTCGTTCATTGCATCGCCTTGTCAGTGCGGCGTAATAAGCGCTGCAGTATTTAGAATTCCGTATCCATGTAATTTAGTGATAAAGAAACACTACGAAATACTTGCTCATTGATGTTTCCATCAAATGTGCATAGTACTTTCTTTTTTATGGACGGTGTTCACAAGTACGAACGCAGCAAGCATAGGAAGATGGCTGGCTATTCAGGGTGTGCTTAAACTATTGTTGGGTAGCTGCATTCTGTGACACAGACCAACAGACAGACCGGAATGCTGGCGTTATCAAAGAAAGACTGTCGTCTTCCAAAACAATTAACGCATGTATTCTGTTGTTCGGTTACTCGCAGTGATGCCCCTGGCTCCACGCAAAGGAAACAGCGCAAGTGCGGTGCCCATAGCGAATTCAATCACGGCGAGAAACCACCCCGGGAACGAGGCCTCACCTGCGAGATATGCGCGAGATCTTTTGCACGATACGGTTATCTCGTTCAACATCGCCGTATTCACACGGGCGAAAAGCCCTATCATTGCGATGCGTGTGACAAATTGTTTGCGCGGCAGTACGATTTCGCGCGACATCGCCGTACTCATTCGGGCGAGAAATCCCACCGGTGCGCGACATGCAGTAAATCCTTCGCAGAGTCGGCAACTCTTCGCAAACATGAACGCACGCATAAAGACAAGAAGCCGCCTAGATGTAAAGTATGGCGTCATTTGATCGTGACATGGCCTTCTCTGAAAAGGCACCGACATTTACATGGAGACTGAAAACACTAAAAGTGCCCCCCTCCACCCAATTAAAACAAACATTTACCGCAATGAACCGCATTTGCAGCCTGTACAGCGCAGTTTACCTTGTTTTTAAACGAACATACTCTGCAGAACTCACACGCACGCTGACTTTTTATGCGCGATTTGGACAGGTATTTATTATTCTAGAGTGTTTTTTTATTGATTTCCCAACTTGCCTCTTGAATTATGCGCCATGAATATACGGAGGTTCTTGTAACAGTGGATAGTCCTTGGATAGCTCGAGTTTTACTTCAGAACGTGAGAAAGAAGCTGTGCAGAACAACCAAGAATACTGCGTTTCTTTCTTTGAAGTAACACAGAAGTCGATTAAAAGCCCGAGTAGGAAAAGACAACTTCTCATCGCGTTATAAACGGCTGTAATGGCTGCACCGAGTAAGCCAATATTGCCTCGATTTTTTAAATGACGGGTTCAATTGTCACCCCCCCCCTCACTTTCTAGACTAATGCAAACAAATTCGTAGCTCTATGCATGTATAAGCGGAGTTCATGGACGTAGGCGAAAGCCTCTAAAGAAGTCCTTCTAGTTTTTAGAATGTTTACCGAAAAAAAAATGCGGTGTTCTATCTAAGCGTTTGCTGTGCGAATGCCTAATCATTGTACACTGACTTGGGCAAATGCCTATAGACAAATCTCCCCAGTTTTTAGAGTTGTGCATTGCCAAAAAGACTTGGGTATTATGTCTTATAGTGTCTCCTGTACGGATGCCTACGCGGCGCTCATTGTAAAAGGCAGAGACCTTTACACTAACCTCCCCCCCCCCCCCGGTTTTAACATGGTGCATTGAAAAAAACGTTGTGGAGTTATATCCAGGTATTTGCTGTACAGATGCCTACGCTGTGTTCATGGACGTATGAAAGTGCCTCTAGGTGAATTCCCCCCCCTCTTTTCAGAGTTGTGCCAAGGCCGCTAGACTTTGTTTCCTTTTTTTTATCCAGTGGCGGTGGTAGTGCATTGAAAAAAAGGTTTCGGAGTTATATCCTGGTGTTTCGGAGTTATATCCTGGTGTTTCGGAGTTATATTTTAGAGATTCGGAGTTATATTCTACTACCGATGCATACGCTGCGTTCATGGACGTGTGAAATTGCGTCTATAAACAATTCCCCCTCCCCCTCCCAGTGTTTTAGAGTTGTGCATTGCAAAAAGAGTTTAGAAGTAACATTCCGCGGTGCTTGCTGTAGTGATGTCCACGCTGCGTTTATGGACGTAGAAAAATGCCTCTAGGCAAGGCCTCTCAGTCTTTAGAATGGTGCATTGCTAAATGTGTTTCAGAGTTCTATCTGAGTGTTTGCTCCGCGAATGTCTAAGCTCTGTTCATGGACGTAGGCAAATGCCTCTAGACAAATTCCCCCCCCCCCACTTTTACAGTTGTACTTCGCAAAAGGAGTTTCGGAGTTCTATCCGAGATTTTGCTGTACGGATACCTAAGCTGTGTTCATGACCGTAGGCAAATGCCTCTAGATTATACTCGCTTTCGAGGTATTGTAAAAACCCATATTTGCTGTATTTGTATTTCTGCTATTGAGCAATTACATCTATTGCTGTAGTTTTGTGTAAACCACTGTTCACGTGCAGTCATTGTCAAAAGTTTCCAGGCCACACTCCAATAAAAATACATGGGAGAATGGCCGGGGTAACTTGTGATTTTTCCTCCTGTACTTGTTCCCTGCTGTTTATTTTTTTTTCGTGCTTATTATTGCATCGGACTATTGTCGTTACTGGCCTCTATTTTGTTGTCGTTGGGTCTCGTCACACTGTTTTACGTGGCTTTTAATCCGACACAGACACCGAGTGTGTACAAACAGAAAAATAAAATGGACTTTAATTACGATCCAGATACATGTGTTGCATGCATTGCATTCTTATTCATGACTGGGCGTTCAAACACGGAAAGAAAGAAAGAAAGAAAGGAAGAAAGGAAGAAAGAAAGGAAGAAAGGAAGAAAGGAAGAAAGAAATGAAGAAAGAAAGAAAGAAAGAAAGAAAGAAAGAAAGAAAGAAAGAAAGAAAGAAAGAAAGAAAGAAAGAAAGAAAGAAAGAAAGAAAGAAAGAAAGAAAGAAAGAAAGAAAGAAAGAAAGAAAGAAAGAAAGAAAGAAAGAAAGAAAGAAAGAAAGAAAGAAAGAAAGAAAGAAAGAAAGAAAGAAAGAAAGAAAGAAAGAAAGGAGGTTAACCAGAAAGACATCCGGTTTGCTTAACCTACACTTGGGCATTAAGGGAGGCGATAAGAAATATGAGAAGGAAGGAAGAGAAGAAGAAGCAAAAAGGAGAGGCTGACAGTAATTTCACAAACACGGGCATAAGATACGAATCAGGGCACCACAAACGCTGAAGTGCAATCTGAGCGACACTTTTTCGTGGTTCAATTTTGTACATATATCGGGAAATTCGCTGGTGTAAGTTATGATCGAAATTGCCGATTTTAAAGCGAGAATAAACTGCGAATCGCCAACACTCACCTTCATTTTATCTTGCAATTGAGGTTTTGCATTCGTGTCCTCTGACGTGGTTTTCAAGCTACAACTGCATATTTATTTCTTCTTTTTTTGAGAAGCACACTCGCGAAAGGAAAGGTTAACAGATTGTACAGTCTTAAGTATAAAATACGACTGCTTTTACATGTAAAAATGGCACCGGGCAGTGGAGAATTGTTGACGCTTGTTAAGAAGCGCGCCTCCGACGACGTTACGAAAGGCACCACGAATCCCACCACTGACCTCCACTGTTACGAAAGACGGCGACGCCAACACGGTCCCGAAGGCGCCAGTGCTTCTAACTCCGCCGGGAAGGTCACCAGCCGTTTGGTAGCGTAGGTTTCTCAGCTCGCGACTGCTTCTGCGCAGAGCTGATAGACGAGCGGACGAGACGACGGCGAGTTAAAGAAGGTTTATGTACAGCATATATACAGAGGCGTTACAAACTTGGCACTGGGGCCGACAGTTTTAGAGACTCGAAGAGCCGAGCTCTCTTCTCTGAATCATAGGTCTACTGCTCGCGACGCACCGCAGGGCTTTCTTTATATGCACCGAAAGGATTCTTTGAGTAACCAAATGTCCAACCAGAAGCAACGCTGGCCGTTAGGTCTGAATCCTCCAATGGGGTCGCCGCTGGGCCGCGTCATTCTCATCGAATCCGGAGCCGCTGCGCATGGTTGCAGCCAAGGACCACTGACGTCGCCACGCATTGCGTAAGACTCGCCAGACAGGAAGGCGTCTATTGCTGCAGCGGGCTCGTGGCCTGTTGGGGCTCGCTGTGCGTGCGAGACAGAAAGGCACCACCGCGTCATGACGCCGTTAAGTTGTTCGGGTCAGGCGGGCTCGCGTGCTGGCCTTGACACAGATTGCCTTTTTCAGAGGCATAGACGTTCGGTGTGGACTCGCAGGCATAACAGCACCCACGCCGCTAGACAATGCGCCGGAAAGACGAGCTGCTTCCACGTGGCTCGGATGTCAGGCGCGCTCGTTCGACAGGTCCCTCCAGGTTCGCCTCCAGGGACATGGGGAGAATGCAGCTCCAGACTCTGTTCCGGGAACACATCCAATTCTTGAGGACGGATCCCAGCACCACTGGCTTGTCACCAAAACTTGTCGGCCAGCTTCGCTCGTCTCTTCTGACGACTTTTGGTCTCAGCACTTGTCGATGGTTCTGCAACTTGTCAAGAACGGTTCGAGAACAGACAGCACATGACACAAGCAAGTGCCCTCGGTCACCCGACAGAACACCAGACAAAGTATATTACAACATATACCTAGCTACGTGTCTATCGGAATTTCGGTCCCTCTACATCAAGAGGCATATGTGGACACAAGACTCTCAAAATGAGAACTCAAATTTCTTACACGTACAACAACGTCACGAAATAGAATACAACATAAAGTTGGCCTCTTGAGATCACTGTGGACGAGGGCGCTCAGCTAAGGCCGTGATGAGGACAAAATTTTGCCCCAAATCGCCAGCGAGAAACCGAAAGGTGGAGAAGGTACTAGATAAAACGCACGGCTCAATGCGTCTACATTAGCGTTTAGCTTTTCTTTTTTTTTTGTAGCGAACGTCGAAGTTGTGCTGTTGGAGCATCATGCTCCATCTCAGTGACCGGCCACTTTAAGGCGACGATACCTGTGCGGTACTAAGGGCTGCTCGTACTTGCGACGTTGCACATCTGTGTAACTACAATAGGGGAGTCCAGATTTCTCATAAAAAGGAACATTCCTTCTCAGGTCCTTCTTCTGGACTTTACTTAACCTAGGCTCTAGGTTCAACTGCTCCAAGATTACCTCCAATCCCCTTTCTATTACATCACTAGAACTCAAAATTTCTGCTCCCTCTTCCTCTGAAGCATTCAACAGCAGATTTACGACCGCTTGACGTTGAACGTATGGTTTCATCAAGTTACTGTGGTAAATTTTGTTCGGCCACCTTCCTAATTTCACTTCATAATTTGTATCAGAAAGCTTCGATATTACTTTGGCGGGCCGTTCCCAATGAATCTCAAGCTTGTTCTTTTTGGACGGCCGCAGCAGCATTACCTGACTTCCTACTTCAAAAGCGCGCTTCTTCACCGATTTGTCGTAGTACTCCTTCGACAACACTTGTGCAGCTTTCGTGTGGCTTTCCGCAAGATCTTTCGTTTTCCCAAGCCTCTGAAGGAGGTCTAGAACATACGCAATTACATTAGGGTCCTCATCGAATCCCTCCCAGGACTCGCGTAGCATTCGCAATGGTGTTCTCGTTCTCCAACTCCTGCCATACACAAGCTCTGCAGGGCTAAAACCAGTGCTCTCATGAGGAGCTGATCTCAAAGCGAACATAGCGGGAGGAATACACGCTTCCCAGTCACATTTGGGCTCGTAGAAAAGAGCTCTCAGTATCCGTTTCAGAACGGAATGCAAACGCTCTACCGAATTTGATTGCGGGTGATGGATCGAGCTGTGCAATACTTTTATTCCACAATTATCCATAAGAGTAGAGGTAAGGCAGCTGGTGAAACACTACCATTGTCGCATTGGAATTCAGAAGGAAATCCGACGCGTGCAGATATGAATAGCAGTGCATCCACGACATGAGGGTAATTGAGCTCCTTAAGGGGTATCGCTTGCGGAAATTTTGTGGATACACAGAGAGCCGTCAGGATGTACCGACAACCTTGCCTTGACTCTGGCAATGGCCCGACGATATTAATTACTAGGCACCGAAAAGGTTCTGTGATAGCTGGCACAAGCTTCATGGGTGCCTTCCGCTTGTCCGTGGATTTCCCCGCTCTCTGACAAGTGTCGCATGAGCGTACAAAGTCTTCGATATCCTTCCAGCATTTTGGCCAATAAAACTTAAGGTAAACTCTAGCCTTGGTCTTTTTTATGCCAAGATGTCCTGCCCATGTGTTTTCATGCGCCAGTTCCAATAGTTTGCGACGATACTTTTGTGGCACCAAGAGCTGCTCATACTTGCGACCTTGCGCACTTGTGTAGCTCCGATACAGAAGCCCTGTTTTCTCAAAACAAGAAACATTCGTTTTCTCTTTTCCCACGTTTACGCTTTCCAATAGCGCTTTATTTGAGAGGTCATCACGCTGCTCTCTAATGAGCGTTTCTCGATCAACCCTCGACAGCTCACTCCAACTTTCTGTTACAGGCGAGAGCGTTGCACCCCTCTCGCTCTGACTCAATGGCGCCATGTCGTCTCCCCCTGCTACGGAAACCGTGCCAGTCGCTTCGGCGACGGGCCGCTTGAGTGACTGCTCACATGACTCACACGGAGAATTTCCTCTCTGAGCTTCCGTCGACTGGCCGCCAAGGTCACTTGATAGTTCACCCCATTGAACAAGATCAAGCTCCTGCGAAAGCTTCCGCGCTTGCGATCGCGTGAGGGCCATGTACGCTAAGTTGGGGAAGAACTATTTACCCTGCTCTTTGAGAAGCCGCTCTGAGTTGTTAGAGAAAAGATAAGGAAAACGATCGGGAAGCGCGGCAGACACAGCCGCTTTGGTGCGAAGCTTACCGAACGGGCCTTCAATGACAACCGTAGCGTTTGGTAAGCAAGCACTCTGCTCCTCGGCGACTTGCCTGATCCACTAGCATTCTCCTGTAAAGTCATCCGGAGACACCAATGAAGGATGGACAACGTCCATGGTTGCTGCTGAGTCTCGAAGTGCTCGACACGTTTTCCTATTCGCACTAATTTCTTGGAGATACGGCTCTAACAACCGCATGTTCTTTTCCGATTTTCGGATTGTTGCGAAAGCAAACTTTTGCTTACAGTTTATCGCGATTTGCCCTTCCTTTTTTGCAGTTGTAGCAGATTACCGGCTTCCGTTTGTTTTCCGATTCTCGGATAGTTGCAAACTTTTGCTTACAGTTTAACACGATGTGCCCTTTCTTTTTGCAGTTGTAGAATATTCGCGGCTTCCGTTGGTCAGGTTTCTTTGAAAAGCCCTCTTTCCTTTCATCCTTTTCAACGCGCACTGCCCTGCTATGCAACTTTCGGCGAGTACAATACTCCTCAGCTAACTCTGCCGCCTTGTTTAGCTGTATTTCACCAAGTTTGTCCTGCAGCCAAAGCTTGACATCCTCCTCAATGCAGCGGTAGAATTGCTCCAATGCAATGCATTTTACCACTTTATCGCGATCGTCATAAACACCTTCGCCCTTGAGCCATTCAATTAAATCGGCTTTAAGACAAAACGCGAAGTCAACGTGTGACTCATTCCCCTTTTTAGCATACCGGAACCTTCGCCTGAAAGCCTCGGGTGACAACTTATAACGCCTGAAAAACACTTCCTTAACCTTGTCATAGCTCTCAAACGCTTCCCTCGACAAGCAAGTTATCGCGTCGGACACTCCACCGGGAAGAAAAGCTAAGAGGTTCTGTGCCCAAAGAGATCGCTCCAAAGCATTTCGCTCACAGACGTGTTCAAACTGTACGAGATACTTCGCCATGTCCTCGCCTACTACAAACAGTGGCAGTTGGTCCCGAATTCTACAACCGCTGACCTGAACTGTCGGAGAAGATACGCTAGGCGCATGCGAACACTGTAGAGTTGCCAATTCTATCCGTTTCAACTCGAGGCGCTCCTGTCTCTCGGCCTCCTCACGCTCGCGACGTTCGCGCCTTTTAGCTTCTTCGCGGCGTGCTTTGATATCCACCCAGGTCTCATCGACTTCCTCAGCCGACACTCCTTCATCCTTCATGTTCTCAAGGATCGCTTGCTTTCGTTTCGCACGGCCCAAAGTAATTCCGAGTTCCTCACAAATTTTGATGATTTCCTTCACTTTAAGGTTCTGCATCGTTCACACTAGCCTCTTGCTGTTGGCCCCTGTTAAGAATCTACTTGCCGTACCTACTATAAGTCTACTAGCAAGACGCGCAAGCAATTTTAACACTGCCGTGTTTACACCCTCCACATTAACTTTGGTTTCAAAGCGCTCCGGCTTGGCTTGAAACGATCAAAGTTCACTCTCCAATGCTTCACACCGCCCTTCTCTAAACTACTATACCCTGAGCTAGAGTAGTCTGGTGAACTGAGGGGAAAACATCAGGCACTCACCGCATCCATGTTGCTGACGCCGGCCGATCCCGCAGCTGCTAACCACTGTTAAGAAGCGCGCCTCCGACTACGTTACGAAGGGCGCCACGAATCCCACCGCTGACCTCCACTGTTACGAAAGACGGCGACGCCAACACGGTCCCGAAGGCGCCACTACTTCTAGCTCCGCCGAGAAGGTCACCAGCCGTTTGGTAGTGTAGGTTTCTCAGCTCGCGACTGCATCTGCGCAGAACTGATAGACGAGCGGATGAGACGATGGTGAGTTAAACAAGGTTTATGTACAGCATATATACAGAGGCGTTACAAACTCGGCACTGGGACCGACAGTTTCAGAGACTCGAAGAGCCGAGCTCTCTTCTCTGACTCATAGGTCTACTGCTCACGACGCACCGCAGGGCTTTCTTTATATGCACCGAAAGGATTCTTTGAGTAACCAAATGTCCAACCAGAAGCAACGCTGGCCGTTAGGTCAGAATCCTCCAATGGGGTCGCCGCTGGGCCGCGTCATTCTCATCGAATCCGGAGCCGCTGCGCGTGGTTGCAGCCAAGGACCACTGACGTCGCCACGCATTGCGTAAGACTCACCAGACAGGAAGGCGCCTATTGCTGCAACGGGCTCGTGGGCTGATGGGGCTCGCGGTGCGTTGTGCGACAGAAAAGCGCCGCCACGTGATGACGCCGTTCAGTTGTTCGCGTCAGGTGGGCTCGCGTGCTGACCTTGACACAGATTGCCTTTTTCAGAGGCATGGACGTTCGGTGTGGACTCGCAGGCATAACACCTTGCAAATACTGCCACAGTAGCACGGTGATTCCTTCCGTTATTCAGTGTTACTTTGCTCTGCTTCCACAAACACACAGTAGAATCATGGCACTGTCTCGCCCACCTGGTCTATTTTGTCCTTCAAAAGCGCCCTTAATAATGCAATGGAACTGCGCCGGTCTTCTAAAACGCCTGTGCGAACTCAACCTTTTCCTGCGCGACATTCCAATACCGATTCTAGCCCTCTCCGAAGCCGGTCTACCGAATGCAAGGACGCTCCCAGGGTACACCCGACACGGCAACCCGAGCATAACGTCGTTTGCAAATGGAAGCGCAATGATATACATAAGGCGCGAAATACCTCACGTCACCTTACCAGCGCAAGACCTCTGTTCCAACTCACTGGAAGTCGCTGCTGTGCAAGTGTGCCTGGGAAACCGAAAACTGAGTGTGGTATCGGTGTACATAAGCCCACGAAAAAAGGTCTCTATGGAGACTTTCCTAAAGGACCTCTGCACTCGATGTCCCGCTCCTCGGATAATCTGTGGTGATTTTAACGCGCACCATCCACTCTGGGGAGATTAGAGTGTAGATTTTCGAGGCAAGGAACTTCTAGCAGCTGCAGATGCTGCCGACTTATGTGTGGCGAACGATGGTAAACCTACATTTTTCAGGCCACCAGATTCATGGAGTGCAATAGACCTTGTAATTCACTCTACGGACCTTCTGGTATCATTGACCACGGCTCCAGACAAGATGGGCAGCGACCATTTCCCCATCTTCACCAATATCGTGGGATTTCGAACTGCTGGTCGACAATTCTGCAATGTAACACGCTGGGACACCTACAGAGAAGTGTTGGACAAATCCACTGGTGAGCTGTTCGCAGATATGTTGCAAAGCAAGCGATCAGCAACTTCATTGCTGAAACTGCCCGACCATTTTCCTGCTCCTGACTTGAAATTGAAGAACCTTTGCGCAGCACGTCGACGAGCGGAGCGGAAAATAATGAGAACAAAAGGAAATCCGTCTGCGAACCTGTTAAACGCTGCGATTCGTCGCCATACAAAAAAATTGCGACGAAATCAATGGGCCGCTTTCTGTGAGAGTTTATCAACGTTTACGCCCTTGACAAAGATATGGGCAGTAATAAATAGTCTTTCTGGGAAGATCCGAACACACAGGCCATTCGAAGCACTCGCTTTGAAACAAGGGATAGATTTGCAAACCCTTGCAGAGGATTTCGCAGACGTGTACATATCTGGTAGACCAGCAGGAGCGGCGATTCCTCTGTCACCTCAGTTTTTTCACACAATGGATACGCCATTCACCTTCCGAGAGCTGGATATGGCACTTAGCAAATTAAGAAGACGCTGTGCCGTGGGTCCCGATTTGATCAGCAATCAAATGCTGACAAATCTACCATATGAGCGAAAAAGGGCCCTTTTGGACATATTTATTCATGTCTGGAGCACGGGAGAGATCCCATTTGTTTGGAAGACAGCATGGGTGGTGCCAGTCCTAAAGTCCGGAAAGGATCCTGCGAGCCTCGCGTCATATCGACCGGTATCTCTTACATCATGCGTATCTAAGTTGATGGAAAGATTAATATGTACAAGATTAACATGGTACTTCGAACAAGGAAGACGATGGCCACCGTGTATGACCGGATTTCGCCCATGACTGAGTGCCCAGGACAGTGTCTTGGACCTATTAAGCCATATCGAACACCACCGCGCCAGCGGACTTTCGACACTCGCCGTCTTCATGGACGTTGCCAAGGCATATGATTGTGTGCTTCAGGCAGGCATCGTGAACGGGCTCCAAGCCATGGGGGTGTCGGGAAATGCTCTTCGGTTCGAACATGAATTTCTCAGAGACCGCTGTGTCCGTGTTAAGCTTGGAAATGTAACGAGCGAAGAGAGACGCGTTTCCCTCGGCGTCCCACAAGGAAGTGTTCTATCTCCCTTGCTTTTTAACGCTGCCATGGCCAGGCTTCCCGACACTCTGCACTCAGCTCTGAAAGCAGTTAAAATATCCATCTACGCCGATGACATCTGCATTTGGATCTCAGGGTACCAGCACAAACGTTTGGCCCGGATAGCACAGAGCCCTATTTCAATCATTGAGCGTCACTTGTTGACACTTGGCCTATCTTTATCAGCGGAAAAGTCGGCCTTCATGCTCTTCCCGGGAGCGCGACGGAAGTCAACACGTCTGTCGCTGAATATTCGAGGCCACTCAATTCGTTGTGCAACAAGTGTCCGTTTCCTGGGCATTACCATCGACAACAAGCTATTATGGCGACGTGCGGTTGATGGTATAGTCACTGCATCAGTGCAAAGGATCAACGCTCTTCGTCGCATGGCAGGGGTCCGTTGGGGCAACAATCCTATGTCCATGCTTAAATTGAATGATGCGCTTATAACAAGCCGCATTCTTTATCAGCTGCCCCTGATATCACCATCACTAAGCCAGTTCGAACGCCTAGAGGCAGTGCACAGAAAGGGTCTACGCTTGGCGATGGGAGTCCCCCAGGCGGCTTCAAATACGAAGGTCACCAATGAAGCCGAGTCTCTTCCGCTCCGCCTTTTGGCGTCTCAGGCCTTATCGACGCAGCTGTCAAGACTGGGCGAGTCCTTCGCAGGCACGGCGCTTCTCCGGCGGCTAAGAGCAAGAACTGGCTCACATTTCAACGCGGCACTAAACACATTTCAATATTTAGGCTTGAAACTGCCTAAACGGTGCCCTATGGACCCGCCATGGTCTTTTGTGGATGTTGCGTGCAACTACAGCGTACCCAATCTACCAGCGAAGCGCACCATTCCAGCCGCGGAAGCAAAATTTCTTGCGCTGGACCATTTGAGCACCATGTACCGCGGCCACCTACAAGTGTACACCGACGGATCAGTGTACACACAGACGGATAGCTGCGCAGCGGCTTTCTGCATACCCAGCCTGGGCGTGTCATGGTCGGGCCGCCCGGATCGCGGGGTTTCGTCCACAACGGTAGAAAGCGCTGCAATTACGGCGACTTTGCGAAAACTGCGATCCTTTTCTGCACGAGATGTTGTAGTGCTGACGGACTCCAAATCGGCGCTACAAAGACTGCATCGTGGCCTACCTCAAGAAAAGTTCACCAGGCAATCTCTGGCACTAATCAAACACCTAAATGGCAAGAGTTTTAATTTAAAGTTCCAGTGGATCCCATTCCACGTTGGCATTGAGGGCAATGAAAAGGCTGATGCCCTTGCATGCGAAGCACGTACATCGTTTCCAAAAGTAAGAACTCCCAAGACTTACTAGAACAACAAAGATGTGATACGCAATCATTTCAAGGCGATCTACAAGTTTCCACACCAAGCATGTGTAATTCATGGACTTTCTCGTGAAGAAGCGACGCTGTTGTACCGCATTAGAACCGGCTCCGCATACACCCCGGCCTGGTCATTCAAGACTGGGATATACGCTTCCCCGTTCTGTGCCTTCTGTGGTGACGTCGGGGATATTGAACATTTCAGTTGGCTTTGCCCACAGTTTGATGTGCAAAGAGCAACGATGATCCGCACCTTGCGAAAAGGCTGTCATAGGCACCGGACAGTTGATGACATCATCTTTCCTGAAGGACCCGCGGCAACTAGGAGGAACGTGCAACGAGCTTTGTTGGTCTTCCTGCGAAACACTGGGCTGTCTGACACGTGGTGACATTATCCAAATTCAGGAGATGCTCAGGCGGAACAATTGCCGGCCATGCAGGCCAGGCTAACCCCGCCTGCTGCAACACCACCACCACCACCACCACCACCACCACCACCACCACCACTCCTTCCGTTATTGAATTGTGTATGCAACGGATGGCACTGATCGTCTCCTCAGAATTGTTTTGCAGGGGCATCAATCATGGGTGCTCATGAGCGTCCTGACCACTCTTGAGGTCAGAGTGGAAAAGATGCCCCTTGCAAGTGCCCCCCCCCCCCCACCTATTAGTTGCTCGTTGCCGCATCCTAAACGTTCAATAGCTTATATAGCTTATATGCTGGATGGCTTGACAGCTACGTATAGTGTGTTCAAAGTTGTTTTTTTAAGTCTGTTTTTTTCTACGTTTCCCCGTGTTCAATACCCCACGTCTATGAAACTGGGCGCGCGTGCTGGTCAACTATTCTTTTTTTTCGTGAGTCTACAAAAAAACAAAGAAAATGAAACAGGAGTATGGCGGAAATAGGAACACGAACACGATTAGGTAGTGGATTCCAAGGACGCTGGCTTGTAGAGACTAGGCACGCTCATTCATACCTCGGCTACATTGTTAATACGCATTCCGTCACTCTCGTTTGTGTCGACACTTTAGAAAGCTTCGTGACTTCAAAATAACGCTGCAGAAGAACCGAAAACAGAGGTGTGCTCGTCGCCATGCTCCCGCTAATCAGCGGAGGGAGAAATGAAAATTCCCTTACATGAACACATCGAAAGAGCTCGCATGGGGGAGTGATGTATTTCATGTCCAGATTTCTCGTTCATGTTAAAGGAAAAGTCATAATGGCGGTGCGAGCGGCATGAGCACAACAGACCGGCGGCGCACAGGTCGTGTTTGAACGCAACCGCTCCAAAGAACAAAGTGGTTTTTATGCTGCGTGAATCCTGTACATGAAGTAAGGGGCGTGAGCGTGACAGGTGCAAGTGTGGGAGCAGTCTACTAATGTCTGTCGCGATAGAGCACACGATTGCGAACTTTTCATCAAGCTTTACGCCAGCAACAGCTGCGACATAGCCATCACCGGCGCCCTTTCACGCTCCTGCAGTACACACGTGGCTTTACGTGTCAAAGCCCCGATATTGTCGCGTAGATGAATGCAAGCTGGAAGGCGCCGAGAAAGAGAAAGCAGAGACCACGTCGGCGATAACCTGCAAGAGAATTTATTGGAGACTGACCTGGTGCTCTGACAGTGAAAATTAAATCCCTCAATAGTCAACCACGTGGCTGAACGGCGGGTGCTAGGCAGTCGTGAGAGGCGTACACAGCGATCCCCTGGTCTTTTCCTTACGTCGAATTCGGGCATCTAGATCGCCTACGGCTTCGCATGATAACGAGCGATAGCGGGAAAGAATGGCGTTGAAGCGAATAAGCCGATAAGATACTCAAGTCCCACTTCAAACACAAGTTCTAGTATGGAAATGATGTACCCCTAATAAAATTATTCAAGAAAGTGTTATTGTGGCGTCCTTTAACGCACAATGACATTGAAGATTATATGAGCTTCCATCATTTTTGAGAGGCCAAGCTCCTAAAGGTGTGGGTCTCTTCATCCCTTGCATGTACGTAACCGCCTGTAGTTCCACCTTTGCAAACTGCCCACTACTTCGTTCTTGCAAACATCCCACTACGCCCCATCACCGATCCATCCTTTTACCGACCATAAAGCAAATACTGTTGGGAAGTAGCCAATATGAAATTCAAGATGGCCGTGTGCTTGTATCCAGGTGCGTGTTAAAAACCATAGATTGTCCCACTGTTTCCATCGCTTGTTTGTACGTGACCGCTTATAGTTCTACCTTTGCAAAGTGCCCACTACTTCATCCTTGCAAACATCCCACTACGCCCCATCACCGTTCCATCCCTTCGCCAACCATAAAGCAAATACTGTAGGGAAGTAGCCAATATGAAATTCAATATGGTCGTGTACTTGTATCCAGGTGCGTGTTAAAAATCATAGATTGTCCTACTGTTTCCATCGCTTGTTTCTACGTGACCGCTTATAGTTCCACCTTTGCAAAGTGCCCACTACCTCATCCTTGCAAACGTCCCACTACGCCCCATCACCGTTCCATCCCTTCGCCAACCATAAAGCAAATACTGTAGGGAAGTAGCCAATATGAAATTCAATATGGTCGTGTCCTTGTATCCAGGTGCGTGTCAAAAATCATAGATTGTCCCTCTGTTTCCATCGCTTGTTTGTACGTTACCGCTTATAGTTCCACCTTTGCAAACTGCCCACTACTTCGTCCTTGCAAACATCCCCCTACGCCCCGTCACCGTTCCATCCCTTCACCGACCATAAAGCAAATACTGTTGGGAAGTAGCCAATATGAAATTCAAGATGGTCGTGTGCTTGTATTCAGGTGCGTGTTAAAAATTATAGATTGTCCCACTGTTTTCATCGCTTGTTTGTACGTGGCCGCTTATAGTTCCACCTTTGCAAACTGCCCACTCTTTCGTCCTTGGAAACATCCCACTACGCCCCATCACCGTTGCATCCCTTCACCTACCATAAATGTTTGTACGTGACCGCTCATAGTTCCACCTTTGCAAACTGCCCACTCTTTCGTCCTTGCAAACATCCCACTACGCCCCACCACCGTTCCATCCCTTCACCGACCATAAAGCAAATACTGTTGGGAAGTAGCCAATATTAAATTCAAGATGGTCGTGTGCTTGTATCCAGGTGCGTGTTAAAAATCATAGATTGTCCCACTGTTTCTATCGCTTGTTTGTACGTGACCGCTTATAGTTCCACCTTTGCAAACTGCCCACTACTTCCTCCTTGCAAACATCCCTCTACGCCCCGTCACCGTTCCATCCCTTCACCGACCATAAAGCAAATACTGTTGGGAAGTAGCCACTATGAAATTCAAGATGGGCGTGTGCTTGTATTCAGGTGCGTTTAAAAATTATAGATTGTCCCACTGTTTTCATCGCTTGTTTGTACGTGGCCGCTTATAGTTCCACCTTTGCAAACTGCCCACTCTTTCGTCCTTGCAAACATCCCACTACGCCCCATCACCGTTGCATCCCTTCACCTACCATAAATGTTTGTACGTGACCGCTTATAGTTCCACCTTTGCAAACTGCCCACTCTTTCGTCCTTGCGAACATCTCACTACGCCCCATCACCGTTGCATCCCTTCACCTACCATAAATGTTTGTACGTGACCGCTTATAGTTCCACCTTTGCAAACTGCCCACTCTTTCGTCCTTGCAAACATCCCACTGCGCTCCACCACCGTTCCATTCCTTCACCGACCATAAAGCAAATACTGTTGAAACGTAGCCAATATGGAATTCAAGATGGTCGTGTGCTTGTACCCAGATGCGTGTTAAAAATCATAGATTGTCCCACTGTTTCTATCGCTTGTTTGTACGTGACCGCTTATAGTTCCACCTTTGCAAACTGCCCACTACTTCGTCCTTGCAAACATCCCACTACGCCCCATCACCGTTTCATCCTTTCACCGACCATAAAGCAAATACTGCTGGGAAGTAGCCAATATAAAATTCAAGATGGTCGTGTGCTTGTATCCAGGTCCACGTTAAAAAACCACAGATTGTCCCACTGTTTCCATCGCTTGTTTGTACGTGACCGCTTATAGTTCCAACTTTGCAAATCGCCCACTTTTTCGACCTTGAAAACATCTCACTACGCCCCATCACCGATCCATTCCTTCACCGACCATAAACCAAATACTGTTGGGAAGTAGCCAATATAGAATTCAAGATGGCCGTGTGCTTGTATCCAGGTGCGCGTTAAAAAACCATACATTCTCCCACTGCTTCCATCGCTTGTTTTTATGTGATCGCTTATAGTTCCAACTTTGCAAACTGTCCACTATTTTCGATGTTGCAAACATCACACTACGCCCCATCACCGATCCACCACTTAACGTACCAAAAAAGCCGTTATTATGAAGGAGGAACGGAAGCGACATATAGCTACCACTTACGAACTATGAAATTTCTTGTATTATATACAGTGTTTGTCCCGTCTCTGATAATGTAGTGGACGATATTCGTGGATAGTTCATGGTTTAGCAATGAAACAATCCAGCACTTCACCCCACTCATCATCATTCACTCTCTGAATATGATGTGAATTTTTTTCTCGAAATGCGACCGCCGCAACCGGGATCGAATCTGTGACTTGCGGGTCAGCAGCTGACCACACCTTTCAGGTTGTTTTGCCCGACAGCAGGCCTGCATGCTTCATCTTTGCTTCTGGCGCGCCAGCCTGTACGCTCTGCAAGCTATCGCTCGTAAGTATATGGAATACACGATACGTGGGGTACTGTTTTTGTTTCATTTATACCTAATACAAATCATCGCCTTGTCAAAAGCTTCTCGAGTGTCCGTGTAACTAATATCGATATAAAAAACTTACTCATACAATGTTTCCGTCAAAGCAGCTGCAAATTCCTGCCTGGATAACTGGATTTGTAGAACTTGCTTAAACGGGCGTTTGCAGAGACGTGATCACACCGATAATGGTATACTCTGCACTACAGCGACACATATGCAAACGGGCCCACCGGTCACTTCTGCAAGGGCTTCGTGACATCACATTTGAAACTGCGAGAGTTTTCAATCGCAATGAAAAAGGCAGATGCGTTTTTCGTCATGTATAGATACACACCATGCCCTACTTGCAATGTCTAACGTTGCTATCGTAGCAAATTTAATTTGTTCACTTGAAAGTGACTTGTTGAACGTCTTACAGAGCAACTCCCCAAACAATGTGGCGATAGTTTAGCACAAATAATGCTGAGTTGCTCCTGCATATTGGGTTAGTTATAGTTTCACCTCTAGCCAAAATATCGTGCCTCTCATAATCATAAGGTGGTTTTGAGATGTTAAACCCCACATATCGGTCAATCATTCCCGCAAAAAGTTCAGGGTATACTCAGCTGGTCTGAGAACTGACTATAGCGTTGCTGTCCAGTTTTTGTTTTATTGCAAAGCATTTCTTAGTGAAATTTGGCGACTTTGAGCGTATCTATCTATCTAGCCGCTTACATTTGGGTGCTCTCGTGGTCACCCCCTTAACTTGGCGTGAACCAAAATTTTCATGGGTGGGTAAGATGGTTTGACGAGTATGACGTACCAGTCAAGGCATGAATAATGTCACAAACCCGTCGCGTACATCGTCAAACGCTTCCCGCCAAACAGTGGCACATACCCACGGGCGAGTATGTGCCACAGGTGACTGACGAGAACACACATGGGCAATTCTAACGCGTGAGCGTTAAGCAATGCTCGACATCGCTAGCGTCGACCCTACGAAGGCATAGAGTAAATGTCAGTGTTGAAAAAAACCGGACATAGGCAGCGTTGACCCTTCGATGAATGCAAACAGTAAATTTCAGGGTCCCGGCAGGAATTGAACCCAAGCATTCTGCTTGGCAGTCAAGCAATCTACCACAGAGCTACGCCATGCCTCGAAATTACTTTTGAGATAGACGCCATTCTTCGTGAAACGTTAACAGTCGTTGCAGGGCTGCTTACCCAATTTTATAAACATTACATTTTACTCCTTTTATACAGCCGTCACGGTCAGGTTAACGTCAAGTGTGGTTAGGTGCCATGCGCTAAAGTTGATTTATGCAGCAGTGTCCAGGGCTAGCATCTTCGCGAGCATCAGCGCATCATATCAGCTTCTGGTATTGCTAACAGGGATGTTCCAGTTGACATCGTTGCGCAAGTGCAAACAACTGGTTAAATAAACATCTGCAACTCTTCAACATATGTCTATGCGTGCAAGCTTTGTACACATATTTAGCGTCAATTCATGACGTGTTGCTCAATAAAAATATTGCTCCGCACACTTCGCATAACGTCGATACCCAGGTACGTGAAATCTGCCGAATTTTTTTCTTTCCCTCCGCCTAAGAACAGTGAAATCATCCGTGTACTTAGCGCTTTGCCTTCTTCAGTAACATAGTTGCTTGCCCGTTCAATTGTTGGCGCTACATGACCGTAGGCGCTAACACTTTCTATCTGTTGGGTTCCTGATGGAAATTGCGATACAGAACGGAACGCTACGAAACACCAGGATGACGGCAAAGCTTTCCGCGATGGTAAGTGATGGAACATTTCCCATCAATAATGTAGCACGGAAGCATGTCTCACCTTGCATTTAATCGTAGAAGCTGATTTGCAAGTGTTGCTCATTTATTAGTAAAGACAGACACCTATCTAGAATTGATTGATTCATATGTGAGGTTTATTGTCGCAAAACTACCATATGATCATGAGAGACGCCATAGTCGAGGGCTCCAGAAAATTCGACCACCTGTGGTTCCTCAACGTGCAGCGAAATCTGGGCACACGGGCCTACAGCATTTCCGCCTCCAACACCTACATAGAAGATGCGCCGCCAAATTTTGAGTTCTTACTGCTGTGGGACCACATGAAGGCACAATAGCATTGTTCTGCTCAAATTTACTGAGCCACTTTGAATGCGATTCCTGCGATTCTAGTTGTTTTGAGAATAGCCTGTACATAAACATACAGATTCCACTTGTTTTTCACGACTGTCGTAGAGTTTAATAGTTTTCTCACAGATACTAAAGAAGTAAGCGGAAATACTTCTTCAATACTTAGATAGAGAATACTTGCCATGTAAAAAGGTGACGCGGGTTCGAATCCCGGCTGCGGCGGCTGCATTTCCGATGGAGGCGGAAATGTTGTAGGCCCGTGTGCTCAGATTTGGGTGCACGTTAAAGAACCCCAGGTGGTCTAAATTTCCGGAGCCCTCCACTACGGCGTCTCTCATAATCATATAGTGGTTTTGGGACGTTAAACCCCACATATCAATCAAATCATGTAAAAAGGTGAAAAATAAAATAAAGAAACGTACACTGCAAACTAAAACAAATCACAGGACTATGTAGAAGATGCTAGAAATGAAATACCTCACGAGCGGCTTTAAGGGATGAAATAACTCTATCTATATCCGGTGAATGGAAGGCCCGGCCCTGGGGCCGCTCAGATGGCTGCTTGGAGCTGTTGCTCCCACGTTGCCTCTAGGGCTCGCTCATTTCCAATTTCACGCGATTCGCGTAGCTTTCTGTCTGTCATAGCAACGAACTCTGCTCCGTTCAGTTTAGGGTGAGGTGGTGGATAAATTTGCTTCTGCTTTTGATAGTATTTGGTTGTATCACAAAACATTTGTAATCAATCTTTTTCTCTCCATATCTGCCCCTCAGCGTTCTCCTGACAGAAAGAAGTACCACTTTCAATTTCCATGCACCCCAACTTTCCCGTTCCTCTAATAATTACGAAAATTCAGCCTGGCTGCATTGTCATCGTCTGTTCTTTTCTGAACGAATGCTACGGAAAAGTCTGAGGTGTGCAATTTTCTTTTCAGACATACCTCACGAATCATTGTCGCAATAACGAACAACTACGTTTCCTTTCAGAGCGTAAGTGTAACGACGGAAAACAGAACCGGCTTGCCACACCCAGTGAGCCGCAGTGGCACCTGCGATGATGCGGTCCCGAGCACAAGCCTTGCAGGCATAGGGGCTTCAGCATGTGCAAGAAACAATGCATGGTAAGGGCAAAATTTGAAGTATCGTTGCCGCCAAGTCATCTTATCAGATGTATAGCAGTAGCGTTCGGCGTCAAAGGGAACTCCAAGTAGGTATGCGTCATTAAGTGTATCGGCTGACTGCGTGGTTTGGTTTTTCACTTATCAGGTGTAAGCTCGTGCATTTCAAACATTACAAACAGTCAAATCACGCGGTGCCCGTTAAAAGGTCATTAACTTTGGCGGCAGGTGACGCGATCTTCCTTCCATGGATCGGTATAATCACGCGAATGGCAAATCTAACGGACGATTCTCGATATTTCATGATTACACTAGCGAGATCATACCCGTGTCTTCTTTGCCATAAGCGTTTTCACGTGGGGGGGGGGGGGGGGGGGTGACGCATGGGCGGTGGCTGCCTACCCTAGTTACCTAGGGAGGAAGGCGCGCAAATATAGCCACATACATTGACGTAATAGGAAGACGGGTGCTCCCTCGAAGCGTCATACCCCCCCATCCAGAAAGCCTTCGAACGCTTATGTTTCACCACACGTGGCCTCGTTGAACAATCCTTAGACCTGCACGAGTAGACCTTATGCGAAATTGCTGCCGTCTGTCGGTAGTTTCGCGAAGTTGCCAATTTGGCACCATGATGGATGCCTGTATCCGAATTATTTCGGGCTGCTGCCATAACCTCTAGCTTGTATCTGCTTTGATATATTGTTCAATCAGAGCATAAAAAATGTAAAATGAGCGTTTGAGGGCATCTACACGTTACAGGGAATTCCTAATGACGGCATTGACTGCACAAATAACTGTTTTACTACTAGGACGAAAATACAGGTTTAATATTGATCCACATCTACGAGTACGATCACTATAAATATATATATATATATATATATATATATATATATATATATATATATATATATATATATATATATATATATATATATATTGTCGCGGTACAACGCCAACAAAGCCCAGGTACGCCTTGAGACAGCGACAGCGTGTTCTCAACAGCTGAGCCGCAAGATTGTCTTCTTCGTTCTCGAGTCAAGCCAGAGGCCCGCTACCTGGTGCCCGCTAAATCCCCCCATCATTGTTTTTGCCCACATGTAGACACGGGTCATTTGCCTCTCTCAAAGAGCATCGACCCGATGTGAAGTCAATAGTGCAGTTTTTTTTTTTAAGAAAAGTCTCACGCGATCACTCGCTGACGTAATGCTTCATGCGCACTACGTCCACGAGTTCAGGATGGTGCTGGCGACGCTTCGCACTACACGAACTGTTGGCAACAACTTCGTAAGTGACAACACTCAGTTGTCGCAGCACTCGGTATGGCTCAAAGTATCTTCTTAAGAGTTTTTCGGAAAGTCCTCGTTTCCGTACGGGTGTGAAAACCCATACTTTGTCGCCAGTTCGATAGAGAACTGTTCTGCGGTGAGCATTGTAGTGGCCTGCATCGTACGCTTGCTGCTTGCGGATCCGTAAACGTGCAAGTTGCCTAGCTTCTTCCGCGCGTTCCGTAAACGTGTCGGCATCCGAGACGATGTCGCCGCCTTCGTGCGGTAACATCGCATCTAACATAGTTCGTACTTCTCGTCCATGAACGGGGCTGAACGGGGTCATGCGGATCGTTTTTTGCTTGGTCGTGTTGTACGCAAACGTTATGTATGGCAAGATTTTATCCTAATTTTTCTGTTCAACGTCTACGTACATCGAAAGCATGTCTTCAATGGTTTTGTTCAGACGCTCCCTCAGCCCGTTTGTGGGTGGTAGGCGGTGGTCTTACGATGCGTTGTTCCACTCAGCATCAGGACATGATCCAAAAGAGCTGCCGTAAATGCGG